>OY744607.1:10661341-10728841 GCA_963556255.1 Allolobophora icterica | reverse complement strand
CAAACGCACCAAGAACCATCACAACAGGCGACGCAATCACAAGAGCCGCCAGCAAAAGCTTCGTGACAAGCTACCACCACGCGGGAGCAACAGATTGAGCCGGTGTACCCTGTATATATATATATATTTTTTTAAAACCTAACCCAAACTCTGACCCATACCCTAACCCTAACCCAAACTCTAACCCTAACTCAAACCCTAACCCAAACCCTAACCCTAAAGCAAATCCTAACTCAAACTCTAACCCTAACCATAACTCAAACCCTAACACTACCTCAAACCCTATCCCTAACCAAACCCCTAACCAAAACCCTAACCCTAACTCAAATCCTAACTCAAACCTAACCATAACCCAAACCATAACCATAACCATAACCATAAATCAAACCCTAACCAAAACCCTAACATTTACCAAAACTCCAACCCTAACCCAAACCAAAACCCTAACCCTAACTCAAACCCTAACTCAAACCCTAACCCCAATCCAGACCCTAACCTAACCCTAACAGAAACCTTAACCCGAGCTCAAACCCTAACAGAAACCCTAACCCTAACTCAAACCCTAACCTGACCTTAACAGAAACCCACCCTAACTCAAACCCTAACAGAAACCCTCACCCTAGCTCAGATCCCAACAGAAACCCTAACTCGAGCTCAAACCCTAACAGAAACTCTAACCCTAACTCAAACCCTAACAGAAACCCTAACCCTAATTCAAATCCTAACAGAAACCCTAATCTTAACCCAAACCCTAACCCAAACTCTAATCCAAACCCTAACTCAAACCCTAACCCTAACTCAAACCCTAACTCAAACCTTAACACTACCTCAAACCCTATCCCTAACCAAACCCCTAACCAAAACCCTAACTCAAACCCTAACTCAAACCTAACCATATCCAAAAACCATAACCAAAACCCTAACCATAAATCAAACCCTAACCAAAACCCTAACATTTACCAAAACTCCAACCCTAACCCAAACCAAAACCCTCTCCCTAACTCAAACCCTAACTCAAACCCTAACCCCAATCCAGACCCTAACCTAACCCTAACAGAAATCCTAACCCTAGCTCAAACCCTATCAGAAACCCTAACTCAAACCCTAACCTGACCTTAACAGAAACCCACCTTAACTCAAACCCTAACAGAAACCCTCACCCTAGCTCAGACCCAACAGAAACCCTAACTCTAGTTCAAACCCTAACAGAAACCCTAATCCTAACTCAAACCCTAACAGAAACTCTAACCCTAACTCAAATCCTAACCTGACCTTAACAGAAACCCACCCTAACTCAAACCCTAACAGAAACCCTCACCCTAGCTCAGACCCCAACAGAAACCCTAACTCTAGCTCAAACCCTAACAGAAACTCTAACCCTAACTCAAACCCTAACAGAAACCCTAACCCTAATTCAAATCCTAACAGAAACCCTAATCTTAACCCAAACCCTAACCCAAACTCTAATCCAAACCCTAACTCAAACCCTAACCCTAACTCAAACCCTAACTCAAACCCTAACACTACCTCAAACCCTATCCCTAACCAAACCCCTAACCATAACCCTAACTCAAACCCTAACTCAAACCTAACCATATCCAAAAACCATAACCAAAACCCTAACCATAAATCAAACCCTAACCAAAACCCCAACATTTACCAAAACTCCAACCCTAACCCAAACCAAAACCCTCACCCTAACTCAAACCCTAACTCAAACCCTAACCCCAATCCAGACCCTAACCTAACCCTAACAGAAATCCTAACCCTAGCTCAAACCCTATCAGAAACCCTAACCCTAACTCAAACCCTAACCTGACCTTAACAGAAACCCACCCTAACTCAAACCCTAACAGAAACCCTCACCCTAGCTCAGACCCAACAGAAACCCTAACTCTAGTTCAAACCCTAACAGAAACCCTAATCCTAACTCAAACCCTAACAGAAACTCTAACCCTAACTCAAATCCTAACCTGACCTTAACAGAAACCCACCCTAACTCAAACCCTAACAGAAACCCTCACCCTAGCTCAGACCCCAACAGAAACCCTAACTCTAGTTCAAACCCTAACAGAAACCCTAATCCTAACTCAAACCCTAACAGAAACCCTAACCCTAATTCAAATCCTAACAGAAACCCTAACTTTAACTCAAACCCTGACCTAACCCTGGCAGAAACCCTTACCCTAACCCAAACCTAACTCAAACCCTAACAGAAACCCTAACCCTAACTCAAACCCCAACCTAACCCTAACCTAACCTAACCCTAACAGAAACCCTAACCCTAGCTCAAACCATAACAGAAACCCTAACCCTAACTCAAACCCTAAGAGAAACCCTAACCCTAACTAAAACCCTAACCTAACCCTAACAGAAACCCTAACTCAAACCCTAACAGAAACCCTAACCCTAATTCAAAACCTAACAGAAACCGTAACCCTAACTCAAACCCTAACCTAACCCTAACCGAACCTAACTCTAACAGAAACCCTAACCCGAACTCAAACCCTAACAGAAACCCTAACCCTAACTCAAACCCTAACAGAAACCCTAACCCTACTCAAACCCTAACAGAAACCCTAACCCTAACTCAAACCCTAACCTAACCCTATCAGAAACCATAACCCTAGCTCAAACCCTAACAGAAACCCAAACCCTAGCTCAAACCCTAACAGAAACCCTAACCGTAACTCAAACCCTAAGAGAAACCCTAACCCTAACTCAAACCCTAACCTAACCCTATCAGAAACCCTAACCCTAGCTCAAATCCTAACAGAAACCCTAACCCTAGCTGAAACCCTATCAGAAACCCTAACCCTAACTCAAACTTTAACAGAAACCCTAACCCTAGCTCAAATCCTAACAGAAACCCTAACCCTAACTCAAACCCTAAGAGAAACCCTAACCTTAACCTAACCCTATGAGAAACCCTAACCCTAACTCAAACCCTATCAGAAACCCTAACCCTAACTCAAACCCTAACAGAAACCCTAACCCTAACTCAAACCCTAACCTAACCCTATCAGAAACCCTAACACTAACTCAAACCCTAACTCAAACCCTAACCTAACCCTAACAGAAACCCTAACCCGAACTCAAACCCTAACAGAAACCCTAACCCTAACTCAAACCCTAACCTAACCCTAACAGAAACCCTAACCCTAGCTCAAACCCTAACAGAAACCCTAACCCTAACTTAAACCCTAACAGAAACCCTAACCCTAGCTCAAACCCTAACAGAAACCCTAACCCTAACTCAAACCCTAAGAGAAACCCTAACCCTAACTCAAACCCTAACCTAACCCTATCAGAAACCCTAACCCTAACTCAAACCCTAACCCTAACTCAAACCCTAACCTAGCCCTAACAGAAACCCTAACCCTAGCTCAAACCCTAACAGAAACCCTAACCCTAGCTCAAACCCTAACAGAAACCCTAACCATAACTCAAACCCTAGGAGAAACCCTAACCCTAACTCAAACCCTAACCTAACCCTAACAGAAACCCTAACCCTAACTCAAACCCTAACAGAAACCCTAACCCTAGCTCAAACCCTAACAGAAACCCTAACCCTAGCTCAAACCCTAACAGAAACCCTAACCCTAACTCTAACCCTATCAGAAACCCTAACCCTAACTCAGACCCTAACGGAAACCCTAACCCTAACTCAAACCCTAACAGAAACCCTTGCCCTAGCTCAAACGCTAACAGAAACCCTAACTCAAACCTAGGAGTAACCCTAGCCCTAACTCACACCCTAACCTAACCCTATCAGAAACCCTAACCCTAGGTCAAACCCTAACAGAAACCCTAACCCTAGCTCAAACCCTTACAGAAACCCTAACTCTAACTCAAACCCTAACCTAACCCTATCAGAAACCATAACCCTAGCTCAAACCCTAACAGAAACCCAAACCCTAGCTCAAACCCTAACAGAAACCCTAACCGTAACTCAAACCCTAAGAGAAACCCTAACCCTAACTCAAACCCTAACCTAACCCTATCAGAAACCCTAACCCTAGCTCAAATCCTAACAGAAACCCTAACCCTAGCTCAAACCCTATCAGAAACCCTAACCCTAACTCAAACCCTAACAGAAACCCTAACCCTAGCTCAAATCCTAACAGAAACCCTAACCCTAACTCAAACCCTAAGAGAAACCCTAACCCTAACTCAAACCCTAACCTAACCCTATGAGAAACCCTAACCCTAACTCAACCCCTATCAGAAACCCTAACCCTAACTCAAACCCTAACAGAAACCCTAACCCTAACTCAAACCCTAACCTAACCCTATCAGAAACCCTAACCCTAGCTCAAACCCTAACAGAAACCCAAACCCTAGCTCAAACCCTAACAGAAACCCTAACCCTAAGTCAAACCCTAAGAGAAACCCTAACCCTAACTCAAACCATAACCTAACCCTATCAGAAACCCTAACCCTAGCTCAAACCCTAACAGAAACCCTAACCCTAGCTCAAACCCTATCAGAAACCCTAACCCTAACTCAAACCCTAACAGAAACCCTAACCCTAGCTCAAACCCTAACAGAAACCCTAACCCTAACTCAAACCCTAAGAGAAACCCTTACCCTAACTCGAACCCTAACTATGAGAAACCCTAACCCTAACTCAAACCCTAAGAGAAACCCTAACTCAAACCCTAACCTAACCCTATCAGAAACCCTAACCCTAACTCAAACCCTAACCCTAACTCAAACCCTAACCTAACCCTAACAGAAACCCTAACCCGAACTCAAACCCTAACAGAAACCCTAACCCTAACTCAAACCCTAACCTAACCCTAACAGAAACCCTAACCCTAGCTCAAACCCTAACAGAAACGCTAACCCTAACTCAAACCCTAACAGAAACCCTAACCCTAGCTCAAACCCTAACAGAAACCCTAACCCTAACTCAAACTCTAAGAGAAACCCTAACTCAAACCCTAACCTAACCCTATCAGAAACCATAACCCTAGCTCAAACCCTAACAGAAACCCTAACCCTAGCTCAAACCCTAACAGAAACCCTAACCATAACTCAAACCCTAACCCTAACTCAAACCCTAACCTAACCCTAACAGAAACCCTAACCCTAACTCAAACCCTAACAGCAACCCTAACCCTAACTCAAACCCTAACCTAGCCCTAATAGAAACCCTAACCCTAACTCAATCTCTAACAGAAACCCTAACCCTAACTCAAACCCTAACCTAACCCTATCAGAAACCCTAACCCTAACTCAGACCCTAACGGAAACCCTAACCTTAACTCAAACCCTAACAGAAACCCTTGTCCTAGCTCAAACGCTAACAGAAACCCTAACCCTAACTCAAACCCTAGGAGCAACCCTAGCCCTAACTCACACCCTAACCTAACCCTATCAGAAACCCTAACCCTAGGTCAAACCCTAACAGAAACCCTAACCCTAGCTCAAACCCTTACAGAGACCCTAACTCTAACTCAAACCCTAACAGAAACCCTAACCCTAACCCTAACTCAAACCCTAACAGAAACCCTAACCCTGAACCCTAACCCAACCCTAACAGGAACCATAACAATAACAGAGGCCCTAACCCTAGCTCAAACCCTAACATAAACCTTAACCCTAACTCAAACCCTAACAGAAACCCTAACCCTAACTGAAACTCTAAGAGAAACCCTAACCCTAACTCAAACCCTAACCTAACCCTAACAGAAACCGTAACCCTAACTCAAACCCTTTACCTAACCCTAACAGAAACCGTAACCCTAACTCAAACCCTAACCTAACCCTAACAGAAACCCTAACTCAAACCCGAACCTAACCCTAATTCAAACCCTAACAGAAACCCTAACCCTAAATCAAACCCTAACTCAAACCCTAACAGAAACCCTAACCCTAACTCAAACCCTAACAGAAACCTTAACCCTAACTCAAACCCTAACCGTAACCCAAACCCTAACCCTAACTCAAACCCTAACCTAAAATAACCCTACTCACTGTAGCTAGAACGGCTCGGAAGATTGGTCAACTACAAACTCCATGTCCCACATATGGAATTCAAGATGGAATTCAATAGATATATACATTACAGCTGTCTTAATAAGTAGCTGTCCTGTGAATTTCAACCCCTCTCTCCCCATGCAGTCTTGTAGGATGATGTATTGCGCGTGTCACATCAAACCACTCCTCTAGTTTGAAGTAACTATCGAGAAATCCTACCTTTCAACAGCTTACACCTGTTGTAGCTTTCAGACCCCAAGAGTATAAGGTTTCCAGTATTCGTGACTCTGGCAGTCGCTTAACTTGCTGACCCATCCCTGAGGTCAGGGTTCCATTAGGCGTACTGTGTTATTTCTATTGAGTGCATCGGCATAAGCTTTGGCCCTGGAAGACAGGGGCGCTCATCTTTTATCTAATCACTACTAAAATTTAGACGCCAATGATTTTTTTTAATGTATTAATGACTAAAATGTTGTGTGAGCATGCGCCTGCCTCAGCGCCACAGAGCCAAAACTTGTGAGAGCATAGGCGCATTTGGCGCCATAGGTTCCCGGACCCCTGTAGGCTACAATGTCGCAGGGAGTGTGCACTTGTTTGCAATTTGTAGGCCTATACTTTTATTTCTTTATTTTTATTGTTATTGTTTAAGTTCCATGGGCCTCGTTTTGAAACCCGATAACCCTGATTTACATATGAGTGGAAACCCGGGTTTGACCGCAGTTCAAACCGCTAGGCTACTGAATGACATATGGAGGTCATACAGATCAACGCAAGTTCAACGGAACGCATTGCGCAGATTCTGAAACCGTTTATAATATTGCATTTGTTCTACTGATATTGTGCTATTGTGCTATTTTCGTCACTGTACGCATATTGTTGTTGCAAAATATGAGCGTTTGTCTCGTGCTAGGCCTAATTAAAGATTACTTACTTAGGGCTAGGGCTAGGCCTATATTGTATATAGCACGACGCAGTAATAACAGTGACGTAATTGTTTTAATCATCCGTTTTGGTAATTATTCATTCATTCATTCATTCATTCATTCATTCATTCATTCATTTAAAAACTTTAATATAGCGCCCCCTCAAGTTACCTACTCAGAAGCGCTCCCAGCCCAACTACGGCAATATAAACTGGACTTAAGTAACTTATAAAAAAAACAAGCGAACTATTCTTAGGCAACAGGCGTATCCGCAATGGGAGTTGATTCCAGATGGAGGGGCCAACCACAGAGAAAGCACGACGCTGCCTAGTTGCGGTGGTAGAACGAGGAACCATGCAAGAGCTCACCCGAAGAAGAAGAGCGAAGGGCTCGGCGGCCAGTCACATGGGAGACAGGACAACAAAGCTCACGTAAGTAAACTGGGGCACAGCCAAGTAGGCAACGCCAGATCAATGCAGCTATTCTTTAGTTGATGCGTTGCGAGATGGGAAGCCAGTGTAGTGTGTCACGCATATAGGTTGAGGCAGAGGCACGTTTAGGAATGTGACCAATGAGACGCGCAGCAGATCGAAGAACCCGATCAAGACGAGGAAATTATTGTTTGTTGGTGACGTCAGATACAGGTCTATGACGCTTTACTAGTGATGAACGTTGTTCTTTGTCGCATCGCATATTTGCAAACTGGATAATTATAATTGTTTTAACTTGGCGAAAGCAATTATATCAATGTTTTTTTAAATAACGAATCTAAAAGGCGCTGTGTGAGAATATACTTCGTTGGCCAAACGGATCAGTGTAAATTAAGTAAATCAAAGCTGAAAATCTCCGACGGTTCGATGTATGAAGTATGCATATTCATCTCTATTCCAAACATCAGGTAAACCTGCTGAAACTCGAGGACGTTGATCGTCATTGTCATTCGGACGAAAGCCAAGATCCTAACACAAGCATGAAAAGGCCACGTCACCGAGCATCAAGAACTGTGGTAAGTCCTGGCTTTGTCCTACTGTATAACGATGATTAACTACATACTAACGCCGAAGAATGATCGCCCAATCGGAGCAACCTCACTCAGGGGAGAAAAAATTTTGTTCTAAAATGTGGGGGTACCAATTTTTACAGACTAGCACACTGCTATTAATGAAACTTATTATTAGTTCATCTTTTATTTTCTTAAATTTTTGTTATTATTATTATTATTATTGCCCGAGGCACCTATAATCCTCAGGAAATGGACAAGCTGGAGGAGACACACCCCACTGTTTATATAAAATTTTTGAGGGGACTGTTCGTTCTCTCTCGCAGTGACAGTTATTGGGCAGGAATATTTAGTGACCTATATACTGAGCAAGTCTGATGGACAGTTAAAATCAGTTACTGGACTGACTAGAGGACGTGGTTTCTTGGAGTCAACCAGTCTGATCTGGGTACTATCTACATCTGCACGTGGTGAAGTGCATAAGCCCATGCAGGAGGTAACAGGTGTCTAAATTACAGGGGAGATGCACAAAGATCTGACACAGGCAAGACTCAAGCTTGATGCCAAAGATCATCATTGATTACCTTGAAGTGAGAAAGCCATTGTTACAGAAGGATAGCAGATGGGTCAGTAAACGTTGACTCTGCTGAGACTGTCGGCAGGGGCGTCTATCCCCCGAAGTCATTGGAGCAACTTCCCCTCCCATCTCCTCCCCTTCCTCCTCCTTCCATCCCCGTTATTGATGACACACACACACACACACACACACACACACCTACACACACACACACACACACACACACACACACACACACACACACACACACACACACACACACACACACACACACCGACATATCTTCCACCTATTTCTTGGATGGAGCATTTGCTCCAAGGTTTCCATGATGTAGACGCCTCTGACTGCCGGTGCTGCTATCCTGGTATCTATGGAAGGACTGTCAGTTTCAAAAGACAAATTACAGGATCCAAGGATAAAACAGGTTAATAACCTAGCTTCCTCGTTGTATATAATTATCTGTAGATGGTGAGAAGATCAAGATCGATCCGAAGCAACTATATCAGTGCCTCCTTGTTACAGGCATTGACACTATTGATCTCCATGTAGACACTGTTCTAGTATGAGCAAAGAAGAAGGCAAAGCAGAGGGCAAAGAGGTAGACAAAGAAAAAGGAAAAATAAGGCAATGAAGAAGTTAAAGAAGAAAGGCACAGAAGAATGCAAATAAAAAAGGAAAGAAGAAGGTAACTTAAAAAACAAAGAAGACAGCAAAGACAAAAGCAAAGATGAAGGCAAAAAATAAAGCTATGCAAAAAAGGCAAAGAAGCGACAAAGAAGAAGGCAAAGAGGACGGCAAAACAGAAGGCAAATCAGAAGGTAGGTAAAAAGGCAAAGAAAAAGGCAAAGAATAAGACAAGAAAGAAGGCAAAGAGCAAGACAAAGAAGGTAAGGCAAAAAAGAAGGTAAAGAAGAATGTTGATAAAACGAGAATGTCAAAGATGAAGTCAAGGAGGAAGGCAAACAAGAAGGCAAAGAGGAAAGTAAGTAAAAAGGTAAAGAAGAATGCAAAGAAGAAGGAAAAGACGACGGCAAAGAAGAAGGTAAAGAAGAAAGCAAAGAAGGTAAGTAAAACGGCAAAGAAGAAGGCACAGAAGAAGGCAAAGAAGAAGTAAAGGAAAGTAGAAGGCAAAGATAAAGGCAAATAAGAAAGGTAAGTAAAAAATGTAGAACAGAAGAAGGCAAAGAAGATGGCCAAGAAGAAGTCAAAGAGAAAGGCAAAGAAGAAGGTAAGTAAAGCCAGTAAAGAAGGCGAAGAAGTATAATAAGGAAAAAGGCAAAGAAGAAAAAAGAAAGTAAGTAAAAAGGTAAATGAGAAGGCAACAAGGTAAATGAGAAGGCAACAAGGCAAAGAGAAGTCAAAAAAGTAGAAGGCAGAGATAAAGGAAAAGAAAAGGCAAAGAAGAAAGGTAAGTAAAAAGGTAGAAGAGAAGAAGGCAAAGAAGACGGAACAGAAGAAGGCAAAATAGAAGGTCAAGAAGAAGCTAAAGAGAAAGGCAAAGAAGAAGGTAAGTAAAAGACAACGAAGAAGGCAAGGAAGAAAGACAAAGCAGAAGGCAAAGAAGAAAACAAAGGTAAGTAAAACGGCAAAGAAGTAAGCAAAAAAGAAGGAAAAAAGAAGTCAGAGAAAGTAGAAGGCAAAGATAAAGGCAAAGAAAAAGGCAAAAAACAAAAATAAGTAAAATGGTAGAACAAAACAAGGCAAAGAAGAAGGCCAAAAAGAAGTGAAAGCGAAAGGCAAATAAGAAGGTAAGTTAAACGCAAAAAAGAAGGCAAAGAAGAAAGACAAGGAAGTAGCCATAGAAGAAGATAAAGAAGAAGATAAAGAGAAAGTCAAGGTAGAAGGCAAAGAGAAAGGCAAAGATGAAAAGAAAGAGGCAGGTAAGTAAACAGGCGGCGAAGAAGGGAAAGAAGAAGGCAAGATTCAAGAAAGAAGGCACAGAGCAAGACAAAGAAGAATGGAAAGAAGAAGATAAAGAAGAAGGTAAGTAAAAGGCAAAGAAGAAGGCGAAGAAAGGCAAATAGGAAGGAAAAGAGAAAGGCCAAGAAGCAAGTAAAGAAGATGGTAAGTAAAAAGGTGAAGAAGAAGGCAAAGACGAAGACAAATACGAAGGTAGGCCTAAGTAAAAAGGTGGTGAAGAAGGCAAATAAAAAGGCAAGAAGAAGGCAAACAGAAAGACAAAGAAGAAGAAAAAGAAGGCAATAAAGGTAAGTAAAATGGCAAAGAAGAAGGCAAAAAGAAAGAAAAGAAGCAGAGAAAAGAAGAGGCGAAGAAGAAAGTTACTATAAAGCAATGAAGAAGGTAAAGACGAAAGTAAAGAAGAAGGTATCGGTACAGTAGAAGGCAAAGAGGAAGACAAAGAAGAAGGTAAAGAATAAGGTAAGTAAAAGGCTAAGAAGAAGACAGAAAGGCAAACAAGAAGTAAAAGAGAAAGGCCAAGAAGAAGGCAAAGTATAAAGGTAAAGAAGAAGGCAGACGAAGACAAATATGAAGGTAAGTAAAATGGCGGTGAAAAGGCAAACAAGAAGGCAAGAAGAAGGCAAACAGAAAGAAAAAGAAGAAGGCAATGAAGGTAGGCTTAAGTAGAACGGCAAAGAAGGCAAAAAAGAAAGAAAAGAAGAAGGCGAAGAAGGAAAAGGAATGAAGAAGGCAAAGATGAAGGTACAGCAGAAGGCAAAGAGGAAGACAAAGAAGAAGGTAAAGACAAGGTAAGTAAAAAAATTTAAAGCTGAGTCTGCGAGCGGTGTTCTCGGGGGCGTCTACACCGTAGAAACCTTGGAGCAAATGCTCCATCCAAGAAATAGGGTGGGAGATCTGTCAGTGTGTGTGCCACCATTTTAGGGGGGGGAGGAACGGGGGGGAAGAAGAGGGGGAAGAGGGACTTTGCTCCAATGGCGTAGGGGGGATAGACGTCCCTGGGTGTTCTAACACCTGAAATCTCAGTTTCCTCACATATAATATAGCCAAATTATTTAATAGATAGATATGGTTTTGGACTTCGGTAGTTTTATTTCAAAATCGTCGTTGAAAATTTTGAGGTAAACAAGAGCCCAAAAAGGCCAAATTGTACTCTATTTGGCATCAAATGATCAAAATAGTCCTCCCTCGCCGTCTAATCTTCCCACCGACAGTGTAGGTCAATGTACTCATTATTGCAGAATTGGCTAGGGGTGCAGATGGAGCAGAAATCTCTCGCCAAATTTCTGCCCTGTTATAACTTAGGCTATAATCGTTATCGTAATCTCCAATCTTCTACACTTTCCAAAGCGCCACTTTAAAGCTAAGCGCAAAGCACCAGCATATTCACGAGCGCTGCGTGGATATCCGATGGGTTGTCCAGAGATCGATGCATGTCCACTGAAGGTCAGGGAGACCAGAGAGGCAGAGCAGCGCTAGCTGTTACGTAGGCCTACGGCGGGTTTCGTTGAGGTCGAGGAGGCTTGGAAGGCAGAGGGTGACGGGGATTAGTGTAGGAATTCTTGAAGAGTTTGGTCTTCAATTTGGAGTGCAATGCCTGCGGGGTGATGATCGAGTAGGCCTAGAGGAGTCTGAGGTATATGACGGTGTGTGGCGGTAGGCCTATTGGCGAAGGAGATCCTCTGGCGGGTATTTGAACCCCGACCCCTAGATTAACAGGCCATCACGCTAATGAGTTTAGGTTACTACTGAACACCTCCAATGTACTAAAAACTAGTTAAATGGGAGTACCTTGAAAGACATAACCAATACGCTGTTTTAAGGCAATTTGACTTTGTTATAGGCCTAGACTTTGTCTGCAGTTATAGACCTCACAATCTGGGGTAAAATTTGCCCCAGGTTGCGGCATGAAGGATAACAATATTACTTCCTATAAAAAGATATTGCACCAATTTTTTGATCGGTCACACAACGGAAATTTATGTAGGCTGTAGCATTCCCTAGTGCAGATATGGCACAGAACTACCATGTCATAGTATAGTCTGTGGCTGCTGCCTAGGGAACAAGGATTTTATATTTAGAAGAATCGAAACTCATGCAAATGTTGTATATCTGGTTGCATCCTTACCCACAGATGTCGCCCGAATCAATTTTTTACACCGGTTAGTAAAAATCTCCAAAGGCAACTTTTTCTCCGCAAGCATACCTATCTCGTCGAATTTTCTTCATACATATAATAAATTTTAGTGTATTTCGCTTTTTTGAGGGGGGCCTGTAGATATATCGAAGTTACCTTTTATTACGATTACAATGTGTTACGTGAACAAGATGCGACACTTTCCTGCGGCGATCCTGCCTGCAGAGGGCAGCGCTCAAACTAGGGAAAACAACGTTTAATAAGGAATTTCCAACCCTGTGATAATTGTTCCTTGTCTAGGGATGAAGTGCGCTGTGTTGATATTGTAACGTTTTGCAAACATGTTTTGAAATTACAAAACGTTTCTTATTTGTTTATGACTGTGCAGAAATTGCGATAAAGCGTTGTTTTGTTTAAAAGCGTATTGAATGCCATTAATTTATGTCAACTGCACTTTGGGCTGTTCTTATCCTATAGACTCGAACTTTCTGCAAATAAGAACCTGGTGTGTGTGTGATCGGACTCGTTCCTTATTTACTCGGCTTCGTAAATAGAAAACGCTGAGGAAGCACTTGGGCCTCATTAACTTTACAAAAACCGCAGTTAGACTTTGCACAAGACGCGTTTTTTCACGGGCTGATACGAGTCGACTACATGCTTGACAAAGTATATTAAGGAATTAGCCTACTGCAGTTTGTAAACAGCGAGGCGATGCTGATTGAAGTCGGTGTTCTGATTTCGGAAGAGAGTGAAGACCGTTGTTCTAGATACTTGTTAACGTTGGTTACAAATCGAGGATGGTGGATGCCTGGCGGTATTGTTAGCAGCGGAGAACCAATTAAAACTGCTGCTGAAAGATACTGCAACGAGGTATGTCATTTTTGATGTTATGTTATTGCAGTTCATTGCATTGGAAGATGGCGGTTTTTGACAAGGTCGGCAGTTATATGCAACTTGATTTTCACACCAAGTAATTGAGAACTAAAAGTAGCCTCTGCTGCACATATACTTTTAGCCTGAGTAAACATTTTCCAACTTGCAAGATTGTGACCCAGGTTTGTAAAATGAGTAGGTGTACACTACCATACTTGAGGTTGCCCAAATTTTATGTCACCTGACCTTGTCTCAGGCCCTTAGCCAGAAATAAAGAGTAGGGCGTCCAAAAGCATTCAGAGTCGTGACCACCCATTGCCATGAGCGTATGAAGTCGAGACCGCCCAATGCCGCGACCGTACGAGTCCAACTGCAAAAGTCTGCAATGCCCCTGCACTGAATGACTTTTGGGTTTTGATCACAATTGTAACAGTTTTGTTTTATATACAATGATACAAACAACAATCTGTTGACTTCAGATTGTAATTTTTAATTTCCTTATTTGATTATTATAGCCTAGGGAACAGACGTTACTTGTTATCAATCCAAACCCCTATAATTATTCATAAGGTCAAGGTATTTATATAGTCAAATCAGTTACCAATTACCGTGAAACAACCTCATCTAATTGCACTTAATTACATGTATCCTAGATCATAAATAGCTGCTAGAGAAGTGTATCTTGTGTGGGAAAAGAACATCGTTACACAGATGACGGGGAATGGATTATACATTATAGCCTATCACATTTAGGACGTCGCGTCCATGCACAATTTATGCCCGTCCAAAATGATTTTCAGCTGTCCAAAGGACGGCTGGACGGGTGGCTGGCTAAGGGCCTGCCTTGTCTGTCTTATGCATGTTCATTATAGTATTACAAAAAAGATGAACGAGTTGATTGTATAGGAAAGCATTTTGCTGCATATTGAAAACTTGTATGAGCAATAATCAGATCATCTTGTATGGTGTAATCGGTGTAATATGGTGTAATTTACCCCGGAATCTAGGCCATAATTATAACTTTAACACTGGACATGATTAACATGTGTAAACCAAAGTGCGGTTAGCAGTTGGATTAATAAAGGATATACTTACTTACTTACTTAATGGCCCAGGCAAGAGAACTTAAAACATGCATAGACATTTGAAATCTAAATTGGTGAAGCAGTGATAGATACTTATTACGAAGTATTCCTTTTTAAAAACTTTATTTTATTTCATTTTTGCATATCTTTCACATTGTAACACTTGTCACATATTTGACTGATTTGATTTAAATTTTATTTCTAAAATTAGGTAACTGAGAGTGAAATTGCTCTGAAGAATGTCCTAAGAACTCACTATGACAACGTTTTGGAGGACAAATCATACAGTCATGTTATATTTCTTGCGGAGCCTGTAAAAGTTGGTTCCGTTTCAGAGGTACATTGTCAGATTTTCTTTTTGCTGATATTTATTTTATTTCTTAATCTATTAATTTTCTGGTAATAGATTAGTAATTTTTGTCAATATCCAAATTGAATTTATTAGCTTTATTATTTTTATTTTAACTGCTTATTTTTCACTAACATAATTTTTATTTACTTATTCATTCATTCATTCATTCGTAAATTTATATAGCGCCACTTCAAGGGAACTACTCAGAGGCGCTCCCGACTCCAGCACGGCGAAAAAGAGCAGTTTTCAGGTGGTCATAGAAGGTACCAGAGGAAGACCTAGGATGTAGGCGCAGCTCAGGGGGACGGCCATTCCATATGGTTGGGCCAACCACCGAGAAAGCGCGGGTCTGCATGATAGCAGTACGGGCAAACGGGACGGATAGCATCCCCCTCCCCACCGAGTGGAGGACTCGAGCAGTCCGAGAAGCAGACACAGGCCGGAAGAGATCCATCAGGTATTTTGGTCCGAGACCCAGTTGACATCGCCAACCAAAGGAGGCGATCCTGTACTCAATGCGCTGCCGTACAGGGAGCCAATGCAGGACCTCCAGCATATAATTTGATACATGGCAAAAATATGGTATTTGGCCAATAAGGCGTGCAGCAGAGCGCAAGATGCGGTCAAGGCAGTCTAGGCGTGCAGAAGGGAGGCCAGAGTAAAGAGATAGGCAATAGTCAAGACGAGATGTGACGAAAGCGTGAACAAGTGTAGTTGCTGTTGTTGCTGAGAGAGAGCGAGCGACAGTACGAAGCTGACGGAGCTGATAAAGGCAGTCGCGGCTGAGGCGATGAAGGTGTGGTGCAAAACTTAATTCCTGGTCCAATAGAATGCCAAGGTCACTTATAAGTATATACTTATACTTATTTTTCAGTAACAAAATTTTATTTATTATATTTGATAATTGCAATGTTATTTATTAATTATTTTGATAATTTCATTCTTATTTTTCTTTATTTTCATCATTATTTCAGTCATTCATTTTGTATTTTAACTTCTTAATATGTATTTATATTACTATTGGGGATCATGAATTTGTATAAATGTTGTAAATGTTTTATTAGACTCCCACGAGGAAATGGTTTACTTTGGAAAGTTTGAAAGCTGTGTTGGTTGAAGAAGATGCCTTGTTGGGAACAGAAGTTATTGAATTCATGGAAGAAGCCAGTGCTAATGGTTTGAATTGCTTTCCGTCTTATATAATTCTACGACTTTCTTCTTAAATAGACTGTTTGTGTCTTCAGACCCTACCTGTATGACATATGCTATGGCAGGATTTGTGTTTATTTTAGTTTCATGAAGGATTTTTAGGTTAAAATATGTTTAAAATTTTTGAATTATGGAAACATTGGAATATCAAACCAGACAACTTTGCTGTTTGCAAATAACCACACGGAAATCTGTTTTCTTATAGCAAGTGTACTTGTTATTGGCACTTAATGACTACCAACAGAGACTTGCCAGTAGCTCTGCCTGGAAATTATACAGCACGTCGGTTTCTTTTAAACCAGAAGTGTTGGTGGTTTGTCAGTACCATCCCATAGTTAGTTCAGGGTTCTAATTTTCGCCAGGGCAGAAAGATGTTTAGTGATTTCAGCTCCATTTGCACCATCCAACAAAATGAGTACACTGACCATGAATTGTTTGTTGGAAGATCAGGCAGTGAGCGAAAAGATTGGCTACCCGCCAACATATGCGGAGGATATGAAAAGGAAGTCACCCACACTTTGTGTCCATGACAGCGCTGCATCCCAGAGTTAATTTAAGGGTTTGATCTTCTATATAATTAGGATGTGACGTAAAAGGCAGGTTGAGCTGAGTAAGTGCATGTGATGGAAGATTCTTATGTAAGCTTGTTGATCAGATGTATGAGATCCAATAATCTGTTTATAATTTTGCACCATATAATATTTCTGATGTCTGAAATGCTGTGTGTTCTTTGCAGGTGACAGCAGCAGAGATGTTCTGAGTGAAAGCAAGATTGAATTAATCGATATCACAAAAGACTGTACACTTTTGTCACCTGCTGAGCAACTCGTTAAAGCAGCAAAGTTCGATAAGCAAGGTTATTACTGTTGGAGTTTTTGCTCCTAAATTACCACTGATATGTATTAATCATATCAATTAAATCCTGGCTGGTTGAAAATTAAGATGAACTAGAGACCATCTCATAAGCAGTTTGCAAATTAAGCCATGGGATGACCTTTGCTAAGCATTGAAAATTATATGTATCCGTGCTTCAAAAAGGTTTCCTGAAATAAATTTCCAGATTCTTAAGTAAAACAGTATGAGAACTGATGAAGATGTCTTTTTATTTATGATTTGAGATAAATTTGTAAAATTGAAACATATTTGTTGTGTAGATATCAATCAATCAGTTAAATTTTTTTATTGCAACAATACTGCATACATCAGTTAAACATTGATATATTACAAACAAGCTTTGACATAGGGGAGGCGCAGAAGGGATATACCGTATATACTCGCGTACAAGTCGAGTTTTTTTGGACAATTTTGAAAGTCCAAAGTTAGGGGGTCGACTTATACGAGGGACAAGCCAAGATCGCAAGATTTATCCATCCGAGATCGCATGAACTTGCAACCGAGGTCAACAACATACCCTGTCCGATACCGCATGACGCAACAATGAGCGATCGCATGACCGTGAAGGAAATAATATAATGTTATAAACAAGTGATACTATAAAGGATCAATTTGTAGCACAATACTGGCAAAATATCTGGTAGAATAAAATAATGTTCTATTAAAATTTGAACCATGGTACCATTCATGGTACTAATAACGTCAACGCCAGTTCTTGTTTATTATTCTTTTGATTGGGTGCAGGTTCCGGAAATTCTATGCATCATTTGATTTTATAGCGCATTTCTATACGACCTTAAATTCGTGTACGGTAAAAAATTGATAAAACCGAACTTCACCTGCCTGGGAATTGTACTGTAAACGATATAAGACCATTCAGGTCAAAACTATTGGCCATAACCATCGACGTATATCCCAAAATATGTCGATGGCCATAACGAACGCATTTCATATGATAATTAGTTGTCTAGCAGATTGGATGAAACTGATGCCAATATTTATTTATAAGCAATAGTAAGACGCCCCAAAACGAGGTTTTTAGAGGCTCTATTGTAAAGGCTCATTCCACAGGTTGGTTTTACGAAGAATGAATAAAGGATTGGTTGTAATGCATGTGGAACGCGAGGTCAGGTCATTAGAAGAGGAATGCCAGTATTAGGACATGATTCGCGCGTATCTGACTGGTCCAGTTTAATAGATCAGGTGCTGAAGGTATCGGGCTTGACAACGATGACGAAACCTGCTTGACCTTGTGAATGGGCGAAGCAAGCTCTTCCAAAATGATTTGCCATGAGATATGGTACAGCAGTTGTTTTAAAGCTTAGGCATTGTATAAATATATTACATGGACCTACATAGACGGTTTGCAAAACGACGCCAGAGAACTCGGAAATCGACGACGATGACGGCGAAACTTACATTCACAACCACTGACTTGAAATTAACAGGAGACTTTTTGAAGTTCGAAACCGCAAATGGTACTGGCAGTTTAGTTTGTTAATAATGGTAATAGCGCTATAATATTTTGCCTTCATCCATATTCCGGATTCCTCGAATCGAAGACCGCAACTTTTACAAAATGGAAACTATGAGTGGGCAATAATTTGAGAAAACACCGGGAAGAGGCCAAAATTAACTTGTAAATAGCTGACTGATAATTTAAAGTGTTTTTTTTATTAGAAAATGTGTAATTATTGGTAGATAATTTGTTGGGTAACGCCCTATGGTATAAGGACAACAAACGATCAACGTGCTGGTCCATGCCTATATATGACTCTGCACATGGACGAAAATGTTACTTTTAAAATGGAAGTCAGATGCTTTTATGAGTTCGACTTATACGCGAGTCGTCGATTTTAGACACTATTTTTCCCAAAAAAGTACACTTCGACTTATACGTGAATCGACTTATAGGCGAGTATATACGGTAATCCAAAATTTTACCATTTAACTATGTTGAAGATGGTGGTTCGATTGAGAACACAGTGACAAACTTAAGTAGGTAATTAAGCGGGTATTCATAAGCATACCATTGAAGTGCCAATTGTTAAACTAGTATAACTTTATAAATAGTCAAAAGTTTACAGATGACAGAAGTTTTTAAACGACTTGAATTTTGATTTTGTTGTAGTTCAACAAATGTTATACAGTGAATTTGTTGAACACTGTCGACCGAGTGAAGTGATGACGTTACAGACGTTTTGTGGTCTTATGAGGAAAAAGGGCCTAGCTTCTGATCGTTGTCCTCACCTGTTCAGGTAAAGTTATATAAATTTATATGTATAGATTTTATTTCATCTGAATCAGGCAGCACAAAAATAGTGACACTTGAATACGGAGAAAAAATTCTAGAGAATATAAACTTTACAAAGGAAAATTAGCAGTTCAACTAACTAAGTTTATCTGCTTGAACCAGTTAATGATATGTATGTGTCTGGCTAATAGTATAATACCTTTCAATAACCTCAAAAATTTTGACTCTGCTGCATTTAACAATTTAATAACAAGGTACATAGGTTTCCCAGTATCTTTTAATACATTTTGAGCACTTATTAAAGAAAACTTGTTTTACTCATCTGATTTTGTTAATGTATATGTATATGCTACATTGTACAAATTTGTTTCTTGCTTACAATTGTGTTTTTTACCACAGCCTTTCTCTGTGGTATTGTTTTAATTTTTATGTTTTGAACGCCATGTACAGTATGTTTACTATGGGTTGTATGGGTTATCCAGAGTCAGCAGGATTTACCCCTTTCTGGATTACCTTTTCTGAGGGATCATCTATTACGTACATGGACTGCACTAAATTAAAATGTTTATGTGATTGATTTCTCAAAATAAAAAATGAAAAATGATTTGATTTGAAAACAAATAAACGCTAATAATCTGTTGTCGATAGTTGTGTTAAATGTTGATGTGTTTCTGTAGGTCCTTCGATGCTCAGAAGTCGCATGCTCTGACATTTCAGGACTATCTGCTTGGTGTGTCAGCCATGGAGCCTCATACTCAGCATGGAGGAAATCCAGCTGAAATCAGATGCCGTTACATATTTAGATATTATGACTCCAATTCAGATGGCTTGCTACAACCAGAGGAATTCAGGTTTTCAGTGGTTTCTTTGATGTCGTATTCAGTCTGTTCAATACAGTGTACACCTGAGAAGTTTCACGTATATGCAAATAAATAAGTAAAATATTAATTTTGAAAGGTTCATTCTTCCTCATGTTGCTTAAGAGGATTAATTCATTTACATAGCGAAAAACTTATTTCCCATAAGATGTTTGTGTTGTTAACATTATTTTTACTTCTGTTTGTTTCATTGATTAAACTGGTTTTTAAATCAAATGGAATTAGTGAGCAATCGATACATGATAATACAAAATTTGTAACATGTCGCTCTAAGTCTCGGGATAATTATGAGGCTATGTATAAAGCTATTAGTCTCTGTAATTGGGAGAATGTTACTAACGAACCAAATCCTGATATAGCATATTCTTCATTTATAAACAATTTGACTAGTGCATACGATTCTCATTTTCCTCTTTTAACTAAGCGAAAACGCCAATATAGATCTAAGTTTAAACCTTGGATAACCTCATCACTTATGAAATCAATTAAGCAGAAAAATAAACTGTATAAAATATATATATCAAAAAAGAATGAAGATGATCTGAGAGCATATAAAACTTATAAAAACAAGTTGACTTCTCTTTTGCGCATATCTGAGAAGCAGTACTATGCTAATAAATTTGAAGATTATAAAAATAATTTGAAAAAAACATGGAAAACTATCAAATCAATAATAAATCACAACAGTACAATGCATAAAATTAAAGTTATTGATCTGAATGGCGAGTTGGTTGGAGATCCATTTGCTATTGTTAATTCTTTCAATAAATATTTTACTGAGATTGGTCCTAACCTGGCTGCTAAAATCACAGATCCTGGGATTTCATATGATAGTTTTATGAAAAAGCATACCGATAAAACGTTATTTCTGAGGCCAACTGATGAATGTGAAGTTAGATTACTTCTACAACAGCTTGATAATAGTAAATCTATGGGTCTGGCTGATATTCCAGTCTCTGTTACTAAGCATCTAATTGATCATATTGTGACTCCCTTGGCTCACATTATTAACCAATCTCTTTGCACAGGTATTGTGCCTAACCTTATGAAAAATGCTAGGGTTATTCCTTTATTTAAATCTGGCGATAGTCTTAATATAGCTAATTATCGACCAATATCTATTCTTTCTTCATTTTCAAAAATTCTAGAAAAAGTTATGCATAAAAGATTGTATGATTTTTTGGATGTTGAGGGCCTGCTTTATGATAGACAGTTTGGTTTTAGAAAAAATCACTCCACATGTATGGCAATTGTTGACGTTGTTGAGCACATCAGCAAATCAATTGATGAGGGCAGATACACTATAGGTATCTTTTTGGACTTATCTAAGGCTTTTGATACCCTTAATCACAGTATCCTGCTTGGTAAATTACCTAGGTATGGTATTAGAGGCATTGCTCTTACTTGGATTTCTAATTACCTCAACAATCGATGTCAGCAGGTTGTTATCGACACAGGTACTTTTTCTGATATGGCTTTCTTGACATGTGGTGGTTCCTCAGGGCTCAGTTTTGGGTCCGTTGCTTTTTCTTTTATATATTAATTATATATCCGAGTGTTCCCACATACTTCACTTAATTTTGTTTGCTGATGATACGTCAGCTTTCATTACAGGAAGTGACTATCAAGTCCTGACGACCTTAATCAACAATGAATTGATCGTTCTCTCAACTTGGTTTAGAGCAAACAGATTATCTTTAAATCTGAAAAAAACCAACTACATATTGTTTTCTGGTATAAGAAAAAGGGTCCCCTCAATACCTCTTAAGATTGTAATGGATGACATCGATATAGTTAGTGCCTCTTCAACTAAATTTTTAGGTATTATAATTGATAAAAATCTTAGCTGGTCTGAGCACATTCTTATTGTTGAGAATAAAATAGCTAAAACTGTAGGCCTACTCTATAAATTAAGGAAATTCCTAAACAAATCTATGATGAAACTTGTATATTCAAGCTTGGTATTACCTTATTTGCAATACTGCACTGTGATCTGGGCAGGAGGCTACTCCTACAAACTTAAACGTCTACATATTCTTCAGAAGCGTGCAATACGGGTTGTGAATGGTGTTGGTAGTATGTGTCACACATCTGTACTGTTTAAACAGGACAGGTTGCTTAAACTTGTAGACATTTTCCATATGCAACTATCCGTCTTCATGTTTTGTCATCGTCGTGGTTTGCTTCCAGGCTGTTTTGATAGCTATTTTGTTACTAATGACCAGGTGCATCAACATATGACGCGTAGCAGAAACAATTATCACCTGTACACTTGCAAGTCAAACACTCGACTACATACTGTAACCGTTCAAGGGCCTAAATTATGGAATTCTCTTCCCAATTATATTAGATCTTGTACTTCTGTGGCATCATTTAAGTCAAGTTATAAACTGTTTCTTATAACCCAATACTGAATCTACCACTATAATTTTCTAATCCCATCCTATTCATTCATTTTATTTATTTTTCTTATTTTTCTCGTGGTATCCTCGTGTTCTATTAATATTAATTTTATTATTGTGATTAATATTAATAGTGTTGCTATTATTATTATTATTATTATTATTACTATTATTAGTGTTGCCAATGATGTGATTAAACTGTTGACATATGGACGGTCTATTACCAGCCACTATTTTCTTATATAATAGGAGGACTCGATAAGCTCATCTGAGCTTTTTTCCCCTATTGAGTTGATAAATGGGCCGGGGTCGTCCAATGAACATAGGTTATAGGCCTATTACTCGTAATCAAATTTCAGAGTATAGGAGATTTAGGTATTAGTAGCTCTCTGTCCTTGACCAGGAGCTCGTTGGGTGATCCGGTGTCCCGATAAGGTAAACCTTGACGTGGTAAATTGGTTTAGTTCCTCGGTGAGGATGTTGTCAACTGTTTTGTTATCTAAATAGACTGTTGTTAATTATCGAACAGTTGTCAAATGTAAAACTTACTGTAAAGTCGTCAATTGTCAATAAAGTTTTGTTTGTCATTAGTGACAGGCCTTCTATAGTAGTTTAAAATTTTGTCCTTCTCTCATCCCCTCCTCCTCCTGACCATGAGGATTTCAGTCCCTGTGCTAGAATATTTCCATGATAACAGATCTACTGTAGTTAGACGTTACATAATTATTCATGAATGCTGATCAAGATAATATTTTTACCATACTAGGACAAATTGGATTGATTTTGTTTTTTCTTTAATTTTAGGAATATGGTTTTGGATATAAGAAGACTCAAGCAGCTGTCACTGGACGAAGAAGCCGTGCAAGAAGATGCCGTTAGCAGTGCAAAGTAACCTCCTCTTTAGTTCATTAGTATTATTAGCAAAGTACCTGAGTTTTTATATACAGTTACCATGAACAGTGCCAAGTAGTTGGATAAGAAATTAGCTTCAGTCAGTGCTGCTTTTCTGGATTATTGCTTTTTACTTTCTTGGACTAATTCGGAGGCATGGGCAGTGCCTTGGAGGAGTGAAATAGAAGGAAGCAGTTGATGCAGAAGACCTTATAGATGATGTGAGTTTGTCCATAAAGATCATGTGCTAACATTGCCTATGTTGGACCCTCTTCCCACATTTGACAGAACCATTCCTCACCCATTGTGGAATGTCTTCACTACTGCGGAATACTAAGACGTTTGTTTGGCTAACGTCTTGCTCTTGAAGGGTGCATTAAAATAAATAAACAAATTTAGATGCAGATGTCCACATTGAACATTACCTATCTCCTTTTCAGCATTTAAGTGACCCCTTCCACCTCGTTCTTTGCAGATGTCCTTATTGGTTGCAACCCCGAAAAGGAATCTTGTTCCAGACTGTGGATGAGGCTAAACTAAAATCACGCTCACCAATGGCCTTTAATGCATGTTTGATAAAGTTTTCAAGCATCACTAGATTGTGTAAGTTGGGCTGAGATGTGGTAATCAATCAGTGATTCTACGCTCAGCTGCTCAACTTGTCGGGCATATCCCCAAGTACGCTCCTGTCTCTGCCTATATGCGCGATGTGCTGCACTGGGTCCCTATTGCCCAGCATATTTCCTATCGGATCACTGCCTTAGTCTCTCGCTGTCTTCTAGGCTGCACGCCATCTTACCTTCGCGACCTTTGCCGCCTGGTGTCCGACGTCGTAGCGCATCGGGCACTTCGCTTCTCGACCAGAGGGGAGCTCTTGGTCCCACGTGCTCGTTCTACTGGGCAGCGTCGGGCTTTCTCAGTTGTGGGTCCCTCCACTTGGAATGGGCTCCCGCTTGAACTGCGATTACTACCTCTGAACAATTTGCCTGTGTTTCTTATATCACTAAAGTCTTTCTTTTTTAGCCGTGGCTGGACTGGAGGCGTTCCTGAGTAGGTATCTTGAAGGGTGCTATATAAATTTTCAGAATGAATGAATGATTGGAGGTGAAGAGGTTGTTGAGTGTGAAGGAGTCCATAAGCAAAAGTGGCAATTTTAAAATCAGTGTGCCTCGAGAGAGAAGCCAATGTAGTTGTGAAAGAGTATCTGCAGTTGAGAGTTTGCTATCGGTGCAAACTAGGCTTGCTGCCACACTTAACAGTTTCTTAGCAAGCCAATCGTAGTTAGCTTATTAAGTAAGCTGCTTCACGATTACTAATGCCTTTTACTTTGATCTTAAACGTTACGCTGTGAATCTGTTAAAATAAGAAAGTAGTATCGAGAAAGTTGATTCTGTGATTGTCTAAAATTCTGCACCACTGTAATCTGTGGATGTTGTTATGCCTTAAACATGATGCTATCTATCAACTGCAAATGGGAATCAGCTGGCTAGATTACACGTGTGTGCTAGTGTCCGCCACTGGTGACTCGTCTCGTTATCTGTGCATCGTTTTACTCAGTGCTTTTTTTCTGGAAAAAAAGGTTCTTGAACGGAATAATAATGGGAGGGCTAAAATCCCGAGATAAACGAGATTGCGGGTTGGGAGGGGTCTGAATAAACACTGAAAACAGTTCAAAGCACTGAAATTAAATTTAAATTACTAAATTATTGTTTTTATGATTAAAATAAATAAATTATTCTTTAGTACCTGAAAAAAGGTGCCGGAACGCCGTTCCGGCTCGTTCCGGCTGAAAAAAAGCACTGGTTTTACTAAATGACAAAACTCCAGTTATCAGTCGATCGATAGATCAATCAATCAATCTTTATTGATCCAAGAACAGTGCAAGTTACAACAGACAATAACATTAAACCATACATTGTTATAAACAGCACTGGACAAGGGCGACCCAAAAGGGGCAGATGCCCCGCTGATTCAGGGTAACCCATACTCAAATCACATAATAATGGCTGGTATAATATTATCAGAGAAAACACCAAAATGAAACAAATAACGAAAATAAGAAGAGCAAAGTTAATAATTCAGTTTAAACGTTGAAGCTTCTCAGCAAGCCTCGAATCAATTTATCAACTTTATATCAGTATCATGCTATTTAACATCTTGTAGGTTAGCGCAGAGAGTGTCCTGCTTAGATTGCTCTTGATGTGGTGCCATATAAATATTCAATTGCAATTATGTTATTGTGTTGAAGTGACCAGTGCCGGCCTTAGGGGCGTGCGAACCATGCGGTCGCACGGGGCCCGCAACTTATGGGGGCCCGAAAATATCAGAAAATTAACACGAACAAGACACTCTAATAATAATATTATAGTTTCGATTAAATCTTCTGTTTTGTCAATAAAATAAAAGTGAACTTCCTCTATATCCCAAAATTCTCGTGCATAGTTAAATTTTGACTTGTTGTACTTGTTAACAATCAACTAAAATAAAATGATCAGCAATGAAAAACAATTTGACTTGTTGCATGGGGGCCCGTACAGGCTATAGGCCTATACTCTGCACGGGGCCCGAAATATCCTAAGGCCGGTACTGAAGTGACCTTGAGACTTCTTTAGGTTGGAGTTCATCTCTTGGTTATTCGTTCTAGATTATTTGGAAATGAAGTGAAAGACAGTCTGCCTTTGGCTGAATTTCTCACAGCTGTCGGCCAACTCAAGTTCCGTGGCACTTCACTTCTCTTCCGGTTGCCACAGTCGTGTCTTTACAACCTGAAAAGAAAATTGCAGTTAGCAGATTTTAAAGTGCTCTCGTTTCTTAGAAATCTCGTGCATCAGTTTTGCCCATGCAGATCAGTTTAGACTGAATTTCATTAGTTCATTCATTCATAGATTTATATAGCGTCTCTTCAAGAGACCTACTCAGAGGCGCTCCCAACTGCAGCATGGCCAAAATGAACAGTTTTCAGGCGGTCATAGAAGGTGCCAGAGGAAGACCTAGGATGTAGGCACAGCTCAGGAGGAAGGCCATTCAATATGGTCGGGCCGACCACCAAGAAGGTGCGGGTCTGAATGAATATTTTAGTATGAACGTGGCAGCATTCAAATCGTAGACTAAGTGGAATCTATGCCGATATCCCACCTAAAACATGCGCAGCTTAGAGGAATGCGCTGCAGCCTCCATAAGGATGGTCTTTATAATGTGTGCATGCAGTTGTTGCCATTGACAGAAGAACCAGCACCGGCAATGCCATTTTTTCAAATCCAGTGGATTTAGGAGTCAGAGGTTACGTTCACAAAATTTAGTTTTCAGGTCACAAGGACTTGGTTGGTTCTTCTGTTAGAGGCCTCAAGGAAGCCTGAACTGGAAGGATCAACTTAACATTAGGCCATCTAATTTGGAAAAAACAACTAAAATCCACTGGAATTGAAAATGGACTTAGTTTGTTCTTCCATTGATGGCCTCAATTGCATTTGCTCTGAAAATAATAATAATAATAATAATCTTTATTAATTCAAACTGACAAGTGTGCAGTAAGATTACATTGAAACATGACAGTACAATCAAGATCTTAATTAAACACACGGTTTGGCAGCCCTAGAGGGGGATTACAAGTATCGAACCGCGATCTAATGCTCTCCTGGCCATGAGTGTTACCATTACTCTATCCCTCCTTCACTGATGTAAAGTGTACTGGACATCTGATGAATTATTTATGGTCATTTTTGTTCTTGTGTTGTGTTAGACCAGATGAGAAGAGACTGAAGCACAAAAGAAAGCGATTCAAAACTGAAGGTCTCCATAATGCATCGAACAACCACATCCTAGCGCTGTGCAAAAGCGGCAAGTGAAATGTTGAACTTGTGCTGAGTTTTATTAGCAAGAATGAGTACTTACGTTGTCCTTTAAAATTTTTAAGAACAGTACCTTTTAATTGTTCAATGTTTTATATTATAATACATTTTTAGTAATATGTTTTTATTGATATTATTATTTTCTTAACTCTAGACAGAGTTTATGTTATCTCTTAGCATTTGAAAAAAATTTAACTGAGGGTACAAAGTAACTATGGAAATCGGGGAGTGTCCTTCCGAATATCAAACCTGATTTTTTTTATTTTACCCAGGTAAGAGTATCCAGCAAGAGCTCAAAACTTTGTCTGAAAGCTTTTAATGACTTCCGGTTAGATAGCTTACTATTATTTTAATTTTTGTTTTTATCTTTGGTTTTGTTATTGCTGGTTCGTTTAGCCGATTCTACTGATGGTAATGGAAATGGTGCAGACTTGATGCCACCACCTTGCTATGAACTGGCAACCCATACAGTTAAAATTCGGAGAACTGGCACGCTGACCGACGTCATGGCTATTTGGGATCTTTCTGGTACGCATCTTCTGTCCGTAATTGATTAAATTTCCATAATGGTCAAGCAGTGTTCCTCCTTAATTACTGTGCTCTAATTTTAAAAAGTGTATTTTGTTATTCATAAGTTGGATAGTGGATAGATTGTGATTCTTTACTCCAGTTTAATTTGAAGTGACCTTTGATTGGTGCTCTGTTCTTTGTAGTAATCGTGCTACAGATGTCATTAGATTAGTACATTAAATGAGTGATACTGACTGCATAGTTCTTGGGAAATTATAAGTGCTGTTTGCCCTGCTTTCATTTTTCCAAGTCATGGTACACTTTGATAGGCGACATTTTATCATGCTTCACTATAGCCTGACTTCCGTTCATCAGTCAGTACTTGTATGTGAAGGACTTCTTCTGAGTATATAGACTGTAACTGTTCTGTTCTCTGAGAGGCTTTAGGTGAACGTTAATTTAGCTACTTTGTTGCAGGTTTGTTATAATAATTTTCGTAGTTGTAAGTTTCAATTAACTTGATGCTTAATGAAAAGGTACATCAGCCATCTGCAAGAGTGCTTGTGCTTACGTGGATGAAGACAGATGTAGAATGGATCGCACTTTATCGGTTGATGCATTTAACCAGGTCAGTTCGTATTAACTAGGTCAGTTCGTGTTAACCAGGTCAGTTCGTATTAACCAGGTCAGTTTGTAGAATGGATCGCACTTTATCGGTTGATGCATTTAACCAGGTCAGTTTGAATTAACCAGGTCATTCGTATTAACCAGGTCAGTTCGTATTAACCAGGTCAGTTCATATTAACCGGGTCAGTTCATAGTTGCATGAGAAAAAATTATTAAAACATTATTTAAGTGAAAATGGGTTTGTTAATGTGACTGCGATTGCTTTATTACTCACAGCTTTGGGGGATTTTTTCAGAATCTAGAAGTACAACTTGTGGGGGTGGTCTTTGTGAGCTGAAGCACATGTATTGTAAACAGGTGTAAGCTGTTGTTGTTACTAAAAACTACTGGAGGAGTTTTCACTTGATTTATCTTGGGCCTTCTCTCAGCATTAGACCCTTTGGCATTGGAAACAAAAGTGTCCTTGTACTTTATGTACATTTACATTTAGATATAAGGCAGGAGTTCCCAACCTGAGGTGCCTGCGCCATCAGGGTGTGTGAGATAGCAAAGAGGGAAAGTATGTTACTATTGTACTGTATGTTTGCAGAAACTATCTGCGAACAGTTTTGTAGGGGGTACGAACATTAATCAAACATTTCTAGAGGTGCAGGGCATAGAAAAGGTTGGGAACCCCTGATATAAGGAATTCTGTATTTTCAAGATCATGTATTGACGAAGGCAAAGAGCACCATACAAACAGTTAGTTATGGAAGTTGTAATAACGTGTTTCTTGGTCATTCCTTTAACGTGCCTGCCTGGTTTTGATCGTAACTGTTGCAGAATTCTCACCCGAATGAAATGCTGACGGGTCTGAGGTACTTTGAACGAACAATTAAAGGAACTAACGACAAAAATTCAAAGGTGACATTTGTTGTAGTTTCTGTTTTTGCAAAACAAATTCAAAGGTGGCATTTGTTCTATTTTCTGTCTTGCAAAACAAGTTCAAAGGTGTCATTTGTTCTATTTTCTGTCTGACAGAACAAATTCCAAGGTGGCATTTGTTCTATTTTCCATCTTGCAAAACAAATTCAAAGGTGGCATTTGTTCTAGTTTCTGTCTTGCAAAACAAATTCAAAGGTGGCATTTGTTCTATTTTTTGTCTTGCAAAGCAAATTCAAAGGTGGCATTTGTTGTATTTTCTGTCTTGCAAAACATCAAAAATGGCATTTTTCTATTTCCTTTTACTCTTGTAATTTCTTAGCATATATCTTTTACCATGCATGCTGCATAGTTGTGATTAAACATTACGTTTTTATTGATAAAGTCTTTTAACTGTTCTTCGCTATATGTCATCTTTCAAATTACCAACTTAGAACATTTTTGGCTGTAACACTTTGTAAGAGATCTTAAAAGCGTAATAATGCAGTACATAATCTTAGAACATATTTGAGTTGTATTTGAGTTAGTCTTAATACGTGCACTGTATTAGGAGCAAAGTTGATTTCATAGTAACTCGTCAGTCTTGATCA
This sequence comes from Allolobophora icterica, assembly GCA_963556255.1. Classification (NCBI taxonomy): domain Eukaryota; kingdom Metazoa; phylum Annelida; class Clitellata; order Crassiclitellata; family Lumbricidae; genus Allolobophora; species Allolobophora icterica. The sequence goes on along the minus strand of OY744607.1, from coordinate 10,698,968 downwards.
TTCAACATTATTTAACTTTGTAATCGTGAACTCCGAATTTCTATAGCGCTACTCTAAAGCTAAGCCCAAAAACCAGCTTATTCACGAGCGCTGCGTCTTATCAGAGGGGTTGTCCAGAGATTTCCAGTGGAGGGATTTGGAGGGAGAACCTTCAAAGGGTACTTAAAAGGTGCTATATAAATACAGGTATCTTACTAGTTACATACTGATCAATAGTGTGTGAGTTTGGTGTCTAACTTTTATATTTGATTCATTTTAGGAGGCATTTGACTGGGGCAAGGTTGACAAGTCGGCTCTTGCACGCTGTCTGCTCTCGCTCTGTCATCAGGTTGAAGTTATTCTCAAGGAGGAGCCACGCTTGCTGCGACTGACATCTCCGACCTACATACTAGGTATCATTAGCAGATTAGTTTACAGTTTATCCCACTCTGTTGGATTTTAAAAATGTCTTGAGAACGATCAGACAAAATCTGAATCATAATTGTAATCTCTAGATTTGTTTAGGTGTGAGCTGTGGAAGAGACTTGATGGAAATGATTGTGGGCAGCAAGAAAGAATAGTTTGGAGTAACAGCAGAGCCTAGATGACTTCTGTAAATAAATGTAATTGCCTAGACGATTTGCATTTACACTCTTTATGAGTCCAGTAAACCTCATAATTATGTTAAGGTTCTGTCACATGTTTTACATCTGATTTTCTACAGCCACTTAGCCAAAGTGTGCAGTTTTAATCATATTGTTACATTGATCATTGGGGTGGGTTGTTCTTATGTTCTATTTTACCAAAAGTTTTAAAGGAGTGATGTTTAGTAAATTTTAATTTGCGATAAATTTATAGTTTTGTGCCAGATATACAGTCCAGTCAGCCCCATTCATTTGGGTTGTAGTGGGCTTGCAAAGGGCCAATGGTGGCTACATATTGCAAGCTGTGGAACCAGTGTGTGCAGCATTGAGCTGATTAATTCAACTTTTGTAACAATTCTACTGTAATAACTTGTCTTGAATGAGATAGGTCTTTTGCTGGTGCATTTTTTGTGAATCCTGCATAATTTGTTTGTTAGGCGATCTTCATGGGAATTTTCACGATCTTGTAAGTTTTGAGAAGGCGCTCTGGCGAATGGGACCACTGCTGATGCCAGCAAATTTCCTTTTCCTGGGAGACTATGTGGATCGTGGCCAGTATGGAGTAGAGGTATGATCTGGGTGAGGTAGAAAGACTAGACTTTTAGGAAATGCTTCATAATTGCTGCTGTAATCTGATCTAATGCCTGCTATAACACTGTTGTCAAGTGAAGCCATATGAGTTAAATCATAATCTGTTCGAGAAGTCCAGTCAAATTCTGGTATGTCAGAAAAACCCGAAGTCGAGCCAGAGTGGCTAAGCAACAATGTTTGCATGTTTGGGGAGCATAAACCAGTAGTACTGTTCAGACCTTTCTTTGTAAAGTCATATTTGATGCTAAAGGCTTAATTGTGTGTGATATCTTGTTTTTAACATGATGTGCTGTAATAAAATTTATATCTAGTGCCTTTAAGAGCCTTTGTAAAGTACTTAGTGCATGAACTGTGATGTCTGAGCTCAGGGAGAATGTTCTATTCGTTCCTAGTTAAACGACATCCAAATAGACTTTCACAGACTAAACAATGATAACCTCCAAATAGGGAGTAACCGATTCAATAACCGATTAAATTTAGAAAAATCATTTTAAGTGCATTTTCTTGAAATTTGCTTATAATTAATCTAGGCATCCAGATGAATTCAAGGAATATTCTGAAACAACTTCAAACATGTAATGAAATGCCAGAAATTTTTACTATTTATCTGTATATACAACCTACATACAATTTCACAAGGTCGACAAATATTTCCGATTAATCGGGTCCAGAATCAGCAAAACAAAGCGTGCTAACCGAAATTGGTAATCGGCGGAAAATGCTAATCGGTTGGTTACTCCCTACCTCCAAACACTAGTTAGTGTCAGGTGTTGATAGTGTTCTTTCACCTTGCGAATTTGGAATTTTGTTCTTACATTCAATGATCTTTTTCTACTAATTATTTGTGGATGTTTTATTTGTATGTTTCTAATCTGATGTCTTTGTTTTACTATTTTTATGCAGACGGTTGCGTATTTGTTTGCACACAAGCTGTTGGCTCCGTCTAAGTTCTACCTCTTAAGAGGTAATCACGAAGTTCGTTCAATCCAGAAGATGTTCAATTTCCAGACGTAAGTGTTTTTTAATTATTTATCAAAGGTCAGAAATAATTGTTTAACCATATTCTGAATGTAAAATGAGATTTCATTTCTATCTATGTTCAGCGTTTTTACTACAGTACTCCCCCGACACACCAGAGTAGTTGGCTCTGCAAAAGCTGCTATATAAATTGATAAATACAATGTATGAATGTATGTAGCAGGGTACTTAATGCAGTGCTTTTTAAGTAGCTTACAAAATTGCTGCAATACCTCACAAAAGCACTGTGATTTCTGTCACAATGCATGTTATGGTACAAGTGTAAGTCGGATATTCTTAGTAGGTTTCCTGTAGTCGCTTCTGTGCATCTTCTACATCTTCATGATGATGAAAAATGTTTTTTAAGAGGAAAGAGGGATTTTATGACATTGGCAGTTGCCAACTGTTGAAAATGTGTATTAAAAGGGTTCTAAGAAGCTGATTTTGTTCCAGGCTGTCATGTTGCATTACTTCATTTATGCTTTAGAAGCTGTTGAATTAACTACCTCTTTTTGGTCTCTCTATTCGAAAGCACCTGTTTAACACTTTAATGACAAGCTGCATTGGTTCCCAGTCAATTTTAGTACACACTCATGTTAGACCTCTCAATTGTCCTAAAAAATGTAGTGTAAGAAAAACTTGTATTTTGAACTGAGTCAGACAGAACAGCATATGTGCCATAATGTGTCTGTCAGTCTGCTTAGGTATGTAGAACTTTTTAGGAATGTCTCATAAGTATCAAGTATTGTATTTGTTCTTTCAGGGAGTGCCACAACAAATTTGGAGAAACTCTGGGAGAACAGATATGGGAAGCTGTGAACAAGTGTTTTGACTGCATGCCGATAGCAGCGACAGTTGACGATAAGGTTCCAACATTCTGAAGATCTTTTCCAGACAAAAAAATTAATTTATGGAAATCAAAGTACTGTGATTTGTTACAGGCCTCTGTGAACCAAAAGACATCTGAAAGCAACACTGAAAAATACCATAAGCACTTGAATGGCTCCAGTTTTGAACCAAGCTGTAGAAGTTAAATAAGTCCATTCTTTACAGGCTTCTCTGACAGGCACTAAGTATGATTTTCTGCTCACAGTCTGAGCACATGAAGCTACATTTCTAGATGACTTGCCACAAGGTTCATGTAATTGTAATTAGGATGGTCTGGTGGTAAGCATGATAGACTGCCAACGAAGAGGTTGCGGTTCAAATCCCCACCGTGGCAGAAATATTTCAAGATTTCAGCTCCACCTGCACCCTTAGCCATCTCGGCTATAATGAGTACACTGACCATACACTGGTGAAGATGAGACAGCAAGGGAGAGGACTGGTCACCCACACACACGCTCATATGCCGAGGTTAAGAAAATGAAGTATATCCATGGCCGCCTCTCAGTCTAGCTTAAGGGACTACTCTGCTCTTATTCTTCGTATGGATGTTCGTTGTTCACACAGAATATGGTGCCTTTCTAGTGCTTCTTAAAAGAGCTGATGTATAAAATTGTGGTATGCATAATGGTATGTACAAAGCACAGTTTCTTTGAGCATCTTTCTCAGTACCTTTTAATAGCACTGTTCTACATGATCTTTGCATCATCACTGAAGGTAAATACACCGTGGTTATCTTCTAGCTCATGTACAGATTATTTTATGCTGATTGTTCTGTGATTAATTCCAGGTATTTTGCGTTCATGGAGGCATTCCATCTCCAGATTACGGCGGTGGATATATTGGTTGCATAAATGACATTCCAGTGCCACTGAAGGATCCAGAGAAAGAGAGCTACTTGGCATGGGATATCATGTGGAGTGATCCACTGAGGTTAGATTTTACACTGATTTTACGCAGGGAATCCTAGTCGAGTTATGTGTCTACCAAACATTTTAAATTGTTCTCGTGCATTGAGTCATTAGCTGAATCTGATGTTATTGCATTAAGACAGTAAAAGTCAGTTTTATGGGAATCGCTCCAATTGGATGCAGCAGTTTTAAAACTGATCGAAAGTAGATGCGATATTTTGATGCACTTCAGTAGAATGGCGCTTTTGAGGAATGACTTGCTTTTGAGAAATGACTCGCTTTTGAGGAATGATCAGGTTTTGAGGAATGGCTTCCTTTTGAGGAATGGCTCACTTTTGAGGAATGGCTCGCTTTTGAGGAATGGCTCGCTTTTGAGGAATGACTTCAGAGGAATAGAACCTGTTGAAAGATCGTGTGGAATGGACCAGTCCAAAGGCAGAAAAGCATTTCATTGATCAAAGTTATCAAGATGGAACATATCAAGGACTGGCAGCAGATATAGTGTGGACTCGTTTGTACGCTCATGGTTTGGGCACCATTCTGCGTAACACAACATTGTCTTATTCCCCCAATGCTATTAACATTCCTTATTGGTTAACGCGATATAAAAGAACTGCACTGTAGTGATATATGTTGACCTTTTCAGCATTATCTTTCTTAACACGTGAATGGTTTACACCCTGTATCATAAGACATGTCCCCCTCACGTTAATGAGTCCACGTTGTATTTAGAGATGTTTCTTAACATTTCAGCTCTGAGAATCAGACGGAAGAGATGAAGAAAGATCTCGAGAGCAACGGAGGATTCATTTTCAACAGTCGAAGAGGAACGGCCAACTTCTTCACCTGTGAAGCTCTGAATGAATTCCTCAAAAGAAATAAACTCAGTCATGTTGTTCGAGCACACGAGGTTCAGCATGTCGGCTTTAAGGTAGCTGTCGGGGTTGAAAAATCTTAGAAAATAAAATTGATTAAGTCTTCATTTGACTTAGCTCAACAACAACAAAAGTTCTGTGGGCTGAATGACTGATGAGAAGCATGGGACAGGAGTATTTATCAATGGAGTATACATCAGTACCATATCTAGGCTTCATTTCATATTATTGAAGTGCTGTTCTCTTGGTGAAAAAAATTGCTTCTCCTGAAGCATAAAAATTCTTTAAAATCGTGAATTTTGTTTTATCTGTAAGCTGCGTAAAACTTTCATGTTTTTGTAATTTTTGATTACAGTGGGAAGTTCAAAGCTTTTTATTATTATTGTAATGACCAGTTGATTGTGCAGAGCAATTGTGAGTGAGTCATTACGCAGTAACCATCTCAAGGAGGAGTTGAACCTGTACTCTCTGCGTTACAAGGCAAGCTCTCTAAGCAATCGGCTGTTGTGTTCCGCAAATGAGACGTCATGTGCTGAATTGCAATGGTCATGTTTGTACTCCAGACTTAAGGTCATTCACAACACTTCGAAGGAGCGGAACTTCTGTAGAGCCCTGTAAGCAAGTGTGTTTAACTTTACCTCGGTAAGTTACTGAAATGTAAACATTAAAGAGTGGGAACGATCCAAAATGGTAGGCATTTAGCAGCTACACAGTAATGGGGTAACAGGTTTCTTACCAATCCTCGAAAGGCTGGTGGTGTTTACAGTACTTGTTTGTTTAAATTGTGTTTGTTTTTGTTTATTTTCTGATTGCCGGGCCTTATGGACCGTAGCCAACTTTGTTGTCTTTTTCTAGATTCAGTGTTAGCACAAATTAAGCGACATGCTTTGAAAGTTTTGTTGTGGGTTTTTGTAGGTACAACAAGGAGGTCATCTTCTGACAGTATTTTCCTCATCCCATTACTGCGGCGCTTCGAACGACGCCGCCTGCATCTTGGCCGACAACTTCAAGCTACGGATGATTCGCCTTGACACGTCTTAAGTCAACGAGGGCAGAATTTTTATGTGGAAAACTGTTGCCATCTTGACACATGTCAACATGTGTTTTGGAATTTTTAAACTTGTGAATGATCGTGTTCTTAGGAAACTTCTTTTTGCTGCCCATCAAGATTAATTTGAAGCAGGGAAGTGCTTCAGTATAATGGAAATGTCTGATGTCAGTCTTAAGTGTGGTTTGAAGCAGCTGAATTTTTTTCTTAGCTGACCTTTTAAGTTTTTATTGGTTACTGTTGCCGTAGTTTTTTATGATTTAGAAACTGTTGAGTAGTCTTCTTCTCTGTGAGGCCATAGTACAATAGTGTTTGCCATTTTAAGAGCCATTGTTTATCTGTTGCATGATGCCTCAGCCAACGGTGCCAATCGGTTGTGTGCTAAGGACATTTGCTCATTGTGCTTACACAGTCACCATCTCAGGGAAAAGTTTGAACTAGATGCCTATTACTGCATTTTATGTCACAATTATAGCGTGCACTTCTGTGACCAATAGTAGCCATAAAAATGCAGTCCAACTTTGACACATCCACACACACGCACAACCATTCATAACCACACATGCACGCAACCACACACACATGACCACACACACATAACCACACACAGACACACACACTTCAATGTTTGGGGTTTTGAACTCTGAATGCAGTCATACGAGATGACATTTGGTCGATAGACAGACGTAGATGCTGAGAGACTGAGGGGAGAGAGACAGAGACTGAGTCAGATACAGAGAGATGGAAAGAGGAGAAGGATATGCAGACAGAAACCTTGTGAACAAAGGGATATGGGTGTGAAAAGAGTACTTAGAGCACCACCAGTGATGTTTATATAAGCTATTTCTCTTGACTTTGTAATTCCGGTGTTGAAGAAGGCTCGAGTGTTTCTTGCATTACTGTTAAATAACTACATCGAAACTCCTCACAATGCTGCATTTTGGAATCATGTCAAGAACCAACTTATAATATAACTCCTGTATAATGGGGTTGTGTTTTTTAGCCTAAGTGATATGGGGATTCCTATCTTAATCAGATGTATCATTTGCATTTTAATTAATTGGTTTATAATGGAGTTCTGTGTAAGCTGGTAATTAGCATTAGTCTAATTACTTGCTCAAATAACAATAAGTGACCACTGCTTTAAGATAATGACAGTATAGAAGTCCTTTGATTAGACTGCTCTGTGTGTGTGTGGGGTGATGGTATATTATAATTGTCAGTTTATCATTTCCAAATGTCTATCCTAATGTCTTTCTTTTAGTAGCATTTACATAACAGACTGTCCTGGCCATAGAAGAACAGTGGTGGTGTCTTTAAGAGACGTTGCATTTACTGTTGGCAGAATGTTTACTATATATATATATATGTGTATATATATACACATATCTGTATATATATATATACACATAGGCCTATACATGCAGGTTCTGCCTGCATGTATATATATATACACATAGGCCTATACATGCAGGTAGGTATGTACAGTCTGTTGTTTAGGGCGTAATTGTGTGTGTTAGTCTCATATTGTGTGTGAAACTGGGCCAGTCCCATTCTTTTTGTGACATGTGATGTAAAATTAAACGATACCTGGCTTCAATACGTGCACTTGTGAACTTTTAATGGAGCATCATAAAATTTTCAGTTAGTGTATTGTATTGTAATTCGTTACGTCCATATTACGAACTCACTGTCCAACACTGCACCTCTAGCAATCTCTGCCCAAAACGGAAAACACTTCATAACGAGCTAACTTAAGGTTCTGCTGTTTTATTTAACATTGCAATATGACGTTAATAATAATAATAATAATAATAATAATAATAATAATAATAATAATAATAATAATAATAATAATAATAATAAACACGGACAATTTCTATAGCGCCGTAACACGACCATGCCGCTACAGGGGCGCTGTACAGACACAACCTACAGCCTAACATTAACTTCTGTTACTGTAGAAGAAGCTGGTTCCAGCGACCCTCAGCGTTGTTTCGGCGCTGTAGAAATCTCGAAATTACGAAAGTAGGCTACAAATCTCTGTATAAATGAGTAAGCCGGTTCCGTCGATTGTTTATGCACTGATCAGCTCTTCATCTGGAGGCCATATGCGTGTTGTTTAGAGATCCGTGAAGAGGCTGGTTGGTTACTTCATGTTTTTGGGCGCTGAGCTGTTGAGTGTAGACATCCACGGGATGTTTACAGTTTAGGGCTTCGATCTACCAAACACTGAAGGCGAATAGGCCTACGCTGAGCAAGAGTTTATGCGTTTATATGTTGGCCTATCTGGATATTTATATTGAGCTTTTAACCTCTTAAGTGCGGAGTATTTTTCGTAGTTTTAAACCTCTTAGGATCTTTAAGGTGCATTCGAATCTAATGGGCTTGAAGTTGCTGCCCTGACGCAAGGCAATTGGTTTTCTAGTGTAGGATTCGGGGAATGGTCGGTGTAGGAAGTACAACAAATTTTTTATATCGAACCTCAAGGGACCATCGTCAACAGAGTTCGATATATCCGAAGTTCAAACTAATCCCTCTTGTCGCTAAAGGGTTAAGTATCAATTTGGTAAAGGGCAGTGGTTAAAGTGGTTTGGGTGAGCAGCGGGACCTCTGCTAAAGGGTTAAGTATCAATTTTAGGTGCGGACGTCCGCATTGGGGATAAATCCGTTCCCTTATCCACATCTGTCCTTATTTAACCATCCCTTCCCTCGTTGCGGACGTTCACAGTGGATGACCAGGGTTTAATCTAGACGTCTTTGGGGGGGGGGGGGAGAGAATGTCCCCCAGGATTGATTGTTCACCCAGAGGCCAGCAATATTACAATGTAGAGACCTTTAGGGGAGGAAAATTCCTCCCAGGATACATGTGGATACATGGTTTTCCCCCACCCCCACAGAGAGATGATTTCCTAAAAAAGGTCATCAACTTTTGAGAGAGTAATTGCTGTACAAAAAGTTAAAAAAATTGGACGAAGGACTAAAAAAAGGTCATCAACTTTTTTTGAAGATGAAATTAGGAAAAGTCTGAAACTTTTTCAAGATGGATGAAATTACAGATACAGACAAAAATCTTGTGTAAATTCGTTGGTCCCCTCAGAAACCTTGTTTCCCCTCCCAGAAGAGGGGGACTAGATTAAACACTGGTGGATGACCCATAGCCGCATAGGCTATGGCCTCTGCAGCTCTATAACTTATTAATTATTTATGACATACAGCCAACGACCTCTGCAGAACATCAGCGCATCAACTCGTCCGCAGCTCTTCGTATATTCAGCGTCCCTAGTAACATTTACCCTCTTGCATACATACTTACTGAATTAGATGGCGTCATGCAACGAATGGGCGACAAAGCAGTCAACCAGTAGATCGAACTCAGACTAGCGTATGATTGGATGTAAGTTGCACGTGATATGTATATCAAAAAACAGGATTGGCTAATGGCTGCTGACGCAAACTATAGAAACAAACAATAAGTGATGACGTCAAATCAGTTGCCACAGTTTCGCTGAAAATTGACGATTAATTTCGACAAGGTAGGCCTAAACAATAAAGTAAAATAATTATTATAACTGTTTCTGATCGAAATACTTGGCAGAAACGAATCTATCGTTTAAAGTGAAGTATGAAAAAAATGACTTATATGTCGAGTAAATTTTGTTTGGTTAAATTTAATGTATTGGTTAGCGTGCTGTACTGTCAATCGAGAGGTTGGTTCAAAGCCCCACCATGGCAGAAATTTTGTTCGAGATTTCTGCTCCGCGTGCGTCCCTAGCAAGCTCAGCTTAGTAAGCTATAATGAGTAAACCGACCGTTTTGTGTCGGTGGGAAGATGAGACGGTGACGGAGAGGACTAGCCACCCGCCCTCATATGCAGAGGCTAAGAAAATGAAGTCGATAGCGCTTCATACCCATGGCTGCCCCAGGGCTAGCTTAAGGGACTGCTCTTCTCTGGTTTTCAGATATGTGCAGGGCCGGAAATGACATGATTCTGCACGAGCCCTTTTGTGTGATAATTTCATATTAAGATTGCCTGTTACATAGCCTATCTTTGTCATTTTTGGTTAAACCTTTCTCAGAATACACTGTATAAACAAAAGTACGCAACACAAAGAAAGCCAACCGAATAAAGCCAACTTCAAGCAAAGCCCGTGAGGTTCAAAACAGAAGACAACAATTACTTTTAGGAATATTTTGTCCTGTGTTTCGTATCTTTATGAAAATTTAGGTTCTGAAGTTTTTGTTTTCGGCTGTAAAGAATACAAAACATGTATGAAAAAAGTTAAAAGTAAAAGAAAGCCAGTTAATAAACAAAAGTCATAATCTATGAGGTCATTGCATATTAAAGGAAATCTCAGAAGTCGAGAACACAACACCAATTGGTAGATTTAAAGTATTGTTATTCTGTTTCATGTATTAATGTCATTTTAGTAGTTAAAACTTATTTTCAGCAGATTTAAAGGCAGAATAAAAACAAGAAATCCAGAAAGCCGTCATCAGTACAAGCACATTGGCAGGTATTTTCAAAATTCAGATTACTCTATTTCATACTTTGTCATTTTAGTTGGTAAATATTGTTTTCAGAAGGTGATAAAACAAAAATGTAAAGAAGCCAATATTACATCCAAGCAGAGTCAACCACAGAAAAGCTGGTGGGCCGAAGTTTAAGTGCAAAGTCTATACAGCCATCATGAAAAGAGAAGACCTGCATGGTACTTTTTCAAATGAAGATTTCTCTGTTTCATATCACAGTATGGGCAAAGTTCTTTTAGCAAATCAAATCATATATATCGAGAGCCAGCATCAAGAGAAACCTACATCAAAAGTACAGTGCAGAAGATCAACAGGTATTTTTCAACTTTAAAATTGTGTTTCATGTCTTTTTCACACTATTGTAAACGGTGTTTCCTTCAACATGTTAACAAAGTATCAATAAACCCAACATCAAAACACCTCAACTTTCCAAGCAAAGTGAATATGAAACCAAAGCCCAATGTACGTGCTTCAACTATGGTATGTACTATTTCGAAATTAGATTTCTGTGTTGTATATCTTTCTGACATTTATGGGTCTATATTTCTTTGTTTGATTTCATAGACATACTGGAAAAAGTTCAGCAAAAATATGCAATGTCTGAAAAAAGCCAACACAGAGAAAAGCATCTTTAAGGCAAGAACTCAAAACAGTTCAACTATGGAAGATAAACGGGTATTTACGAAATTAAGTTTCATATCGTTTTAAGGGCTAGAACTTTATTTAGTTCATCAGGTAAAATAGAAAATCTGAAGAAAGCTAATGTTAAAACATAGCTAGAATCAAAAACAGACCTGAAGTCAAGAACGCAAGTTCAACTGGTATTTTGGTACTAAGTCTCACCTGATTCATAATATCTCGACTTCCTTTCAGGGATTAAGGGTTTTCAACAGACAAATATCAGTCTTGTTGTCAAGACCTTGAACCTCAAGACCAAGACCAACACCAAGACCTTGAACCTCAAGACCAAGACCAAGACCTTGAACCTCAAGACCAAGACCAAGACCTTGAACCTCAAGACCAAGACCTTGAACCTCGAGACCAAGACCAAGACCAAGACCAAGACCTTGAACCTCAAGACCAAGACCGAGACCAAGACCCAAAAAAATCACAGTCGTTTTCAGACTTCTATTCCTTGCTAAAAATTGTCAAGTCGAAATACTCGTTATTTTAATGAAAACATGAGTTTTTTCTTTTATTCAAGCAAAACAACTCTAAATGGAGACTGCAGAGAATTCCAAATGCGTATTTACAAAAGTCCTTCATGCGAAATGTTATTCCAAATGCCTGTTGAATTTTATAAAAAAAACAATTTGCTCAGAATTTTCTGACCAACCTGTGGGCCTAAAAAAATTCTGCCATGTGAAAAAACACGGTCTACAAGTGCTGAAATCGCTAGCACACAAGGCAGCTTTTCAAGAACCGGATGTAAATGTACATATTAATCGTGAGTCTGTTTTGAAATCATTCCATGGTAAATAACCGGAAGTCAAAATAATTATCCAAAACAACAGTGAAGCCTCATTCACACCGTGTAAATACTGTATGAGTAATTATTGGATATATTTTTAAAATTCTTGCCGTTTGTTAAAATTAATGACTGTTCATATTGACAAAAGTCTTGGTCTTGGTCTTGCAAAACCAAGACCAAGACCTTGGACCTCAAGACCAAGACCAAGACCTTGAACCTCAAGACCAAGACCTTTGGTCTCGAGCCCTAGACCAAGACCAAGACTTTTAAAAACGAACTCGAGTGCACTCGAGACCAAGACTGGTCTCGAGGACAACAAGACTGGCAAATATACAAATGTCAAGAAAGACAAAATCACAACACAGCTGTCATCAAAACCCAGAGAAGACTGGCTAAAATATTTCGAATTAAGATTTTTCTGGTTCATATATTGAAGTCATTTAATACTGAAATTTTAGGAGAGAAACACAAACAACAAGAAGGCCAACATCACAATAGAGCCATCCTCAATCAAAGCCATGAGAAGATTGGAATGTATTTTTCAAATTAATATTGCTTAGTCACATGAAGTCATTTTAGTGATGAAACTTTCTTTCAACAGATAAGACAAAATACCAAGAACACAAGAACAACAAAGCCATCATCAAGGCCCAGAGAAGATTGCCAGGTATTTTTCATATTAAGGTTTTTCTGTCTTATACATTGATGAAAGTTTTTGCAGCAGAAAAATACAAAAGACCAGAGAAAATTGGTAAGTATTATTCAAATCAAGATTTCTTTGTCAAATATCGAAGTTGTTTTAATGATTAAAGTGTTTCAGCAGATATATACAAAATACCAAGTTAACCAACCGGACAACAAAGCCTTCCTTAAAGCACAGAGAGGATATTTTGAAATTATGATTCTCTGTCTTATGCATGTATTGAATGCGTTTTTATTATGAAAGGTTTTCAGCAGATAAATACAAAACCCAAGAAGACCAAAATCGCTAGGAAGCCATAATCATGGGGAAATGGCAGGTATTATTCATATTAGGAGTTATGTCTCATATCGAAATCGTTTTAATTATGAGAGTCAGTTAGATAAACTAAAAACTAAAATGACCAAATCACAACAAAGCCTTCAAAGCCCAGAGAAGATTGGCAGGTAATTCTCAAATTGAGATTTCTTTGTTTCATGTATTTGAGTAATTTTAATTAAATTTTTTTTCAACAGGTAAACAGAAACCAAGAAGACCAAAATCACAACAAAGCCTTCCTCAAAGCCAGAGAAGATTGGCAGGTAATTTTCGAATTAAAATTTATTTGTTTTATGTACTTGAGTCATTTTAACCAAATGTAATATTTTTCTGCAGATAAACACAGAAATCAAGAAGACCATGATCACAACAAAGCCTTCCTCAAAGCCAGGGAAGATTGGCAGGTAATTTTCAAATTAAAATAAATTTATTCGTTTTATGTATTTGAGTCATTTTAACCAAATTTAACTTTTTTTGCAGCAGATAAACACAGAAACCTAGAAGACCTAAATCACAAAAAAGCCTTCCTCAAAGCTCAGAGAAGATTGGCAGGTTATTTTCAAATTAAAATTTATTTGTTTTATGCATTTGAGTCATTTTAATCAAATTTAACTTTTTTTGCAGCAGATGAACACAGAAACCTAGAAGACCTAAATCACAACAAAGCCTTCCTCAAAGCCCAGAGAAGATTGGCAGGTAATTTTCAAATTAAAATTTATTTGTTTTATGTACTCGAGTCATTTTAACCAAATTTAATTTTTTTTCTGCAGATGAACACTGAAACCAAGAAGACCATGATCACAATAAAGCCTTCCTCAAAGCCCAGAGAAGATTGGCAGGTAATTTTCAAATTAAAATCTATTTTTTATGTATTTGAGTCATTTTAGCCAAATTTTATTTTTTTGCAGATAAACACAGAAACCAAGAAGACCATGATCACAACAAAGCCTTCCTTAAAGTCCAGAGAAATTGGCAGGTAATTTTCAAATTAAAATTTATTTGTCTTATGCATTTGAGTCATTTTAACCAAATTTTATTTTTTTCTGCAGATAAACACAGAAACCTAGAAGACCAAGATCACAACAAAACCTTCCTCAAAGTCCAGAGAAGATTGGCAGGTAATTTTCAAATTAAAATTTATTTGTTTTATGTATTTCAGTCATTTTAACCAAATTTATTTTTTTTCTGCAGATAAACACAGAAACCAAGAAGACCAAGATCACAACAAAACCTTCCTAAAAGTCCAGAGAAGATTGGCAGGTAATTTTCAAATTAAAATTTATTTGTTTTATGTATTTCAGTCATTTTAACCAAATTTATTTTTTTTCTGCAGATAAACACAGAAACCAAGAAGACCAAGATCACAACAAAACCTTCCTAAAAGTCCAGAGAAGATTGGCAGGTAATTTTCAAATTAAAATTTATTTGTTTTGTGTATTTCAGTCATTTAAATCAAATTTAATTTTTTTTATGCAGAAAAACACAGAAACCAAGAAGACCAAGATCACAACAAAACCTTCCTCAAAGCCCAGAGAAGATTTATCAGGTTATTTTCAAATTCAAATTTATTTGTTTTATATATTTGAGTCATTTTAATCAAATTTAATCTTTTTCTGCAGATAAACACAGAAACCAAGAAGACCAAGATCATAGCAAAGCCTTCCTCAAAGCCCAGAGAAGATTGGCAGGTAATTTTCAAATTAAAATTTATTTGTTTTATGTATTTGAGTCATTTTTTTGCAGCAGATCAACACAGAAACCAAGAAGTCCAAAATCACAACAAAACCTTCCTCAAAACCTAGAGAAGATTGACATGTATTTTTCAAATTAAAGTTCCTCTTTCTCGTATGCTGAATGCGTTTTAATGATAAATTTTTTGTAAATCAGTGGATTATGTCCGGGGAATAATGTCCGAGGGATCATGTCCAGAGGGATTATGTCCTACAATCATCTAACACAGTAGGTGACAAGTATTTTTCAGCCGATAACCTACAATCATTTATACAACAAGAAAGCAAGCACTGAATCCAAACCATATCAGAGCAAAGGATCCATCAAAACAATGAACAGATCAACCAGGTTCAACGGGTATTTTGAAATGAAGATTTCTGTTTGATATCTTTGTCATTTTAGGGACAAGAATTTATTTTCAGTGAGTAAAGATATAAAATGCCAAGGTCGCAGGCATCAGGAAGCAAGACTCAGAATTCCAGAACAGATGAACAACAGGTAATTTTTCTTTTGTGTCTGTAGGCTATGTCAGCCTCATGGCAAAAGTTTTCTCAGCAGATAACTAAAATTGATGAAATCCGATACTAAAGCCAACACCTAGACAATCATGGTCAAAGGCCAGAGAAGACCAGCAATTAACTTCTCTAGTTGAGATACCTCTGTTCATATCACTGTAACTTTAGGGGCTAAACTTATTTTCAGCAGGAAAAATAACGCCCAAAAGCATAAAGATGTTTTTGTTTCAGCAGACAAAAATATCAAAGAAGCCAAAATCAAATTAAGACAGTCATCTTCAAAGCAAAGTGAACATGAAACCAAAGCGCGATGGTCAAGCAGAGAAGATCAACAGGTATTTGGATAATAGATTTCTGTGTTCTATAGCTTCCTGTCATTTCTGAGCCTAGATTGCTCTGTTTCATGTTTTGAGCAATCAGGTCATGATTCTAGGAATCACTTCATGATTCTAGCAATCAGATTTCGATTCTAGCAATCAGTTCTCGATTCTAGCAATCAGTTCATGATTCTAGCAATCGGTTCATGATTCTAGCTATCAGTTCTCGATTCTAGAAGTCAGTTCATGATTCTAGGAATCAGTTCGTGATTCTAGCTATCAGTTCGTGATTCTACCATTCGGTTCATGATTTTAGCAATCGTTTCTCGATTATCACAATCTCTTCTTGATTCTAGCAATCAGTGCTCGATCAGTTCTCGATTCTAGCAATCAGTTCTCGATTCTAGTAGCAGTCGGTTCATGATTCTAGCAATCATTTCTCGATTCTAAAAGTCAGTTCTCGATTCTAGCAATCAGTTCTCGATTCTAGCAATCAGTTCTCGATTCTAGCAATCAGTTCTCGATTCTAGCAATCAGTTCTCGCTTCTAGCAACCAGTTCTCGATTCTAACAATCAGTTCGTGATCACAGCAGATTCTAGGAATCAGATCATGATTCTAGCAATCAGTTCTCGATTCCGGCAATCGGTTCTCGATTCTAGCAATCAGATCATAATTGTAGCATTCAGTTTTCAATTCTAACAAGCATTTCGTGATTCTAGGAAGCAGTTCATGATTCTAGTGCTCGATTCTAGCATTCAGTTCTCGATTCTAGCAATCAGTTCTCGATTCTAGCAATCAGTTCTCGATTCTAGTTCTAAGTCACTTCATGATTCTAGAATGTCAGTTCATGATTCTAACAATCAGATCTCGATTCTAGCAATCAGTTCATGATTCTTGCAGTCAGTTCATGATTCTAACAATCAGTTCTCGATTCTAGCAGTCAGTTCATGATTTTAGCAATCGGTTCTCGATGCCGGCAATCGGTTCTCGATTCAAGCAGTCAGATCATGATCCTAGCAATCAGATCATGATTCTAGGAATCAGTTCATGATTCTAGCAATCAGTTCATGATTCTAGCAATCAGTTCATGATTCTAGCAATCAGTTCTCGATTCTAGCGAGAAATCTGTCTTTTGCAAGCACTAAGCTCTCAGAGATCCAAGGTCGGTTGTCAACTCTCGAGCTGGAGGCTTTCGCGGTCATATGGGCTTTGAAGAAGTCCTGGACTTGGATGAAGGATCTGTCTCTCTCGAGTTGTCATATTCTTTTATCCTAACCCATTGTTGTATTTAACTGTTGCGGCGATTATAAGCGCTAAGCTAATGCGTTGGGTACCTGCTTTGCAGGAATTTAATATTGACTTTCGTTATCACCCGGGATTTAAGAGAGAGCGACTCGCGAAGATCTCCATCCAATTCCCGTCGGCCGCACCGACTGCAGAGACGAGAAATCGGACCCCCTAAACGGCCAAATATGCCGTGACTTCAATCAGTAACCGGTTCATAGGGGATCATACCTGTTAACCAGGCGGCTCTGCAAGAATTATGGGGGCGGGGGTATGTATAACAGATCGATGAACAAGGAAAGCATGTAGAAAGCAATATCCCGTTTCTGTGAAATCCATACAAATACAATGCCGAATGCACACGTATTTCATTTTCCGAAGTCTCTGTATAGTATTGCAAGGGTAAAGTTTTGATAAATGACACGCACGAATAGCCTACATATACGTAAACGTATGTCAAAACTGAAAGTAGGCCTACATATGTACAGTATATAGTATATTATAGGCCTACACCTAATGTTTTGTAAAATAATCAGGCAGAGGCCTAGGCCTTCCTACTTGAACGTGTAGTGTAATTATGCGCTCAAGTTCAGCAGCATGTGCAAAAATGTTCAGTGTTGTGACATTCTATCCACCATCTGACAGCTGTTGGTACATTCGTTCTCTTTTGCGACGCCGTTATTAAATTGCACACTTTTGTAGTAAAGGTCGTAATGGTGACTAACGACTAGTAGGTTTAGCAAGATCAGTCCTTGTAACAGTGGCGGCGATCTTTTCTGAGAGGTGGGGGGGGGGGGACAAGTCGGCCGTGGTGTCTGGTTGATGACTGACTTTTTTTTAGGAATTCATTTCCCCCAAATAAATTTTTCTTGGCTTTTTTACCAAAAGTTTCAGACTTTTTGGCCATTTCATCTCCCAAAAAAGTTGATGACCTTTTTTTAGTCATTCGCCTTCTTTTTACTTTTTTCTCATAACTTTTTTCCAGAAACTTTTCTCTGATAAGTTCATCGCTTTCTCATACCTTCACGACTTTTTTGACTCTTCATCTCCGAAAAAAGCTGATGACCTTTTTTTCTAGTCCTTCACCTCTTTTTCCACCAGTTTCTCAGGGTCGCACCATATTTCACTTTCATCATATTATCACTCTTTCCGAACACCATGTCATCGCTCTCTAAAAGTCTTTTTACTTTTTAACAATTCTTCTCCTAAAAAATTCCCTTATTACATATTTCTTCTTGCTTTCTACTTTCTCCTTTCTCATAGTTTTTTCTGGGGGGACACTTCTCCTTATACGTTTCATTTTTACCTCATCTCGTCAAAATAGGCTGTCAAAACGATCACACTGTTAACACACAATTACATTTAGTGGCCTTTTTTGGTGTTTTATCAAAATGTGGGGGGGGTGGGACAAATGTATGGCGTGTCCCCCCACTCTTAAAGGTGGGGGACATGTCCCCCGTTCCCCCTAGATCGCCGCCCATGCCTTGTAATATGGGCCATGGAACACCTTTGCAGAGGCAATGGCTGTGACGAGATCCATGTTTGCTTGCTTAGGGGCCGGGGGCAAAACTTTGGTTTAAAAAGTGGGGGTACCAATTTCTTACACACACGAAGCAAGGCGTAGACTGCGATCTCTGGGAAGGCATAATAATAAAATATTGATTGGCATTGTTCAAAAAGTGGACGTAATGTACACCTAGTCCAAAAAGTGAGGGGTACGGGTACCCATCGTAACCCCACAAATTACGCCTATGCGTAGGGGCAAGGGGAATTACAGAAAGGCGCCACGTTCTACGGCTCACCGCGCACAGGCCTGGACTTGGAGGCGCCGGAATATAGCCGAGTAGGGCGCGGGGAGCTGCTCTTGCAAAATGTCGTAGCTGTCTCTTGCTCATACAGCTAAATCCGCCACAGAACAACAGGACTGTTAATCACGGAGTCCACGGTTCAGCATAATGAGGCTGAGGTACGATAGTGAAATTGATGTAAACATATACTGACCCCCTCCCAGTTACCAATCAGTTTTGTCTCTTAACTGGATGTAGGGCCTAGTCGAAAACCAAGCATCCGTCAGTCAGCTACAACTAGGCCAATAGCACGGAGATGCAGAGCGGCCCTGTACTATCTACACTTTCTACAGGACCATTGTTCGATAAGGACCTAACGTAGCATTCGATTAAAAGCGAGGCTTTGATATAAACAGGTTCGATAAAACAGCTATAATTATTTGTATGTGTTTGGATTGATGTACTGCTATTCGATATAACCGGAAGTTCGATATACCGAAGTTTATGTATATATATGTTTATGTGTGCATATATAGGCCTAAGTGTGTGCATATGTATTCCTGATATGGGGTCGTCTACATAGGACGTCCGCAAAAGTCCTAGTTAGAACTGTCACCCAGATTAGCAATAGTAAAAATAAAAAAATATAAAAAGGCATCAAATTTGGCGGCCCCCAAGTTTGGCAGCCATATAGGGGCCTACATATGCGGAGGTCGCATACTGCCTAAGGCCGGTACCGGTACTGACGAAGCGGATATAGGAATTCTTCAGCTCGAACTCAAAGCGTTCGACATTTTTCCCGTTTAGCGTCATAGAAGGGCGTTGGGGTTTCAACGCTGGATGTGACATGAATGCGCCAATGTAGAAGAAGAGCAGTCCTTTAAGATAGCCTGAAAGACAGACATTGTGTGAATCGTTAGCGACTTCATTTGTCTTAAACTTGGCATACAGTATTAGGGTGCACTTGAGTATCCAGTCCTCTCCATCGCCGTCTCATCTTCCCACCGACAGCGTACGGTCAGTGTACTCATTATAGATGAGTTCACTAGTGGGCGTATATGGAGCAGAAATCTCGAACCAAATTTCTGCCCAGGCGGGGATTTGAACCCGCGACACCTCGGTTAACAGTCCAGCACGCTAACCACTAGACTATCATGTAACCCCTAAATGTAATGTTATTTAAAAGACCGGAAATTCTCAGCGCTGTACAAGACCTGCGTGCGTCATGACTAAGTGACCGGCGCGTTGTGTATGTATGCTTCTATGTATTTGTGCATCTTTTGTGCATGCATGCATCTGATTGTTTGAGGTAGCTATAGACCGACAGACAAACAGACAGACAGGCAGACAGACAGACAGACAGACAGACAGACAGACAAACAGACTAATTAATCAGCGTTGAACAGCAACGAATTGGCTTAAAAGAAATACTTCAGTGCACTGAGTAAAAGTTTCAGTAGGCGTATACGTTAAGGTTTTAATAAGGATTGAAGCAGTGCTTAGTCGAACGCATAATAATTATATTACAAGAGGAACAAAGAGGACAATTCATCGTAAATTTGACCTACGTATGCTCTGTCTGTCGGTCTGCTTATCTGTCTGCCTTTCTGTCTGTCTGTCTGTGGCTTTTCTCTCTGGAACATTTGAATCCGCACTGCAACAACCACCCACGTTCGCTGCAGGGCCGAATTGAGACTTCTATAGCTGGCTACTGTAGTTATCACAAAGTGGCACAATATGGGCCAGAAACAAATATATATATATATATATATATATATATATATATATATATATATATATACATGACATTGTATATATATATAAATGTGTGTGTGGGGGGGTGTAAGCCTACTGAAAGTGGCCCTCTGCGTATTAACCAAAGCGGACAACACATAACCAGTGGAGTGGGCAGATTCTTTGAGAACCCTGAACCAGCAACTGTAACTGAGTGCTACCGTGTGGAGTGCCTTCTCCATAGGAACCTCTTGGAAGCGTCATAAGAAGTTTTGGCAATTTGCAGTGTAGCCCTGCAAATCCATTTAGGCAATGCTGTCTGTTCGTCGAATTGCTGCTGTTAACGGTAAAGTGGTTTCCTTTGCTTTGTAAGTGAGTGAGAGGAATTGTAGTACGGTGGCATAAAAGGGACGCTTAGCCCTTGTAAGCAGCCGTGGGTTACTACTTGTCATTTAAATCGTCACTCTCTATGTCTACTCCACTAATATGAGCTATTAGTGGAGTATAGAACTGGCTGAACAAACGTTGTAGAATACCAATATATATGTATTAACATAGGCGTAATTTGAGGGGGTACGTGGGGTACCCGTATCCCCCACTTTTGGACTGGGGGTACCGTACCCCCCACTTTCTGAACAGTGTCAATCAATATTTTATTATTGTGCCTTCCCAAAGATCGCAGTCTCCGTCTTGCTTCGTGTATGTAAAAATTGGTACCCCACTTTTTAGACCAAAGTTATGCCCCTGTATGTATGTATATATATATATATATATATTCTACAAATGCGCACACGATATATATATATGTATATATATATATATAAAACTTATTTCACCAAACCAGGGCAGCACAAGAAATTGTATGTGTGTGTATGTATCTGAACACTTATATAGCGCATTTTTTAACTTCACAAAGGCGCTATGTTATGTTAGGCTTTGCTTAGGCCTATACTATAGTTTTACAGCATCCGAAAAATTATAATCACTTATGGTGATTGAGAAATCACATACAAAACTCCCAACAGCATTATAATTGAAGTAAAATCTTCGCAAAATTGAAGACTTCTGGTCAACCAGAAGTCCTCTCGTGAGTCTCTCTTGAAGATGCGCTATATAATTCTGATTAAAATTGCAATTTTAATTAAGTTCCAGCGTTAACTGTGACTTTTATCTAAGGAATATTGGTCCTCGTCTACCAGAAAGGAGTAGTAGTCCTTTTACGCCACCGTAGGCCAACCAGACGACGTTTATGCTTTCCCCGTAAGAGCCATACGTCCCAGCGTAGAAGAAGCTGCGCATAATAAATCAATATGTCGTCGACGGCGGACGTAAAACGAGCAACGTAAGCAAAGACTGCAAATCTGCGGACCACTTAAGTCTTGTAGCACGCCTTACATCTGTGTAGGTGTATATATATGTATGTATGTGTGTGTATATATATATATATATATATATATATATATATATATATATATATATATATATATATATATATATATATATATATATATATATATATATATATATATATATATATATATATATATATATATATATATATATATATATAAACCCACACATGTTTTTGTTATACATCTATATTGTATTAATTGAATATGCATGTATGTTCGCATCGTATATATATATCTTATGACCTGTAGGCTATGAGAGTATTCATTTCATGTAAAATAATATATTGCATTATAGATGCCGTTTGTCAATATTTGAGAAGAAACTGTAGGCTACTGTGGGAGAGTCGTTGGTAAGCTTCAGTTCTGCGTCATACGCTCTCCATGCTGGTTGTGTAAGGATAAGGCTCATATAGCCTTCTCCGGATTAGCTTTGCCGGGGGTGGAAGGGATCACCAACCTATATTCCATAGTTCACTGTTGTCAGTATTGACGGGATATACATTCTTTCCCATCTCACTTTCTTTTAGATTTATGTATTATATAGCGTGAACCTAACATATTATACATCAATAGGCAATGGACGACACTAAGAAGGAGCTGAGCTCCCTTGAGTAAAGCTGAACTCCCTTGAGTAAACTAAATATTACTTTGGGGCACTTTCGATGCAATAACAAGTGGTTGCTTTTGTCAATCATCCTTATAAGTGGCGGTTCTATACAGAGGGGGGAGGGACCATTCCCTCCTACTCAGAGTCTGGTACCCTACCGGGGGAAGGTATTTATGTATACCTGTGTGGTTGTAGGGGCAATGGTCAGTTTAAGTTGACGAATGCCTTCTAGATTTAAATCTGGAAGCGGATTAGATGAGCAGTCATTGGCTGGTCTTACACACCTTGCAGTTATATGGGGGAATACGATTAGATATCAGCTCGTGTTCAGTAGGTAAAGGTAACATGGTACAAGGTGTTGTGACCGGTGTGATTGTGTGAATAAAGTGTCCAGCGTTTATAGTATGGCATGCAGGGAGCTCCGTTTGCCATTATATTCATTTATATTCATCTCATTTATACTCATTTATGTTCATTTATATTCAGTTATATTCATCTTTATTCATTTATACTCATTAATATTCATTTATACTCATTTTTGTTCATTTATATTCATTTATGTTCATCTTTATTCATTTATGTTCATCTTTAATCATTTATATTCACTGCAGTGCATGTGAATTGAATTTCAATTTGATTGATGAATGTACATCTTTGTCAGAGGGATTTTTCCATTTTTTTTCATGACTCAACGCTGTCTTATGCATTAGAAATAGCCTGAAGAACAAAGTGAATTATCGCAGATCGAGTGATTGAAATCTGTTGAGTCAACTATATATGCATATACAGTTGTTCAGTGACACAAAATATATTGGCATGAGTCTCGTATACGGTTGCTTACCATAATATGCGTGTTAATTAGATGCACTGGTATATGTTAGATGACGTCGGTATACTATTCGGATATTTACTGCATTATTTCCGAACTGTAAAAAAAATTCATTCTCTAACCATTCACTGTTGTCAGAGGCGCCCGCAACGTGACGCACTGGACGCATGTGCGTCCACCCACCAAATCAAATCCACACAAGGCTTCGCATCGATATTTTTGAAAGCAATTGAATCACCTACATAACGTAATTATGCAACACAGAACATTCTTACAGAAAACAGTAGTTTGTTAAACGGCAATACGGCATGTTAAAGCATTTATTTTAGATGTTATCTAAATTGAAATTTTTTGTGCGTCCGATTTTTTTAAGCCTGCGGGCGCCTCTGACTGTTGTGATTGATATGCAATCACCACCGCCGAGCCAAAGTCATGTTAGGCCTATATGTCGAAAGAAGAATCAAGCTTCTGGACATTTATACTACCTGAAGGGCATTTTAATCACCCGCAGGGCATTTTAATCACCTGAAGGGCATTTAATCACCTAAAGGTCATTTTAATCACTTGAAGGAACGTCTTAGGTAACGTATGTATGTAGGTATTCATATAGCGCCTTGTCATATATCTCGTCAGTCTAAATGAGATTAGAGTTCGTCAATAGCAGCAGGTTCATCCGCACGCGAATGATGATCAAGCATCTGGAAAAGTCTCCGCTGACAGGCATTCACATTCACGTAGAACCCGACAAACCTTCTCCAGCTTGACCTTTGTCAACTCATTCGGACTTGCTGCAGGGTCCGTATATATTACATTAAGCTTAATGATAATTAACGATGACTGCAGCCGAATGAAGTGTTCTGCCCTTAGGGGCCTATGGAGGGTGTAAATGAAGAAATGCCCGATATGTATGTATATATAGTGTGTATTTATATATATAATGTGTGTATATGTGTATGTATATATAATATGTATATATATGTATATATTTGTGTATGTATAGGCCTATATAATGTGTGTGTAGGGATTATTGGTAAAAAGGTATTTGTATAGGGGCCTACCGGTGCAATATGCGGTTTCATATATGCCCCGTATATAGGTTTTATGGGCATGTAATATTCAGGTAGGCCCTAATCATGAGCATAAACGTATTAATAATCGTCAGAGGTTGTGATAAACGCGGTATACATAGATTTGTAGCCGCAATATTCCTGATCATTTAGATTAGCTATTATTGTATGCGGATGTTGCTATATACTTTCCGATCATAGGCCCTCTTAACGATGTCATTTCCGAATTATAAAAGAGGATTCTATGACCACTCATTGTTATGACTGGTATGAAAGCGGGACCTTCGTCCATGCTGCAGGGTCTTCCTGTTGTATATACCGACATTGCTGTATATTGCATTTATTGTTAATTGCTGTTTGTACTGGGAACCACAAACGAATGGTTATGGTTAGGCCTATGGTTAGTCATTAACGCCGAACCATGGTCTTTTTTTACAATTAAGATAATTTAGATGCTCATTATATGCTAGATGATGTAGCTACTAATCCGGTTATTGACGGTTTCATTCTGAATTAGGGAGACGATAATTATCTGAACATCCATCGCTGTTATCATTGGTATGCAATCATTAATGCCGAAACAAAGTTTATTTTTACATTATGTAAAGATTCAAGCCGTTGTATAACTCTATCACAGTATAATGTTGAAGACCTTTAGAAACCAGACGTTTGTTCCCTTCATTGTGTATACCCACGGGTGTACAAGATTGTCGTAACACAAACATAAACAGTATATAAATCAAGTATGTACATTGTACATGAACATTTATGTAGCGCCTATATGCATGTTCTCAGGCTTCAGCCAAAAGATGCCGCTGCTTGTAGGTGGCCGCCGAATTTTTGACTGCGATTCTATGTTGAATTTAAATTGGGGTAATGGCGACAGCAACTGATCATAGTCCACAACTCACTGACCCCACGTCAACCTTAAACCTCCCCACCTCACAAGGAGAAATCAACGAAAGCGGAGCAGCTAAGTTACCCTGATGCACAGTGCTTCATTGGCTCGAAACCACATCTGTTTTCTTGTTTGATATTTGGGTCAATTGATGATTATGACGAATCACGTCGATGATGAAGCTTTGTGGGCCCAGTTGTTTTGAGTATTGAGGGCTCAGATGAAGGCCTTCCTCCAAGAAAATAGAAATGAGCATTGCTTCTTATGGGTAAGAAAAGTGGGGGGTACGTTACCCTCCAGTCCAAAAAGTGGGTAGTACAAGTACCGCTCGTAGGCCCTACCTCCCGTAAATTAAGCCTATGTCTGCAGCGCACAAAAAGCGAAGTCGCGGGAATCGGCTCATTCACAGACGCTCGATCGTAGCTCAGTCAAAACAGAATCGATAGGGGATATGTTAAAAATCGGTTCCATGACAAGATTCAATGGGTCAGGTGTACGCACACAGGAACGGCCAAGTTAGGGTGGAAAGGGCCACGGGTGGACTAAGGCTGGCCCTGCTACACAAAAACCACACAAAGCGATAGCTACAATTAACAAACGCCCATAATTACCTGTCAAGACGAACAAAAATGAACTATACGATTATTAAAATGACGACATTGGGAGTCGAATGATCATACTTGCTAGACCCATAAGGAAACCATGTAATTTTATACCAAAATTATAGCCGATTAATATACATCAAGAGGCGCTATATATATTCTATAGAGAAATGAAAGACTCAATGAATGAATAAATAAATTAATTAATTAATAGATGGATGAAAAGCTTAATGAATGAATGAACGAATGAATGAAAGTCTTAATGAATGAGTGAATGAATGAATGAACGAACGAATGAATTTTAACGGGCGTACCATAAGGCGTATGTACAGGCGGTTGGAAATAAAGAAACTGGTCCAGACAATAGCAAGCAAAATGGTTTAGGCCTTTAGAGCTTAGACCTAAGGACATCATCCGTTTGACCTATAATTATAGATACAGGCCAACGCAGAAATGTCAATGTATACGTGGCTGTTGGTCGAAATCCACGGACGCATGCACTCATCAGACAACTTGACCTGCAGTGCGCGGGCGAAGAAGTGTCCACACGTACACTTCGATTAAAGACTAAATGGTCAACGGCAAATGACTAAATGACCAACGGTAAAAGATGGAACCTCGGATGATCGACCTGGTTCAGTTAGGATCATGTTTCACGATGCGTGGTTTCATGATCTGCCGTTCGTTTTACTGTAGATCATGTTACACCATCTGTTTTATGGTAGATTGTGTGTTTCACGTTGCATGGTCTCATGTTCCGCCGCCTGTTCCAGTGGACCCGTAGGACTCGAAGGAACTCTGTGGACTGCAGATCGCAGCGCCATCGAACGAGGTTTCCTGTCGACGAAGGACACGTGACGAGGAGACGCTTCGTGATCGTTCGTCAAGGGCAAGCTGTCTTCGCAGCTGATGATGCCCAACGTCTCTTGGCTTCCTTCTGCTGCAGAGGTTGCTGTCAGTGTTGTTAGTGATGCGGAATGACGATGATGCTGTCGATAGGTCTTTGTCTTCCTCTTCTTCTTCTGAGGCTGTGTTGCTGGCACTTTCGATGTCTCCCAGTTTGTTTTGAAGACACCAGACCAGCCAGGACCTCATCGTTGCCCAGTCCGAGGAGTCGTCTTCCTGAAAGATGTGACAGTCATCCTATCATCAGTATGTGGCAGAAGGAAAGAAGGAGCCGAAGAGAGATATTAACGTGGAGAATAAAAGAGTGTGAGGATACGAGACAGACAGACAGACAGACAGACAAAGAGACAGACAGACAAAGAGACTGACAAAGAGACAGACAGACAAAGAGACAGACAGACAAAGAGACTGACAGACAGACAGAACGAGAGAAGGAGAAACAAAAAAAAACAAAGATAAATAATAAGGAAGGAGGTAAACAGAGAAAGAGAACGGAGAGATAGGTAGGAAAAGAAAACATAAATATAAAATACAAATAAAAGAACTATCAAACGAATGAACGAACGGGAGAACCAAACTATATATATATGAACGAACGAACGAAAGAATGGATCTAATTTTCTGTTGTTATGATTGTCAGTTAACTAAAGGTTTAACCATCCGACGCCGAGTATATTCTCTGAAACGCCCTCCTAATAGTTCGGCTTCTTTCTTACTCATCACCATACAGTTTTCCACCGTCTGGGGGGAATCCTCCTCACAATTGGCGCCTCGAGCTAATGGCTGCAGGCGATTGAGTTATGAAGAAGCGAAATGAAGACGAGGGCGAAGAAATTGGACAGAAGCCAAGAGAAGAGAGAAAACGAAGAAGGATGATTGAAAGCGGAGAGTGAGAAGGACAAAGCGCCAGCAATGAAAGAAGAAAGCTGCGGTGCAGTTAAAGAAGCAATCAGCCGATGACAACTGATTGCTGTCATCAAACAGTGGCAGTGAGATCAATTCCCGCGGCAACCATCGATGCGTGTGCCACGTTCATTAAAGATGCACGAGGTACGTACACCTGGTGCATTATATATTCATACATTGAGCGTCTCTGAATAGTTGCCTTGAAGAGCGCGCTATATAAATGTCTAGTTGATTGATTGATTGATACATACATACACACGTACATACATACACACATACATACATATATACATATATACATATGCATACGTACATACATACGTATACCCATACATATTTATTTATTCCGGATATTTCTATAGCGCCTCTCGAAGTCAACTACTACTCAGAGGCGCTCCCGACTACAGCATTTGATACTGTGCCGGAATTTTCACGCCGAAGCGCCACGAGCAATTGCGAGTGAAGGACTTGCCCAATGTCCGTACGCAGCGGCTATAGAGTGGGATTAGAACCTGCAACCCTCCGGTCACAAGGCGCCGAACTTACCACTGAGCCACCACGCCCCACGTACATACACATACATACATATATACATATGCATGCATACGTACATACATACGTATACACATACATACATACAGAAATACATACATCTATGCATACGTACATACATACATACATAGTGTATGTGTATGAATACATACAATTTCATGCATACATACATGTACATACGTACACATACAAACATACATATACATACATATATGCATACAAAGTACATACCTGTATGCATACATATGTACATACATACATATGTGCACACATACATGCATACACGCATACATACATACATATATATGCACATATGTGTCTCGTATACATGTGCGTGTCTATATATATGTGCGATATATTTGTACACATAGGTCTATAGTCTACAGTGTATGTATGTGCGCGTCTATGTGTGCGTGCGTGCGTGCGTGCGTGTGTGTGTGTGCTGGATCTATACAAAGCCATTATTTATGGGTTTATTTATGTGTTTATGCGCAGTTTGTGCGTGTGAGTACGTCGTTAGCAAACTATAGACCTAGTGTTTTCGCGCGTTAAGCCATATGGGTGCAATGTTATTGATACCATGGGATCAGTGGCGTCTTCAGGGCATCAGGGACATTTGAATGCTACGATTGGTCGATAGGACGGCGTTCCAGTTCACCGGTTCAGACGACCATCAACCTCTTGGGATGATCCATCTTCCCCATTCATTACGCTCCTATGCGCAAAATTTTTCCCTCCCTCCCATGCACTGTATTATACCAACCACGAATTTCTCCCTGCGTGGCCTTTTAGACTTTTACGAATAGCTTGCAATTGCCAGCTGCATTTCCTCTGGGCTTTACTCACGTTTTCCATATAGAAGGTTATTCCTACACCTGCTTTTAAACTCTAAAGTATGAACAAAACTGCAAAAACCTGTAAGTTTTATTCGTTAAGCATACGATAAATAAAGGCCGCAGAAACAGTCAGCGTTTCAATAATTCAGTAGGCCTACACTCTTATAACACAACTCATTAAAGATGTAGGCCTACGAGCAAATACGTCTTCCGGCTGTATAATATACACAAACATATATATATTATACATATATGCATATCTTAGAGAAACATACGGCCATCTTTAAATATACACACATATATACACACAAACACACATATGTATACGTATATATACACATAAAAATATAGGCAGGGGCGTAACTTTGGTCTAACAAGTGGGGGGTACCGATACTTTGGTCTTAAAAGTGGGGGGTACCAATTTCTTCTCTACTTTCGCTTTTCGCATGGTGGCCATTTTGAACATATTCCCTGTCAGTATTCTCATTAATTTTGGCTCTCGGTTTACCTATGTATCTAAGTACTTTCGCACTTTTGGCGGAGACTGCATTCTCTGGGAAGGCACAAAAATAAAAGTATTGATTGGCATTGTTTAAAAAGTGGGGGGTACATTACCCCCAGTCCAAAAAGTGGGGGGTACGGATACCCCTCGTACCCCCCACAAATTACGCCTATGAATATAGGCCTATATATAATGTGCGAGTGCATGTGTTTGTGTGTGTTGTGTGTATATGCAATATATACATAATACACCGCAGCTGTGTACGTGGTGTGGCCAAGATGGCTGTATGTTTCTCTATTTTTTTATCAATTCGTTGGTCACATTCGAATTTCGCTCCGTAATTTTCATCATCCGGACTTCTGATGTGACCTATAGTCTGCGTTCTCGAAGTAATTATACTCTCTGTCGCCTTAGGCTTGACCTCCTCACTCTCCCTTCTGTCCAGTTCCGCAAGCGCCTGAAAACCTTTCTCTCTCTCTGTCAGTGAAGACACTGACCCGGGTCGGGAGCGTCTCTGACTTTGAGTGGCGCCATATAAATTCTCGATTACAGTTACAATTAAAATCAGTGCTTTTTTTCAGCCGGAACGCGCCGGAACGGCTTCCGGCACCTTTTTCAGCTACTAAAAAATTACTTATTTATTTTAATAATAAAAACAATAATTTAGTTATTTTAATTTAATTTAAGTGTTTTTGAACTGTTTTCAGTGTTTATTGAGACCCTCCCAACCCCCAACCCCGTTTTTCTCGTGATTTAGTCCGCCCATAATTGTTGCGTTCCGGAACCTATTGTTCCGTTCCGGAACCTTTTTTCTAGAAAAAAAGCACTGATTAAAATTATCGGGTAAGGAGTATATTTAACGAAGAACAGTTCCTCTTTCCACACCCACACAAACTGCATCCTGAATCGTATACGAATGCTCCACCCCAATCGCATTGCACAGAAACTATGGTCTACTAGGAAATTGTTTTTTTCCGCTTCGTTATAGCCAGCACCGCCAGGAGCTGATAAGTATCTCTCGTTGATGTATGGAATGAGAGGCCGGGAAGAGCGAGTATTGCGTCTTTCAAGCACGTAGGAACTGCGAACGTCTTGAGCACATAAAACGTGTTTTCCTCGACTCCTCCGATGATTCAATAAGACAAATAATCAACATGCTTCCTGGCTCACTTAAGACAGCGCCCGCCTCACACGCCCTCATACACACACATATGAACGGAGTGTGTTTTTAATTAAAGACAGTCTGGGTATATGGCAGATAGCGGTGATAAACTTATCCTATATGCATAGGGTTACACTCTTGAATAATAAGATTTAGAGACAGACAGAAAGACAAGAAGATAAATAGACAAACAGATAGACAGACAGACAGACAGACAGGCAGATAGATAGATACATACATACATACATATATATAAATATATATATATATATAGATAGATAGATATATAGATAGATAGATAGATAGATAGATAGATAGATAGATAGATAGATAGATAGATAGATAGATAGATAGATAGATGATAGATAGATGGATAGATGGAAGGCTGGATGAATGAATGGGTGGATGGATGGATGGATGGATGGATGGATGGATGGATGGATGGATGGATGGACGGACGGACAGACAGACAGACAGATACACAGACTGACAGATAAACAGATAGATGCGTAGCCGGGCAGATGTATACACAGACAGACAGACAGACAGACAGACAGACAGGAAGATAGACAGATAGACAGACAGACAAAGAGTATAGAGACAAGTAGACATAGACAGACAGACAGACAGACAAAGAGCATAGAGACAAGTAGACATACAAACAGACTGACAGATGGATAAACAAACAGACAGGCACTCTATCTGTCTATATAGAAAAACAGACAGAGTGCATGCGTATAATACGTATCGAGTGTCATGGGCAAATACCTCTTGTTCGAGGCAGTCGAGTAGTTGGATATGTGCGTTGAAGGGTTCGGCCAGGAAGCGATCATCTTCCATCGGCTTACGATGACTCCGATGATGATGCTGATGCTCCTGCTGCTGGTCCTGCTGCTGCTGCTGCTTGTGACGCTTCAGCTTCTCACAGAGCTTCGTCTTGACGGTCTTGATTGATGGGGCTGCTGAAACTGACTCCACAGCATCAGTAGCAGAAGTGGAAGACGATCGGCTCCAAGATGCAGACGACTTCTTCCGACCGAAGGGGTTGCGGAAGCTGCGGTCGGCTGCTGATGCTGCCGGTGAGAAAGATGAGCCGGGCTTCGGGAGATGGGCGTCCTCGCCCGTCAGAGCCATCAGTGAAATGGACGCCAAACAAATTGCCAGGTCCTCCTTGTTCTCTCCGCTTGCCTCTGCAGCCACGCTCACTCCAACATCTGCAAAAACGAATCGCACGATATGGATATGAACTGTAATAGCCTATTAATTACTTATCAAATTAATACAATGTATATCTATATGTCATATACGCATACATAACATATTTAGTTTGTATATATATACATGTGTATATTTGAATATTGTGCGGCACGGTGGAGCTATCGGTAACGCGTTTGGTCAATGATCATGCGGTCGCCGGTTCGACTCCGTGCAACGACTTTGGGCAAGTTGTTTGCGCACACCGTGCCTCTGCCACCAAGCAGTATAATTTGGTACCGGCGTAAGCTGGGAAGTAAACGGCAAGTCCTGTGATATCACTAGCCCCGTGTCCAGTACCTTGGGATTCGTCCATTGCCGGCTCAAGGGCTTAGAAAAGGAGATGAGCGCCTCACCTACGTCCCACTTGCGGATATGGACTGAATTTACTTAATTTTATTATATTTGAATATAAATATGTATATATATATATATATATATATATATATATATATATATATATATATATATATATATATATATATATATATATATATATATATATATATATATATATATAGTCTTACGTTTGTTGTTGTTCGATGAGGCGATGAGTGTGTAGTTGCGGCGACAGCGGCGACTCTGATCTTTCGACGAGAAAGATTTTCTTAAGGATGACGAGTAGGATGATTTGCTCTCGTGGATCCCCATCACCTCTATACACCATTCACACGAGTTACTTCTGCACTCAAGAACCGCGCCTGATTACGGCAACACCTGAAGAAGAAGAATTAAACGTGTACGATAGGTCTCACCCTCAACAACAACGAAGTGTTTGTGTGTTTGCACGGGTGCGTGCCTGTGTGTGTGTATGTGTGTGTGTTTGTGAGAAGCGATAGCCGACTGGTTATAGAGAGCTCGCCTTGTAACGTGGAGAGTACAGGTTCGAGCCTCCTCTGCTCATGAGTCATGAAACGGTTATACTGTGTGTGGTTCTTGAGCAAGTCCTTCAATCACAGTTGCTCAGAGTTGTTGATTGACTGATCTATAGTGGCGCTTAATAAATGCATGATAATAATAATGTGTGTATGTATGTATGTATGTGTGTGATGGCGATGACGATGATGAAGACGTTGATGATGATTATGACGACGATGACGACGACGACGATGATGATGACGATGATGATGATGATAATGTATGTCAGTATAGGGCCTACAAGCGACTCGTTAAATATTAATAAAAACAATGATAATATGACAGTGATGATGATGATAGTGATGATGATGATGATGATGATGATGATGATGATGATGATGATGATGATGATGATGATGATGATGATGATGATGATGATGAAAAGGATGATGATGATGATGAATCGTGTAAATTCACTCATTGTATAGATCGGGAGAGAGAGTGGGGAAATCGGGAAAATTCTCGTTCACGGCTTATGCATCCTTTTTGTCGCTGAAGTCTTGTAACAATATTTCCAGAGTGGTTGGCAAGCGAATAACAAATGAAACGAATAATAGATCCCGTCGGATTGGCGAAAATCTCACAGCCCATATATATATATAAATATAAATATATATATATATATATATATATATCTAATAAGTCTGTGCACATGCATTACCCTATATATATAGCATCGTAGGGCCCATAGCCATATATACATGCGTATATATATATATATGATATATATATGTATATGATATATATATATATATATATATATATAATATGTATGGGAAGACAAATGCTCTAGCAAGCATGACCGACTAATAAAATAAGGAAAAATCGAATTGCGATCGATCGAAGTAGATTCCATTTGCAGTGAATGAAATTTGCTTCGTTATTTGCGTCTAGACTCTGGACAATGTATGTATGTATGCATCAACGCATGTATGTTTACATGTATGTATGTATGTATGTATATACATATGTGTATGTATGCATGAATGCAATGCATGTATGTATGTGTGTATGTATTGATGTATGTGTATTGTATGCATGTGTATGTACGCATATATGCATGTATGTAAATAAATATATGTTTGTATTGCATGAACGCATGTATGCATGTATGTATGTATTGTATTGTATTTAAACATTTATAAAGCGCCTCTAGTAGAGTGAACCGTTCAGAGGCGCTGCAGTGCGCAAGACCAAGGAAAAGAAATAAGTCTTTAGGAAAGCAAAAGAAGATGAGAGAGTTATCTAGGCCTACTAATAAAAGTTGAGAGCGGGTAGAAGGAGACAGTATTCCAGAGAGAGGGACCAATTGAGGCAAAAGATCGGGACTGCGTCATAGCTCTTCTAGTATGAGGAACTGAAAGATCCAATCTGTTCAAGGAGCGAAGTGGACGATACGAGTAGACAGAAAGAGGCCAGTGAATTACATCGATTAAATATTTGAGGGCGAGACTCCGCTGTGCATGTCTTGGACACCAGAATAAAGATTTTGAACTTAATACGTGCAGAGAGAGGAAGCCAGTGCAGTTGCTCAAACATGAAGGATGAAATGCTTGAGTAGCGTGGCAGACGTGTTAATAATCTTGCGGCTGCATTTAGGACTGACTGCAGAGGCCCATAGCCTCTGCAGTCAGTCCTACTGACTGCAGAGGCTATGGGCGATGATGATGATGATGATGATGATGATGTATGCGAATTGCAGATTAGAAGCGAATTGCAGTAATCGATTCGGGAGCAAATGCAGTGGCGGCGATCTTGTCTGAGGGGTGGGGGGGGGGACAAAGTCGGCCACGATCTCGTCGACGACCGTTTTTTTTTCTAAATCTTGTCAAAAATATTTCTTCTGCCAGTTCATCTCCGAAAAATTTCGCTTTCATCTCCGAAAAAAGTTGATGACCTTTTTTCATCTCCGAAAAAAAGTTGATGACCTTTTTTTTTCGTTACATCTTCAGAAATCAAACCTTCAAAAATTACTATCATACCTTCTAGCAATTCGTCTCAAACATTTTTTTAACCTTTTTTTCCTTCTCTTCCATAATTTTATTACTTTTTTCTGTACATTTGGGGGGGACACTTCTCCTCAAAAACAACTTATCTGCTCAAAAAACCACTGAAAAACTCATTTTTCGCCCTCACACACAATTGCATTTGTTGACCTTTTTAGTGTATCTTCAAAATTTTGGGGTCCGATGTATGGCGTGTCCCCTCCCACTCTTAAAGGTGGGGGTCTTTTCACCCGCGATCCCCCGGGATCGCCGCCCACGAGCAAATGAAAGCATGGACCCAGCGTTGTGAAAACAGAGGATGAGACAGATCGTCGAACAGCTCTGAGACGCCTTAAGTGGAAGTAGAAAAACACGTGTTAGGTTAGAGATGTGATCTTTGAAGGAGAGAGAGAGAGAGAGAGAGAGAGAGAGAGAGAGAGAGAGAGAGAGAGAGAGAGGAGAGAGAGAGAGAGAGAGAGAGAGAGAGAGAGAGAGAGAGAGAGAGAGAGAGAGAGAGAGAGAGAGAGAGAGAGAGAGAGAGAGAGAGGAGAGAGAGAGAGAGAGAGAGAGAGAGAGAGCTATCAAAACGTAAACACCCAGGTCACGTACACTTGATGAAAAAGAGTATTTATGTATGTATGTATGTAGGCCTATGTGCGTATGCATGCATGTACGTATGTGCATACATGTATATGCATGAGCGCATGTATATATGTATTTATGTGCTTATGTGTTATGTATGTATGTATGTATGTATGTATGTAATGTATGTATGTATGTATGTATGTATGTATTGTATGTATGTATGTATATTCACGGTTTATCTTATGCATTCGCTCAATGTCTTGGTCAAGGGCATAGTTAGAAAGTATTGCCACTGTCGGTTTTATTAAACGTTTTCTGTAACATATAGGAACATTTAAGGCCCTTCTAGTGTTTATAAGCCTACTTACAGCTACTTACAGAAACACCATGTATATACGAGCTATAGGTTTTCCTGACATATATAGACAAGGGGAGGCAAAGAGCTTCCATTGAGGGAACAGAACTCTTCAGTTCGTGACAGATTCCTTTAAAATCATATTAAAAATACAGTCAACAGAAGTGACCTGTAATTTGACGATCACTCTGGAATCAAAAAGCTGTGTTAATTAATTTATTAACAATACTAAGCGAGACAAGCGTGTAGCTAAACAGAAGAGCGCTGTAGGCCTACATGAATCGAAGTTAGCACTGAATAAGATTTAAACTGGCCTGTCATCTGGCACTCGGGCCAAAAAGTCAGAAGTAATACGAGTTCAGCTGAGTTTTTAATTCAATAGAGTACCTTCGAGACTGTGAGGTAATTATGTACTGCACTGGCGTAAACTTGTCCAAAATATTGGGGGGGGGCATGGGGTCTGGACCAGAAAAACAAGTTTTTTCAATATGAAAAGTTGGGTTTTTGTTGTTTTTTTTCTCGTTTTTATGGTTTTTGTTGTTTTGGTTGTTTTTTAAGATTTTCGGATTTCGGATGATAAAAATCACGAAAAATGGCATTAACAAGAGCTCCAACTCAGTTAATTCAGTTGCGATTTCCGAAAATTAAAAATCATTAAATCAATGCAATTAAAATAACTTCTACAAAATAAGAAATTTATTTACAAAAACAAAAACAAATTTTGTGGTTTTCTTCCTTTGGTTTTGTTTGGACTCCCAGGTCCGCAAAGGTTCACCAGTCACTCTGTTACAGAGTAAAGCAGGGAGGCGACCTGACCGACGACTCTGATGAGCGTAGACTCGGATCCGACCTGGGCTGGTGAACCAAAGTCCTCCGTGCCCACCTTCTCGTGGTGCGGACCGTTGGTACCCTTCCTAGGAAGGGGAACGAACGGGCACGGCAGGCAAAACCAGGGGAAGGCAATGGCAAACCACCCCTGTTAATCATGCCAAGAAAATCGTCATGCGACACACCAAACCACGCCGATGGTCGCTGATGGAGGGACTCCCAGGCCGAAGCGCTGAGGAGGGACTCCCAGGCCAAAGCGCGACTCAAGGGCTACTGGGGAAGTAGCAAGACGGCAACGGAGACTGTGTAACATGACGATCGCTAGGGCTCCTATAGAGCCGACAGCACAAAGAGACAAAGAGGTTTTGTTTAAAACTAAAATCCGAAAAAACTTGTTCACCTCTAATCTGGACAGTAAGCAAAGGCTTCCAATTTACGTTAATGCGTATGATATGGGGCGTTTTGTTTACATGTAAATTTGTTTCATATTGAAGATATTAAAGATAAATAAGTCTTAATTCTCATTATGAATTTCTGATAGTATTTCAGTTCTGTGTCTCTGAGTTTCTGTTTCTGCAGAAATTTGTCTATATTGAAACATAATATTTTAATATTTGAAGAAATTCTCCTCTCGAATTTTTTTGGGGGGGCATTGCCCCGGCTCCTCAATTATTGGGGGGGCACGTGCCCGGCTGACCCCCCAGAGTCTACGCCTATGATGTACTGGATTGTCGAGTCCTAATGTCGAACGTTTTTCTTGCATGACTTGCAGGAGGATATTAAACAGAAATTCCTGAGCCTTGATTGATGCCACGCAGGGCCTCTTGCTCCCTGCAGTATAGAGCCGTCACTGCTGCAGAAAAGTTGACCGAGTACCACTTTTGTGAGGACTAAACGCGCTATATAAGCGTCTAGATCTGCAGTGAATCGAAAATAACGACGCAGTTTCGCCTGTAAATTGCCAGATGCACCGCTGCAGTGTCGATTCGGTGCATCTGGCACTTCACAATGCACTTGCTTCCATTGTTCCATTTCTAATGCGTCTATTTAGAACCGACCAAAGATCCACGGAACAACACTTT
>OY744607.1:10653841-10658841 GCA_963556255.1 Allolobophora icterica | reverse complement strand
ATAGTACATACATACATACATACATACATACATATATATATATACATACATATATACATACATATATATATACATAAATACAGACATACATACA
Organism: Allolobophora icterica; assembly: GCA_963556255.1. Taxonomy (NCBI): domain Eukaryota; kingdom Metazoa; phylum Annelida; class Clitellata; order Crassiclitellata; family Lumbricidae; genus Allolobophora; species Allolobophora icterica. Next base: position 10,658,747 of record OY744607.1, on the reverse strand, counting down.
TACATACATGTATATATAGGCCTGTGTTTGCATAGACTCTTACTTTTGTACATTAGTTTTATATATACGTATGCAGAAACTCACCGCTGCAATTATATGCATGGAAACACAAATATTATGTTTATTTCTGACATATTATACCCTATTTGGTGTGTTAATAACCCAGATTATATATGACTTTAACAGCATATAATAATGTGCATAATATATGTTCTAATCAGTACAGACAAATTACTGCTATTTAAGTTTTGCTTCTATTTTTAGCAACCTATGTAGTTCTTGATACATTATGTTTTACAGGTGTGACAGAAATTACGATATTTCATGACTGGCAGCTTTTTGTACCTTTCCAGAGAAGAAGTAGACCCTAGGTCCATTTCTCATTGTTCTGCATTTCTGAAAGGTCTGTGAGCATGTCACTGTGAGCATAAATCAGACAAAGAGAGAGAAAATTGAATGTGACTTAATTAGAACTGCAGGTGAGCTAAACACTCCTTACTCCTTCGCAGGCTATGGAGTGGCGACAGTCCTCCTTTCACCTGCATTGATCATTGTCTTCAACGTCAGTGGTCCACAATATTCGCCAGCATAGATACATACACACACATATAGAGGCATAATCATAGGCGTAATATGTGGAGGCACGAGGGGTACCCGTACCCCCACTCTTGGACTATAGGGTACCGTACCCCCGACTTTTTGAACAATGCCAATCAATATTTTATTACTGTGCCTTCTCAGAGATAGCAGGCTCCTCCTTGCTTCGTGTATGTAAGAAATTGGTACCCTCCACTTTTTACACAATAGTTGCGCCCCTGGGCATTATGCATAGGCCTATATGTACATGTATGTATATGTAGACAGACAGACAGACGACGGACAGACAGACAGATTGCCGCTGCTAAGCAAAATCTCATTCCAAAATAAACTGAGTTCACAGACAAACAGACAGACAGAGAGATAGAGAGAGAGAGAGAGAAAGAGAGAGAGAGAGAGAGAGAGAGAGAGAGAGAGAGAGAGAGAGAGAGAGAGAGAGAGAGAGAGAGAGAGAGCGAGAGAGAGAGAGAGAGCAGACAGGCAGACAGACAGACAGATAAACAAAGAGAGATATAGACAGAGAGATAGACAAACAAATAAATGTATCTAATAGGTTTTCAACATAGGAATATATAATAGACTATATACTTCTGTGCTCATAATCCATATATATCCATATAAATACGCGTAATATGGATATAGACGATTAGGCACATATATAGATGTATTATTAAAATTCCTCCTTTGCTCCATTTCTTTCTTCCTGCCTTCCTTCCACCACCCCGTCGTCCCTCCCTCGTGTCTTTCCTCTCTCTCCGCGTGTCTGCCGTCGTCGAGGCATGGCACTGCCACGTTCTATTATCCCCGTGATGAAAGAACCGGTAATTCGCCCGCGAGGCTTGGGTCAGTCCATCAGATGCCCCCAAGCACGCACGCTCGCGTTTCTGCATGCTTCGGGGCATCTACGCAGGAATAGGGCTGATTAATTTATGTTTGGGTATCTTTTGAGGCATAACAAGCACGTATCTGATCCAATCTATAGGCCTAATCTAATCTCGGAACATCTATAATGATTAACGACACCACCGTCCGTGATGCACAAGGCAGAAATCGATTGCCGCTGCTAAGCAAAATCTCATTCCAAAATCAACTGCGTTGGACGGAAGAGCCGCTCGAGGTCCGTGATGCTACTGATGAGAAAGGAAACATGGTGATAATATATAGCTATGTAAACAGCAAAAGGAAGTCACTGAATTTAGTGAATCAGAATCATTCTGAAGTTGATCTGTTAGCAAGCCAGAAAGCCGTGAAAGTAAGTAAGTAAGTATTTTCTTTATTGAGAAGCACTAGCAAACGCACAGCGCTGTAGTCCTACATGGAAAACATATTACAGTAAGATAATCGAACAATAATAGCCAATTATATAAGAAGATAAGTTACTGCAAATTAAGTGATACATAGGGAGGATAGGAGAGGAGAAGAGCAAGGTAGCCAAATCTTGGAGAGCATAGTTATTTGTAGGCCTGTAGCATCCTAGCGAGGAAGCATTTCTTAGACTAGTTGTCATACCTTGGGAGCTCACGGTTGTGGGACCGTGGTCGCATAGAGTAGCGAGTGTGCTTAATCGGCGGCAGCATTACATGGCAAGGATTGAACAAAATACTGGTAAAGAGGCTAGCGTCAGCATTATTACAAAGTGTCTCAAATAAAGGGGATGATGAAGGTTTAAGTACCTCTGACGCACCAGCCTCCGTATTACTCCCTCCAAGGCCTCCCGCTCTTGCCTGCTCGCAAAAACCCACCAAACAGAAGAGCAATAAAGCATCCTGCCAACTGTAGTGGTTGAGGAAGATATACGCCTGGGTACACCGTACACTGTCGTAAACTTGTCGAAAATGTTGGAGGGCAGTGCCGGCCTTAGGATATTTCGGGCTCCGTGCAGTGTATACTGTACGCAGGGGCTACTATTCCTATTCAAGTTGAGCCCAGTGAAAAAAAGGGCGAAGGTTTTTTTTTTTCAATTTTTGTTGCACTCTCTACAAGTTACAGGGTCTTCGCTCGCAGTTTTGTGAAAGAGGGGGAAGGACAGGGATTGAACCCCGTTGTTTAGTGAGGGTAGCATCCAATGACTGTACGTCCCCCTCCCCATGACACAAGTCAAATTGTTTTTTTTTATTGCTAATCATTTTATTTTAGTACATTGTTAACAAGTACAAGTCAAATTTAACTATACACGAGAATTCTGGGACATAGAGGAAGTTGACTTTTATATTATTGGCAAAAGAGAAGATTTAATCGAAACCATAATATTATTAGTTAAGTGTCTTGTTCATGTTAATTTTCTTTGAAATTTTCGAGCCCCTAAGTTGCGGGCCCCGTGCGACCGCACGGTTCGCACGCCACTAAGGCCGGCACTGTGGAGGGCATTTGGTTATTAATTCTATACTTGTTGCAGTGGGTGCACAGTCCATCTCAATTATTGAGGGCACGTGCCCCGGCTGTTCCCCCCCCCCCGAGTCTACGCCTATGCCTGGGTACAGGCCTACCCACAGAAATTTGTGCATGGCCGTCAATATGCCCTGCGCTTAGCTTACGAGTAACACTAGATTTTGAGATTACGATTATGCAGGGCTCGTCGGCAACATTTTAAAATTCGGCCATGTCCGACTCTTATCCGCAGTGGAGCATATACTTCACCATGGGCGAATGTTTGAAGGCTACGAGGGTTATCCGTACCCCCACTTTTTGAACTTGGGGTACCCGTACCCTGACTTTTTAAACGCCAATCAATATTTTATTATTGTGCCTTCCCAGATATCGCAGTCTCCCCCTTGCTTCGTGTATGTAGACAGCGTGAGGAGTATGTATCACAAAAATACGAAAGTACTTAGACACACAGGTAAACCGAGAGCCAGACGAACTGAGTCACAGGCAGTCAGACAGGCAGACTTTCAGGCTTGTTTCAGCCATGTGTACTAGGTCACCTGACAGACTGACCGCCGTGACCGGCCCGCAGGCCGCAGGCGCCACAGATCTGGGCCACGGCTGCACTCTTCTGTGAAAGATCTTACATCACCCTCACTCTCCGCCTCATGGTTGTCATCTTAGTCATATCGGGATGTGGAGATGTAGGTCAAAGCGCAAGCTTCTATATCCCTTATTAGTTACAAATCCGTAGATGGCCCTCACTCACATTGTCGGCCTTGATATGACACCTCACGCTTAGTCCCCTCACAATCTCAGAATGTCCTTGGTATCTCCGAGCCGGCTAGATGAAGGAAGCTCCGTTACATACTTGGGCGTCCGGAGGGGGGCAAGGTGGCATTTGCCCCCCTGGATTTTGAAAATATTGAAGAAATAAAATCTTTTGATTTTTATGTTTATTCCAACAGTCCCAACACTATTTTCAATGCTAAAAAACACTTAATTATTGAGGTAAGTTCATCCATTCTATGCAAAAAACGTCATTTTGCTTCCCCTACAAAAATGTTGCCCCCTAGAAAATTTTGCCCCACTAGAAATTTTTGCCCCTCCTGGAAAAATTGGACGCTCATGATTACATAATTTAGGACGTCGTTGATTTTTACTTATAGAGCATAGCCTAAGCGTTGTGTTCAGATTTTGCTGATAGGGAAAATGAATAAACTTGTGCTTAAACGTGAATGAGTAGATGACAATAATAGACGATAAAATTGCCGTTATGGAGGTAAGCTCATCAGCGTTTCATAATTTTACAGTTTTAGTGCAACGAGCTGAGATTGAAACCCATTTAGTTGTTCGATGGTCAACTCCGGAGGGTAAATTCTCCTGAAGTTGACTCAAGTTCCATTCCATCTGGAGAGTTAAAAGAAAAAGGATAAGTATTTTGGGTTAAATATGGTTTCAAATGTATGCCTCGATGGCTGCCTACTAAGGTTAAATAGGCTCATATTAGGCGTAGGCTACAACTAGGCCTACGCATACATTAATTCGTAGACTACGAATTCGAGTAAGCCTACCCTTTCAGCGTACCCACATCGGGTCCACGTGGGACTGACATTGTCACATTTCTATACGAGACCCTTATTGGCCAATAAAAAATTAATGAGAATACTGGCAGGGTAATATGTCCAAAATGGTCCCCATGCGTAAAGCGAAAGTGGAGAAGAAATTGGTACCCCCACTCCAGTGACTCCACACCCCACCAAAGTTACGCCCCTGTACTTCACTGGCTGCCCATACTTATTTATACCAGTACTTGTGGCGGATCCAGGATTGCTTACGTGGGAGCACGGGTTTTTCTGTTTTATTGTTTTCGGAGAGTCTCCTATTTGTGATGGTTCAAGACAATAGAAATAACTAAGTAACTCTATACGCTACTCTGAACATA
>OY744607.1:10170641-10653641 GCA_963556255.1 Allolobophora icterica | reverse complement strand
GCTGTAGTCGAGGGTATACGCGGGTATACACTATACAGCGTATACTCACCTCTAGAGACAGTATACTTACCTCACAAAATATTTATATTTATTTATATTAAAATACTGTAGTGTATACTCACAAAATACTGTAGCGTATACTCACCTCTAATTTGTTTTGGAAAACTAACCGATAGCGTGTACTCACCTCTAATTTTACCACTACAGCCCTGGAAATAAGTCATGAGTATGAGCCAAAAACTGCGATTTAGTTATTTTTCTTATAATCCTTCTGTGTAGTATATTTAATTTGCTAAGCCTAGAACTATAGTTAGAAGCCCACACCAGATTACAGTAATACAGATAAGGGTAAATCATAGTAAAATATAGAGTATTTAATATTTCAGATGATAGTAAGTAGGAGATTCTTTTTATCACCCCAATAGTCCTTGCTATTTTGTGGGATATTTGTTCAATATGTTCTTTCCAGGTTAGATATCTGTCAAGGTAAACCCCTAGGAATTCAACCGAGTCTACCTGGGAAATTTCAGTCCGGTCAATTATAAGCTTTTCTAATGTATGATTTCTGATCTTACCCCTTGCTGATAATAGGATGTAATTGGTTTTGTTTTAGTTTCAAGATAGTTTGTTGGCCTTAAACCAGTTACCTATGTGCATTAGTTCTTTATTAGTGGTATATCAAATAGGTCCTTATATGAGGCATTAGAATAGAATACATTGGAGTCGTCAGCAAATTATAGAAAATTTAGTAAGGTAGACGATCAAGGAAGATCATTGATATAAATAAAAAATAATAATGGTCCAAGGACCAACCCCTGAGGAACTCCAAACTCAAGCCATCTAAACGAGGATCTAATCCCGTTACATTTACTTGCTGGTATCGTGATGAGAGATAATCTTGAAACCAAGCCAGTGGAAGTCCTCTTATTCCAGAGTTAAAAAGCTTTTTAATTAATATTTGATGATTCACCGTGTCGAATGCCTTCGACAGACCGAGGAAGATTCCTATAGCGAATTCCTTATTGTGAATGGCTTGAGATATTTTGCCATGAATGTTTATTAAGGATAGGGTTGTTGAGTAACCCGGTCTGAATCCTTGTTGATAGGAACAAAGTAGTTTCAGTTTATCAACGAAATCATAGTCTGTGGTAAATTACCTTTTCAAGTATTTTTGCAAAAAATTATAAAATAGAAATAGGTCTGTAGTTGTTTAGGTTCTCCCTAATCACCTTGTTTGAAAATTGGAGTAACCGTAGACAGCTTCATTTTTAAAGGTACTACACCATTAGCCATTGAGCAGTTGTATATATTGGCCAAAGGCTTAGAAATATAATCTAAATTAGAGCCAATAACAACTGGATCAAGTAAATCATGTCCTATGCTGTGAGATATTTTCATTGTTGAGTGCATAGACATAATCTCTTCTGCACTAGTAGCAGTAGGGTACAATGCCAAAGATGAAGGAGGAGAAGGCCGGAGGTAGTCAGAGAAGGAGGAGGAAGTATCTGGAATCTTTTCACAAAGTCTTTTGGCTACCTGGGTAAAGTGCACATTTAAAACTATATGCTATCATTGCATTAATAATGCATTATCCATTATAAAGTGACCATCCCTGTTTAATGATCCTATATATAGCTGAGTCAGGTGGACTCTGGTTCAGCACCAATCTAATAGTTGACCAGGTTTTTTAGGTCATTTTTATGCTTCAAACATTCCGTGTTATAATAGCTCTGTATACATGGTATAACAATATGGTACCTTGTGAAACATATTTATTTTATTTATTTTCTTATTACGAACATTTTTAACGCACGCAAAGTCAAACATGAATGCGAACCTGACTCGCAGCAAGTCAGTCGCCAGGATAAGTCCAGTTAGATATCCAGATGTTTAAAAGCCAATGAAAAGTAGTTTTCAGGTGTTCTTAAAGAGATAGAGTTCGATCATCGAACAAGAGATAACTAGGCAATTCCATTCCCTCGGGGCTGCAAGACGAAATGCACGTATAGTATTGAGTGGCTAAGGTAGTTTTCAAGCTAAGTAGGACGCCTAATTACACAGCAAGATTATACGTTGGAAAATATGCGTATAACACTGATTATGGTTTATTTCTTGCTATAATATACTGTGGTGTAAAATTTATACGTTGCAGAATATATATCACTGAGTGACTACGGTTAATTTCTTGCTATAATATACTCTGATGAAATAATTATACCTTGGGGAACATATAACACTGAGCGATTATGGTTAGTTTCTTGCTATAATATACTCTGGTATACTAATTATACCTTGGGGAACATATAACACTGAGTGAGTATGGTTAATTTCTTGCTATAATATACTCTGGTGTTATAAATTATACCTTGGGCAACATATAACACTGAGTGACTATGGTTAATTTCTTGCTATAATATACTCTGGTATAAAAGTTATACCTTGGAGAACATATGGTATTGAGTGGCCAAGGTAGTCTTCTTGCGTGGTGAAACGTTGCCTACTCAGGAAAAAAACTATATCAGAATCGGCGTGCATTAGCCCCAAGGCAGTCCCAGTGGTGGCTACGTATGTCATCTATGACCTTTTAAGCTTTGCGCTATGAATCTAGCACGCATAGGGGCTGAGATACAGAGTGAGTAGCTATGGTGCAGAGTATAATCATGAGTAGCTAATAGTCGATTCATATGTATATATATATATATATATATATATCTACACATGTGTATATATATATATCTACACATGTGTATATATATATATCTACACATGTATATATATATAGGCCTATACATATATATATATACACACACACACACACACACATATATATATATTATACATAGGGCCTATATGCGACTCGCCTTTCTTCGATGAAATCTCCAGAGTCCAGATTTATCATTATTATTATTATGATTATGATTATGATTATGATTATGATTATTATTATTATTATTATTATTATTATTATTATTATTATTATTATTATTATTATTATTATTATTAATCATATATCGCGCTTATTTATGAATTCACCTCGAAAGCGGGCAAAACAGGAGTCTTCGATCGTTTGCGAAATGTCGATGGGCTGAGTTTTAAATATGGCTTGTCATGCAGTCGGCGAGACGCCTGGCCACCTGCGCTCATATGCCAAGGCTAAGAAGAACGAAGTCGTTAACACTTTAAACACATGGGTGCCTGAGGCTGCCCAACTGATTGCCTAAGGGTCTGCCCTTCGGACTGCTCTTCTTAGTCTTCTCCTTGTTGAAAGGCCCATTTTTAAAATGTAACTGCTCTAAGGTTATATAACTGGCCCAATTCCCGCCACATTACAGGGATCGGCTTCGTCGAATATTAATGCGAAGCACCTGTTATTAATGTCCCTACAGCGTCGCGAAGGACATGCTGTTTAAATATTGCAGAGGTGACTGCGCGGACGTTCGTTACGCGGTCGCCTTCCTCATAATGCGGGCGATCGATTTATATAGCGCATAAGTAATTACATCGATTGATGCATTGTGCATCAACAACGGCGCTATAGAAAATATTAATTAATAACAATGATAAGTTGTCACCTTCAACACTATGGGCTTCGGTCGTGGGTTTCATCACTAGGTATTTAATCTGAAAGTGAGAGCAGTGCAGACTGGATTTCGAGTCTTCGACCATGTCTATCCAAGTGCGCACAGAATTACGACAAATATCAGATCCATCGAATACGAACTCACCGAAACCTCACGCCTTCCTCTTCCCCACAGATCTTCCACTGAAAACTGAAAACGCTGCTTTTGCAAAACTCCTATTTTTTTCATACTTGACCCTATTTGATCCTATTTGATCCTATTTGATCCTATTTGACCCTATTGATCCTATTTAATCCGGATTCGTTCTTTTCCCTTACCACTCTCGACGCTTTAATTTCTAGATGGGCCTACACATAGGCTATAGATTGAAAATCCAGAGGGCAAATGCTCCTCTTGCCCTAAAGTACTTGCCCCATAGTGTCAGAATTTATCTAGCGCCTCCGTTTGAGCTACATACGTATATTACTCTGAAATCACACAAATCATATAATGAGCAAACATGCAGGTAGAATTAAAAAACTAATCGAAAATAATTTGACACGTATACAGTATTTATGTCTTACCGTAGCCCTGTTGCCTTGTGTCTCACGTTGTGTATACGAGTGGACCAATAGATCAATACTGCGAACCTTGTACTTCCCACAGTTGTTGGCTAAAGCAAGAAGAGATTACTATTTAGCTCCTCAATTCAAAAGCGACTGATATCACTTTAATCGCTCATCCAGTCTCGTCGGCGGTCAGATTGAACTGCAGCTGCAGCAGGAAGCGACAACGATGCTGCTGCTGGTGGCCGCGGTGATGATGATAGTGATGATGATGACGACGACGATGTAGGTTGCCGTGTCTGTGTATTGATACAGGCCACTGACGACATCCGTCGAGTCTCTCTGTATCTGCTGGGAAATTAATATGACGCTCAACTCCCACGCATCGAACGGCAGCAGCAGCGGAGGCAGAATAGACAGGCCATGGATTGCAATTGCCCGTCACTGCGCGCGCTGCAGCGGCCACGCTGAAGAAAGACGAGACGATGATGCAACCCGCCGCATCCATTCAACGCCTGCTGAGGCAGCGGCAGAACCAGCAAGAACAACATCATCAGCAACAACAACAACAAAAGAAACCGCAGTTCTTTATATACTTACATACATACACACATACACACATACATACATACATACATACATACATACATACATACATACATACATACATACATACATACATACATACATACATACATACATACATACATACATACATTTAAAATTATATACAGTTACATACTTACATACATACATAGTTACATAATACATAGTTACATACGTACATAAATACATACATACAGACATAGTTATATACATACATACATACATACATACATACATACATACATACATACATACATACATACATACATACATACATACATACATACATACATACATACATACATACATACATACATACATACATACATACATACACACATACATACATACATAGTTACCTACATACATAGTACATACATACATACATACATACATACATATATATATATACATACATATATACATACATATATATATACATAAATACAGACATACATACATACATACATGTATATATAGGCCTGTGTTTGCATAGACTCTTACTTTTGTACATTAGTTTTATATATACGTATGCAGAAACTCACCGCTGCAATTATATGCATGGAAACACAAATATTATGTTTATTTCTGACATATTATACCCTATTTGGTGTGTTAATAACCCAGATTATATATGACTTTAACAGCATATAATAATGTGCATAATATATGTTCTAATCAGTACAGACAAATTACTGCTATTTAAGTTTTGCTTCTATTTTTAGCAACCTATGTAGTTCTTGATACATTATGTTTTACAGGTGTGACAGAAATTACGATATTTCATGACTGGCAGCTTTTTGTACCTTTCCAGAGAAGAAGTAGACCCTAGGTCCATTTCTCATTGTTCTGCATTTCTGAAAGGTCTGTGAGCATGTCACTGTGAGCATAAATCAGACAAAGAGAGAGAAAATTGAATGTGACTTAATTAGAACTGCAGGTGAGCTAAACACTCCTTACTCCTTCGCAGGCTATGGAGTGGCGACAGTCCTCCTTTCACCTGCATTGATCATTGTCTTCAACGTCAGTGGTCCACAATATTCGCCAGCATAGATACATACACACACATATAGAGGCATAATCATAGGCGTAATATGTGGAGGCACGAGGGGTACCCGTACCCCCACTCTTGGACTATAGGGTACCGTACCCCCGACTTTTTGAACAATGCCAATCAATATTTTATTACTGTGCCTTCTCAGAGATAGCAGGCTCCTCCTTGCTTCGTGTATGTAAGAAATTGGTACCCTCCACTTTTTACACAATAGTTGCGCCCCTGGGCATTATGCATAGGCCTATATGTACATGTATGTATATGTAGACAGACAGACAGACGGACGGACAGACAGACAGATTGCCGCTGCTAAGCAAAATCTCATTCCAAAATAAACTGAGTTCACAGACAAACAGACAGACAGAGAGATAGAGAGAGAGAGAGAGAAAGAGAGAGAGAGAGAGAGAGAGAGAGAGAGAGAGAGAGAGAGAGAGAGAGAGAGAGAGAGAGAGAGAGAGAGAGAGAGAGAGAGAGAAGAGAGAGCGAGAGAGAGAGAGAGAGCAGACAGGCAGACAGACAGACAGATAAACAAAGAGAGATATAGACAGAGAGATAGACAAACAAATAAATGTATCTAATAGGTTTTCAACATAGGAATATATAATAGACTATATACTTCTGTGCTCATAATCCATATATATCCATATAAATACGCGTAATATGGATATAGACGATTAGGCACATATATAGATGTATTATTAAAATTCCTCCTTTGCTCCATTTCTTTCTTCCTGCCTTCCTTCCACCACCCCGTCGTCCCTCCCTCGTGTCTTTCCTCTCTCTCCGCGTGTCTGCCGTCGTCGAGGCATGGCACTGCCACGTTCTATTATCCCCGTGATGAAAGAACCGGTAATTCGCCCGCGAGGCTTGGGTCAGTCCATCAGATGCCCCCAAGCACGCACGCTCGCGTTTCTGCATGCTTCGGGGCATCTACGCAGGAATAGGGCTGATTAATTTATGTTTGGGTATCTTTTGAGGCATAACAAGCACGTATCTGATCCAATCTATAGGCCTAATCTAATCTCGGAACATCTATAATGATTAACGACACCACCGTCCGTGATGCACAAGGCAGAAATCGATTGCCGCTGCTAAGCAAAATCTCATTCCAAAATCAACTGCGTTGGACGGAAGAGCCGCTCGAGGTCCGTGATGCTACTGATGAGAAAGGAAACATGGTGATAATATATAGCTATGTAAACAGCAAAAGGAAGTCACTGAATTTAGTGAATCAGAATCATTCTGAAGTTGATCTGTTAGCAAGCCAGAAAGCCGTGAAAGTAAGTAAGTAAGTATTTTCTTTATTGAGAAGCACTAGCAAACGCACAGCGCTGTAGTCCTACATGGAAAACATATTACAGTAAGATAATCGAACAATAATAGCCAATTATATAAGAAGATAAGTTACTGCAAATTAAGTGATACATAGGGAGGATAGGAGAGGAGAAGAGCAAGGTAGCCAAATCTTGGAGAGCATAGTTATTTGTAGGCCTGTAGCATCCTAGCGAGGAAGCATTTCTTAGACTAGTTGTCATACCTTGGGAGCTCACGGTTGTGGGACCGTGGTCGCATAGAGTAGCGAGTGTGCTTAATCGGCGGCAGCATTGTATGTAATACATGGCAAGGATTGAACAAAATACTGGTAAAGAGGCTAGCGTCAGCATTATTACAAAGTGTCTCAAATAAAGGGGATGATGAAGGTTTAAGTACCTCTGACGCACCAGCCTCCGTATTACTCCCTCCAAGGCCTCCCGCTCTTGCCTGCTCGCAAAAACCCACCAAACAGAAGAGCAATAAAGCATCCTGCCAACTGTAGTGGTTGAGGAAGATATACGCCTGGGTACACCGTACACTGTCGTAAACTTGTCGAAAATGTTGGAGGGCAGTGCCGGCCTTAGGATATTTCGGGCTCCGTGCAGTGTATACTGTACGCAGGGGCTACTATTCCTATTCAAGTTGAGCCCAGTGAAAAAAAGGGCGAAGGTTTTTTTTTTTCAATTTTTGTTGCACTCTCTACAAGTTACAGGGTCTTCGCTCGCAGTTTTGTGAAAGAGGGGGAAGGACAGGGATTGAACCCCGTTGTTTAGTGAGGGTAGCATCCAATGACTGTACGTCCCCCTCCCCATGACACAAGTCAAATTGTTTTTTTTTATTGCTAATCATTTTATTTTAGTACATTGTTAACAAGTACAAGTCAAATTTAACTATACACGAGAATTCTGGGACATAGAGGAAGTTGACTTTTATATTATTGGCAAAAGAGAAGATTTAATCGAAACCATAATATTATTAGTTAAGTGTCTTGTTCATGTTAATTTTCTTTGAAATTTTCGAGCCCCTAAGTTGCGGGCCCCGTGCGACCGCACGGTTCGCACGCCACTAAGGCCGGCACTGTGGAGGGCATTTGGTTATTAATTCTATACTTGTTGCAGTGGGTGCACAGTCCATCTCAATTATTGGGGGCACGTGCCCCGGCTGTTCCCCCCCCCCGAGTCTACGCCTATGCCTGGGTACAGGCCTACCCACAGAAATTTGTGCATGGCCGTCAATATGCCCTGCGCTTAGCTTACGAGTAACACTAGATTTTGAGATTACGATTATGCAGGGCTCGTCGGCAACATTTTAAAATTCGGCCATGTCCGACTCTTATCCGCAGTGGAGCATATACTTCACCATGGGCGAATGTTTGAAGGCTACGAGGGTTATCCGTACCCCCACTTTTTGAACTTGGGGTACCCGTACCCTGACTTTTTAAACGCCAATCAATATTTTATTATTGTGCCTTCCCAGATATCGCAGTCTCCCCCTTGCTTCGTGTATGTAGACAGCGTGAGGAGTATGTATCACAAAAATACGAAAGTACTTAGACACACAGGTAAACCGAGAGCCAGACGAACTGAGTCACAGGCAGTCAGACAGGCAGACTTTCAGGCTTGTTTCAGCCATGTGTACTAGGTCACCTGACAGACTGACCGCCGTGACCGGCCCGCAGGCCGCAGGCGCCACAGATCTGGGCCACGGCTGCACTCTTCTGTGAAAGATCTTACATCACCCTCACTCTCCGCCTCATGGTTGTCATCTTAGTCATATCGGGATGTGGAGATGTAGGTCAAAGCGCAAGCTTCTATATCCCTTATTAGTTACAAATCCGTAGATGGCCCTCACTCACATTGTCGGCCTTGATATGACACCTCACGCTTAGTCCCCTCACAATCTCAGAATGTCCTTGGTATCTCCGAGCCGGCTAGATGAAGGAAGCTCCGTTACATACTTGGGCGTCCGGAGGGGGGCAAGGTGGCATTTGCCCCCCTGGATTTTGAAAATATTGAAGAAATAAAATCTTTTGATTTTTATGTTTATTCCAACAGTCCCAACACTATTTTCAATGCTAAAAAACACTTAATTATTGAGGTAAGTTCATCCATTCTATGCAAAAAACGTCATTTTGCTTCCCCTACAAAAATGTTGCCCCCTAGAAAATTTTGCCCCACTAGAAATTTTTGCCCCTCCTGGAAAAATTGGACGCTCATGATTACATAATTTAGGACGTCGTTGATTTTTACTTATAGAGCATAGCCTAAGCGTTGTGTTCAGATTTTGCTGATAGGGAAAATGAATAAACTTGTGCTTAAACGTGAATGAGTAGATGACAATAATAGACGATAAAATTGCCGTTATGGAGGTAAGCTCATCAGCGTTTCATAATTTTACAGTTTTAGTGCAACGAGCTGAGATTGAAACCCATTTAGTTGTTCGATGGTCAACTCCGGAGGGTAAATTCTCCTGAAGTTGACTCAAGTTCCATTCCATCTGGAGAGTTAAAAGAAAAAGGATAAGTATTTTGGGTTAAATATGGTTTCAAATGTATGCCTCGATGGCTGCCTACTAAGGTTAAATAGGCTCATATTAGGCGTAGGCTACAACTAGGCCTACGCATACATTAATTCGTAGACTACGAATTCGAGTAAGCCTACCCTTTCAGCGTACCCACATCGGGTCCACGTGGGACTGACATTGTCACATTTCTATACGAGACCCTTATTGGCCAATAAAAAATTAATGAGAATACTGGCAGGGTAATATGTCCAAAATGGTCCCCATGCGTAAAGCGAAAGTGGAGAAGAAATTGGTACCCCCACTCCAGTGACTCCACACCCCACCAAAGTTACGCCCCTGTACTTCACTGGCTGCCCATACTTATTTATACCAGTACTTGTGGCGGATCCAGGATTGCTTACGTGGGAGCACGGGTTTTTCTGTTTTATTGTTTTCGGAGAGTCTCCTATTTGTGATGGTTCAAGACAATAGAAATAACTAAGTAACTCTATACGCTACTCTGAACATAAGCAAACCGTTCATCCGGCTGCGACAGAAGTGTATACGCCTACATAATTTTTAAATACACATTCCTTGCAAAAAATTTCACAATTAAAATCAGCAAATTCGCTGTTCCGTTTGCATGTACTTCAACAATGTATAATTTTTTTTTATAGGTAGGCCATACTGTTATAGACCTGCGTAGACCAGTATAATATAGGGGCCTACCCCTCTGTCATGGCTGGGAGCTGTAGGTCCTTCTGGTAATCGCAAAATCAGAGTTGTTAGCGCGTAAACTAAAATCTAAGCGAGCGGCATCAGTATATTCATGAGCGCTGCGTCCTGTCAGAAGGGTTGTCCAGAGAAGAACAAAGTCCGTTTGTCAGAAGACCAGAGAGAAAGAGACAGGCAGACAGTAGACGGACAGACAGACAGACAGATAGACAGACAGACAGACAGACAGACAGACAGAGTTAGAGAGAGTGTAGAGAGAGAGTGTAGAGAGAGAGAGTGGAGAGAGAGAGAGTGAGAGAGAGAGAGAGAGAGAGAGAGAGAGAGAGAGAGAGAGAGAGAGAGAGAGAGAGAGAGAGAGAGAGAGAGAGAGAGAGAGAGAGAGAGAGAGTTAGAGAGAGTGTAGAGAGAGAGTGGAGAGAGAGAGAGAGAGAGAGAGAGAGAGAGAGAGAGAGAGAGAGAGAGAGAGAGAGAGAGAGAGAAAGAGAAAGAGAAAGAGAAAGAGAGAGAGACACAGACAGACAGACAGACAGACAGACAGACAGAGACAGACAGACAGATATATATAGAGACAGACAGACAGACAGACAGACAGACACAGAGACAGACAGACAGACAGAGAGAGAGGTAGATAGAGAAATTAGCAGATGCAGAGAACCTGCGAATTAAGGTTGATGTAGGCTAGTTTAGGACGAAAGAGATTGGAAGACAGCGATTGGATGGATCAAGGTAGGAATTCTTGAAGAAACGAGGACCTACATTTATTGGGCCATGAGGCTTTAACTGTTATAGGGGCCCTTCGCAAATAATCTACAGTCTCATTCGCTTCTGGAGGCTGAGGCCGTGAAGCTTCAGCTTCATTATTTTCATGGTAGATCCGCCTCTCGACGAGACTTTAATTTGAAGTGAAATTAAAGCCAGAGGGGTAACGGATAGAACCTATTGGCATGGGCGGCTATCTAGGGGAGACGGGGGGGACATGTCCCACACCTTTAAGAGTGGGGGGACACTCCATGCATTTGTCCCCCCACATTTTGAAGAAACACCAAAAAAGGCGGAGAAATGTAATTGCGCGTGAGGGTTTTCGCAGCGTTTTTGACCAGACGAGGTAAAAAAAAATTTTTTTAGCAGAAGTGTCCCCCCAAAATTATGAGAAAGAAGAAGGAATTCGTCAAAAAAGTAAAAACTTTGTAGACGAAGAAATCATTAAAAGAAAAAGGTTATTGCTGGGAGACGGGAAAAAGTTGTAAAACGTGGTGAATGACTAAAAAAGGTCATCACCTTTTTTCGAGATGAAATCGATATTTTTGCGGAGATGAATTGGTGAAAATGAAAGTGGGGAAAAAGTAAAAAGTGAAGAAGTGGGGAAAAGAAGAGGAGAGTGTAAGAAAACGTTGTAAAAAAGAGGTGAAGGACTGAAAAAAAGATCATCAACGGAGATGGAAGCGAAATTTTTCGGAGATGAAGTGGCAGAAAATTTTGTTTGGCACAAGATTTTCCAAAACCGGTCGTCGACGATATCGTGGCCGACTTTGTCCCCCCCCCCACCTCTCAGACAAGATCGCCGCCACTGCCTATTGGGACTTGAGGCAGATGATGGTGGCCTATATCGCCGCTCACTCACCAATGGTGAGTGAGCGGCGATATATTGACCGGTGGAGGAACGAAGAATTTTCGGAAATGAGAAATAATCTAGGTCTGCAGAGAGGATCTATAGGCCTACTGTTCCTCTGCCATCATCAGTGGCGGCGATCTTGTTTGACAGGTGAGGGGGACATTTCTGAACTGATCTGATGAAACAGAGTTTTTAACTGATCTGGTCAAAAAAGAGGTAAAAAATTTGATGACCTTCTTGGTGTTTCTTCAAAATGTGGGAGGTCCGATGCATGGCGTGTCCCCCCACCCACCCCACTGTTAAAGCCATGGGGGTCTTGTCCCCCTCGACTCCCCATGATCGCCGCCCAGGCCATCATGCTACTTAGAGTCCATATAGGACCAATATTCCCACATGTTACCCGTATAGGGCCCATATGAATTCAATATAAATGCCAATAGAAATGCTGTCAGGGTTCAGAGTCGAGGTGCAGTATGGTAAATTGATCGCTTGGAGCTTATAAGTAATTGAGATGGTCGAGTGACAGAGGGATGAAAAGAGTGAGATAGAAGGATATATAATCGGGTATAGAGATCGATCGAGCTGGCGGCTACAATTATATTCAATTACAATTAAAAAAATCTTGCGCTTCTCAGTGGATATCTGCTTGCTAATATACGAACGTTGTGTGCTGAATGACCTAATTAGCATCGTTTAGATTTAGGCAAGACTAGTGAGAGCCTTTTTCTTGAAGCGCCGCACTAATTATGATCAATTGTAATCTGAGTCTCTGAGAGACACACAATATGCCATTAAAAATGGCATATTAATTGATTGCTCGAATGAATTAGGCCTAAACCGAATTTTTGGCTTGGCACTGTAGCCTACTACTATGCCCTAACCCTACATGCTACCGTGCATAGGCCCTACGCTGCTGCATTATAAACCTAAATTTCCTTCGTCGACTAACTTTAGTCACGTGATCACAATTATACAACAAGTTTCGTAAGAATAGTTCCTTCGTTTTAAACCATACTTTCACTATCTTTTGCAACATTAGAAATGTATGTTAATTCTCAAAATTACGATAAAGACAAAAACGGATCGGGAAAATCTAATAAACGCTAATAAAGATAAGCCTACAAAGCTACACCACAGTATGGCTACGCTAAGACCAACAGAAACCTGCAGCAATAAGAACCAGGCGTACAGCTTAAGTGTATTTGCGAATTTAGCGTTTCAGTAAAATGGAGGAAAATAGCATTAAAATGACTTCTTTCTAATAAGCAAAGAAGAATGGACATACGTAGAAATAATTATTAAGCTACACAATATATCAAGGGTTCACTGCGGGCGAAGGTATTTAGAAAATAAGCTTAAATGACCTAAAGTATAACGATAATTTTGTATCGTCCTTCTAGTTAGTTTAGTAAGTAAGTTAATAAAATGTAGGGTATTCGATTGGATCAGGTTTATGTAGAAAATAATTGCAACGTAGAAGTAGCTTAGGACGTTTATTTTCTTGGTCTGGAAGTGCAAAATATTTTTGGTAAAACCGCATGTTTTTATCACATAGTAAAAAAGTTAAAACTTCTGAATATTATGCTTCTGCCGAAAAAGCGTAGGAAAATCGCAAGTTATATCGTACCTAAATGTTTGGTATAAATTAAATAATTTTTAATTGCATAATTAGTTGTCATAATGGCCCTCTGATTTGATTTCTTGCATATTGATCTGACTTGTTGTCTCTTGCACGGTCACATATAGACATTTGTCGTCATGTGTAAATGAGTATGTAGTACATCAAGTTATTTCTTTGTGGTAATATTTTAATTTGCTTCTATGTGGAATGATATTGTCTTTCAGTTTATTCATTAAAGATGGATCGTCAACCACCAAAACAGCAACCTGGAGGAAAACCGCAGCAGTTGGCATTGAAACAAGCAGTGGCGACCCCGTTAACTGTAACATCACAACTTCCAATTGTGTCTCAGTGCACGCCATCTAGCCCTCAATTGCTTGGTTTGTACACTTAGTCCGTTCAGTTTCTGTGCAAAAATCTCTTCTGGATATAAGGAAAATTTATACTGTGTCTTAGGAGGAAGAGTGTGTCATTGGTACTGAAAATGGTCTGCATGGTCACAGTCTTTGCTTAAACTACAGGAGTTTGATAGTCAAGTGATACTGTTGAAGATTGAAGATGGTTATATAAGGCAGTGCAACCTGTTATGGTTAATAGTTGATGCTGTGTGATAATCGAGAATGGTTGCCATTGGTATATGTGTATGAGCTTTCTTACAGTGCCTTATGTGGATCTATCATGAGCGCTTAGAGCATGTCTGTCTAAGGACCTAAACAGCTGCACCTTGACATAAGAAGAGAATGTAAAATCACAATGGAAATATTTTATTGTGCCACTACAGGCCATATAGTGTTGCCTAATTTACATTTAAATTATGCAGATAGATCTATGACAGTTTCTAAAGCCAGCTTGTGTTTGCCAATAGAGGCGGCCTTTCCGCTTAACTTCTGCAACAGCAGCAACATCTTAACAAATCTACTACATCCTGTACAGACACATTATTTGCTCATTAACTAGAAGGAAAAGGTTTTGCTTGTTTGTGTTTCGGTGCTTTTTCCGCATTTGCTGTTGCGAGAGGCAGGAGTTTTAATTTCTTATGTAATATGTATTATGTATTACATATGGTACAGAATTTGTTAGCTTTGGCAGTTTTTGGTAAATTATTTAAATTTGAACACTGAGTTAATCAAGCCTTGTGACAGCTACAACATTATTGTGACTGTAAATCTTCTAATCTCTTGAATCTGTGGAATCTGTGCTGTTTCCAGATGACTGTTTTGGTCTGTTTTAGTGTTGACTTTTACTATGCTATTTAAAGAAAGTTTGGTCAAAACAGGAATCATTGTTTTTAGCCATAGTATTGACTATTAGTAGACTTTAAAAAATTGTTGGCTACACCAGTTATTATTGTTTAAGTAAGTAAGTATATTCTTTATTAAACCAGCTGCCAAACAGCACTCTGGTGAACAACGTCTGTTAAATAGATATTCTAAAGTAAATAAACAGACATACATCCGTATATATATATATTAATATATATATATATATATATTAATATATATATATATATACATAGCATTAACCATATATATGTATATAGTGCTATAGGAACTCATTTACTATTAGTGGACTATTTGAAAAAGGATTAGTCAGAATAGTTATTATTGCTTGTTTTAAATTCCAATGTTGAGTATTAGTGGACTGTTTAATAATAGATTGATCATGAGAGTCATGACAGAGATTATCGTTTGGTTTGGCCATATTGTTGACTGTTAGTGGACTATTTTAAGACAGATTGTCATTGTGGTCACAAGTTTTAAAAGGACATTTCTGTCTTTTCAGCACACTTGACTGCACCGCAGAGCATTCGTGGTCCTTCCACTGCCCTGTCATTTCACTTTCCGTTCACTATCGGCTCACTGTCACCCGTCACATGTACCCAGGCCGTTGGACGGCTTGTCTACAGCCAGCCTGTCTCATTAGCTGGTACTGGGTTCACCGTTGTGTCTCCGTCTAGCAGTATCCCTGCTTTGCAGGTCCTTGGTAGTAACACATTTCAGAGTCATCTCTCTAGCACAGGTGAGGCTCCCGTATCAGCTGGAATTCACTGTATCTTGTCCTCTTGTTGCCTGATTAGTGTGGTCCTGTGCAGTGTTCACCTGGCTTCGAGTACTGGTGCATGAATGCCTGTCTTTCGTTTTACAATCATTGCATGTTTGAGATTTAGTGCCAGTGTACAGAATGCTTATTCTACATTCGGTATATCAACTTCACAACTGGCTTTGCATGAAAGCATTTGCTTCGCATCCGTGAATTCTGGGTTTGAATTCAAGAGTGTTTTTGCAAAACTGACATTTAAATTTTCAAGTCACAGTACCCATTATGAAGAGTTGTGCTCCTTGACACTAGGTCTATGCTTGTGAAGGCTAATGTGGTAAATATGTGCAATAAATAGCAATCGCCCAGTCATACTTCCTAAACTGTGGCATATGCCTTTGATGTGTTTCGCTGGCTAACGGGAAATTTGGAGACAGTGTACTGCGCTGTGTTCGTGACTTTGTGGAGGAGAATCATGCACAATTTATGCCCGTCAAAAATAATTTTTACCCGTCCACAGGACGTATGGGCGGGTGGCTGGCTAAGGGCCTGGTTGGTGGCCATGACATACTACTATAGTACTATGTTCATTTATTATCTAGTTCAGCGGTTCCCAAACTTCTCTGAGTCACGACCCACTGGTGGATATCTTGGCAGTCTCGGTACCCATTGTGTAAAATTGATCATTGCGTACTAAAATTTGCTTTGTAAATTAGCATCGAAACATGCGGATTTATGTACAGCGTTTAGAAATCAGCATATTTAAAGCATTAAAAGGAAACTTAGGTAAAAACAATTTACAATTTATTGCAACAAAAGCAACTGTTGTACCTATGTAATGTAACTATGGCTAGTTACAGCCGAATCATAACCAAATGTTGTTGCTCCAAAAAATAACTGTTTCTGTAAAAAAATTTGGCGACTCACTTGCCAGAGCTTTGCGACCCACTTTTGGGTTGCGACCCACAGTTTGGGAAACTCTGATCTAGTTGATCATTTATTTCATGCAGCCTGTGCAACAGAAATGGAATTCAGACATTGTTCAAGTACCCCTACACATTGGTTATGAATGCAATATTAGTGAATTATGAGACACTGGGTTTCTGTGGCTTTTTGATGAACTACACAAATTAGCATTTGATTTTCCATCTGGGCTTTTCACTGGTGTTCTTATAAGAATGCTGGGAAGATGCCATCTACCGGGTAGAAGTTTAGTGTTTGTATTTTGAAAGACTCTATTACTTCTCAAGCAACTTTCATATCTCACGCCTAGTGCATGGTTGGATGGTTTCTTTTAAATTTATCCGTCGATGAACCTTTTCATGCTCACAGAGAATGAGATTTTCTTTGCAATTTACACAGCGAATCTTTACAGTTTGGTAACATCTTAATCTTCATGGCATGAAAAATTCTTCTTTTGTGGGTGTTATCAAATCTTTCTGTGCATACAGAGACATTGTGCTGAACTAACATTTGGTGCAGGAGACATTATTGCGGCTGAATGCTATTGAATAGACAGGCGCTGTCTAGCTGAAACGCACAATTTAGCTTTTTTAGTACATGGCATATGCTTGAAGAAGAACTTATGTGACCAGATAATCAGTGTGGCTTATATTAAATGCACAGAAGTGTCTGCGCAGCAGTTTTTAGCCGTAGCTTGTTTACCTTTTACCAGACAATGTGGTAAGTGGGTGTTTTGGCCAAGCTTAATGTTTGCTGTTACTAGGCTTTTCAGTTTAGAGTGCAGAGTGCTTGCATGTTTAATATACCCCACATGGAATTCTATCTTAGTCTTTTGGCGTAAAACCTAGTAGAACACAGGTCTACTGTAGGGGTTGTAGTAGCTTTGCATGCAAGGGTCTTTGTGTGTTCCTATATTATATCTATGTATACTACCTTGTCAGTATCAACTTGTTTTTTAAATCCTTTTTGCCTATTCCAGCAGTTTTAACAATGCAGCATGCACTGAATACCATGGGTTATTTTAGTCAGCATTGATTCGTATAAGTACACTGAATGCTAAGACAAATTTGATGTTTTCATTAGCTAATAAATACAGTTCTCTTGTTTAATTCTGCTGTTATAAATGAAGGCATGAGCACTGTGTTTTGACAATTTTCTTTTTAATTTATAGTGAGTTATTTTGTAATGTTTAAAAATCAATTGAATTTGAATGCTAAGAAACCAAATGCATGAAAGACATCTTAAAATTGATGTGAATTAACAAGAGATATTTAATAATTGCCTTGTAGCTATTTATCTATAAATAAACCAGGCTAGATTTTTAGCGTGCCGTTTAAAGGTATTTTAAAACTGCAATTCGGACTGCTTGTTTCCGTATTTCCTATAGACTTTTTTTCGAAGATAAATTGAGGCTACAAATGCATTTTGTTTAAGTTAAGACAAGCTTAGACATAGCTTCCACTGCTTTACAAGATTAATACTTCTTAATAGTATATTTCTGGAATACGTAACTTTAAATGCTTACAGTATTGTATATATCTTAAAATGCCGTCTCATTGTTTGTGTGTAAAAACTGTGTTACAAGTTGCCTATGTATGTGTTGTGATGCTTGTTATGTTATGCATTTGTATGCAATGCTATGCATGTATTTATTGTCAGTTTGTATGTTGTATGCATCATATTACTAATAATGATGGTTGTTCAGATCAAGCTATAAATGTTTTATGTGTTGTTTCAGTGGGTATTTTTTGTTACGTTAAGTTACACATATGTGTGCGTGATAATTTCTTTACTGGATGCTTGCATGTTGCTAGAAATTTTTTACTAGTTCAGACTTTCTGTAAAGGTGATGCTTTGATATAACTGGTATGAATTCTGTTTGTGCTTACTTTTCGTGCCTCTAGGTATGATGATGGTGCCAACTCTGACAGCTGGTCAGGTTAAAGTGTCCAGTTCAATCACGAGTAGTCCATCTTTTTTGCCGACCAACGCACCAGAGGCTACATGCGGAGTTCCTGTCATCCTTCAGTCACAGCATTCAGCGCCCGAGCTGAACTTCATCTTGACATCACCAGCATCCCAGCTGCAGCAGCCGCAACAGTCGACCCTTCTGTCGACCACCTCACGCGCTCTCACCGGAACCGTTCATCACAAAGGTGCCGGTGGATTGATCAGCGTAGAGGGATCTGGATCGAAGCTTCAGACGATCCAGTCGCCTGCCAGGGAACTGTCGTTTGCACATCTGAAGAGCCAGCTTAGGCAGGAGAGTTCTTTCTCGCAGATTGCCAAATCGAAACGACCTCGAAGCGAGAGCATTGGGGTCAAGACCTTTGGTCCGTTCGAATCGTCCAGCTCCTTGTTGGACGAAGTCAGCGGGGAGTTGCCACCAGCAAAAAAGATCAAATTAGAAGCAGAACTGTCTAACGATAGCGAGGTGTCGACCTACAGAAGCCTGTACAGTGAAGATCGTGAGAAAGAACTGGAGAAGAAAAGCCAGACTTACCAGGCACTTGTTATGGAGCTGTTCTTCTTGGAAAACGGTGGGCACATGATGGACTACCTTGGGTGGCAAAAGCGGTCGGCCTCTAATGGTCAGCTGATGCGATACCTGCGGTCGAGGAAGGCAGAAGATCTAGGTGAATATAGTGGGCAAGAAAAAAGCATCAATAACGAGGTAAGTCATGATGAATGATTTAATCTTATCTAAATGTATTCCAAATAAATTTTTATAATGGTTTGAACTGTTGAGTAAGAGTTTGAAGTTTTCTTATAGCTGACAGCTTGCAAGTTTCACATTTTTTTGTGAAAAAAAAAACTTAATCAGGGGTCCATATTTTGAAAGTATGACCTGCAAAGTTCTGCTTTGAAAGGAGTTAGCAGAGAAGGTGATATACATATATATGTATGTATATATATTATATATATAATATATATATATGTATATATAATATATATATATATATATATATATATATATT
The DNA here is from genome assembly GCA_963556255.1 of Allolobophora icterica. Taxonomy (NCBI): domain Eukaryota; kingdom Metazoa; phylum Annelida; class Clitellata; order Crassiclitellata; family Lumbricidae; genus Allolobophora; species Allolobophora icterica. The sequence continues at coordinate 10,634,093 of OY744607.1, read as the reverse complement.
ACTGATATGTTTATCTATTAGTAAATACAGAAATAAGTAAGTGAATATATTAGAGAGGCTTGGTAAGGTCCATATCAACAACCCTGGAGTCATAACAGTGATTAAATCCTGGATTCTGTTACTCCAAGTTATAAAGACCTATTAGAAAACTAAGAAACCTAGCTGCCCATTAAACTTTGGGCTACACACAACCTGGAAATAAATGCTGGATCAAGGTGGCTGGCAACACCCTAGCGAGTTGCTTGCCGATGATGATGATGATGACGATGACGATGATAATGATGTTTTGAAATCACTTCCTGCTGAATGATAGGGTTTGTGATTTCAAGATGTAACAAAAGTCGTCCGGCGTGATGCTTACTGGTTGCTGAGAATGCTTGTTTGATCTGCTGCTACAGGTGAAAGTGTTAACAACTAGCGGTGGCACGTTTCCTATTGTCACACCTGTTGCCATTTCCAAGACCCTGCCACCTGCAATCACTGCCATGCAACAACAGCAGCAACAAGAAAATGGTAAGATATATGTTTTAAATGCTTTACTTCTGAGGTTATTTGCTGCACCAGTGTTAGTTTTTCCATTACGTCACATTCAACCTAAGACTTCTTGCAAAACAGTGATTGTCTTTGAATCTTCAGGATATGGCATATCTTTCAGAGCAAACTGTTGTCTAAAACTACCTCTGGTTGTTTAGAAGTTGTTTGCAGAAGAAGCTGCTTTTTTTAGATTCCCATTGCTTCTTGATAGCTTCAATGTTTCTTTTCAGAACATGTTGCGTTTTGGAAAACACAATTTAAAAATTTACTGACTTGATCTAAATCACTTAGCTAGATTGCAGTACAGGCTATTAGCAATGTAAAAGCAATATGTCTTAATGTTTTCAATCTTTTTGTGAGGCAGAATTTGTTACCTGTTGACAGTACAGATGCATTGCTGATTAAAACTTTCAGGTTATAGTAAATTTAAAATCGTGAAGCTTTTCTGACCTTTCCATTAGTGTCTTTTTTGCTAAATACTGCTTTGATTATTGGTTGTAAATGTTTTAGCACTTTTTACATTTGCAACATACTTGCTCTGAACTGTAGCGGAGTGCTAAATCCGTAACGGGTGTTAACCACGACAGGTTTTCACCAGTGTTTTTCCTGATCGTGGTTTACTAAGAGCTATTTCAACTTTAAGAGCTTTTACTTTCAAGAGATCTTCTAGCTTATTTATTTCTACGTCTGTCCTGGTTGAGTGGAAATGTTCTGTTAACGTGGATTTCATCTTTTTTCTCTCTTTGGTCATAGCGGGCAACAGTAATGGCGGCCAGTTAATGTCGCGTAAAGCAGCCGGGGGGCGCCACGGTATGGTCTATGGTTATGTATCACCCAAGGCCATTCAGCAGTGCCCTCTGGTTCCAGGTAAAGAGGTGTTGGCTGTGTTGGACCTTGGTCTCTTTCGTGGAATGTGTTACTATTAGCTATGGGTGTTTTTCTTTTGGTTTGTTTTGCGTATGCAGATTTACCACGAATGCTTGTCCATAGTTTTAGTTACTAGGCCTGCTGTTTACATATTAATTTTAGTGATATTTTGTTGCAATCTGACTGGATCTATAGCACAAGTTACTATTGCTAATAATTATGATTATGCAGATGGTAGATTAGCAGTTAAGTGCTAGTGGCATTTATGGTTTAATTAACTAGAGTTGTTCGTGAATGACAAGTGCGCCAGTGTTGTTCTGCAATGCTCGGCCAATCACGCTGATTTTCTGTGGGCTGTGGCTTCTTGCTGTGGAAGCTGCAAATTCAGATAATTTTCGTTTCCATTGTATTTGCATTAAAAAATTCTGACTTTGCCAGGATTTGTCTTGATTTCTGAACCTTTATTGGTGGATCTTTGCAATCGTTTGCTTAATTCTGACTGCATGAAGTGAGAATGAGATGCTAAAGTCGCAAAGCAGAGCAGGTGAACGGAGGCATGCTTTTTAGAGATATGCAGATGAATAGGACCGGTGAAGGATAAAGCATCTAGGCAGTTGTTTGAAAATAACCTCTTAAGTAGCTTTTGGGAAGAGATTACATGAGCCACAGGTTGCAAATTGCATGTTGAATTATCATCTTTAACATGTATCCTAGAATTTCTTATCTGTAGATAACGTTGCATTGAAACACAGCATCAATTTACTTTCAAAGTTTTAAGTTTTCCCCATATATATGTATGTGTCTATGTATTGAACTAATTTTCCCAGAATTTGTTATTATTATTATTATTAATCAGATATGGTGTGCTAATTTATGAATTCATCTCAAAAGCATGGGTAGTGACTTCCATAGATTAGGAGCAGCGTGCGAAAGTCTAGGAAACCACAAGTGGTTTTTGATAAGTTGGATAAACAGCTGGCCAGAGGAAGCTGCTCTTGAGTTTGTCGTAGTGGGATAAGTGTGAATGGAATGCATAAGGCGGCAAGGTAGCTTGGTGTTATTACATATTTAATTAAATTGTATGATAAATTGTACTGACGCTGTCCCAATGCTTAGATATCTATTCAGACAGATGCATCTCATTGTATTTCTTTCTCTTGAGAACTGTGGTGTCGTTATTAGTGTCGAGAGTACAAGCGTTGATAAGTCTCGATAAGACATAGTATTTATTAATTAATCTGTATAAATGTTGTAATGACACTTGTGCATGTCGCTGTGAATCCTGGGACATCAGTCGGATGACTTGGGTGTGTTTTTCATGCATCGTTGAAGTAGTTCTTCCAAAGAAATATCTTGTAAAATAAATACAAGATATTTCTTTTGCCTAACGAAATTTGTCCGCTTCTCCTGCAAAGAAATTACTGTTTTCGGCTCAATCAACAATTTATCAATATAGTGGGCTTCTGACTGAAACAGTAAGCAAATCTGAAATCTAATGTAGCTGAAGATGTTTGTTAAATTATTGAAACATGGGAATGTTTATCAGAAAGGTAATTTGGATGGCGTAATGTACCGTAGTAGTGCGGCTCATTTTGGTAGTGACGGGACCATTGCTGTAATTTTGCAAAGTAGCAGGACAGATGTAGTTAGCGAATGTTTCCCGCTAAAAGTTATAACAGTTCATGTGTTTAAGTACTTTACTGGCACATGCAATCCATACCAGCATGGATGTAGTGACACCTATGGTCTAGTGCTTCCCAAGGATCCTGCATCTTTTGCGTCTTGAAATTGGGGATAACTACTGACAGCCAAACTGCTGATTGCGTCTTTTGGACACTAACTGGTTTGAGGGGTGTTGGATGTTGATATGAGCAAAATTCTGAGAATTACTTTAACTGCATGAATTTACCTATCGTTGTTAATTCACACGTGTGACCATTAATTAATTGCTCTTGTCTGATTTGAAATTTAACCGAAACCGCTGTGGTCCAAAATGAAGGCATTAATAATAAAAGCGAATGAATGCTTTTTACTTTCTTCCGCACACTTACTTTGAATGGATATGTTTTTACGTTTTGTTTTTTCTTGTTAACTGCCTGAATGTTTTATTAGATCTTCCAATGATTGCGTATCGGACAAATTTTATTACCACTTAACCGAACATCAGCTCTGATTGTTGATGATATATATATTCCGTAGGTAGAACTGTAGAGTATGCCAATCATAAAAGTATTCTTGCATAGTTAATCGTAATATTCTGTATGAGATGGGTGACTTCTGTAGTGCCTGTTAGTGAACTTATTTACTGTGCGTATTGAGAGTCAGGATGTGATATATTTAGAGTTATTTATTTGTGTACGGTTTATTGAGAGTCAGGATGTGATATATTTAGAGTTATTTATTTGTGTACGGTTTCACTGGATGAAGTAGTGTTCTAAACCTTTGTCTAAGTCAAGGATTACTGACTTGTGTATAGTTAACAGTATAGTAACTGTTAAAATTGTTGCTCAAAATTTAAAAATCAAAGTTTTTTTAAACCAATTTAACTCATCTAAAACTGATTATTAGCCAGGACTTGAGTCTAAGCTGAGTAGGTTGTCCTTGATTCACAGAAGTTTACTTCTGTAACTGTAACAATAATTATGAATGACAGTGTTGTTATCACTCCACTGTATTGCCAGATACCTGTTTTTATGTCCACTGTCTTGGAAAGGTGTATGTTTTATTTGGAGAAAGCTGTTGAAATTCACCTCCAGAGATGGCTTTGAAAAAATTATTCTGCAAAAAAAACGTTTTAACTGTGAAGCAAATACTGAAAAAATAAAAATATGGAAGGCCGGATGTTATGATTGCACTGTTTTATTATTTCCACAGATCACTATTTAGACTTAACCCAGAATTGCTTTTGCTGTAAGAGTTGCTTTTGCCTAACTTAAGTTAAACAGTTAATCAAGCACATTTTATCAGTGCTTGAAACTGTACTCCTTTGCTAAGGCTGGAGGCACTTCTGAGTAGAAACTTTGAAGCGTTGCTATATAAATTCAGTGAATGACTGAATGGATAAAAACACTACATTTCAAGCTCTGGTAGTTGCACATGTAGGGCGATATCATATGCAAATGTCTGTAAAAAATGCAGTTAGATTTTTTACTTAAGAAGAGTGCTCAATCCCTTAAGCTAGCCTGACTGGCCGACTTGGGTATGAAGTGTTAGCGACTTCAATTTGCTTATCCCCAGCATATGAGTGTGGGTGGCCAATCTGAACTTCCCACTGATAGCGTATGGTCAGCATAGTCATTATAGCTGAATAGACTAGAGAGTGCAGATGAAGCAGAAGTCTCAAAACAAATTTTTGCTGTGATGGGGATTTGAACCTATATCATGGCTGACAGCCTTTTTATATAACTGAGTGTTTAATGTTGGTTTTGTATTATACTTCTGTTAAGTGAGTTGCCAATGTTGCTAGGTGGTATTCCGCTTAGTACAACGGCTGCAACAACAACCGTTGGTTCTCCTCCGCCATACACCGTGGACTGCTCTTCTTCATCAACCGCTGTGGTGACCATAGTAGCCGTGACGACGACGACTGTCACTATGACGTCAGCTTTGCCAAGGGCACGATTGTCAGAGGGAATCTGCCAGCCAACCATTGGAACGGGTGGTTGCCACGTTACAGATGTTTACCAACCAAGGTATTTTGGAGTTGGACATGGTGAATTTCCAAAAGATCTCAGTTACTGACCTATTATTATTCTTATTATGTGAAGATTTATAAAGTGCAAGCTGATTTAAACACAACTTTGTTAATACTGCAAATGTGATTTTTGATCTACACTGAATTGGCATTGAGTTGCTAGATTTTTCATGTAGCAGCAAAGTAATTCTACACAAAGTGTTTGTGTAAGTGTTGCAAAATACAATTTTTGCATTGAGTTGCCAATGTTGCTAGGTGGTATTCCGCTTAGTACAACAGCTGCGACAACAACCAAATTTATATGTTTTGCACTACACATCGAGAAACTCCTTAGAGGAGCATCTCTGTGTTATAGTGTAGCATTTTCTACCCAAAATCAAATGAGACTAGGACACATTGGCCATCACACCTGCATTGAGGATATCATTCCTAGTGCGTCTGTAGGTGAAAAAATCCGGGATTTGTTTTGTTCGGTTTGGAGTGCCTTCACGAAAATTGTTTGGAACACTAATTACACATATTTCTCTGCTGGCAGCACTCAGCACATTTTTGCTTTTCCTATGATGCTGTAGGCATGGCATTAGTGGTTTTACGTTTATGTATATTGTACAAGTGTCTGCTATTACATTACATTAGTGCCTGTGAGAGATTGTTTCAGAGGTTCACTTGAAGTGTTCATCAGTTGATGCCCTGGGCTTCATGATTACATTACGGCACTATACAAGTCATTAGATTACATTACAATTAGATTAGTTCTGAAAAGGTATTACATGTATATGTAAATGATTAGATACATACACTCATGAGTAGACAGCCTTGAAGGGGCGCTATATAAATGTTCCTTAATAACCGTAGACTCGTTAAAATGCAGTCATTGGGAGACATGCCTAATGATACAGCATATAAACTAGGTCATGTGAAACTAGGGATAATGCCGAAAGAGTCAATATTTAATGCAGTTCTTGTATGGCACATTGACCAGTGCAGCATGTTTATGGATTTGGGGGACATAACACCACACTTCCTGTTTAGCAGAATGGTGTATAAATCGGGAGCACGTGAACGAGTATGCACGGTATTGACATTTTTATGTATGCATATGCATATATGTGTTCTGTATATGTGTATATGTTCGGTCTTAATTAAGTACAAAGTGATTGTTTGGTGTAGTTTGATGGCAAGAGATCAACTGATGGAGTCTCGCCGTGATCGACTGCTGCCAGGGTCATCAGAAGGCTTGCTAGTTGCATCAGAGCATGGCTTGCCAGAGACATCTTCTGCATCCTCTGCAACTCCAGCCATTTCTCAGGAGGCAGTTGTGGAATTGGCTAAACAGGTAAGCAGTTGTAGAATTGGCTAAATAGATGAGCGTTTGTCGGTGGAATTGACTAAACAGGTGAGCATTTGTGGAATTGTCTGAACAGGTGAGCAGTGATTGCCAATAACATTTGACTACTATTTATCATGTCACAGAACTGTCTTTAAATATATGCCAATCTTGGTAGGATGAAGGCTGGTTTTCCTAAGAGTATTCTGTTGGGTTTCATTTTATGACAAGTATGAGAAAACGAAGTGAATCAGAGTTAAGGATGGTATTGTGAATTCGTAATGAGAAACAGCAAAACTCTTTGTTTATGGGGCCAGTCAACAAGAGGTAGTTAGTTAGTTTTTGGTTTGTTAAAGTTTATATGTGGTTTATAAGTTGCTCATGCACTTACTGTTAACATCTGCACCTTGGGTTGAAATCTCAGTGCTTCATGTGAAATCTACAATTGGCTGCGAACTGTGTCAGGTCATGCAGAGGTCATGAACAATTTTTTGCTTACTGGATTGCTGTTCTCTTGTTTGCAAAAATGTTATTGCAAACGAGGTTAGAGTTTATTTTAGATTAGAATTTTATTATCCATCATAAATTCATAATTGTAGTACGAATAATAATCATAATAATTTTAACGATACTAGTGCTCAGTAATAATATTACGTATTCTTGATATCTTGCTTATAATTGCTCTTTGGTTGTCTGCTGACAGGAAGCACAGGTGATGCAACGTGTAGCTGAGCTGCGGAAGCAGGGCCTTTGGTCGCTGAAACAGTTGCCAAAAGTCCAGGAAGCGAGTCGACATAAGTCACACTGGGACTACGTGCTTGATGAGATGCAGTGGATGGCGGTCGACTTTGCCCAGGAGAGACGGTGGAAAATGTCGTCTGCCAAACACGTAAGAAATATGCCATTTGTAATATTATCTATTATTATAAGTATTAATATTACTGCTATTATTGTTAAAATTAATATTATTATTTGTACTATTATTAATATTAATAATGTGATGCAATGTTTTCATTCAAGATTTTAGGAGGGAAGAAGATGGGCCACTGATGACGAAACTGCATAACTATGGGGTCATTCCATGTGAGATCAACCAGACCCTCCCACCTTCAACCTTAGATTTGGCTGAAAATTTTTACATGTGTTTGGGCACCAATCTGAGGCACAAATTCAAAATTTTATTTGGATATTTCAAAATTTGACCGAGATATACCATCTTAAAGTGAGGTGGGGTAGGCGAAAATTTGTATCCGATTTCGCGAAATGTTCTCTGAGGCCATATTCAACATGAAATAACTCAAGAAGTAGAGCAGATAGAGGCATGAGGTTTTCACTGCCGTATTCAGAAAGTTGTTGGCAACCTAATGAGCCTATTAAATTGACTGTGTCTTGATTACAGACTTTACAGAACAGCTGCCAATATGCCATCTCAGAAAGCGCAAACTGTATTTTCTTGAATTTGCCAGACCAATATGAGGAAAAGCAGCAGCAACAACATTTTAATCTGTTCATATTTTGAAATAGCAAGTAATGGGCTCCTACTGGATGTACTTTACTGTGGTGTTAATTTGCAAATGAATTCATACTGACATGCTAAACTTGGTCAAACTGATGAACAGGGGTCAACTTCACCAGCTGATATTGGGAAAATGGACAACGGAATTTATCTGAATTTAATATTTGTGAAAAGTGCATGCCATAAGCTTTCTGGTGATATAAATTTCGTGTTGGTGCTCAGAAGCAATCAGGAGTTATGCTTTGTTGAATATTAGCTATTTTTCGACGTCGCAGAAGGGTCAGTCCATGTGAAATCACAGAGGGCCTCATGCCTCTATCTGCTCTACTTCTTGAGTTATTTCATGTTGAATATGGCCTCAGAGAACATTTCGCGAAATCGGATACAAATTTTCGCCTACCCCACCTCACTTTAAGATGGTATATCTCGGTCAAATTTTTGAATATTTGAATAAAATTTGGTATTTGTGCCTCAAAATGGTGGCCAAACAGATGGAAAAATTTTCAGCCAAATCTAAAGTTGAAGGTGGGAAAATGTCAAAAAATTGGTTGATTTCACACGGAATGACCCTATGGTACTTGATGCAGTCTGGTTTTTCTGTGGGCATAGCATTAATCTAAAAAACAATAATCATTGCCACAAGTAATTGGTGCACAAGAGTGGCTCACTATCTAACTTTCAGATTGACTAAAATATTTAAAAAAAATTACTAAAAGGCCTCAAATAAAAATGCTTTTAAGACAACAGTGTTATGAAATCGCTTTGACTTAAACAAACCATGTATGCTTTCCCACACAAGTGGGTTGAGTTTACTTGCCATCCAATCACGTAACTTGTATTTGAACATAGCCTACTTATGGACTGTTCCAGCCAGTTTTCATCTTGTTCCCTTCTTAAAATCTGTGGTTTACGTTCAACTGTTAATTGAACCGTGGTGGTGTATTGCACATTTTCAGGTTGCCGTAAGCATAATGAAGCAGCATGACAGGCGTCAGCAGAACCGGAAGTTACGGCATAAGGCAGAGGAACAGCGGATGAAGGCTCTTGCTGGTGCAGTTGGCAAAATGATCACTGATTTCTGGTCCAACATGATTGAGGTCAGTAGGAACTGTTCTTGAACTCATATGGCTATTAGAAAATCCACGGATCCAGCTTCATAACTGCGGCACAATGAGGTTTTAGTTTATATAGTTGGGACACGGTGACCGATTGGTTAGAGTGCTGGCCTTGTAATGCGGAGAATACGGGTTCCAGCCTCCCTGAGATGGTTACTGGGTATGGACTTCGAGCAATTCCTTCACTCACAAAATTTGCTCAACACCAATTATTGACGCTTTTTCATTAGATTCTGGTACTTAATAAAATGTGTAATATTAATAGTAGTTTTGTAATGTTGTGACGTCACAGCTGTGTTTCATATTTTTCAAGTTAGATGTTATTAGATGAGACTAGTGTGTGTTAGAAGTGCAGAGCATTTCATTGTATAAACCACATATTAGATGAATTCTTCTAAGAACGAGGAGATGTACTACCAGAGAGGGTTAAATGCCAGGTGATAATCTCCTGAACACTTGGCAGATGCAGCAAGGAATGAATAGTTTTTGAAGACCTGAACTTAGCCGGCTATGAATTTACATCACTGCAGTAGCTGCCTCTTGTCCCCAGAGGAAAGACGTTGTTCAAATTGTGACACATAAAGGCACCGGACTATGCACAACGTTGTATTTCATATATGCCCCTTGTGGCTGATGACTTTTCTACCCAAAACAACTGCAGACTGTTCAACCCAGGTGCATTAGAATTTCTGCCTCTTGCATTAAGAATTCAACCCTGATGCATTCAGCCATTGTGGATTAGACCTTGAGCCCTTGTGCAATGTGCATTCAGCTCTTGTGGATTAGACCTTGAGCCCTTGTGCAATGTGCATTCAGCTCTTGTGGATTAGACCTTGAGCCCTTGTGCAATGTGCATTCAGCTCTTGTGGATTAGACCTTGAGCCCTTGTGCAATGTGCATTCAGCTCTTGTGGATTAGACCTTGAGCCCTTGTGCAATGTGCATTCAGCTCTTGTGGATTAGACCTTGAGCCCTTGTGCAATGTGCATTCAGCTCTTGTGGATTAGACCTTGAGCCCTTGTGCAATGTGCATTCAGCTCTTGTGGATTAGACCTTGAGCCCTTGTGCAATGTGCATTCAGCTCTTGTGGATTAGACCTTGAGCCCTTGTGCAATGTGCATTCAGCTCTTGTGGATTAGACCTTGAGCCCTTGTGCAATGTGCATTCAGCTCTTGTGGATTAGACCTTGAGCCCTTGTGCAATGTGCATTCAGCTCTTGTGGATTAGACCTTGAGCCCTTGTGCAATGTGCATTCAGCTCTTGTGGATTAGACCTTGAGCCCTTGTGCAATGTGCATTCAGCTCTTGTGGATTAGACCTTGAGCCCTTGTGCAATGTGCATTCAGCTCTTGTGGATTAGACCTTGAGCCCTTGTGCAATGTGCATTCAGCTCTTGTGGATTAGACCTTGAGCCCTTGTGCAATGTGCATTCAGCTCTTGTGGATTAGACCTTGAGCCCTTGTGCAATGTGCATTCAGCTCTTGTGGATTAGACCTTGAGCCCTTGTGCAATGTGCATTCAGCTCTTGTGGATTAGACCTTGAGCCCTTGTGCAATGTGCATTCAGCTCTTGTGGATTAGACCTTGAGCCCTTGTGCAATGTGCATTCAGCTCTTGTGGATTAGACCTTGAGCCCTTGTGCAATGTGCATTCAGCTCTTGTGGATTAGACCTTGAGCCCTTGTGCAATGTGCATTCAGCTCTTGTGGATTAGACCTTGAGCCCTTGTGCAATGTGCATTCAGCTCTTGTGGATTAGATCTCGAGCCCTTGTGCATTCAGCTCTTGTCAGCTGTCATGCATTCAGCTCTTGTGCATTAGGCTTTCGGCCGTCATACATTCAGCCCTTATGCATTAGGACTTCAGTCATCATGCATTCAGCCCTTATGCATTAGGACTTCAGTCATCATGCATTTAGCCCTCATGCATTAAGAATTGACACTCAGCAAGTGAAATGATAAGTTAGATTAAGTTCTGTTATTATGTAGATGGCACTTTACAAGCGGCAGAAGGACGTGGAGCTGAAACATCGGAGGCTGCTCAATTATGTAACGTGCGATGCTGTGATCAGTCCGTTAGAGTCTGCTGAAAATGAAGGTTTGTTTGAATCCATGATTTAACTGGTTTTTCGATATCGTATCGTATCTAATCTAGTAATTTATAAGGTGCCTCTCGCAGTATAAACTATTCAGAGGCGCCCTCAGTGCATGAGCCCCGTGGAAACAGAAACGTCTTGAGCAAGCGAGTAGATGCTGGGGAGATTCCCATCATGAGTTTAGTTCGTAGTTTAGTTCGATATGACCTTTTGTTACATGACCTTTTGTTACATGACCCTGTAACCAACGTTCCCTCTAAGCTGCGCGGCTGCGCAGCTAATTGGAAAATGCCGCGCAGCAGTTTAAAAATTCCGCGCACAAGTTATGGTAGCAAATCAATGAGCTAAGGTTTTGTTCAACTTAAGGTAGGCCATTGAATTATTAGCCTACTTACTTATCTTTGCGTCAACGGAAGGTCAAGATCTGTGTGCGCCCGCAGAGGGACGTACAGTCACAACCACGGATTTCTATGAATAGATCGGTGATCACACCTCAACATCCATTGTCTGTCTGTGTCAGTGTCTCTCATTAACTGGGACGTCCTGCGTTGACTTATAACCAGCTTGGTGTGCCAGCCTATAGAGAGGGATGCTGATAGCCAAAGGTTTCTCCACTGAGTGGAAAGATCTTACTGATAAGCCTGATGCTGGTGAGCTGCCCTCCCGCTATGCGGCTGAGCCGGCTATCTAGCTTCCAACCGATGATACCTTAATTAGGCCTGTGTGTCCATCAGATTATCCGTGTAGGATTCCACTTTGAAAGTTGCTCCCGGTTTAATACATCTTAATATTTCTTTGTGATTAAAATTTGTAACCGATGTCGAAACGTAAAGCGAACCAGACTATATTGGACAGTTTTGTCAAGAAGACGTGTAGTTCTAAGTTTAAAACCGAATGGCTTAGTGAGCTGCTAGAGACAGAACTTCCAACGTCAGGAGAAAACAGACGAACGAAACTGGGCGATGTCTTCATTTATCGAGAGCTAGAGTACTGATGATGTCGTTTGTCAGTTGTGTCAACAAGCTCGTGCTGTCGGCGATTTCAGTACCGGTACCGGGAAACGCTGTGACGATTGGAAAATGGATTACTTGAAGCTCTACCTGACTCATATAATTCATTTGGATTCGGTGTCTAAACTAAAATGCCAAAAGACCGAATGCCTGCACAGACTACTAACTGAAAGCGCTGAAGATTGAGAAAAAAAAGAAAAGATTTTTCAAAGCGGTAGATTGCTGACAGAAACTTTAGCATTCAGATTATTTTGATGCTTGAATAAGAACTACATGTAGGTCTATAGTTTATTTTATTTTTGCATTCGTAATCGTACGATAGCATAATATTTTCATTGCGATAAAGTACGAAAACTATACGTAATTTATAAGCCATACATGTCTTTAATAAAAGGACATTATTACAAACGTGTATGTACTATGTAGTCAGTAATTACAACTTACAATTACAACCACAAAAATTTCTGAAAATGTGTTGCTTACGTGGAAAGAGGCTGCTCAAGCACCCGCCAGTTCCGCGCACACGGGAAAAAAATTAGAGGGAACGTTGCCTGTAACAACATGGCATGCAATAGGACTCCCAGAAATACCACTGTAAGGAGAGTTCCGTGTTTTCCAAAGCACAGGTTGATCAGCATTGTTTTATTTTGGGTGTCTAACTACTTTCAAGTTCTACCGGGGTAACTGCTACTCTTTTGTCTTGCATATGACTTTAATAGTTTTGTCTAATATGTAGAGATTTCAGTGATTGTGACAGTTGTATTTATGTGTCTGTGTGCTTTGTAGTTGCCTGTAAGCAAGAAACTTCTGCCAAGGTTGCTACTGATGATGAACAACGTGGAAGCAATGAAATTGATGACCTTATCAAGGAAGGTAAGTCTCTTGTTATCTCTTTCTCATTGTACGCTTTTATCAACTCCCAAAAGCTCCTTTAATTTTGCTCTTGCAGATGTTTAAGATTGCTCGCAATTTTTCTTCACCAGTTTTTAAGCTGTCTATGGCATCAGTATCTAAGGAGCATGTTAACCACGATTGAATTTCTTATGTAAAGGGGAACATTTTAGAACAGTTAGTGTGGTTCCTTTAAAGTCTTTAAATTGCATTATTTTTGCTTTTTGCTAATTCCTTGAGGTTTCCTTTATCTTTGTCTGGTCATACCTAAATCAAGAACTGTTTTTGGTGCATGAGCTTTTTCATTTGCTGGACCTACTTTTTGGAACTCTCTCCCAGCGTCTGTGTGCTCTGCTCAGTCGCTTGTGTCATTTCATTCTCAACTTAAAACTTACCTCTGAAATTGCTGATCCACCATAGTCTGCCCCTCTGTCTTACGGACTGCTCTTCTGGATATTGACCTGGTTATGGCCTCGTTTTGCTGTGCCATTGGTTGATGTCTGGTGCATTAGACACTGGCGCAATAGAAGTTACTTATTAGAATTACATAAGAAATTCTGTTGTAGCTACTGTGTATATTTTGCTTGTTACCAGGTGATATGCCACTGGATGAACTCTTGAAGAAGTATGCCGGAGCCTACAGCAAGGAATTTGAGGATGACTTCATGCAACTCCAGACAGATTCGCCAGCCAGCAGCAGTTGCAGCAGCACTAAGAAGAATGGTTCCAGTGGTGGAGAGAATGCTGATGTTGAAGGTATAAGATGTTGGCAGTGCCTTGGCTGTTTTCTGAAATTACCAATGTTACTAAAAGGTTTAAGAATAGTTGCTCTTGTTTTGCCAGATTCCATGATACTGTACTGGCATATAATGTAACCAGCAACATTCATACATGCATCCTGCATAAATAACAAATGCTGGTACATACATAAATATGTAAAGACATACCTGTATGCAGTACATACAATATGTACAATGCATGCATAGTTACCTGTGCAAACTGACATGCATATGTTCATGTGGACAGTTGGACATCATGCATACATATATACATATATTCAAACATATAATTTCATCTTTGTAGTCTTACTTTACTGATGATGTTGAACATCTAGCAGACGTATGTGATTAACTAAGACCCATGTACACATTTACTCATGGTCTAGCCGGACAGTAGGTCACCTCATCTAAAACATATGATATTTCTAAGTGTGCTGTAAACTAAATCTCTTGTCTGTAGTGTGGAACATTCTTTTTTTCATATTTTTTTGTCCCGGCTTACACTTTTCTGTGAAATTGAATTAATGCACGATTATATCTGTGTTTCTGTTATAGATGTTGATATGGGTGAGGCTGTTGGTACAGGTAGTCCAAAGGCGGCTGCCAGCGACCCTATTGAACAGATGATCAGAACTGCTTTAAGTCTCCAACCTACTTCCAACACTTGCGATCTGGACACTGTAAGTGTGAGTATTACCTGCTGTTTTTTTTGTCTTATCAATCAATCAAGCATTCAACTAGACATTTATATAGTGCGCTGTTCAAGGTAGCTATTCAGAAGCGCTTCCGACCCAACCTCGGCGAAAGAGAACAGCCTTGAGAGCAGAGAAAAAAAGAGGTGGACGAGTCCTGAGGGAGAGACCGCAATTCCTGAGGAAGCCCGTTCCAGATAGCAGGACCGGCAACGGAGAATGCACGCCGTTGCATGGTTGCAGTGCGAGCAAACCATCATCAAGCCAAGGTCTGCTGTACCTCACAGACACTGCCTCTGTCCCTTCCTTGTCTCTTTTGATAACTGGTTAAGCATTAGTTTAGCCAATGACTTGATATTGTTGATCGCCATAAATGGCTTGCAACTTGCTCTCTGATCAGCTTTATATATAAGCCTTATATAAAAAAGAAGTTTGTAGCAGATGAGAGATAAAACCTTTTCTTATTTTAGTTACGGCTGTACGGCTTAACGATGATGACAGTTTTGCTAAAGCTGAAGTTGTTGTTGTTCTTGGTTACAGTTAGACAAGAACGCCTCCTCAGCATTGATGAAACTGAAGCTAAGAGATTATCAGATCGTCGGAACAAAGTGGATTTCTGCCATGCACCAGCATCGCATTGGCTGCATACTATCCGACGAAAAGGGACTTGGAAAGAAAGTCCAGGCGATCCACTTCCTGAGTAATCGTGCAAGTGAACAGGGCAACTGGGGACCTCACCTGATCATTAGTCCCTCTGGATCGCTCTTCATCTGGCAGATGGTCTTCACCAGGTGGTGTCCGGCTCTGCGAATGTTCGTCTACTGCGGAGATGGCGAAGAAAGACTTCTTCAGAGACTCGTGCGTATCTGTCTGTCTTGTATTCTGTTTCATTGATACAGACCAGAATCAGAATGTCGTTGCTATGTAGTTTTGATATGATGAAAATTCTGATTTAGTTCAGCGTGAAACCCAGATTTATTTTAGAATTAGAATTAAAGCTCGTTTTAATACAGTCTTGTAACTTGATTAAGCATTGTTCTGAGGTTTCAATATATTATTATTATTTTTGACCGGACCTGGATCGGAAGTGCCACTGAGTAGATTTCTTGAAGGGCGCTATATAAGCTTATTATAGATCGATAGATATTGCTGTTGTTGTGAATATTGTGATTATTACTAAGATTAAGTTTCTTTTGAGTCAGGCTGTGATTGAAGGCATGAGACATACAGAACAGAGCTTTTCTTGTAAAATTTACTGTCTGGCAGGGATTATGTTGTTGCTGGCACATTTTGTTGACTTAATCTAGTTTGCTTGTGTAAGATCTATCTTGCAAAGTAATAAAATTGTGTTGTTCTTGTGAAAAGCAATGACTGAAGTATAGATCTTCTTCACTATATGTTTTATTGGTATTTTGCATAATTTGCATAATTGTTAATATAGAGTTTTGTTTCTGACTTTAGGATTGGATGTCTTCGGAATCTGGGCATTATCATGTGTGCCTGACATCGTACAAATGCGTCACTGAAGATGCGCAATTCTTTTCAGAGCAGACGTGGAACAGCTTAATTCTCGACCAGGTAACAATTACTGGCCGTGATAAGTTTTTGAACATATCTTAGTCAAACGGATGACGCTTTGAATAAGTCGTGCACGTTAAGTTCACTTTAAAGTGGCCATTGATTGGACCATTAAAATTGCTGCATTACTGACTTCCCGAGTGCAGAGCATCTGCTTGATAGTTTGGCAAAGTGTTATTTTGGAAGCAGTTGCCCAAAGCATTTCCAATCTTGAGAACTCCATCACAGCATACCACCCTTGCTAAAGAACCAGTTTTGTTCTGGTATTATCTCCAGCATTAACCATTGTTTGCACATAGTATTGTCATAGTTATCGCCAGATAGCACCAGCCTTCAGCATCACATACCGCCATCTCAACCATGCATATATCTAAGGCTGTTATTATATTGACGATAAATGTGCCATGGAGATCAGATTAAATTTAGATCAAATTCAGATAAATATTTAGATTAAACTAGTTAGAGTCTCAAGGGTAATGGGACAAGTTTCAGCTTTTGTAAGTCTTATTGTGTCTGTTGTTTAAGGCTGACAGCATAGACTCTTCCAACATCTGTGAACAGTTGCAGCGCCTTTCTACTGAACATCGCCTGTTACTGACCGATCTGGCTTTGCCAAGCGTTCCAATCAAGCAAGTCTTTGATCTCGTTGCTTTGGCATTCTCCCAGAATCTACATCGTGATTTCAAAGAGCGCTTTGGCTACCTTCTGCCTAAAGACATGTCATCGCTGGAGATTGGAACCAAAGAATACAATGACCTTACAAAGATTGTGCATGAAGTAAGTTTCTGATTTGGTTACTGTCATTTTATTTTAGCTGATGCTGAGTATTATTTGCATTTTGAGCAACTACTTGTTGTAACAAGGGTACCGTTTTAGGGTACAATCAGTTGTTAGCTTTAATAAGTGTTGTTATACAGACAGATATTTTTATGAAGCATAGGTTATTTATTTGCAAATATTTGAGTTTAATAAATGTAAAAAGTTTACTAATTATTAGTTCGTACAAGTTTAAATTTTATTATTTCAATAGGTGTTTTAAGGTATTTATTTGATAATAAGAAGATAATAATAAGTTGATAATAAGAAAGTTTTACTATTTTCATGATACTCTGATTTAAAACAAGGCAAACTTATGCTCATCTGATTTATATAAATAAATTCAAAAGATGAATAAATAAATTTAGATGGAAGTTTTTTCAATAAATGCTTATGATTTCTAGAAGAGTTCTGTGTATTCTTTTTCCTACAGATAGCCAATGTGTTGTCTTTGCGACGCTGCAAGGAGGATGTGAGCGGACAGCTTCCAAAGCTGGAGATGACAACTGTCCAGTGTCCTATGACGAAACGCCAAGAACTGCTGTATTCACAGCTCATATCTTCTGATGAGTTAGTTTCATTATTGCTTGTCCTTGTAAATTTCCAATAGGTTGAAGCATTAGATTAGCTGGAATGAGTTTCATCACTTTCAAGAGCTGCTGGCAATTCTTGTTCTGAGAACTGAGCATACCTGTGCCGTACAGAGGCACTAAACGCTTACACACCACATCGCACTTCTCTTGTTATTATAGACTCTTTCAGCTTTGTAGTGTCAAAGGAAGAGTTGAAAGCCTAAGGATGAACCGACTTTTGTTTTTTCCTAACAGTATACCACTGCAGAATAATTTCAAGAGGACCAGCTAGGTATACTTGTGCTGTACAGATGCACTAAACACACACCACGTTGCGCTTCTCTTGTGAATATAAACCTTCGTATTTATGTATCCAGACACTATAGCATCTGTGAAGTACGTCAAAAAACACTGCCTGCACCAGCTTAAATTGATAAATAAGCAAACAGCATTCAGATAGCTAGATGACCATTGATGAGTTCCCACTGAAAAAGATGTAATGTGGCCAGCAATGACCAGAAGACCACAGTACATTATATTATCAGAAAACAGGCAATCTGGCCATCTAGCTATCACTTTAAGCACTACTGGTGCTCACTTAAATGAGATCAGAGGTGTTAGTAGTGTAATTGTAACTTCTATTGTGCCGGTGCCTAATGCACAAGGCATCAATCGATGACACACCAAAACCAGTCCGTAATTTGGTCAATATCCTGATGATCAGTCCATTAAACAGAGGCAGCCTATGGTGGATAATTAGTTTGAAAGAGGTAAGTTTTAAGTTGAGAATGAAACAACACAAGTGACTGAGCAGAGTGCACAGATGCAGGGAGAGTTCCAAAAAGTAGGTCCAGCAACCGAAAAAGCTTGTTTACCAAGAACACTTCTTG
Organism: Allolobophora icterica; assembly: GCA_963556255.1. Classification (NCBI taxonomy): domain Eukaryota; kingdom Metazoa; phylum Annelida; class Clitellata; order Crassiclitellata; family Lumbricidae; genus Allolobophora; species Allolobophora icterica. Next base: position 10,615,722 of record OY744607.1, on the reverse strand, counting down.
AGCAAGGTATGACCAGACAAAGATAATCAGATGATCTTGTTGAATAAGGATAAGTTTGGCGAATAAGAACTGATTTTAAGTATTGTCGCTGGCCAGAGTTCAAAATTTTATTTACTATGAGCCCCAATTTGAAACTAATTCTTTGCTGAACGTGAAGCCAATGCGAGGATTTAAGCACAGGGGTTATACGTTCAAATTTGGATATATTAATGAGATTGTATTAATGCTAGATTGTCAGAGCTGTTAGTAATGTTAGAATATTTAATGAAACACTATTTTTTCTGTCTGGATTAATGCAAGTTAAAAAAGGATGCTAACAAGCTGTTCTGCTGTGTTATGATGATTTCTGTACATGGTACGTTTTTTAGAATGAAGGACGCGATGAAGGTTGGTCGCCTATCGGATGTCTTATCCCTGATTCTGAAGCTTAAGAAGGTCTGCAATCATCCAGACCTCATCGAAGTATCGTCTACTGCGCTGTTGCCCCTTGTCGTGGATGGCATGCCACTTTCCATGCCTTCTCTACTCGATGGTGCCCTTCGTCAAGATTCTCTTAATGTGAGTAGTGTCCATGTAAGTAATGCAACATGAATTGGTATGACCGCACTACAGAAGTTACTTGATAAATTTTGTTGGAAGTTTGGAGACGCATCCTGACTAAAGAGCTGTATTCTCTAGATGTTAGTAATGTCAAAATAAGCATTGTTTGAATTGTAGTTCACCTGTACCTCCATGTTTTACATTTTAAGATCAATAGCAATTTCATCATAAAATGTTACTGAAAAAAACAATGAAGTTTAGCACTGAATATTAGTAATTGAATAGTTGACCATGTTTGGCATATTACATCATGTGGTCCCCAATTAGTCATCCATCCTTTTGGGGTTAGTAAGTAAGTATCAGCAAAAGTTGGGAGGTTAAAAAAACATAAGACGACTTATGAGAGGACATTACTTACCTGAAGACAACCCTTCCTATGCTCAACTCTGTCAATCAGCTGATATCCATCTCTTCTTAGCCATAAGAAGCTTTGATGGTCATGTCCTTCATGGTCTATTGCCTCAAATTAAATCGACCGGTTACCTGTTGCGCCCCAGAGGCCATAATCTTACTCTACCTCGTTCTGATAATCTGATTAGAAAAAGCTTTATTATTAGGATGCTTTTTGATGTTGTTTAATTAGTAAAACTTCTCAAATTCTGCTACCCTTTTCAGATAATAGTAACTATTATAGATTTAAATTTTCTCTCTTGTTATGATGCTTTGATTTAGTGTTATTAGTAATTTTCTACTTTTAAAAATTTAAATGTATACTCTTTTTTTTTTTTTTAATTTTATTTATTTATTTATTTATTTTTTCAAATATTATTATCTTCTTATTACTTCTATGTTTTATATTTTTCTATACTTGTTCACCAATGTGCGGTTCGTTTTTGGTTTATCAATAAAGAATATTAATAATATTGCTGTATTCGTACATGTATATTTGCCGTAGCCAAAAGATACTGTGACTTGTGCTTGTATGGGATTTTATATAATGGCTTGTAATAAGTGTGTTGCCTAATCTTCATATAACAACTTTGTCTAGTATCATTTTTTCAATTGCATTGTTGTATAGCATGATGTTCTGTATTGTCAATTTGTTATATATAATTTTGGTTCTTAGGATTGGCATTGTACAAATGCAAGGCAGTAAATCTTTGCTTCTTTTTTCAGACGACTGGTGCATGGTCTGCGGTCACTAGTTTAGTCCGGCTTGAGCAAGATTCTGCCTGTCCTGGTGCGTCCTTTTCCTGTAAACAGAAGCCTCTGATTGAGGAGCTGCCTAGTAACTCGGCCTCGGCGGGAGAGAGTGCGATGGATATAGATGTTGAGAATACTGACTTCACAGATCTGTCTGTCTGTGGGGCTGGAGGCGGTGGTGATGCTGCAACAAAACTGCAATGCTCATCACTGTCAGAGGTTTGAACAAACCTAGGCTTTATATATTTTATTTGATGTACTCTTTACTCTGTGGGTGTGTTTACACAGTACTGACTTACGTGTGATTCCAAGAAACGCCAAGTGGCTTCCTGTACTGTAAAACTAGTAATTGACGAGCTGTGTTGATTAACACGCGGTACGATATAGCAGTGTAATGTAGCACAAAATATCTAAATATAGGAAGTAGGTTTAATTATATTCCATGAACATGTGCTGTAGGGCTTCTTTGCTTTTCCTTTTTATCGCCATTTCTTTTTGTCGCCATTTTGGTAAGATACCTCATGCATAGTGTAATATTTACTTAATTTTGCTAAATTAAATGAATGGATGGACGATATATCTGCCAATTAAACTGTGTATGGGTTTAGTTGGAAACTGTTTTGGTTATTAGACAATTTTTTTATTATTTGAGCATTGTGATGTTTTACTTGTGGTGTACACATGGTTTTTATGGGATTGTCCTCGAGCAACTTTGTTTAATGGGTCCACTCTGTATTTTTGGTGTTCCAATGACCTTTGAACAGACCCAATCTTAACAGATCATTTTTAGTTGTGCAATGTGCAGTGCACTACTAAAAATGATCTACTGAGTGAACTGTCAGTTTTTGGCATTACGACAAATTTGTTACACAGCCATATTTTCAGAATTGTTGACTTTAGGAATGGACCATGGAAACTTAACGAGTAGGTTTTTAAACTGCTAGTTTTCTATTCTGTTCCAGATGAGTAAGAAAGAAAAACTACTTACTGACTCTGTTCCTGATGATAGCATAAAGGCTGTGTATGGAGCCGGCCTTCAGAGTCTCTTGCGTTCAATGACCTCTGAACTGGCCAAGAAACGGTTTGAGTGTGGTCAGTGGAGCAGCCAAGGCTACGTGATGTGTAGTCAGGATGGACAGCCTGAAGCACAACGTACCAAAACGACAGTGGAAGCAGAGGCTACAGACAGCGTTATAAGTTTGTTAAACTTGTCGTCTGAGTGCGTCAAGACTCTTACTGATGCAGTGGCTCCAATCTGCTCAAGTCGAGTCGTGGTTCAACCAGGAAAGACAACACATCCGAGCGACTCGATGAAGGACAGTAGCTCAGCCCTGGAGAGCACTCTGCGTAGTTTGACAGCCGAGAAAAAAGCTGCTAAGCCTCGTTCACAGCTGACACTGGCAAACAGCGGTATGTTTGTGTGCATGTTAATAACTACGTCAACTATGTTATTCGATTAATTCGATTCTTCTATTGTAATCTGAAATAACTTGTTTGATGGCTTTGTATGTTCAGCCACAATGACCAGTTGGCACACTCAGATGATAAATTAAACATTAATGATTATCATCAGATGATTGTTGATGATTATTGCTGTACAGGCCAGTAATATGTGAAGACTAGACTTGCATAAAACCTCTGCACCAAAATGAAGTAGATATTATTAAGAGCAGAAGCTTTTTTAAAGCTTTCATTATCTTGAATGAGAGCTGTAAAATTCCTGTGTTAGACTAGAATAGGATTAACATTGTTTTGGCATGTTTGGTAAGTACAACTGTGGCCAAGCTAATACAGACTAATTTGGCTACAGTTGCAAGAGGTGTACTAGTTTAGAAGTTATCTGTCTCCTCTGCAGCCAATGCAGTAATAATGATGTCATGTCAGCTGGTCTAGCTGAATATAACACATGGCAGTTAAGATTGTTTTTGATGAGTAATTTACATATTTGCGAGTCATTTAATATTTAATTTAAGCTTGTGGCATTGTCTTTCATGCTGGGGCATGGTAGCCGACTGGTCAGAGCGCTCCGCGCACAACGTGGAGAGTATGTGTTCAAACCTTCACTGAAGGGATCACTGTGTAATGATCCTGAGCAAGTCCTTCACTCACAGTTGCTCACTGCCATTGATGTTCCGTCATGTGGCCATGTTTGCACTTCAGAACTTCGAAAGGAAGGCAATATCAGTAGTGTATTGTATGCTGAATTGTATTGTATACTGAACTAAATTTAGTTGGAACTCTTTGTATATGATTGAATGTCACAGGTAAGCTGCAGCTGCTTGACATGCTGATGAAGCAACTGATTTCGGACCAGCGGCGTGTTGTGATCCTGTCCCACATGACCCATATGCTCGACTTGCTGGAGGCCTACCTGGATGTTTGCATGCTGCTGTATGTGCGCATAGATGGCAGCACTAAGGTTAGCCAACACTGTTCTTGTTGTTGTAAGAATCGTTGTAATTTTCAAGTTCTTTGCTATTATTAATTTTAAAAATTGAATGTTGACAGTAAATTTTTGATATCAGCAGTTCAGTTGAGAGTTATCTTCGGTTGAGAATTAATTTAAGTATAGTGTCCCATGGGGAACAGAATTGGTGAAGATGGTGTTAGCTAGTGGAGTGTGTTCTGTCCTTCCAATTGAATGCTGACATGGAGACAGCTACAGTACTCCATGGGGTTTTCATCCTAGGATTGAATGGTGAAATAGCCTGAATGTTTGTTCACCAGCATGATATGCAGATTATTCATATTGACTTGCTTTGGTATTTCTGTAAGTCTGTCCAATCATGCTGAATAAATGAGTTAAGTGGGTTGCCTTTATTTTCAGTTGACAAGCACACATTGTACTTGCAGCTGAGGAGCGCAAATACATTGTACTATAATAGAATGATTATGTAAATATTTAAAATAAATTATAACCTGAGTGAATATAATCTTGGATATGCTCAACTATATGTAATTAAAAATTTATCAGGTGTAGGAAAGGAACAGTGGTGTATGCATTTGCCGTCATTCAGTTGGCTTCCTCTGTTCAGCCGGCCAGTGTAGCTTTCTGTGGGTTGAATTCTAAATGTGTGCTTTGTAATAATAAGTGCACGATTGTACAGCAACTCTTAAAGACAACTTTTGTATTGTCTGGCATTCATGTCTTTCAAAACTTTTCTCGAACTCTTTAGAAGTAGACAATCTACACTGAACAAAATGATCTTTTGTAGTGTAATTTGCATTATGTTGCAACTATGTTACGCTGTTGTAGGCCGAGAAACGTCATCTGTTAGTGCAGAGATTCAACACAAACCCCAAGATCTGCTGTCTTTTGATTTCATCACGAACACCTTACCTCCCCGGGTGCGAGTGGCCCAGTGCAGATGCGATTGTGCTGTTTGATGTTGATCTCAGTCCATCCATGAAGCGACATGCAGACCAGATGTTGCATGCAATGGCTCAGGCATCCAGCTTAACTGTCTTCAGGTAATTTCATGCCATTTAAAATACATGTATGTATTCATGTCATGTATATATATGTATTTCCACATGTAAGTATGCATATGTGTGAATGTGTGTATGTATCAAAGAAATATAATGCCTTCTGAGTACTTCTCAGACGCACTGCGAACATGACTATGTAACTGAATCTGTGTGAGCTAGGAGGGTAGTTGTTAGCTAACTGTTCACAGATTTATTTGCATTTTTTCAGTAGTTTTGCGATTTCTTGACACGTTGTTTTATCTGATGTTTGGTAGATTTATAACTCAGAACACTGTCGAAGAGTTCCTGTTGTCTCACGAAGGCATCCTGCAGAAGGGAATTATTTCTCACGACGGTGCCTCATGCACACAGGTCAGTAGTTATTGACAAATGGACTGGGATGATTCATCGTGCCTCAGACTCGCATTTCTGTGTGATCTTGCACACATTACAAATATTTCTGATTGTAATAATGATGATGATAGAAGATATTTGTGTTGATTCTGTCTCTTATCCTTTGTCTATGCAGTAAACTGCCTACAGAAAATTCTAAACATGGAACCCTGTAGACCTCAAGCAATTTACTTCCTAATTTGAGTTGTAACTTGTGATCTGTAAATTAAGCATATTTGTGTCTGTCTTACATGTTAGGGAAGTTAAGTTTTTATCTGTTATTATTTGTATAGTATGTATCTGTGTAGGTTAATTTCCCTGTTATGGCTCTTGGCAAGTTGTTTGCACTCACGTGCCTCTGTCACCATGCAGTACAATTGGTATCGGCATATGCTGGGAAGTAAATGGCAAATCCTGCGACACAGTGGGACTCTATCGAGGACCTTAGGATTTGTCCACTGCAGGTTAAATCATCAGAGTAGGAAATGAACACATGTCCTACGTTCTGCTATGGATGTAGGAGATTTACTTCTTTACTTTGTCAATAAATTCAGATAATTAATGGAAACAAAGAGAATATGTTTAACCTAATGATAATGTTTTTTAAGGTTCTGTTTGTTTTTATTTTAGGAAACTCTGAACCAGTTATTCAGAAAATCTTCTTTGGTGGAAGAATTAATCGAAAGCAAGTCACTGACACCAATTCCAGCTGACAGTAATCTAACAGAGTTTCCAGAAGAGATGTTTGAAACGGTATGTGACTGTTGTTGATGTGCATTGCCACTCCAACTGCACCTGTATTATCAGTATTATCCTCTATTGGGCCAATTAGTGATTTCCATGAACAAGTGCCATGTAACACTTGTTGCGCAGAATTGAACCTACAGTGCCCTACACAGATATGATTTGGACTGCTACTGCCCAGCATGGAGTCTTTGCATCTGTTGGTCCTTTGCTTGGGAATGATCTTCCCTCTTTGACTCATTTTACTATTTCTGCTCGCTGTCTTAAGACTTTTCTTTGTCGTGGGGTTCATTGCACTGGGAGCGCCTCTGATTAGGCTGTACTGTGAGAGGCATACATACATACAGTCCAAATCTGTAAGTACAATACAATGCATGTACATAAGTTATCTACATACAAACAGACATGTCTACACGAGTTCTCTTGAATGGTGTTTTATAAGTTTGTGACTCTGATAGAATTACCTACAAACAAGAGATACATACAGCTATGCTTGAGTTGGCCCCAGGAGGAGAGAGAGATAAGTTTGTGCTTGTTTATTTTAGGCTTTGAATTCTGTGGTGGATGCTGAGGATGCAGAGGCTGCTGTGCTGGTGAATGCTCAGGGTGAAGTTGCTTCGGGTCCGGAAGGTGATGCAGAGGCCGTGCTTAAGATCTTGGAAGCTGAGGCTGATAAAGCAGCTTCACCAGAAAAAGTCAAGTTATCAGAGGTACCATAACAGTATTAATTTCAGCATTATTAATTTTTAATTAACAATGTTCATTTTAATTAACAATTTTAATTAATAATTAATTAGCAATATTAAATTTATTAACAATACCAATTAACATTACTTTATGATAAGTTTTTTGTTGTTGTTGCTACATTTTTTAATTAATTAAGTTGATTAGTAAGCTTGTTTATGTTAACAGATTGAGGAATATGCTGTTTCGTTCATTGAACGTAACTTGGAAATGTTGTCAAAAAATGTTATCAAACAAGAGGTTAGGAAAACTTGTGTATGTCTTAATAACATATTCTGAACTCCTGGTTTTCCATTTTCCTAATTTTGAATAAATATAATACAAATATAAGTGAAGTTTGCTTTTAGGCATTATTTGGTTTGGAGCCGTTGTAATTACTATACCGGAGTCTAATTTTAATATGCTTCATTGTAACACAAATTCTCATATAATGTGATGAGGGATGTATCCAATGGATAGTACACGCTCGTCATTAAAGTGTTAATTGAAGACACTTGCTCTAGACAATGTAAGAGAGGCACAAATTCCTTTTCTTTTGGCTTTAAACTTGGTTTCAATCTACATCATTTATTCCAGATATTTCTATAGCGCCTCTCGAAGTCAACTACTACTCAGAGGCGCTCCCGACTACAGCATATGATACTGTGCCGGAATTTTCACGCCGAAGCGCACATCATTATTTGAAGTTCAGATTTAACTCAATCAAATTGTTGCATTGGCCAAAATGGTTGTATGTATCGCTCAGTCGTTTTATGTTGACCTTGGCCTGTTGTCTTCAAGGATGTTTTTGTATACATTACGTGCATAATATTACATAAGTCTATATATACACCTGATATATTTATGGATGTATGTGTACTTGATGATGCTGTCATTAATGAATGATAATCTTATGATTAAAGGATGACCAGGACTCTCTACTGAAAGTGACAAATCCAAACAAACGTAAACTGGAATCCGAGGTGAAGACAGAGTCCAAGGTGAAGGAGGAGGCAGAGGAAAAATCGGAAATAGAAGAGCGGGGAGAAGATAATCTGTTATTTACGTATCCAATGGATAGAGAAAATAAACAGGTAAGAAGAAAACATTTAAACCAGGGGCACTATTAGTACCAGTCTGCGATGTAATTTTTAGGCATCTGGTGCTCTTATTAATTATATCTTTTCTTAAAGTGAAATAAGTGGGGGGCAAAACTTCTGAAGGGAAAAATGTGGGGAGTGAATTTTCCAGGGGGAAAAATCCGCAAAATGGTGTTTCATTATAAGTTTGAGTGAAATATGAGTAATTCGGGTACCTATGGCTTGTATTGTCTTGTTTGTAGAAGGCTAAAAGACAGTACATTATTATTGTACTTTGTTTTGACGAATGGCTACTCTAAAGAACATTTAGAAAAATGGTGCTTTTTGAGAGACTTGGTATCGTTGTTGTTTGAGACATTTTTGAAATTTTTGAGACATGTCCAATTGTCCATAATGTGATTATGTTTATGAGGAGACTTGACAGTTTTTGAGTTATTGAGTAATGGTTTAAAGTACATACATCTCTGGCACTTTTGTTACTTGTCACAGGTGTTTGTGTCGGATGTTACAGGCGAACAAATGCCGGTAAGCAGTGCTAGCCCAAAAAAATTCATTAAATGAATGCACTAGTTCTCCTCAGATGTGCTCCATAAATAACGGAGTTGTTTTTGAATGACAAGTTCAAATGCAGCTGTAACAGCTGGAAAAGTCAACACTTGCCAGCTCTCACATGCTTGTAGAACCAGACCAATAGTTTTCCTTTCAGCATGGTCTTAGTATAACTGAACTGGTATTTATGTGGTTATTGAAGTCCATCTATAAAAGCAATTCAATAACAACTCATAAGTATATATGAGCTATTGAGTTATGGTAGCCAATTAGGGCATGGCTGCTAACTGGGGCATGGTAGCAGATTGGGGCACAGTAGCCGATTGGGGCATTGTATCCGATTGGGGCTATGTAGCTGATTGGGGCATGGTCATCGTTGGGGCATATTTGCCAAGAGAATGATAAACACACAGTTTTGCTAAAAATGAAAATTTTTTAATTTTACTGATTGGTTGTTGTTTGCCAGTTGGTTAGAAAACTCGTCTCCTGAGATGGTTACCAAACTTTGAGCAAGCCCTTAACTTATAGTTGATCAGTGCCAATGATTCTTAGTCATTAGATACTGTGGCTTAATGAATGCATAAATATAATAATAATAATAGTCATAATAATTATAATAATGGATGAACTGACAACAGAATTGCACTTCCTGTGCACAATGACTGACGATAATTTTGTGTCTGTTTTCAGATATGGATGCCACCAACTCCTCCACAAGATGATTCTGATGTCTATGCTGACATTTCTCTCTATTTCCTCTATGAGCCATCGGTCATGTCAGAAAGCCAACTGCCTCAAATCTACGTCAAAAAGGGCCACAAACGAATGAAGACAGACAATGCTAACAGTAAGTCGCTGACAATTGCCAAGCGAGTTATTCTCTTTTGTAATGTATGCCTTTGTGGGGTTCCGTGACAATTTGGCACCGACAATTTGGGGCAAGACAGGTTAGCACTGCAACAATACGGCGCAAGACCTTTCGGCACAGGGGCAAATTGTATTAGGATTTGCACAGCTTAATAATGGCGGTGCCCATTGAAAACTACGAAAATTGTAACATTTGTGGTCACTATTACAGCAGTATACATGTATGTGTATATGGAAATGTATACCGAGTTCAGTGTGTTTTATTATAATACGTCTAAAGAGAGCAATGGCTTCAATCTTGATATTATTCAACACTCTGTTTTAAGAAATGTCATAATCTCATCATATGTTGCCTCTTACTCTCTTTACAATTGTCACATAAATACATTATATATGGATTTATACCCTTCAGAAGATGATTAAAGTAAAACTTAACCTGGGTGGACATCTGTCAGCTTGATTGTGTTTAATATGCTGTTAGTTAAATTTTCTTTATATTCTTGAGCATGATAGAACATACTTGTACATACACAAATATACATATATAATTTTATATGTATGTATATTATGTATGCATTGTATGTGGCATGCATGGTAATGTTGTTATTATTCAGCTCGACGAGTAAAGATTCATCGCGAGGAGCAGCAGCTGGCGCCGCGTTCGTTGTTTGAGCGGCCACTGGCTCTCATCCGTGGTGAGAGAGAGTCACGGCTGCTGAAGCAGGGCCAGACGAAGGCACTGAAGTCATCTGCCATGGTTCCAGTTCGACCAATGCCAGAACCACCAAGTGACCAACCAGACTGGTTGATTCACGAAGACTGGGCACTTCTACAGGTCAGTGGTGTACTGGTGCCATCTAGTGTCATGTTGAATAATCCCAGAATTCTAAAGCAGGCCCAGGATAAGAACTGATGAACGTATGTGCAACAATCGAGAAATTTAAACTTGGTTGATCTCTGTTGAAAATCTAAAAGTTTTTTTGTAATCTTTGGATGTTATTGCATGCTATATACTGCTTGTTCTGTTTTGTAGTAAAACATTTATATAGCACAATGTAGCATGTCGCAAAGGTACTGCATAATTGGCTTTCTAACTGATCTAAACAGGCTTAGGTAAACAGATGGTGTATGTTGAATTAATTACACGAAACAGTGCATACATGTAAGGGCAGATTGTTCCAAGAGAGTACGTGAGAAGGCTCCATGAGCTTAGAACCCCGTTGGTAGTAGAGCATAGTTATTGGAAAAATGGCTAACAGGAACAAGTCTGAGACATGTCCTGCCACTGATATCATAGTCTGCCTGTGCAGAAAAGAGCAAGGCTAGTCTTTAGACATTTTGTAGATAAAGATCTTGTGTGTAGTCATTATCAATTTTCATATCATTTCCCACCAACTGTGTGGTTACTGTACATTTCTACAGGCTTACCAGATGCACCAAGAGCTTCCTGTTGTATCGCCTTTGGAAGTCATGTCAACGCACAGTTCTAACTGGGAAGTGATATCTGACATTGTCAATGTCTGCAGCCGGACCTACAGAACACCAAAGCAGTGCAAGAACCGATTCGATAACGTGATACTGCCGCGGGAGGAAGGGAAATTCCTCTACGACATCAACCCTCGTAAACTGAAGAAGTCTAACAAAGGACTGTACAAGGTCGGTCCTCTTCACTTGGTCAGAATTTACAGTTGTTTTGAAATATAAATGCTTAATGCTTCTGATAGGCGTTTATACAAAGACACTCTGGATATGATATATTAAACCATGCTGACAAAACTTTTGAAGTAGTCCTTAAGATCTGTGCATAGAGTGTCTGAATATGTAACTTTACATTTACATAAACTATGTTGTAGTAGAGTTTCCCATGCAGCATCTAAAACTTAAGATACATTTAATTGCAGACGAAAAACAACCAGCCAATGCGAACGAATCAGCTGTATGTTCAGGACAACAGCCGTGCTTTGACAACGTGCTTCATGTTGCACGTTGAAGCACTTAAAGGCCTCCCTCCGAAGCGCTCGAGTGCGCTATCTCTGTCATCTCCTGCGACCGTAGGTGGAACAAGGAACACAAAGCACATTGCGGCCCTGGCCGACTTAAACCTGAATTATGACCAGGCTGTGTCACCACTGCAGATCGCTGCCATGCGTGCAGAACGTCTTGCTAAAGATAAGAAGCAAGCCCCGACCCCAGCCGCCACAGTAAGTAACTAATATAATCCAGGACTTCTGTAGCATAATGCATCAACCAATGGTAGCTTAAGTGAAATCTCAACCTCTTAATCCGATGAAGAAACCGATAGGTCGGTACTTCTGTTGCCATAGCTAATCTAATCTAATCTAGTAACTTCTATGTTCTTTATAATAATTTCTAGTCTTTATAACAATGCACTAGGCATCAACAGGTGGCACTGCAGAAGACAACTGCAGTCCACTCAGCTCCAAAGGTTGGTACAGTGAGAGCGAAACCCAACTTGTGGAGAATATTCATGATGAAAAGAATGTGTGATGTCGATTGGTCTTCTGTGCGAATGTGATATTGATTGCTTGTCACTTTCTGCTGTTCTTTGGAATTCAATGTTGAGCGGTTGTCTTGTTGGGATTTTCCATTGGTCCTGATCTAATTTAGCTGAGATGGGGCTCTTTTGTGGCACTGTTGAAATGCCCAAATACTTCATAAATTATGTATAAATGTTTGAACGTAGCACTGTTGCATCTGTGTCAACCTTGCCTGAGTGAATTAACGAATATTGATTGGTGAAGTCTTTTGTAATGAGCTGTCTCTCACGGATGCATGGTGGATTGCAGTTATTGTGAAGCAGTGATGGGCAAATTGCACAATATCTTTCGTCTCAGATCTAGATTCTTGTATCTCAAATCTCAATAAAGTTCAAAATCTGTGACTTAAATCTCCAAAGTTTAAAAGACTGAATCAAAATAAAATCTGAAATTCTTTTGGTAAAGAACCTGGAGTTCGACAAGTCCAAGTCATCCGTGTCCATCACTTGTAAATAAACTACCTAAAGTACATCTGAGACTCATCATGCTGTCTGCGAGTGGTATAACAAGAACTGCCTGTATAAAAAGGCCACATAATGATGAGGCCATTTTCTACAGCAGGATTAAATTTGGGACCCAAATCTCAAATGCATTTAATCAGAATTTGTGTTATAATGAAGTGTGTTTTAATGGGTCTCCTGTGTATTTAAGGTTCTAGAGTTTGGATAACCGGGCTGTGTAGAGATAGGTAACAAGAGTGTTAAGAGCTTGGATATGCAGGCTTTTCAGAGCTTTGGTAATCAGGCTGTTTTGAGTCTGAGTAACCAGGTTGCCAAATGGAATGCCACCCAGTAAATATTTGCAATTTTTCAGGTGTCTACTGGTGACCAACAACCTGTGATGCCATCTGTGGTCAATGCCCAGCTGAGGCTGACCACCCAGCAGTCACCAGGAACACCACTGGTCATTCAAACTGGACAGCAGCCTACCCAGGCAATACTGCAGACGCAACAGCAGCTAGTGCCAGCACATGTTGCACCAGCTGCAGCAGTTGTCAGCGCTCCACTTGCTGGCCAGGACAACAGACAACAGCAGATGACCATCGTACAGGCAACAGGACAACAGTTGCAGGCTGTTGCCAGTGGACCTTCAGCATTACTTGTTAGTAGAATTATAATCCTATATGTACATATGCATATGCGTTTATGTAATATGTAATATATATGTTATTATATATATATGTATGTGTATATATGCATATACATATATATGTGTGTGTGAAGAGAGGTGTTTCACTGTGATTCTCTTGAGTGTATTGTAAATACATTTCCTTTACTGTTTTATCTGTTTTCCAAATGTTTTACTCACTCGTGGTGTACGAGTTTGCAAGAGTCATTGCAACTAAGCTTTGTTTCTGATCAGTCATTTAATTGAATTCTTGTTTTTTGATGTGCTTGTATTAAAAGATTTAACGATTTCATTCACTAGTTTTTATTGGCTGACCCATTTGTTTAAGTCGGCCAGCAGTCACCAGCTGTTAGTACAGTGTTTTTTATTTAGAGTAAGACATGCTGCCTGCTTTATGGCTATTGTCAGAGTTCCTGCTGCTTGCTTTAGAGTTTAGCATCCTGTTCTATGACTCAACTTGCAGAATTTCATTGACATTGTAAGTGTTTGCTGTCCATAGACAACCAGTCTTCACAAAGTGGTCGGAAGTTCAACATCCGGTGTGACGAGTGTCTCCCTGCCTCGAAATCTGACGATGACTGGCATTGTTGTAACTCAGGGGTCCGGACTGAACCGACCTCAGACAGTTGTGACATCGGCATCGCTTGTGGTATGTCCTATCCGTATTATCCATCAGTCTGCCAGTTTGACACTATGACTGTCAACAATACTTATGGCAGAAATTTTTTAGATTTCTGCTCCACCTGCACCCCCTAGCCAACTCAGCTATAATGAGTACACTGTCAGTGGGAAGATGAGATGGTGAGGAAGGGGATTGGTCACCCGCCCTTATATGCCGAAGGTAAGAAAATGAAGTTGCTAACGCTTCATACCCATGACTGCCTCAGGACTAGCTTAAGGGACTGCTCTTCTCATTCTAGCCCTTGAGCTGGCAATGGACAAATTCAAAGGTTCTGGACATTGAGTCATTTACCTCCAACCTTTTTTGCATACTATGTTATTCTGCTTGTTGGAAGAAAAAATGTCCAGTTCATTACATGGTCAGCAGGGTTGCATGTGCAGTTGAGTACAGACTGAGAGTGCTACCAAAGAGAACACAATGCCACACGTCATGTACTTGTATGTTTTTGATTGCCAGTAATTAACCAAACCATCAATCACTTCTGTATTTTTGCATGTTAGGTTGGAAGTGTTTGATGTTGACCCGATACCTGTCATTTTAGAATCTGCCGACAAACCTAAACCAGACAGTGAGAGCGTTACGCAATGTGGTTCCACTGACCATACGAGATGCTGCGACACCTGCGATCAGCCACAGTACCATCAACATCAGTGCTCAGGATGCCAGGTCACTGGCGCAAGTAATCGCGACGACAGGACTGACGACCACCCAGCTTGTTGTTACTCAGCAGAAGCCGGCGGTGGGGCTGCCTCAGCTGAGCGCAGGTAAGCACCTCTGCTTCAAGCACTTCTTAATTACATCTGCATTAAGTGTTTCTGTTGACTTTTCTGTGCTTCTTTTCTGTCACTGGTTGTCACAAAATGACAAAATCTAGAAACTTCCACAAATAGGTCTAGAAGCTGACTTCAATTATTCTGTTCCAATTTACAATGAAGTTGAGTGTTTCATTCTCTTGCATTTCGTAAGGCTCTGTACAGCAGCAGATGCTGAATCTGACTGGTGCCACAAAGTCGCAGACTGCTGCCACGATTCCGGCGCTCCAGGTGCAGATGAGGCAGCAAAGGCTTGGAACGGCCGTTCTGCAGCCAGTCCGACCACTTCATCTGATGCAGGTATTGTCTTAAACTGGCCTTTGTCTGATTTCTTTGTCTGTTGGAAGTATCGTCTGTGATTGGGTTCTCTTTTATCTTTGACTGACCCACTCTTAAGCTGGGCTTTGTCTGACTGCTTTGTAGGTAAATGTCATTGGTAAATGCATTTACTGTCTAAGGTAGATGCAAGTAGTTGGTTAGGGAGGTTTGTGTAGAGTCTTAGGTATATGCAGATATTGTTTCATGTGAAAGCATGTCAATGTAAAGCTGAGAAATTTGTCAGTGGCACAGGGTGATGGAGCATTAGCATCAAAACATCAATGCATTTTTTTATGAATTTGCATAGAATCAGATGACTGCACTCCTTAGAAAACAACCTCAGGCTAAGACAGCCACAGTGGGTGCAGCTGGCACCGTGCAGGGATCTCTGAATGTTCAACAGATACCAAGGCAGCAGCAACAGCAGGTAGCTCTTCTTTGCTGACTCTACATGTTTAGATTTCTACAAACATTATGTAAAGTAACTCTTGAACCACTCTCAAATTAAGATTTTAAAACTAGCTAAGATTGTTGTGGCCACCTGAAATGTACTGTAATTTAGGGCTGCTCATCCTTTAATGGACTGTAACTTGAGGCTGCTCAACTTGTTATGGACTGTAACTTAGGGCTGCTCAGCCTGTAATGGACTGTAACTTATGGCTGTGCATCCTGTAATGGACTGTAACTTGGGGCTGCTCAACTTGTTATGGACTGTAACTTAGGGCTGCTCAGCCTGTAATGGACTGTAACTTAAGGCTGTGCATCCTGTAATGGACTGTAACTTGAGGCTGCTCAACTTGTTATGGACTGTAACTTAGGGCTGATCAACCTGCAATGGACTGTTGCTTCAGTATCAGGTTTGATCACATGTTTTGTACATGTATCCATTTGTCATCTGCAGTTGATTTTTACATGCCTGCCTGGTGTTCATTGCTATGGGTTTGTTGGTGTTAGCAGTTCCATGCAGCTTGTTACCTATTCAGTATACACTGTATCTTATCCAACGGTTGAGTGTTATAACCTGCTGATCAGACGCCATGTAATGACCCTTGACTTGCCTCTATGACCACTGTCACCAAGCAGTGTGATTTTATATGGGGTGTTAAGTAATTGGCAAGTCCTGCACTGCACTGGCCCTATCCCAGGACCTTTGCATTCATTAATTGTTGGGTGACGGATATGAGCATCTCTACTACGTTCCATTTTGGGATATTTGAAACTTCACAGAACTTTTGATAAATGGCTCCCTGTAATTCACTTTCTGTTGGATGTTCAATAGCTGGTGTTGATGAGTTTACCAGTATGTCTTTGGAACATCTAATCTGATCTAAGGGGGACGTCCATTAATTATGTCAACAAAATGGGGGAGGGAGAGGGTTTGAAAAAGTTTGACAATTCTTGACAAGGGGGAGGGAGGTTCAAGACAAATTGACATCAACAATAATTTTATCAAAACGCAATCATAGATTTCGAAAGTCTTTATAAGTGATCTATAATTTTTTTGTCTGTAATTTAATCAAACGCAATATTTTCTTCATTTTAAATTATATTGTTCGAAGATTATTGAGAAAATGCGCTGCATAATTTCTTAAATGCGAATATATGTTGTTGACAAGGGGGAGGGAGGGGTTCAAAAACTGCCTAAAGTTTGTTGACATAATTAATGGACGACCCCTAATCTGGAAGTTTTTTTAGCACTGTTATCACAGTTCACGAGGCATCTATAAAAAAATGGTCGCTCCTGAGCAAAACCACATTTGAAGCCCTCAATCCATTGGACATCCAACAGATGTAGTCAAGAGTCGTGAGGCCCCTGAACTTCTGAAGATGAGTTTCAAGCATTTCTTTGATTTTCAGATTGAAGGAGTGACTCTTCAGCAGCAGCAGCAACCTCAGCAGCAGGGAGTGGCCAGCAGCGCCGTCACACAGTCTGTAACAACGTTACTCAAGGCCGTGTCCCCAGCTGCGTCATTGTCGACCGTCACGATTCCCGTCAGTGCCGTCAGTCTTGGAATTAACGTGACCCATCCTAAATTGGTTTCAGGTATGTCTGGCTTTTTTGTTAATTAACTTCAAAGACTTAATGCTTGAAAAGTCGTCTTGGAAAAAATCTGTGCATTGATCAGTGATCACAACAGTGTTGATCAATGGGATTTGACAAGCGCAGTTGGTCTTGATCGCAGCAGCAAATGACTAGAATGCATGCTGTGAATGATGGCAGTTTAAGACAATTAAAGACCAGATTAATTTGTATTTAAATCACCATGGTTGGGCCTTTGCGTGATTTGCTGTAATCCAGGCATTTGTATTACATTACAGTGATTGCTTCAAATGAAATAAATTCCATTACATATCCTTATTTCCATTTACAGTCATGTTAATTGTGTTACAATTCCCTGTTTGCATCACATTTATGTTAACTGCATTATATTGAGCTGTAAATCTCTTGTAGGCAACAAGGCAGCTAATTCTCCTCAGCAGCTTCGTCAGCTTCAGGTTCCGAAACGCGGTCCAGCTGTGCAGTTCGCTGCTTCTAAGGTGACAGGTAAGAAGCCTTTGAGTCTATTCATGAATAGTCACCATCATTTAATGACTTATTTATTTTTACTGGCATAGGCAAAGATAGGGAGAGTTACAGAAATTCAAACAAGTGATGAGAGTAAGCTTAACAGTTTTGAAGAATCTGTTGGCTTTTAAATCTTCTACATCTGCCATGACTTAACTGCTTTGTTGATGACAAACAAAGCTATAGTTGAGTTTGTAAGGTCAGTTTATTCTTCCTAACTGTTCTCTGCATTCTCTCTTGCACTTTCTACATTGTACTTTGTGAAAAACAGTAACTAACAATGAAGCAGTTGTTTGGTAGAGTTGAGCACAGTATGGATTTTTTAACATCGAGTCGTCGAGGTACACGATACAGCGCATAAACCAGGCAGAGCTCGTGTAAAAAGGGATAATGCTGAGAAAGTTAGTTCTTAGTGCTACAGTGCAATTTTTTTTGTATGGCATGTTAGCCTGTACAGCATGTTAAGTTCGCAGCTCACGTTAGCAGAATGGTGAGTAAAAAGGGTGTATGTAATTGTAAACGAGTCCACACTGTTATTCTCAGTTTTGTATTTCTATGCTTTAGTTGTTATGTTAATTGTCCTCCTCTTTGTCACGACAGCTCTGGGGCCAATGGCAAAGTCTGTCTCGTCATCACCTGTCATTCTACAACAGCAGAAGTTCCTGCCACAGGCGCTTCCGACTCGATATCAACACCTCATTTCATCATCATCAGGGACAGTCATTGCTGCACAGATCATCCATCAGTCAAACCCGCAGCCGTCACTGCCAGCATCCGTAACGGCCGCTGCAGCCAGTTCAAAGGCCAGTGTAACCGTGACGATTGCTGGATCCTCTGGCCTGAGCGGTGAGCACTGTCAAAATTCTTCTAACAGGCATTTATTTAAGAAATTCACTTCACTTACAGTTAGAGTCGACAGTGTTGGCAAGAAATTAAATCAAACAGTTTTTTGTTTTAACTTCCTGATGTGCTTATTGCTTTTTTTGGAATTTAGACTTTGAAAATTAAGAAAAATTTATTTCTGTAAGGGATCATAAAGTAGCAGGGAGGAATGTCTGTCGATCTGTTTATCTGATTATAAAGAGTGTCATGTCTAATACATTATTTTGTAATGAAAGTGACCATTAACATTGGTCGGCTGTCCTACAAGTGTTAATGTTTGAGATTTAACATATTTCATCTGCTTGTCACCAGGTGTTGCTACGATACCGATGTCATCACTCTGCCAGGTCACGAACGCAAATGTAGCGACGACTGCTGTCAGGGTGATGCCAACACAGGGCATGATGTACGCAAAGCAGAACAAGGATGGCTTCGTCGGAATCCAGAAGACGATGGTTGTACCAGCTGGACTCCAACAAGTGACCGTCCGTCCGGCCGCCGCTCAGCAGGCACAGCAGCAGGCCGCTACCTCCCAGCTGCTGCAGGGCGCACACATCACTATGACAACAAGCAACAAAACGGTTGCCTCGCTGACTCCCGTCGAGAAGGCCGTGCAGGAAGTGGTACAGCAAGCGCAAGCACAGGCACGACAGGTGCCCCCAATCAGCTTTGCCGGTACCAACGTCGTCGTGTCTGCCGTACCACAGGGCAGCCAGGCGCAGGTCGTGGCCACCGTCCCAGCGCCACAGCACCTGCTCGTCACTTCGGTCGTGCCTCAACCTGCCATTGGGTCGTCTGCTACAGCGGGTGCGGTTTCGACGGCATCGTCCCCGGCCGCAGGGAGCGACGATTCGCAACAGAACAAATCTTCGGCTTCTTACGCGATGAAACTGCGCAACCAGCGTTCTTAGGCGAACGAACTTTGAGACTGGTAAACGTTGAACTGTAAACTTTTGCCGTCTGCTAACAGCCCGAGCATAAGCGATTAAATGTGTATACTACTTCGTGTTATGAGGATTTCTTTTGTGATGTTTGTGTATTCTTTATCGTATGTGAAGGTCTACGTAGCTATGCGTTATTATTCAAGTGTATATCACGCCCATTAAGAAATAAATATTAAGCACATTACTGCATCTGCTAGCAAGATTCTTTGGTTGATTAAAACCGAGAATCTTTCACCTGTTTACGACATTCATTTAACACCTTTTGTTTTGCAAATACATTTCTCGTAATTTAGTTGTTGCTGTTGTCGTTGTTGTAACATTTGACACTGCCTTACTTGCATTTGGTGTAACCTTACTTACAGCATACATAGTTTCAGTCTTGATGAGCTTGTTTACTTTATTACTGTTGGCCAACGTCAAAATTACAGCTTGTCGGCTTGAAACTGACTTTAGGTTTGGTTGTAGTAACACTTTTAATTCAAGGGTATAAAAACGGTAAGATTTCTTGAACTGTGCATTCTAATGATTAGAACTGCGGAATATAATTGCTTCATCTGTTTTGGTTACTTAAATAATAGCCCATTAAAGACCGTTTTAATGTCATATCCTGTAAATTGTACTGGATGGAGGCAAGTTTGTTTTTCACTCAAGAGTAAACAATCTTTTCTTGGCTTCTACACGTGATTTTGGTTGCCAAGGCAGCATTGTTATTTTAAAGACTTGTAAGTTTTGCGGTGTGCAATATTCTAGTGGTCAGCATGCTGATGAGGTCGAAGATTCAAATTCCCACCAGGGATCTTTGAGATTAATTCCACCAGCTCTCCTAACGTACTCAAAATCAGTACACCAACCTTGCATTGTCAGAAGCAAGATCAGATTGGGAGGAAGATGGCAGAGGATATGGAAATGAGATGAATAAGACCATTTTATGTCCTCATAGCTCATATTTCGGTCTGTGGAGCCTCAGAAATTTTGACTGCATGGCTCTGCCCAATGGATTGGTGATTTTGGAATGCGATTATATTTTGCGGAGAAGTGACAATTGATGCCTTAGGGGCCATCCATATATTACGTACACAAAAATCCGGGAAAATTGGACCCCCACCCCCCCTGTTCGCAAGCGTACTTTCTTCCACCACCCCCCCCGAGTACGTACGTTTGACGCACCCCCCCCCGATGACCAGCTGCAGAAAGTGTCTCCAGGCAGCCTGTCTGCACTTTAGGCCAGATTATTGAAGGGCCAATATAGACAAATTATAGGTGTCGTTCACAGCACAGAATAATTGCACATGGCTTTTATATAATGTAATAAAATGCCATGGGACAACTATAGGATAGTACAGAGTTATAAATAGGCTAATGTGGACGTCATAATTAGAAATTTATTTTGGGTACGTACACATTTTGTTACCCCCCCCCCGTTCGCACCCGTACGCAAAATCGCCAAAATCCGACCCCCCTCCCCCCCTAAGTGCGTACGTAATATGTGGATGGCCCCTTATGCATCAAGATAACAGAGCCATGCAAGTAAGATTACATCAGATACCCATAACTGGCCACAAGTGATGCTTAGGAAATGAGGTCAGTAACATTCATTCCCATGGATACCTCTCCAGTTTGGCACAAGGGACTGCTCTTGGTGCCCTAATAAGGTTAGGTGTCCAGTTAGTTACCAATAATTCACGAACATGTACACCAGAAATGCCTAAACGATTTCATATTCACCTTTTTTGGAAATTTGCCTACACATATACAAGAAACACAACCGATTATATATAGTGCATAATTATTATTAACGAGTTATATTATACATAAAAATTTAAAGCTGCTCTTGCTGATGTAGCAATTTTCGTTATCCAACAAACACTTTCACGGTATCAAATCTCGATCAAAACGGCTGGGACTTCCTCAATCATGTACTAAAGTCTGAGCCACAACATTAAATCGACGCGTCAAAGAAACAAGAGCTCAACAATATCTTATTTACTGGTAAATAGTTTGATTACGTTCTCAAGAGTAGAATATCGTAAAAACGTTGAGACAATTCTGAAAGTAAGAAACGAAAACATGGCCACACAAAAGCTAGAACCGCAGAATGCAACAGTAAGTAAATGGGACTAAAAAAAACGAAGTACAACGCGACAGGCCTTGTGCGGAAGTAGCCATTCTCAAGGCACATAAATAAAAACACAAGTTGCCTGGGCCACTGCAGTTGCAGAACTGTTGTAAACGTTGCTGCTACGTTGTTGCAAATCAAAGCCCAAACAGTTGATTAAATAGTAAAGGATCCTAAATACAGCCTGCAATGTGACTAGGAAACGGTTACTTTAAAAGGAATAAATTACAGCTGGAAACCAGTGCAGTGCTAGTCAAGTCAAAGCAGAAATATGAATAAGATCGAGTTAACGTGACATAAACACAATAAAATGGCAACAAACCACAGCTACTGCGATCGGCGGACATGACAGTCACAAGAATAAGTGACCGACAGTATCAGTTGCTGCGTGAGTAAAGTCATCATCTGACTGCTTCAACAACTAAACAACCTATGAAACTGGAAACAGTCCATAAGACCGTGTTATAATTGCTCTTCTACCACAAAACACTCCCTGTACTGTTGTTACCCCCGAGGTAATGAAAGCAGAAACTAATAAAACTGCATTCTGTTCATACAAAAATACGACAGCACACTTCGATGACAGCAAAACTCATCAAAAGTCAGAGCGTTGATTTATATATCACAACCTACATCGCATCAAAATTAAATACAACCGAAATCTAGCACTTTTCAAAATCAATCAATAACATAAAAACCTCAATTAAAAAAAACAATCAAATGGACATCGTCACTGGCGTAAACTTGCCCAAAATATTGGGGGGGGGGCATTTGGTTATTTTTTCTATACTTGTTGCATTAGATGTACAGTCCATCTCAATTATTGGGGGGCACGTGCCCCGGCTGCCCCCCCCAGAGTCTACGCCTATGCACATCGTTACCACAAGCTGTGCCAGCATGGATTGGCAGCATAACTGGAAGCCTACACAGCCCTGCTACAGTCAACAGATGACAGTGTTTGAACCTACAGGGCTAAGAATTAGGCCTGAAAAATTAAAAAACAGAACCTGGCAATACATGCGATTACTTCATCAACTTCAAGAGACCTTACACTGTTGAATAACACATAGCAGCAATAACAGATACTATAACTGGTAAAAATCCATCATAAAAATTACAGCATGGACTTGCTAACATGAAGTTCTTGGGGACATGTCTTACAATACAGCATGTAAACCATACCATGCATAAAAATGGATAATGTTGCATTTAGTGTTACACTGTAGTTCTTGTACGAAACGTTAACTAATACGACGTGTTAAGTTGATAGCTTTGGGGATATAACACCACTTCACCTTAAGCAGAATGGTGCGTAAACCGGGAGCGAGTATATGAGACGACATTGTCCGTTAATGGCAACAACAGCAGTGGATAAGACCACAGAGAGATAGATATCAGAGTCAAAAACCTGTTAATAATGCAAGTTTTTCACTTCTTTTAATTCTGAACATTCCTGTTCCAAGCAAACAATACTGCAGCATCTCTGCTAAGCTATGTGCAGCCAAGACTTACTTTAAACTAAAACTTAGCATGGTATAACACCAGCAGCATATGGTAACATTTAGAGACC
Source organism: Allolobophora icterica (assembly GCA_963556255.1). Lineage (NCBI taxonomy): Eukaryota > Metazoa > Annelida > Clitellata > Crassiclitellata > Lumbricidae > Allolobophora > Allolobophora icterica. Next base: position 10,592,559 of record OY744607.1, on the reverse strand, counting down.
TTATGAATAACGTCAAAAGAAGAACGCCGAATAATAATACAGCTACTAATAATAATAGAATGATGTATGCTAAAAAATAACAATAATAATACTAAATAATATAATAACAGAATGATGATGATTTAAGTGGCTGACATGTGCCTGATTTAACACTTTAGTGATGACCTGCATTGGTTTCCCAGTCGCTTTTAGTACACTCTTGTCGCTAAATGTTAAAGCCAAATTCTTCTGTTCATGCAGTGACCTTGGTTGGGACTAAATGACTTGACTAAAATATGTACCATACTCAGAAGGCACCAACTAACTGATAGCAAATCCTACTCTGATGTTGACACTTCACATCCCAGGCTACTCATACAATCCAAATCAAAGTTCTGCATCTAACATCAATGAATGACATTGTTCAGCAGTGCAGTCAGGTTTGACACATGGTCAGGATTACAAGTCTCCACGAGGCAAAGTGTGTAAGTAGGGGAAGGTAAGGTAACACGGCTTAACAGAAACTTTCAACTTCACAGAACATTCCAGGACTGGAACCTCAAATGCTGAAGTCTGGCAGAGCCATCAGAAATCAGCCAAACTTGTGGTTCAGCCAAGCCACTAATCACGGAATCTGTGGAGCAGTTGTGAAACGTCCAATCCAATCTGATTTCCATAGCTCTTGTCATCATAATTAACACAGAATTAACGGACTGATGGTAGTTTCAACAGAAACTATAATCTAATCTGGAAACTTTCTGTACTAGAAACCATTATTAAACTGCACAAGGCATTATCAGTCAACAGTTGCTTCTAATGACTTTGCATTTCTTAATCAGAATTGTTTGGACAGAACCCGTTAACCGGTCATCGAGAACAAGATTTTTTTTAAATATTCCAACACCAGTTCTGCAGGAACGGTTTCTAACCGACAGCAAAATAACAGATCTGAAGATGACAATAATAGTGGTGACAGATGTAATAATAACAATAATAAATATTTGTGTGGATCAATTTCTTGCTGAAGAAAAACAACGTGAAACTTAAAACACTACCTACGAGTCCCATATCAAATACAACAAAGTTGTTTTGATGAAGCCAAAATCTAAAGCTGAACTTCTGGATCAAAGTGTCCTCCCACGTTATATCGGAATTTAAGTTATATAATGATTTATGTGATACAGAGGTTTGGTGCATGCATTAAATTCAAAGCACATAAAAAAAGAACCAAATTTCACTATAGAAAACTTGGCCAACCAGTTTAATGACAAGTCTCAATGGCAGATTAATTACAAAATAGTGACACTTGCAGTATTGATAATAGACCAGACAATTAGAGTCACAAGGCCATAATCAAAAGTCCAGTTAAATACAAAGATTTCGATGCACTGAAGCAACGTACCAGTAACAACATCTCATCCAAGAAAACATTACACAGAGACGATAAACGAAAAATAGCAATCCATGAAGTTGCTTTTAACTAGCAACATAAAATGTTGAGTTCTCAACCATGTAAAACTCCATCTAATTCTTTATAAAACTGATTACGGTCACAGGGCAAAAACCCAGAATCATTATTAAAATGCCAGTAAAAACAATTTAAAATGTTCCGATGTACAAAAAACAGTCAACTGAAAAGTATTTTCATTCTTGTCAGGAAAAAGTCACAATTCTGCATTCAAGATTAACATCTCTCTCAGCTGAATGTTCAAAACAAGAATAATAATTTCTCTAATACAGCATTTCAGAAGAATTAATGTCTCTCCTCTATTCAAACTCCAGTACTCCAATCAAGTGCTAATACTCAACTCAAACTCTGATATTCCACTCAAACTCCGATGCTCCACTCAAACTCCACTAAAATTACGATACTCCTCTCAAACTCTGATATTCTACTCAAACTACAATACTCCACCAACACTCAAATTCTTTACTCAAACTCACATTCTCTACTTACAATCTGATACTCCAGTCAAGCTCTAATACTTCACTCAAACTCCAATATTCCACTCAAACTCCAATACTCCACTCGCTACAATATTCCACTCAAACTCCAATACTCCACTCAAACTTTGATGCTCTGCTCAAACGCTGATACTCCACACCACTAAATCTGAAGTTCAACCACTCACAATATGAAATAAGCCAAATCATGATCACTAAAAATCAAATACACACATCAACATTTCCTTCATTACCACATCGAAATATAAACGATTACATCAATCTACAAAACCCTCCGTAAAACAATAAACACTTATGAAGAATACCCATATGCAGTCAGAGTTTGAAGTTCAGTTTTAGAATGCTTCTTTCTGTGTAAATGAATTGCCAGACACAGCTGAAAGAATCTCCTGTGGCTGCTTTACAATTCTTTCTTCGTGTACGGACATATAAATAAAGGTATGCGCTTAGACATTGTTCTAGCACCTTTTGAAAGCCTCTTGTAAGCACCTCAGATATCTCCATGCTTTCATTTCCTGCAATACACTTAAAGACAAGTTCAGTCAACCACGGAAATTAGTTTCATTTTCCACTTCGCTTCATCTTTCCTCCATTGCCTAAACTTCTCACCTGAGCAACTGCCCATGTCTCTGACTCAACTTCGGTGTTTGGCACTCCAATCTCATTAATAATTTTACAAACATTATTATTATACTATCTTTATCATCATTACTATTACTGTATATTAACATAATAGAGAAAACTGATGAACAGTGAGATTGTTTTACATTGAAGCTTCGACGTAGTGGATTTTCAATAACCTGTATTACAGCAGAATACAAATTGCCACACGAAAGCACAAACAAGTCTCATCTAAAGCGAACTTACTGAAACCTCTACGACTGCCCCGCAATTGCTTACCATATCATGCACAAAAAGCCTCTGTACACACACACAACACATGCAGAGTGACTGACAAACAAGCCTCAGCTAAATAAATATTTAAGAACCTACAGAACAGTTTAAGTCCACATTTTCTTCTCACATTTCAGACCTCTGGCAGGATTCTCATCAAACGCTGCCAACGCGAGAAAAGAACTTTAAAATTCATCTTATAGTCTACATCACTTAATGAGGTATTATACAGATGATGAGGGCAAAGCACACGATTAGAACATTAATTGAGAAATAATTTATCCTCAACAGCTGGACACATGAAACACTAAATCATATATTGTTAACTACCGTCACATATTTTAACAACGAGCTGCATTGGTTCCCAGTCGTTTTTAGAGCACTCTCATTGTTGACTGGATGCCTTAATTTCAGTAACAGCATCTTCATTCTCATCAAATTTTAATTTCAACAACAAATAACTAATCGAGGCAACTACATAACCACTGGCTCTCGAAAAGCAAACATACACATGAAATTCTAAAAATATGCAACACCATAAACTTCTCCGACCAGGCTCTCATCATAAGGCAAATTATCAAATTCTGTATTTCTTCCCAAAAAAGTGCCTCGAGCAAAATCTATTTTGAATTCGTTGTTAACTGAACTGCCATACTAACAGATAAAAAAATTGTCTGACGCAGTAAAATCAAACACAGAATACAAATCTCAAAACCAAAAATGTAAATTGCACAATAGAAATAATCCAATACAATTTTGGAATTCAGATATCACACAAATGGAATAGACGACTCCTAGAACAGTGAAGGAACCAGTCATCGAGAGAAAAAACCACTGAACCAACTGGCATCAACATTCCAGTCATAAAAAGCATACAAAGACAAGAATTGTCACGGATATATGCATATGAATTTCTCTATATAGTTTCTTTTAAGCCTTACTTTTCAGGATAACGCAAAGACCATGTACGGAAAACTCAAAAATGTTAATTATATTTTAACGCTATTTGTTTGCCAAAACAGACATCAATAATGTGAAATAACAGATATCATTAATCTGTAATAATAATGTGTAATATGAGACATTACAAAATTTTCAATAAACCCTGTTAACGTTTCCTCTATAAAAAAAATGGCCATCATGAGTTGCACCATGCCTGATCCACAACAGTACATCCATCCAAACTGGATCAGAGAAGTAACAAAATCTGAACAACCAAAGCTGGCTCTAAACAAATCCGTAATGAAGACAGCAGCAGTGGACATGACGGTGAATTCGAAGATTGGCAAACAGTTGTCAAGCAAGATCAAGAATTTATCTGCTCCTATAAAACTGATCCGTTACACAACAGTATTTTTTGCGCTGCCAACCGACACTGTAATGCACAGTAGACCCTAAAAGTAGCTTGCTGCTGACAAAGTCATAGGAATTTTTGTCACTATGTTACACTACATGATTGCGTAACGTAAAAATGGGTTGAAAGCTTTCAAATAAGCTACGCCCTCACGACAACCAACATCCGAATCAGCGATGCTTCCTGCACAGTTTACAATTCGAGTTGAAGATCGAGTTAAATAGCCACTTCAGTTTAAAACAGGAAACGCCGACCTCGAAATAGTGTCACAAAGCAGTGTATATTTTAATTATGAAACGACAGCCTTTCGATAACAAACACCACCTAGACCGCACAACAGAAACCATCTAATTGACCTAATCTTTACTGTTGAACAGATAGAGGTTGTTGGTGGCTGCAATGGCAATGATATCGTCTTTCGGATGCCAGGTGGCGTGCAGGATCTTCTTGTTGTAGTCGAACGAGTCGACCGATATCTCGTCTTTTTTCCGTTTGCCAGGACCCGAGAAGACCTTCCTCGGCTTAAGCACTTGTTTTGGCTTCACGCTTTCTCGAGTCGCCTCCAGCGTCAAATCCTGCTGACAATCGCGATCGATTATTCGGAAGAAATTGTTGTACGATCCCGTCAGGAGCTGTCTGTCAACACAAGATAGTACACACCTGTAGACATTACCTGCATTCATTGGTTAACAATATCGCCTGAAATTACTAAACTTGAGTTCTGGTTTATTGTTGCTATACAAAAGGGGTACCATAACTGTCATTGTTTTAAATGTTTATATTATCGTTCTTGCTTTATATTGTACTGTTCCTAACAATATACAAATACAAGTTGAAGTAATCCATAATTGTTGAAGATGGTCCAAACGGTAACCCTTATAAATATTGGAGTCCCACTGCCACAGTTTGCACAGACTTATTGCATATTCAGTGGGCTTCCAAGGGACACAAAAAATTTAAACTTTTTAAACTTTCACAGCTTTCATCATCAAAAGCAAGCACCTTCTACGGTGCTTCGCTTGTCTGATAAACGAACACCACAAACTCATTCACTCGTTCAATTCAGGAACAAACTTCGCGAAATTAACGCAGTTTTTTTAATAAAGTTTTCCAGTTGCTGTTTTAGCTCTTGTATTATACCGCTGCACCACACAAGGCATTAGATTCAAGTTTATGCTTTATGAAGCTATGCAAAGAATAACCAGTTGCCTCAAGAAAAACCCCGATTACTAGGGACCTTTCAGCATAACTAAGGAATTGGTTGACGCTGCATCGTTGAATAAAACCATGAAATATCATCCACTGATCCCATTTTAACGTGGTCAAAATTTACAAATTCACACTTCTTTAAACGAAGACGACAGACACTTGGTTCAGTTTGAATGAAGGAAAAATACAAATATTACACAAAAAAGATATATATAACTGGACAGGTGTTAAGAGTGGTTCTGAACAATGTATTATTTTTAAATCAGTGCAAGACTAAACATAGAGCATCCCTTAAAAAACAAATATAAGGACTGACCTGTCATTCCCACTCCAGGCACATTCAAACTTGTCGAAAATGCTGTCATTCTCGTAAAGTGTACACAGTTTGCCTTTCAAGTATTCATGGACTGGATACGATTCGACTGGGCGCGACTCCATATTCATATCCCAGACCTTGAGCATAAGGTAGTCGCGGGTTAGCATGTAGCGCCCATCATGGCTGAATCGGAAATCAGAAATACTCGAGATGATTTCCGAGAAAAAGCTTTTAAAGTTGGGATCTTCGGGTTCTTCATAATCTACAACACACAGCAGAATACATAATGTATTACATACCCTCTTGAAGGTATCAAAATAAAAGCACACCCCAACACATCTAGCATATGCAAGTTTTATCACTCAAATGAAAACCTGACGAGAAGCCTCGTTAACAAGAAGCCATGTCACAAGCAGCCATGTTAACGAGAAGACACACTAACAAAATTTTATCACAATGCCGTCATTTTCTCATTTTACTCGTTCACAGATTCTAACTGTGGGCATTTCTGCTACTACTTTAAGACTTTTCTTTTCTCACGAGGCTTTTCACACTGGGAATGCCTCTGATTAAGTTGTACTGCAAGAGGCACTTTATAAATGCATAAATACAATGCAATACAATTTTCTAAGATGAACTCAATTTGGGTTACCTTAAATCCGAATTCATCCTATAATTAAGCATGATGTAGGGAAGCTCCAGTGTACTGGTACCATACACAAACATCCTGCCACCTTGTGCTGTCAACTCCTGGAGCTCTAGCGATCGTCATGATAAACATTTTCCATTGCTTCCTATTCGAAGTCAGGTCCCTTAGTTCTTCCAGATTCATGCCAGTTACATCGTGAATCTCATCCATCCATTTCTTCCTTGGTCGACTCCGTCTTTTTTTTCCCTCACCACAAGCCAACATCATTTCCTTTTCTAGCCCATCAGATCGCATAACATGACCAAAGAATCCTAGCTTAACATCCTGCCATCCCATTTTAATTGCAATTTTCCAATGCTCCAGTGTTAACGTGACTGAGAAGTGCAAATTCTTATATACTTACTCTTATCACACCTCTGACATAAAACCATTTATTAATCAAAGGAAGCATAAATATCACCTCTCATGATCCCATAAATTACAGAATGTATCATATAACAACCATGATCTCACGAACTGTTTGTAGACAAAATTGTTGGCAATACAATGATTGTGTTCTTTGTACAGAAATAAATGTATGTACCTGAACTTTTAATAGAGTGCGTGTTAAGAATCTCTCCAAAGCGCTGTGAACATGACTATCCAAGGGAAATATGTACATCTTAACAAATGCTCTCTGCTCTCAGCCATCCTCGGTTCGAGGTTCGGCCGCATCATGCACAATGTTCCTCCAACGCCTCCTGTCCTCCGTCAGTCTTAACAACTCTCCCATTGCCAATCCCGTCCATTCTTTTATGTTGCCCAGCCAGTTTGTTCTCGGTCTTCCTCTTTTCCGAGCTCCCGGTAGTGTGCCCTGTATGATGTCTTTCTCCATGCATGCTCCTTCTCTTCTCATGACGTGTCCAAAATATATCATTTTTCTTTCCTTCACCGTCTTCAGTAATTTCCTCTCTACTCCTGCTGCTTCCAATACCCATTCATTTGACGAGAATCTTAATAGAGCATGAAGCCTCAGCAACCACAGTTCCTCCTTAGCCTTGGGAAATGAGGGCAAGTGACCAGTCCTCACACTCATTGTCCAATCTCACCACTGGTCAGCTAATTTTATTACTTACTAATTTTATACCCTTACTCCCAAGTGGAACAGAATTTTTTGATACATTTGTCTGCCTGGCGGGCACCTCAAACCCAAGACCTTACCAACCACCACACTATAGCACACTCCAATTGCAATTTTATGTGCTTACTCTTAACATGTCTGTCACACAGTGCCTGTGACCGCATGTCGCAGAGGCGTAGAGAGCCTTTGCTCGTACTGTAAACGAAAACGTTGCATTCGCTCGGGTGGAATTCGGCCGCAGTTATCACTTCCGTCAACTCTTCCATGTTGGCCGGCTTTATGTCAACAATATCTAAGACAGTGCATTAGGGATCATCAACTACATCTGTCAGCTGAAAACAAGCTATAGTAGCGGACAATATTCTATCAGATAACAAAGTACCAAAAATACCTGATCAGAGTAAACCAGAGTATCACCCTACGAAAACCAGATAACAAACTACAAATCATATAAAAGTACCAGAAACAAAAGATCACACAGTACCGGCACCACACACAATTCTCAAGACAAACTATCCATGTACTAATAGGTGCCTCGTTGCTAGATTGCCGTCATCAATGAGTCTGTGTAGAGCTATATAAACATGCATGCTACCATACCTTTCCAACCATTCTATGTGGAAAGCATATTTAAAAAATGCAGTGTTTCTCATTAACTTATACTAAACTGCCTTAGTCATACAATGCAGGCTCGTTGATGCAAAATTTGCTGGGGCGTGTGCCTTACGAAACAGCACTTAAACCAGGCCACATGGTAAAAGGGACGCTGAAACGTTGAAACCCAGCACTACACTGCAGTTCTTGAATGATGCATTAACCAACATGGCATGTTAACAGCTCTGTTGCGTTAAGCAGATTGACACATTAACCAGAGCATGTAAATGAGTCCACAATGTACATTTGACAGCAAAGGATACTGAAACTCTGATTCGTAGTCTCAATGTTCCAGAGGTTGATGCGTAGATCATCAGCCGAAAGGTACGTCTCCTCGTCACTGTTAACCGAGATGGAGTTGATGTGGTACGTATGAGCATTCGGGTACACTTTTCTACAGGATGAGAAGACCAAACGGGCGGGAGGCTTTCTGTACGTCGGAATAGTCACTGACGTTATACTGCTAGGATCACGCCTTGTTGCGCGATCGGCTTCCAAAGTATTATATCCACACGGCAGTTTGCAACGTTCTGCGATCTTCCAAAGCTTGATCGTCTTATCTGAAATCAAGGTTTAGTCACTTATGATAATGACTCGATCTAAATGCTGGTCAATACCCAACATCAAATCCAGCTGCTATAATATTGTGTGTATATGTGTGTGTGTATGTGTACACAAAATTATAATATATGTCTGGCAATGCCTATTGGTTGGAACTGATCTGAAAATGATTACTTTATGGTGAAACTGAACAAATCACTCAAAAGACAAAGGCAGCCCACACCAACAGTCAGGCTGCTTACACGAGAAGACAATGGTATATCACAGCTTCATTGGAACTTGCTCCATTACAACACAGATTCTAATATATTACAGTCAGGGACATTGATACAAAATTTAGTTCATCTGTAGAAAATGACATCATTACATAACGACGTAATAATGCAGTTCTTCATACTTCTCCCAAAGACATTGCGTTATGAGGCTCTGGTCCACTTCAAAATCTGCAAACTCACCATTGGTTGTAAGAACAAACTTTGCTCCCTTCACTCCATTCAGAAATTTTATTTTATTTATCTTTTCTTCGATTTCCAAGCTCTTTAGGTAATCGAACTCCGGTTCGTGGCTCTGGAATGTTGCGTAGACACTGTATTCGGCACTTTTCTGTCCCTGACCGGTCTTGGCCTATACAATTTCAACAACCAAATAATTAACTGTTCATCAGTTAATAGAGTACATAATTCATTTATGACTTCAATTTCTAGACAAACTATAATTCACTTTGAATCTTCAGTCCTTCTGATCCAAACTGGATTGCACGCAATATCACAAAATGGGCTATTTTAAAAATGTTACTTGAACAGTAAACTAAATAAATTGATTCAAATCTTGTAGACACTGCACACTGACACAAATATGATCCAAAAAGTTGATCAACACACCAGAAACTGGTCAAAGCACTGTCTCTGGAAGTCATATCAAGAACAGACTTATAACAAGACTGAATTAAAATGGTCATAACTGGTATAATTCTTTACTACAACACTGTGTTATAATGGTCATTCTTTACAGTTGAACTAAACATGTGATCAATGTACATGACCAGGCTAGATCAGGAAGTACGTTACACTGATGCAAAGTAATAACAAAACTCTGAAGCATGTTGGAAAACTTTACTGTATAGTGGAATATTGCAAGTGAGTTAGATGAAAAAGTAAAGACCAACAGAAAATATGTCTTAAAGTTTTTCCAGTAACTGATGAGCGATGCAAATCAGCTGAACCTACACAATGATCACGCTCAAAGATGACAACTCGTCCACCCTTATCCCCAGTGGCCAGGTACTCGCCATCATGATCAAACTCCACACAGGAGATTATGTCAGCTACAATAACAAAAATAGACAATCCTATTTCATCGCAACATTACCTGGGTTTCCAACTATAAATGCAGCCTACAATGCATGATAGCCTACAGAATTGGACAAAGCGGATTGATTAATTTGCCTTGTGAGGTGTTCCAGAGGAATGGCAAAGCGACACAGGTGGGTTGAAAACTGGTACTGCATAAACTTGGATACTATTACAGGTTTCAACATTTTATAAAATACAGCCTGGGTGCCCACGCTCATTTGACGCTAGTACCCAAATAGTCGTCACTCCAGAAAAATTTATAAATACTTTAAACTATGAAACAGTTACATCTTGCTATGCACTGCATGTACTATAGTTGGCTGGCCACTCACCAGTAGTTTAATAACTACTACAGATCTATATAAAATTCAAATTTTTGAGAATAAATGCATTCGAAAGCTTTTGCACATCTCCTGGACGCTCAAGCTTACTACAGAGCAAGTTTATCGGCTTGCTAGAACTTCCCCAGAACTCTTGGGTTCCGTCAAGGCTCGCAAACTCTCCTATTTCAGTCATATCATCAGGCTCCCTCAGGATTCCTTAGAAAATTCCATCATGCTGGGTCACGTTGAAGGATATCGACGCAGTGGAAGACCACGAATTAACTGGATAGACAACATTCTTTCCTGGTCCCATCTTTCTGGATCTTATCTTCTCGCTGCTGCACGCAACAGGCGCCAGTGGAGAACCCTAGTCCATGCATGTGACCAACCGTCGTGCAGCGACGTCGGTGTTTGACATGACATGACATGACAGATCTATATCAACATTTTTGTAAAATATGGTCTGAGGTATTCGAATTCATTCTCTACTGGTACTGAACTGAGTCACTGGATGAAATTAATACTTCAATGTTGCACCTAATAGGCACAAATTTTGGGTGGAAACGTTAATAAATGTGCTCTCAGCAAAGACAAAATCACCTACGTAATGCTTCGATACATTACTCTGTGGTATAAATTCTGTTAAGGCAGTGCTGTCCCAGGCAGGTGAACTTACCATGTAGTCATAAAATTAATCTCCCAGACGTGATCAACTATACTTAATCTATGCACGCCACGTTGTGGTCTATCGATTACATGCCTGACCACAGATCATGCGGTTGCAGATTCGACTCCACGCAATGACCCTGGGCAAGTTCTTTGTGCACACAACCCTCTGTCACCAAGCAGTATAATTTGGTGACTGGCCAGCATAAGCTGGGGACTAAACAGCAACCTGTGTCCATGACCTTGGGATTTGTCCAACGGGTCCAAGGACCAAGTTAAGGGAAATGAGCGTCTCCCCTTCATTCCACATGGGATATGGAAGCTTTACTTTTTTACTTACTAGATGTGATGAAGGGATCAAACCTTCATTCACCAGTATCACTGACTTAGAAAATAATAGCCCACTGTACATTCAGTTAGCATAGCCAGGCACTGGTGAATCTCTGATAACTCCACCTTGAGCTCAGCTGTTGTATGGGCAGCTCTAGGCAACAATGTTCAGCTGCTTGCTGATAGCCAATGCTGCCCGCTGCTGGAGATCTTCAAATTTAAAAGTAATGCCCAGAAACGTCTGCATATCAGATACTGCATTCACAGACCAGGTGCAACCCTTCAGGCAGGTACACAGGCCCCTGGTACCCACCGACACTGACAGGCCTATTTACCATTGCTCATCACATTTGGCCTATTGTGGCTTTCCAGCTTCAATCAGAGTTAGGGACTGATTGTAGGAACCTGAAAGAACTTATTCACAGCAGATATCCTGATAGTATACCACAGCCAGAATAACACAAAGTGCAATCAGAAATGACTAACCATCTGCTATGTCTTCTTCCACGGTGCCCTTGACTTGCGAGAAGCACCACTGTTGCGGTTCAACGTTACCTTTACAAAACCATCAAGATGCACTTAGCTTTATGCACAACATTTACTCTACTGAATAAGCATTCACAATTTTCTTCTGTTCTAATTTTTTTTAGGTATACAAGTATGTATGTATGTATCTATGTATGCATGTATGTATGAAGATACTTAATATAGCGCCTTTTAACCCCTTTAGCGTGGAATAAAATTTTTGTTAACTCTCGGCCAGGAGGGCATTTTTTTGCAAAATTTTTTTTCAGATATTGGTGTTATAATGATGCTATGATTGTTCTGGAAGTAATCCTATAAGTTATTTTTGCATTATACCGTCGCCCAACAAATTTTTTATTCACTTGAAAATAAGTTTTCTGCACATTCTCGGCAGAAGTACAACAGAAGAACACCGGTCATGCAACATGTCAAAATTTGTGGTCAGTACCACAAAAACAAAGAGTTATCATAGTGAAAGTGACCGCTACAACGTAGATCAGTATTTGAATTTGGTGTGATATACAATTCAAAGCATGGGGCAGGTCACAGTCCAACTTCCCCACACTATCTGCAACTGTATCACGTTTGCGACCTAAGATTTGACCTAAAATACGGACACGACGACGATGACGACGGCCGGCTAGTAGTCGCCAGTGACCACGTGACTAGGCCAAGGTTACCCCAGGGCTGCTACAGCATGTACTAAAACACCCTCTGCACAACAGACATGACCTTCTAACGTTATCCCGAGTTTATACGGGCTCCACGCCTACTAGGTGGTGAGTTCTATCCTTGCCCGAGTTAACTCGGGATCCACGCTATGGGAACGGATATCTCAGCCCGAGTATACTCGGGATCCACGCTAAAGGGGTTAAGTACCTCGCACAAGTACTGCACACGTGGCTGGCTGACCGAACTAAACAAGTGCGGTTTTTTAGAATGTCTGCTGCACAGGGTAGAGTGCAACAGAGCGCAAATGCAACGGAAGACTGTTTCATGAGGATGGTCCAATATGTGAGAAGGCACGATGAGCTCGGGTTGAAGTGCGGAAGCGAGGAACCTGCACATCTCCACGACTAGCAGCGCACAACGATCGCCGTGCAGTTTGACTTGAAACTGAAACAGAGCTCTCCAATGTATGGGGGTCATCCATAAAGGACGTCTGCAATGAGGGGGGGCGAGGGGCCATCGAAATGCAGACAAATGCGGACAAGGGGGAGGGAGGGTTATGACCAGTGCGGACGTCTGAAACTTTTAAATTTGATAGTTTTTTAAACACCACCTTGTTTCAGCATTACCCGAAAAGGTCCGTGAAGTGATTGCATAAAACTTTATGCATGGTATAACCTTTACTGCGACTTTTAAGAGGCTTTTTATTACTGCACATCCTGCGAAATGAAACCTGACCTGTCACTTAAACGTGCACAGGACTGTGGAATAATTTAAAAAATAATGACGACGGCATTAAAAATTGGCTTAGGCGTGCGGACGTCCGCAAAGGGGGAGGCAGGGAGGGTAAGGTCAAATGCGGACAAAGCGGGAGGGAGCGGTCCAAAGTGGGTCATAATTTGCGGACGTCCTTTATGGACGACCCCATGCCAGGGAGCTCTGGTCAACAACAGCCTGAAGTACAAAACTTTCTTATCTAATGCAAAATCGTTCAGACTGCTATATTAATATTGAAATAAATAAATAAATAACTGCAATTAGAAATTTGTATAGTGCCACATAAAAAACTAATCAGTTTTTTGCTTATGTTTTAATTATTAACCCTTTGAACCTTACACTCCTGAGTGCCACACATATACCGTACCCAAGGCTCCTGGGCAATTTTTGGTTCCTGAGAAAATTTTCTTTTACTTTGAGAAGTACTAAAATATGACAATATGACCCCAAACATGTTATAACACAAAATCTTTTTATCTTCATTACAATACAATGATTTTATTTATGTATTATTTATTCATGGTGTGCCCCTCGCATATCCTTTCCTTGTGCTACAACTTGGGGTATAGTTCAGATAATTGTCACTAAAATTCAACTTTCAAAACAGTTCTTGCTCCTAGTTCCAGTGCACGAGGTTGGGCACCTTGTAGACAGGGTAGACAATGCATCTGTTGTTAGAAGCTGTGCCTTCTGGACCTCAGGTAAATGTGCTCGGACAATGGGTTCTTTCCACATTATTATAGTTTTGTCTCATGTGTACCAGACCTGTCTATCATCACTGGTAATGGTTTCCTCGTGTCTAAAGTTCCAGGCCTAAAGTTCTGCTGTGTTTGCCATTATAAGCAGCAATAGACGATGCTAAAACATATGATTATCATTGTATGTTTCACTGTTACTCATACAGCCTCTGGATATGTATGAACAAAGGTGATCGCAGCTATGATATATATATTTGCATTGGAAAGCATAGGTGTGTGAGTGATAACTACATGCAGACTGCTTTAAAATCCTTTGGGGAAATGACGGTAGATGGGGAGGCCAGTTGTTCGGCTTTTCGTGTATAATTTCCCCTAAGTTCCAGGCTGTTTTTCAGCCTTTCACGTTCAAAGAGTTCAAACATACTGCACTTAATCATGCCCAATAGAATCTGAAAACTAAAACTGATAATTCAAAAGTAACTGGATATGTTGTATCATGGTCATCTGATCGAGGTGGATCTAATCAATTACCGCAAACAAATAACTATTATCTGATCAGTCTGGAGCATCAGTAGTGTCGAGCAAGATTACTGTGAAGATATGCAGCAACACTGGAGACAAATAGCCATTTCCCATCTTCTATTTCCAACTATTTGTAATGACATCTAGCAAACTGATCATGAATTATTCAGATTTCGCTTCCCAAAACCTGACCCTTACCTCAGTCAGTACATGCCATGTTATATCTTGATCCCTGGATATCTGCAATTTTTACTGTGTTACTTGAGTTCTCATCTACACCCTGTTGGTCTGCAACTGTCAATTTGCTTTGGAGCACCAGCTAGCCTCCATAACGCAGGCTTTCCCACTGTTTGCCATCCGTGGACACTTCGGGTAGCAGTCTCTTCAAGTACTATGTATGACGTTTCTGACTTTAGCATCAACTAATGCATACACTATTACAATAAACTATTCATGTGCATGCATCATACAAGCACACTGCAATGTTTGGGGCCTACACTTGCAATATGTCCCAAACCTTACGAGAGCACTGCTAATGTTTACGTGACCCAACAATGAGCTGGACAAACATTCATTCTTTGTCTTGAGATCCGGTTTTCAATTGAAAAAATTGCGGCACTGTATACCAATCTTCTACGTTTCACAGTAATTTGCGCTGACTCGTCCTGGATATTTCACTAATATAAACGAACAGCTTCTTCGAAGAACGATGTGACCGAGTGGCGGGGAAATGGATTAGAAGAACGCATCAGATTTCAAAACCTCTAGGCACCAACATCAGTAATTTCAAATAGGTCGCAATAAAAACTCACCAGCCATGACACAAATCCAACCAGATTAGATATCTTGGTGAATTTAGACCGGCTATTTGCCGACAACAACGAAATCGACACAAACAGCTATGCCAACGACGAGCTGTCCACCAAACACTCTTAGGTCCCCTTCAACCACCGGCGACTGCCTCCCTTTTGTGGACAACCTAAGATGGCGGCGAACAGAATTAAGTCTGATAGCACGTTTTTGTAGCGCTATAACTAGGTAAGCAAATATTATCTACTCCACGCGTGTTTACTATCGTTATATTAAACTGCAACAATATTTCTGGTTTTCACTAGATCAATCCTTTTATCAGATTTACACAACATTTTTGCATTCACATTGATACTGTTTAGCTGATCTGCATAATATATATATATACACACTGTATATTATAATTATTATTGTATATGTATGCATCGATTAACAAAACTACTCTAAACTGTTTTAAAGTAATTTTGTTAATAGAAGTATATTGAGTGATATTTAGTTGTAGATGTGTCACCTTATAATCTGCTTATAGTTTACGAGTTATTATTCAACATTAACGGATAATATGTAACGTAACTGATAATATATGTTATCTATACAATGTAATGCGTGTGCGCTTGTCAGAGGCAAATACAGGCTACTTAGTACTTGCTTATACCGGTTTTGGTTTAAGGCCTAATGATGCTATTGAAATTGAATATCTGAAGTTATAGATCAGTAATTCCTATAAATGGTGACACATAGTCAATCTCTAGCGCATAAGCAGACCTTAGGATTGTCAGAATGCAACTCTAAAATCCCCGACCTCATCCTGATAGCGACGCCAATAGTGACACCATCAGCACAAAGATAACGTGGATCTCTGGTCCTGGCCATACAACAGGCGGCCTACTTAATTATGCACTATTTGGACGAGACGTTTGGCAACCCCACGTGGAGCACTCTGTGATGACGCATTATAACTGCGTTGTTGTTGTCATGTTCTAAAAATAATCCGCCTAAATACGTAGATACGTGACCCACTTTGCAATCATAATAATCATGTTGATTAAATCAGTAGGCCTACTTCAGTTCATTTGGTACATAACAGTGGATAAAAAGAATCACCGGTTATTATTGATGTGTTGGATCTATTTACATGTAGGTTATTAATTTTATTATGGGGGTGCTCAATAGTGTACTGGTTAGTCAGTTGAGAGGTTGGGGGTTCAAATCCCAACCAGGGTAGAAATTTGGCTGGAGATTTCTGCTCCACCTGCAACCCCTAGCCAACTTGGCTATAATGAGTACACTGACCGTACACTGTCGGTGGGAAGACGATATTATGGCAAGGACTGGCCACCTGCTCTCATAGGTTGAGGCTAAGAAAATGAAGTCGCTAACACTTCATACCCATGGCTGTATCAAGGCTAGCATATGGAACTTCTTCCACTTATTCTGCAATCAGTTCTTACAAGGTGCAGGTCTAGTAGTAGTAGTTTCAGTTTAACGACGCTGTGTCATAACAAAGATGATTAACGTCGCCCTCCTCCTTTATCCAGGCTTGGGACTGGCACTGTCAGAGTACGAACAGTGGCGGCGTTTGCAGGTCTAGTGGTTAGCATGCTGGAATTTCAACCCAAGGTTCATGGATTCAAGCTCCCACCAAAAGTTTAGAGATTTCAGCTCAACTTACGCCCCTAGCGAACTCGGCTGTAAAATGAATACAGTGACCCTACACTGGGACTGCTCTTCTCGTTAGCCTACTCAATACTGTACCTAATAAGTAACAAAGGCAGGAGTTCCATAAAACTAAGGTCTTTTAAGAATGACTTCATGTCCACGTTGTGTAGTTTTACAAACTTTTGACACGCAACAGTACAATTTCACTGTGACTTCACTGTAATTAATATTAATTCAGAATATTTTCAGATGTTTACAATCTACACACCATACTCGCCCGTGCATGTATCTCGTTCCCTCTACAGCAGCTTTTCAGAACCTCTCAAAGGCCTTGAGTCACCGTCAACCAATGAATGAAACCAGCTACTGTACCCATTTGCATTGGACAATCATGCAACATTCTAGTTTAGCCTGACAAGTGTTGTATAAGAAAAGACATATTTTAAACTCATTCACAGAAAAATGCACCAAATATTATGAGGGATGAAATCAGGAACTTCCCCTTGACCACGACCATTTGCTGCTGAAATGCATTGTTGCCATGTCATTCAATCAAACCATTATTAGTGGACCCTCAATTTAATATATTTGGTCAAAACAGTAGCAAAACAACATTCTTAGAATCCTGGAGTTTTACTCAGCTTTAACTTAAGATGGCTTCCTCTTAAAAATTAAACAGAAATTAACAACACACATTAATTTTATAGACACACGTTGGCTTTTACTAGATTAGATTTCAGTTAAATTTCGCACAGTTTCTAAACAAAGACTACTGTCTTGTGTCGACCTCCTGCACACTCTTCTTCACATAATTCTCCTTTGCAATCTTCATTTCTTTAATGTATTGCACAGCTTTTTTCTGAAAAAGGAGACATTTGCATGTATGTATTAACGTACCTGAAAGTCACACGCCAATTAGGATACTGCATCAATTCATTCTGAGAATATATGTTGCACCCCTTCAAGATACCTACTCAGGAGCGCTCCCAGCCCAGTTAAAAAAGAAAGACTTAAGTGATTTATGAAACGCAGGTAGATTCGTCAGAGATAGTAGGCGCAGTTCCAGCGGGAGCCCATTTCAAGCAGAGGGACTCACAACTGAGAAGCCTGGTAGAAGAGCGAACCCATGGGCCAGGAGCTCCCCTCTGGTCGATGAGCGAAGCGCCCGACAACATCGGAAACCAGGCAGCAAAGGTCACATAGGTAACATGGGGCGCAGCCGAGGAGACAGCGAGAGCATAAATCAGCGATCTGATAGGAGACACGCTGGACATAGGGAGCCGGGGTAGCACGTCACACATATAAGCAGACAGGAGCATACTTGGGAATATGCCTGATGAGTTGAGCACCTGAGCATAGAACCCGATCCAAACGTCCTAGGTCTTGGAATCCTATACATGATTATCTGAAGAGTTGCTTTAATGTTGGCTTTGTTACATATCAGTTAGAAAAAGGAACAGAATAGAAAGAGCTGGAATAAAATATTCATAATCCTAGAGAAAACAAATCTGGTACTAGGCCAACTGATTTACAATGATTTCTGATAAGGGTATTGGTGTTAATAAGGCAATGATTGACGAATGCATTGGTTTCCCAGGAACTTTTAGTCATTAAAGTGTTAAACAAGGTGGACGAGATTGCCAGTGTCACTAAGCAGTAGAATAAAATTATGGTGCCAGCACGATATCAGAATTAAAGTCTAGAGCTCAGGACATTTTGATGCTTAGCAGCAAACTGTCCAAGTAGAAACTTTATGATTGCTTCTCCTGTGTTGTGTGAGAAGGTATATTGGTACTTCCCATTAAAACCAGTGGTGGCGCCGCCTTTACTTGTGGTACGGCTTTTGCCATACCACTATTTAAGATGCTACGGCAACAACATGCTTTTGCCGTACCACTTTTTTGCCGTACTACTTTTCAAACACATGGCGCCGCCACTGATTAAAACACGATTCTGCTCAGTTGTGACAAATCATCAAATGCAAGAGATTAGTCAGTAGAATACACAGCATCTGACATACAGCAAGTTCTTGTTGCTTCTGTCTTCTAATTGTTTCTCTGTGACCCAAAGGTGCAGGTCGACCATCTGTACAGCGAGAAACAATATTCACAATCAAACCCTTTGAAGACTAGTACTTTGAACACAGGTAATTTTCAATAGAAATTACAATCATCCTCATCATTGTTATGCATTTCTTAAGCACCACTATCTAATGACCAAGCATCAAGCAATGGCGCTGAGCAATAGTGAGTGAAGGACGTGCTCAAGGTCCCTACATGCAACATTTAATCTGTCTGTCTAACTAATTTTCAATGAAATGTTACCTTTTCCACCAGCCGGTCCAGGTTGGATAAATGATCAGAATTTGAGCAAGGAAAAAGTGATTTTAACATTCCTAGCAAAATTCAGCCTACAAATTAGGGAACTTTTGAGGATGTATAGGCCTACTTCCTGACCCTCATAATCTAGTTCTCTGCACACACAAAATGACCTGAAATCAACACTTTGACTGTTCAAAATCAACTTTGAAACATATTTATTTTTAGAACAGTAATTTATGCAGCACTCCCTAAAGAACCAAATCAACAGCTTCCAGCTTTCATTTTTGTAGCACCACTACACATCATAAATTGAGTATTAAACGTCTAACATGACATCATGAACACATTAAATTTTATCAAATTCTTTTGCAGAATGCTTTATAATCCGAGACACATTTACCTGCATAAGACCAGTCAGGAATTTCTGTTAATGGACCATACTCATTGCCAAATTTACCAAGTCCATGTCTAAAAAATACAAAATCAGTTCGTCTAACCAAACAGAACACAATTTTATTGCACTCACAACAATTTCCAGTTCAAGACCAATTAGGTAGGAAGCTCCAAGCTTAAACAAGACTGGCCCATCTTTATACTTTAATGCAGCTGCAAAAAGCATCATTGACTAAATGTTTTCAAGAGTATGCATTTGATTTTTATTTTACCTTCAGTGCTCGAGAAGAAGCTGGTACAGCCAATGTACTTTCACAGTTGCATTAATTGGTTCCTGCTCCTGATTCCTGTCTGCTCTGCTCAATTTGCCTGTGTCATTTCGTTCTCAACTTACCTCTTTCAAATTGCTTATCCCCCAAAGACTGCCTCATGGACTGATGGACTGATCTTCTGGATATTGGCCTGATTTGGTGTTTGGTGTGCCATTGGTTGATGCCTTGTGCATTAGACACTGGCACAATAGAAGTTACTACTCAGAATTACAATTACAATGAACATTAATTCACATTCCCACCTTTATGCCACTTGCTATGAATTCCTTAAACTCTGCCAAATGTATAGAGTCTTTTGCGGTTCAGTTTTAGTGTTCACTGTATTTTATCACATTTGTCTGTTACCATGAGTAACCTTGAAAACACAACTCACTCTAATCTCCATTTCGATCCAGCACACTGAACTTGTGTTGAGCTGATTGTGCGACTAATCCATAACTGTATGGCAGATTTCGAAACAACTATCACAGAAATTTTATTACATTTATTATTACATAATAACACACACTTCTTAAACATGGCTGCATGCGCACAATCATATAAACGAGGATTGTTGGAAGATTGAGCAATTAAAAGTTTGCATATTGAGCGTTGTCTCTTAGATTTTAAACACATATCTTACAACTGTCGTCAAACGCAACGGTCTCTTTCATAATCACACATGCATGTTGTACGAAACGGATATACAGTAGCAGCAGCCCGAAAAGGCGAAGGGTACACTGATGAAATACTGAAAGCATAAGCATCGACTGCACTTATAATAATAATAATAATAATATTTATTCTTTAATTAAGCGCCTGCAAACGCACTGCGCTGTACATGTACATGTTATGCGATAATCCTTAACTACTAACAGAACAGACAGCCTGCAATACACGGCGCAAATTGCAGCCTACAAAGCATGTCCGCCTATGGGACTCGATCTCTGTACCTCTCGCACTCTACGCCAGATGTTATCCAATGCGCTATCGGGCCCCTTATGCACAACAAACGACAAAATGGAGTCAATTACTAATGTGATCGTTAAAAATGTATGTCGACGTGTAATTAAAATAGACTGCGAAGATGTTTCAAAGAATTCATGATTCAAGTTCTGGCTGAAAACCACAGCCTAATGGTAGCAACCTCTGACCTTGTCGCTCTAAGCCATGTGACTGGGCACATTTGCAAAATTTCACTTATTCATTATACAAAAACAACTTAGAATCGCTAATGAAATTAGAGGGTTCTTAAAATGCTCTGCTGATATTATGTAAAATCAACCTGAAACGCCCAAGCAATAACTTCTCTTCACTAACGCCATTTTAATTAAAGCGCTACAAGATTAAAACTCACTTCCGTTTCATCAGAGCATGGATTGTTCTGCGTTTCTCTTATTCGGTTGTATGGAAGTAAGATCATGGTCAAGTAGGTGGTTCTATATAAAACCAATCAAATAAAATATTCGTTTATTCGTCTAACCATTTGACACAATGCAATTTTTAGGGCCTCGTTTACCGTAAACGCGCCTCTGGTTAGGGGAAAATTTTTGCGCAGGTAGGGATTTCTTGGACAATCATATATGAGCACAGTAGACCATGGCCTGTAACTAGATTTAGGCGTACTCACTTGGCGAATGACGACAATACTGATGACGTATATAATAAAATAAAACCCTTCTTCTGATGACGTCTTCTTAATTGGACCGATTGTTTCGTGTCTATAGCAACGATCGAGTCGAGGTAAATTTTGAAAATCGACATGGAAGATCGAGCTGAGACACTTTGAAATACCATCGAAAATCGACGATTTTAAGAAGTAAAACTTCTAAATTCGAGAAACAAGTTAATGAAACTGTACCCTTTGAAGACATAAATCGAACAAGAATCAAATGTGCGATACGAAAATGTCGTTTGGAACAGAAAAATCATCGAAAATTTCAAGAAAAGTTGAAACTAGAAATTATACGGTCAGTGTACGCATTACAGCTTAAATGAATTGGGGCCAAAATGGAGCCGAAATCTCGAAAGAAAGTCTGTCCTTGCTGCGATTTGAACCATTAGCCTCACGATTCACGAATGAATCGGGCATGCTAACCACTTAGAATATATCGTGCATTCCACAGGTGTAGGCTTAGGCTACTAGGCCTATAGTCTACAGGGTGCGGCAAAATAAAGTAATCCCCTGCAGTGTGTTGCAAATTATGTAGCAACCGCTTAGAATTTTTATATAAAACTTGGTAATGATATTGTCTGTTCACATCTACATATAACTTCCAAATGTTATTTAACAATCTTGAAATATGACAAAGTTATGTTATTTCAAACACGACACCCCCCACGATTTTACATGGTTAAAAATAGTTACTTTGTAAATAAACAAGAAAAATAAATGGTACAACTTGAAATATTTTTACAACAAAGCTTTACGAATTGCACTTTCAATTTTACATTAAGTGTTCAAAGTGTCCACCATTGGCCTGCACGCATGCCTTCAGCCGTTTGGTAAAGTTCTTGATGGCCTTGTTGATCGGCGCCTGTGGCATATCGTCCCATATATTGACTGCAAAGCGGCTTTCAACTCGGCGATTGTCTTTGGCTTCGGCTGGAGTTTGTGATACCTTTCCAGCTAAATATGAGTTCTTTATTTACAAGTTCCTCTGCTAGATGAATTTACGTCACTGTGATGACGTTGCTTTTAAGCTGGTGCCCTGTTTTTTGTTTTCATAATAAATGCTACAGTACAACCAATAACGCAACCGTAAAATTTGCACGTTATAAAGCGTGGGCTTGTCTCTGTTCAAATAGCATAACTTAGTCAATTGTTGTGATAATATAATGTAATTTGGCAATTGTACGTAGATATGAATGACCAATGGCCGTGTAAATTTTCTTATAAAAATCCAACTTCGTTCTTGAGATATCAACCAAACACTGCAGGGGATTACTTTATTTTGCCGCACCCTGTATATATATGGCCTATGCAGGCTATGCGGACCTAAGGTATTATTGTTATAATATAATTATAATAATAATAATAATGGACTTAGGCAACTTAAATTTCTTACTGCAGATACGCATCCTTGTTTGCGAAGATTGGACATATGCATATGCAGGTGTATATAAGTACATACATGTATGTATTTGTGTATGATCGTGCGTTTGAGTGTGTTTTACTATATACGCTACTCATTTGCTCACTCGCTGATCACTGTTGCCATTGAAAGTGGAAACAGGTTTTGGCACCTCGGTTTGGAACGATCAGAGGACCGAGTAGCCCAGGACTGAATAACGGCTTATAGTTTGGAAAAACCTTCAAGAATAAGAATAATTTATTTATTTATCAGTGGAACTGAAATTCAATAATTACTAGTCCTACTGCAGAGGAACAGCTGATAAGTCTGGTTGCTGGTTAAGAATAAGTTCATATCTATTGGAATCACAAAAAATTGTCATCATCCTTAACAAGTCTTCGCTACAGTTCTACATTTATATGTAAATGTAATGTAATATAAATGTAAGTCTTCGAAATTTCTCAGCACCACACAAAAGCGGCGTCCTGGAGGGAGACCAGCTTATTCACTGCCTTATCCGTTCCGGTGCCAGGTCAGAATCTAGGGAGGTCAAGTCGAGGAAACAGCTAGCATGGTGGTATACGCTACGGTGGTAATCGGAGATGATGGTGGTTGTGTTGTGGCGCAGGAATATAAACAGAATAGGATATCTTGCAGAGTTCGGTTTTGAGTCGTGAGTGGAAAGCAGCGGAGGACAGTGCAAGCTGAGGAGAGGTTAAGTTGACTTGCGAGATAGGAGGATGAGCAAACTGGCGGAAATCTTTTGGGAGTTCAATCAATCAATCAATCAAGTTTATTGAAACCATTGTCAAGGCACAGTAATTGCAAGATGTAGGCTACACTATAGTCATAAATGGTAGCAAGGAAGCCCAGAAGGGATAATAATCCCGCTACTTGGCCACCTATGTAACAGATAAATAGTAGGCCTACAGCAAGATGGCAACTCAATATACGCCTTGAAATACTATGAACAAAGTTGAGATAATGAGATTAAGCAAACTGATCACTTCACAGTACAACATATAGGCCTACTGGAATAGAATGAGATTAAGTTAATTCCAATGAGCCGGTGCAGCACAGATTAAGGAGCGGTTGCAGAATTTCAAATTTATGCAGGTATTTTATTTGAGAAGAGTCGATGTTGTAGACAACGGAATTACAGTAATCGAATTTGGAATGGACAATTGAGGTGGCTATGATTGTTGAGGCATTACTTGTCATGACCCACTATTTCATTCAGGCCTCTGCAAGATGTCATTTTGGTACCCACCAAACATTTCTCTGTGCCTTCGAAAGGCTTCGATTAAGATTTATTGATTGTGGATGAAAGGAGTGATTTAAAGTAACAATATAGAAAGAAATTCTTATGAGTTGTTGCAGTGTCTAAAATATTCAGAAATGTCAATTGCGCACCTTTCCTTAAACTTCCAACTTGTACTTGGACTGGTAAGTAAAATTTCATGTATTTTCAGGTATTAGAATGAAATCGTGTGTAGTTAACTTGAGCTAATTCTCTCAGAAATTCATTCAACACACTGTACACTCCAAACAAGTCAACTGAACATTCGACAATGTCAACTGCACACTTTATGTAGGAAAGCACTCTGCTTTAGGCCCTGAATTGTAGGTTAACTCATGACAGCAGACCGAATTACGATCAGCCGTTGTCTGTGAAACAACAACAATGAACAATGAAAAGACGGGGAGTTGGCCCACGAGGTATACGTCAGGCCTTGTGCGATCGTTATATACTGCGTCTGCCCGGGTCTCGTCGTCAACCTCCTCCACTGCATCAAACAAGAAGCAATCGACGCCTATGATACCACTTCTACATCGAGACAGAGAAGAACGCCATAATCCTCATCCTCAACCACATCCTCATCACCCTCATCCTCATCTTCATCCTCGTCCTGGTCCTCATCCTCAGCATCCTCAGCCTAAGCATCCTCAGCCATCATCGTCATCCTCGACATCTTCATCCTCAGCATCGTCATCCTCATCAGCATCCTCAGCACCCTCATCATCAGCAGCCTCATCCTAGGCATCGTCATCCTCACCCTCAGCATCGTCCTGCTTCTCCTGCTCCTCCTCATTATTATTATTATTACTATTATTATTATTATTATTATTATTATTATTATTATTATTATTATTATTATTATGATGATGATGATTATGATGATTATAATTATTTTTTTCCCCGAGGTACATATAATCCCTCAGGAGTCTAAAAAATTATGCTAGGAGCTGTTGTTGAATGTCTGATTATTATTATTATTATTATTATTATTATTATTATTATTATTATTATTATTATTATTATTATGATTATTATGATGATGATGATTATAATTATTATTATGTTTTTTCCCGAGGTACATATAATCCCTCAGGAGTCTAACAAATTATGCTAGGAGCTGTTGTTGAATGTCTGATTATTATTATTATTATTATTATTATTATTATTATTATTATTATTATTATTATTATTATTATTATTATTATTATTATTATTATTATTATTATTATTATTATTATATTACGCATACCCATTACAAATCTTTATTAGTCGAATTTCTTTAAAAATTATTATTATTACTTTCTTAACGCCCGAGGTAAAAATTATCTCTCTGGCTCTTACGAACTATCCGAAGAGCTTGGCCGTTCTGGAGTATACCCGCAGACTTCTGATGCCTGCATCTAATTTTTATTTTATCCTGAGACTTGACATGTTTGGTTACGTGGGAACCAAAATAATATGTTGTGCAGTCTCTTATATAGTTTCCCAACTCTGTGTGTCCTACGATAAGCGCTCTGGAATGTATGGAATGTAACTGACGTTGCCTAAGCGCAGCGCCCGTCTGCCTGCTTTGGGCGATGCAGGCGCACGAGTGCTGCGCTATGGAACGTATGGAATGTAACTGATGCCTGTATCGGGCGAAGCCCGATGCAGGCATACGGGTTCTGCTAAACAAGCCTCAAAGGCCGTTCGCAGACCTTCCTACTGATGCTACCTATAAGGCCTGCACCGGGTTTTGCCCGATGCAGGCACACGGGCGCTGCTAACCATGCCTGAGAGGCCGTTAGCAGACCTGCCTACTGATGCTCCCCACTGATGCTGCACACAGGCGCTGCTAACCATGCCTCAGAGGCTGAATTATAAAAGCGAGTATAGTCGCAAGGACAAACCGTCCACCACGTGGGACTTTTTTCACCGAACCTGTATTTTCTTGTAGCCAGCTTTATGTTGCATTGTCGCGTTCACGAAACAGAGACAACATCAAAGTAGGCCTACTCATCAAGATAACTGACCGTCAAGGTCATTTGCTAAATGATGCTCGAATTTTCACTAGAAATGTCACTTATAATCAAGCATTCCAATAAACAAATTCTTTTCTCTTCCTATCAATCCATTCATTCTCTTTTTCAACCCGTCATATGACGGGCAAATACTCTAGTGAGAGTTTTATTGGTAAAAAGAAATTTCTATTGGACTTCGTTTGTAGCGAACTACTTGTAGTAGGCTATGCGTGAAAATTGGCGCCGACCGGATGTGTCGCCCGCGAAATTCTGTCTGGCAGAACGGATGTCTTCACTCGATGGAACACATCTCGAACCAGGAGAGACACCGAATATCCAGTTGACCGACTCGCAGATAGATGCAGGTTGGCCTAAGTTTGAATTTGTATGAAAATTTGCAATGAATCCAGTACAGCAGTTGCTGATGAAATCCTGGGGCATTTTAACGATATAATATGGCCTATACTGAGTAGCTGAATTAGGGTCAGTATGTAAATCAGACTCGGGATCAGGATTTATATACCTTGGCCAAATCGTTATTCTGCTATTGTGTATTAAAATGCATGCTTATTTCAGCCTGAATTATGACGCTAAGGCTAATGCTCGAGTTTGTATGGGCGTGCTCGGTATAGTGTGGCGGACTGTCAATCGAGAGATCTAGGGTTCAGATCTAGTCCCCGGCGCCGCCGCCATCCGCCGCCGCCGCCACCGCTAAGCCCTCAAGTCGAAACCAGTCGCTAAGCTATCGACTGCTATCGACTTCGTTCACTTGATATTTTGCTTGTTGATTTAATCGCGGTTTCCAAGTTTCGATTTGACGAAGACATCAGCGGCAGGACATGAGCAACACTTAACAATACAATACAAAACAATATTCGTTTGTTGAGGAAATCAAGCTGACATGCCGCAACTTGGTATGTTATAAGAGAAAGAGTTTGCTGTATTAGTAAGAGTTCTTACAAAAAACGAGGTATGGTTGTTGTATTTTTTGGTAAAGTGAATTTATACATTCTATTGTGAAGATGATGTTGATGATTACGAAGAGGGGGAATAAGCAGGATGAGAATGGTCGGGGTTGGGGTTCAACCCCTAGTCTTTCTTAGGACCCCACAATTAAGTCTTCATTGCACACCTCAGAAGGTCATTTCCAAGTCCCCTCAGTTGTGCTGGTGTGATTTAGTATTATTTGATTCTGAATCTCTGACAAAGTGAAGAAATTTCCATGGTGTATCATGTATGCACTTTTGAATTTTCTCAACAAAAGAATTGATTTTGATTCGAGTTTGACTTGCAAAACTGCTAGCGTTAAATCAATTGCTTCAGATTTCGCTGACATCAGTTTGCAATATAGGCCTACGGATAAATATTCAACTCAACATGGATCAAAGTTTAACCACCCCACCCCCGTATTTTTTCTACAATTCTCATGCTGGAAATAAGAGCCCTATATATAGTACATGATTCTCGTTCTCTGCTACTGCCTGAAAGAGGCACGCATCAGCTGTTTCAGTCTCCTGGTTGGCCGTAAGATCGGGCACTGCTATATAAATCCTTCTCGCTTCATTCGATTTATCAAGCGCTCAATTTCACGGATTCACATTAATATTAATTTTCACAGTCATCGGTCTGTCCACTGTCAGCATGCCCACATGGAGCGGAGCCCATATACCATATTGGACCCGTCTAGAGCCCGTATGGGTTTCATCTAATGCACACGGAAGTGATGGCATGGTCAGTATAGTATCACAGTATAAATAATTACACAGTACGTCGACTCCCGGCCGATGCAGCAGTCAGAATGTGTGACCGACCGCCATTTTGAACATGAGCTCTTTCACGTCAATACACCGGAACCCATCCCTTTCAAAAATATTTTTAAATGTTACAACAACATTGAGGACTACACGCCGATATACCGGAATCCTTCACATAAAATATTTTTTAAACGTTACAACAACATCGAGGACTTCATTAGAATTAACAATATTATTTTTAACGTTAATTTCAGCTTAAATCTATAACTCAAGAGCTCAGATTCAAAATGGCGTCACTCCAAAAACTAGTCAACAGTTAGCAATGCGAGTCGACGTACTGTGTAATTATTTATACTGTGATAGTATGCTGTAAAATGCATTATAGCGTTAGGTAATCAGGTATGTCCAATAGACATACCTGATTACCTGAGAAGTCGATAGCAAGTCGCTAAGACAGTCGATAAGTCTAAGCGACTTAGTCAGTCGATAAGCTTGCGAGTTAGTCGACTGAGTCGATAAGTCAGTCGCTAACTCATCAAGTCAGTCGGTAACTCCTTAGCGACTGACTCCGGGTACTATTCAGATCCCCGCCAGGGCAGAAATTTGGTGCAAGATTTATCCTTCACCTGCGATCCTAGCCTACTCAAATATCAATGATTAGACTGACCGTTCAAAAATACCAGTCTGCGTTTTTAGACCTAGACATAACATTCCTTGCGATGTTTAATCGACTAAAAACTAGTAAGTAAGGCGCTATATTAATGTATACAACTTTGATCATCTTGTCGATAAATTACACAGGCCAGAGAACTCCGGCAGTTTTGGCACCGTCCATCCTGGTAGCCTGACAACCTGGCAGCCTGGAGAGCCCAGCAGCTGTATCGGCCCTGACGGCCGTTTCGGCCCGTGTCAGTTACAGAATTGGCATTGTCAGTACTTAGTCACTGTCAGATCTGGTGGCTGGGATTTGTACGATCCGTCAGTCCTGACGTTGCATCTACATCGAAAGCCATTGCAGTCTGATAGCAACGGTTCTGGACTCTGTCACTCCTAGCTGGCACTGTCGGTTAAGACACGGCTGCTAAGGCATCTGCCATGGCGCGCTGGAGTTGTCCCCTGCATCAATATCTGCACCGCCAACGACTGGTAGAATGCCGCCAACGAACGGAAGAATGCCGCCAACGACTGGCAGAATGTCAAGTCTCTTCATAGTCTCCTGCATGGAAGCAGGTACGTTTGAGTTTTCATTAGAACTTGCGTCGAGTCCAACAAATAGGTGAGTCAATTGCTGATGAAATCGTCAGGCACTTGGCGATCCTAAGTAGAGTAATGTAGTTCAACATAATAGACAAGGCACAGAAAGGTTTATTTGCACAAATGCTATTCTGCCTGTATGCGGTGCCTACATCTAATTTTTATTTTATCTTGAGACTTGACACGTTTGGTTACGTGAGAACCAAAATATTATGTTGTGCAATGTGTGTTATATTGGTGAAATGAATTTCTATCGGGTTTCGTTTGTAGCGAACTACTTGTAGTAGGCTATGCGTGATCGTTGCATGTATTTTAAAGACAATGTAGGCCCTATAAATGCCCTGATAGGCCTATATAAATTAATACAATTTGTACTACACAGCAAGACTTTTAGTCATAATATTTTATTAGATATTTATTAGATTATTATCATTGGCTTAATTTAGCTTAATTGGATATTTATTACCATCGTATTGGTTTAACTAGGCCTATATTATCTGCCCGTCATATGATGGTTGAAGAGAAAATGAATGGATTGATAGGAAGAGAAAAGAAATTGTTTATTGAAATGCTTGATTATAAGTGACTGCTAGTGAAAATTAGAGCATCATATAGCAAATGACCTTGACGGTCAGTTTTCTTGATGAGTAGACCTACTTTGATGTTGTCTCTGTTTCGTGAACGCGACAATGCAACATAGCCTAAAGCTGGCCATGTGAAAATACGGGTTCGGTAAAAAAAGTCCCACGTGGTCGACGGTTTTTCCTTGCGAGTATAGGCCTACTCGCTTTTATAATTCGGTCTCTGAGGCATGGTTAGCATGGCCCGTGCAGCATCAGTGGGCAGCATCAGTAGGCAGGTCTGCTAACGGCCTCTCAGGCATGGTTAGCAGCGCCTGTATGCCTGCATTGGGCTACGCTTAATGCAGGACTTGGGCAGCATCAGTAGGAAGGTCTGCGAACGACCTCTGGGGCATGGTTAGTAGCGCCGATGTGCCTGCATCGGGCTTCCCCCGATAGGCCTTAGGCAGTTACATTCCATACATTCCACAGCGCATGGCCCGTTTGTCTGCATCGGGCGAAGCAGGCAGACGGGCGCTACGCTTAGGCAGCATCAGTTACATTGCGTACATTCCAGAGCCTTAATCGTAGGACACACAGATTTGGGAAACTATATAAGAGATTTTATATGGGCTATTATTAGGTTTCATTAGTTATTTTTGGGTTTCACTGGATGTTACTAGGTTTCAATGTGCGTAAAGTTTTCCACTGCAAGTCACTAGGGTTTGGGGTAAATAAGTGTGGATTGAATAGAAAATTATATGTAACATATTTTTGTTAATATTGATGGCGCACTTAAAACGCCGTCCAATGTCATAGGGCCTAATTGTTTTGATATTCTACAAGTCCATTAGGCCCTATGACCACTCTACCATAGGCGCCGACTTTTGCTTTTATCTCTGGGTGCATGGGTCTTTCCTCCCTTCCCCTTTTAGCGGATTTTCGGGAAAGAAAATTCTTAAATTTCTTTTAAAGGGTTTTCGAAGTTAGAAAAAGTAGGCGAGTAATGCTTACGTTCCTTAGATCATCATAACTTTAGTTATAGATATGTATGTAAATGAGACATTATCAAATTGTTTATAATACTGCTTGTGTTTTTTGTCTTACTGATCTTGTGTTTTTTGTATGCATTGTGGTTGTAAAGTATGAGCGTTTGTCTTGTACTAATAAAAGATTACTTACTTATATACGATTCACTTTTCATCGAATTACTGCTGAAGACTTACGGTAGGCCTACATTAAACACACACGCTAAATTAACACTAAAAACCCGCACACACTACCCCTCAACAGCATCACCACCCTCTACTAAATAATAACCGACGCCTTTATAATTATAGGCTTTAGGGTGGGGGAAGGAGGACTGAGTCCGGGAGACAGGTCACTAAGTGCATTACGTCATTACAGTGTTGACGTAATCTCAATCTTGACTTTCACGTCATAACATTATGAACGTAATACATGGCAATAGAAATTTCTCCACAATACATACATACATACGTACATACATACATACAGGGTGGTCCAAAATAAACCGCACAGTGACAGTTTTCTTGATATAATGTATAACAATTCAATGTTTAATGCCATTTTTCTTACTTATTTATACATTTTCTCTGACGTCATTATTGACTTCATCATTGTTAATCATAGTTTATGGTAAAGAAGTTGTTGTTTATAAGAGATTGTGATCATGGGACGCTTAACTGAGAATGACCGTTGTCTAATTTGGAATCTACGAACTCAGAAACATTGGGGGTCGTTGCGTTGTCCAGCAGCAAGGAGGACACATTGAACATTTTATGTAACGAAATCCATCCATGTAATGTTACAGTAAAAATAATTGCTGTGTTTTTGTGAATTTTCACGGTTATATTTGAATTGGTCTGACTAAAGTACTATCAATTTATCATTGTGCGGTTTATTTTGGACCACCCTGTATATACATGCATTATGCATATATACATGGATACAAATATACATACATACTTACCTACTGAAATATCGAGGGGTACGAGTACCCCCACTTTCTGTACTGGGGGTACTGTAGCCACTTTTTGAACAATACCAATCAACATTTTATTATTGTGCTGTCAACCCAATCCTTCCGTTGACAATCCTTCTGATTAAATCCTTGTTCTCTTCGTACTTAACGCCTATTTAACGTTCACCTTTTGAACACTAATTCTACGTATAAGTATAACCTGAATTAATCAGCAACACAGTTTAATATCTTTTCAGTTTAATAAGAAACAAACAGACAGAACTCAATTCGATTACAACTCAACTAGTCAGCCACACTACTACAGCGAACACCTTCGAATTCAAACTTCTCTAGTCAGCATAATTCTTCGCGCCTCTTGACACACCTGTCTTCTGTGCGCATAAGCGAAATCTAAATAATATACATATAGCGCGCCGCTGCCGATATCGGCCGGCCGCGCGTGTCACTAAGACTAAACGTTATACATCTATCATATATACATATACACGAGAAACTAAAGTAAGCGCACTATATATATACGCTAATATCTCGCACTGCAAGACTGTACACAAAACTCAGTTCACATTACCTCCTTCCTTTTTCTGGAATTGAGCAAATTAAATTTCAAAATTTGCGAAATTACCAAAATACATGAAACATACATATATATCTAACTAATTAATAAACAGTCTTACGATTACTTATAACCTTGACAAACAATCAGCAATAATATTCAATCTGCCCTTCTTGTACTTCACCTCAACATCAAAAGTTTGTAAGGCTAACGCCCAACGCACAAGTTTAGCAGACTTAGACATTGACTCAGTCAAATATGTAAGAGGATTGTGATCAGTAAAAATGAAAATTTTTGATCCAATTATAATTTCTTTTAACTTGTTTAGAGCCCAAACAATAGCATAGGCTTCCTTTTCCACAGTAGCCCATCTCTTCTGGGTATCAGTTAATTTTTGACTGATAAATGACACAGGGCGTTCTATTCCCTTGTCGTCCATCTGTGTTAAAACAGCACCGACTGCAAAGTCACTACTATCGCAGTACAAATTGAATGGTTTTCCCACTTCAAAAACATATAACACTACTTTGGATCGCACAGCCTCTTTAAGTAAATCAAATGCTTGCTGATGTTCAACAGTCCAATCAATCTTATCAGAAACACGTTTACTAGTTAAATCAGATAAAGGTTTCGCAATCTGTGCAAAGTCCTTAATAAACTGTCTGTAATAATTAAAAAATCCAAGCAGTTGCTTAACTTGCTTCTTAGTTTCTGGGATCTTCAAATTAGTCAAACTTTCAATTCTGTCTGGATTCATCTTTATCTTACCAGACCCAACCACATGACCGATAAACCTTACCTCACTCTTACCAAATATGCATTTTTTCAAATTTAAAGTAACGTTATGCAATCTCATTTGCATCAAAAATGCATCTAGATGCTGCAAGTGAATATTCCAACTGTCAGAATGCACAGCAATGTCATCAACATACGGTTCTGCAAAGTCACTTATAGGCTGTAAAACTAAATTTATCGCCTTAACAAAAGTTCGGCCTGAATTTATCATTCCAAAAGGAACACGAGTAAATTCATACAGTCCATTATGTGTTACAAAAGCTGTCTTCCATTGATCAGATTGTTTTACAGGACAAGTCCAATAAGCACTTCGACAGTCCAAAATAGAAATCACATTAGACTTTCCAACTTTGTTCAAAACGTCTCTGACAATCGGCATCGGATATTTACAATCCACTGTGAATGAGTTAATGTATCTGTAGTCACAGGCAAGTCTTAAAGATCCGTCTTTCTTTTTAACAATAACCAAAGGGCTTGCCATTCTGCTCGATGATGGTTTAATAATGTTTGTTTTTAACATTTCTTTGATCTGACGTTCCACTTCTGCTCGATAAATCAAAGGAATTCGGTATGCTGCAAATTCCTTTTCATGAAATCCTGGTTTTAGTTCAATTTCATGTTCGACCAATGTACATAATCCAGGTTTTTCTGAAAATCTGTCACAGTATTTGTTCAAAACTTTCAACAACTGTTCTTGCTGAGTTACTGTCAAATGGCTAATTTGTTCAGGATCGAGGTTAAGTGAATTCTTGTCATCTTGAACCTCATTCTTCATTGGTAATTCAACCACTGAACCAAAATCTTCATCTTCTTCAACAATTAGACCACAACTTAATGCTCGAGTAACATATTTTCTGATCTTGTTGGCGTGAATTATTTTTCGACCATTTTCACCCATATCGACTAAATAAGAGTACTTTGATCTTCGATGTATGATCGTACATGGACCATGCCATCGAGAAATAAGTTTGTTTGTTGACGTTGGATACAAAACTATGACTTTCTCACCAGCTTCAAATTCTTTGTGCTTTGCTCTCTTGTTATACTGATTCGTGTATTGTAATTGCTTTTCTCGAGAGTAGGATTCTGCAAACAATAATGCTTTCTCCATATTTTCTTTGAGTTCTTTTAAATACTTTTCTGGTTTAACTCCAACATGAGGTGGTAAGTTTATTTCTCTAGTCCAACTCTCTTTTAATATTGCCAATGGTCCTCTCGGAATTTTCCCATAGACAAGCATATATGGTGATACTCCAGTAGTTGCATTCGGCACTTCTCGTAATGCCCACACTGTGAAAGGAATTATCTTGTGCCATTTCCTCGGGTTGTCTATTATCACATGATGGATCATCTTTTTAAATGTCTGATTCCATCTCTCTACTAATCCAGCAGCTTCTGGGTGTCCTGGTGTGTCGAATCGTGGACTACAGCCCATTAAATTGAGAAATTCTCTTGTCAAACTGGCTGTGAAGTTCGTTCCTTGGTCACTTGTAATCACGGACGGCACACCAACGTTCATGAACAGTTCCGTCAACGCTTCACACACAGCCTTCGCTGTCAGCGATTTCAATAAGAAGATTGTAGGCCATCTGGTGCACGAGTCCACAATGCATAAACAATACTTGTGACCTGCAGCAGATACTGGATCAATCGGGCCAACGAGGTCCATCGTCATTCTCTTGAAGGCGACCTCTTCTCTTGAGACTGGAGTGATAGGCACTCTAT
This sequence comes from Allolobophora icterica, assembly GCA_963556255.1. Classification (NCBI taxonomy): domain Eukaryota; kingdom Metazoa; phylum Annelida; class Clitellata; order Crassiclitellata; family Lumbricidae; genus Allolobophora; species Allolobophora icterica. Next base: position 10,557,482 of record OY744607.1, on the reverse strand, counting down.
CCATCACCAGACTCCTTGCCTTTAATTGACACTTCTCACAAGACTTACAAAATTTCACAATGTCTCTTCTCATCTTTGGCCATACAAAAGACAACTTTATTCGTTCTCTTGTTTTCTCTTCTCCTAGATGTCCTCCAAATACCGATTCATGCGCCAATTCCATCACTTTAATTCGTCTCTCTTTTGGTAACACTAGTTGATATATCGTCTGGTCTAATATCTGATATTTCTTATGCAATAAACCGTTGATCACACAGAATTCAGATTCTTTCTCTTGTGCTAACTTCCACCACGGCTTCAACGATTCATCATTTCTCTGTTGCTCTTCGAACTTCTTCGAATCGGCAATCTGCACCTTTTGTTCTTCATCCATCTCTTCATCTCTATACAAGTCTCCTATCCCCACATCACATTCATTGTCTTCTTCCGTTTCATTTAATGTGCCATTCTCGCATGCAGCCATCTCTTGCTCGTTCATCTCTGATGTTATACCATCTCGCGATAAGCTTCGTTGCTCATTACTGTCGTTTTCCTCATCACTTGAACTTTCAGTTTCACTCTTCTCATCAACATCTACCATTTCCTGTTTCCGACTCTGCGCTCTCGTCATTACATTTGCTTGTACACTCACATCTCCTTGTATCGTTTTGATCTTCATCTGTGGTACGGCTTTTAATTCGGCAATTATCTCTGGATGCAACAAGAATCTTTCTGTACTGCCCATCTTTGCAATACTAGCACACATCAAGGTGACATAAGGTGTAAGTGAACACTGGATTTTACGCGGAAATCCCTCTTCTTCCACGTCACTACCACACAGTCTAACATCGACTTTCACTAACTTCGCAGGAATGGCATCTCCTGCCACACATTGCAAATTCACTTTTCCAATTTGTTCCACCTTCATGCCTTCCAGTAATTCTTCACTAATCACCGGAATTTCTGCACCCGAGTCGCTCAGTGCTTTGACTTTCACTGGCTCTTTACCGTCTACTCCACGAATTTCAACCTCGACATATTGCAAAAACGATTTCTTCAATATTCGATTGTCATCTTTTCCTATGACTTCTCTCTGAATTTCAGTATCCAATAGAATTTCTTTTTGAATACCACATTTCATTACTGACTTTACTTCAGTTTCTTGGTTTTCTTGACCCGTGGTTTGATTACCTGTATCACTAACCACTTGAATCAAATTCACCCTTGTGTGTTCTTGATTTCTGCTAGAACTAGCTGCTGCCACTGGAACTAGACAAAATTTAACCAAATGTTTGTCTGAACCACAGTTGTGACAACGCTTCACAACCATGCCTCGTTGTTCATTTCCTTCATTTCTCTTATACTGCGTAAACGATGTGTTGCCTTCCCTCTTGGCAAACGGCGCTGACGATTTGTTAAATCCCTGACGACCAAACGTCACTTCTCTGGTTTCATTGGGTACAGGGACATTAGCCTTGACTTCTTTACCTATGAACTGATTCCCTGTTCCTGGATTACTTTTCCACTTTCCACTCTGGCTTTGGTTTACGGAACGTTGAGAAGGATAACTGTTTATATTTGGAAATGCAAACCCAATTCGATTGTTTACATGAATGTCTACTAGGTCTGCCACTGCACTAGCTTGAAGACAGTCAGTTCCTTCCTTCGACAATACAAACTGTAGTGGACCTGGCGGTAAACATTCTTTCAGCTTATCCGCTACCAGCAAATCAAAGAGCGTATCATACTCTTTGTTCACGTTTCGACTTCTCACGTAATAGTTTAACAAATTCTTCAGTCTTGCCGTAAACATCGTATAAGTCTCTTCTGTCGTCTTCTTAGCATCCACAAATCTGGCTCTGTATTCTCTCGAAGTCAATTTAAATTCTTTTAATAAGTGCTGCTTGACTTTATCGTAATTGTCTAGATCATCGAATGACAATCTATTCAGAACGGTTCGAGCTTTCGGCGTCATCAATGGTAGTAATAATTTCACCCAAAACGGCTTCTCCACAGCAAAGCTACGAAACGCGTTCTCGACTGTTTCAAAATATAATGGCACCTCCATCATATCAGTTGGCATTTGAGGCAATACATGCTTCATTGCATCACCTATTTTCTTAATTTTTGACACCAAAGTTTCACTTTCTTGCTGTTTCCTTCTTTCTGCTTCCCGTTCTTCTCTCATTTGCGTTTCTTTCAATGTCAATTTTGATTTCTCCAGTTTCAGACGTTCTTGTCTTTCTGTCTCTGCCTTTTCCAAACTTTCTTTCTGAAATTTGAGTTCTTCTTGTCTGATCTGTTCTGCGCGTTCCAACTCTAACGTTCGCGCTTTTTCTTTTTCTTCTTCACGCATTCTCTTTGCTTCAATCTGTTGCTGACGTACCTCTTCATCACTTTTTCTAGCTCTTTCAAATTCAATCATCTGCTCCAGTCTTCTTCTTTCAGCATCTTCTCTATCTCGTTTCAACTGTTCTAACTGAATCTCAAACTGATGCTTTTGCAATTCAAGTTCTGCCTTACGCACTTGTTCTGCTTTATCTTCTCTCTCTCTCTGCAGGCGCAATTCTTCTTGCCTTGCAAGTTCCGCTTTCTCTTCTTTCTCTCTCTGCAGACGCTCTGCTTTCTCTTCTTTCTCTCTCTGACGACGCAATTCTTCCTGTCTTATCTCTTTCTCTTCTTGTCTCCGTTTCTCCTCCCTATCTTCTTTCATCATCATCCACTGCATCAACATCTCCATAGACATAGGCACAGGAGGTTTTTCAATAGCCTTTTCTACGGCACCGCCAACGGCACCTTCTTCTTCGACTTCTTCTTTAACCCACACATCGGCGAGTTCCTGCATCATGTCACCACGTGACATACCTTCTAATTGTTCTTCTTTAAAACCGGCTTTCAACAAACGCTGTTTTAGCCTTTCCGTAGACATCTTCTTAATATCTGCTTGTCTTTCAGCACTTAGTTTCTCCATCTTACTTGTTTACTTTGGTGATTTCTCTTTTCAAAGAAGTCACGGTTTTTCTTGTTGTGTGAATCGATAAACAAACGGGATTTCTTTTATATTTGTTCGTGGAAAACAACGAAATTTTTATACCGTTTCTCGTGTTCCACCGTCGTTGATATCGTAGACACGTCACACAGCAACAACGCGTAGATTCTTCTAACACCGTTGTAAATTCTTTTATCACCGTCGTAGATTCTTCTATCCGCCGAAGGAGGTGATAACGTGAATTTTAATCCACCGTGAGTTTATATCCACCGTGAGTAATTATTCCACCGTGAGTATTTATCCACCGTGTTATTTATCCACCGTGAGTTCTTATCCACCGTGAGTTCTTATCCACACCGTCACTGCCACCAATAATGTCAATTTAATCCTTCCGTTGACAATCCTTCTGATTAAATCCTTGTTCTCTTCGTACTTAACGCCTATTTAACGTTCACCTTTTGAACACTAATTCTACGTATAAGTATAACCTGAATTAATCAGCAACACAGTTTAATATCTTTTCAGTTTAATAAGAAACAAACAGACAGAACTCAATTCGATTACAACTCAACTAGTCAGCCACACTACTACAGCGAACACCTTCGAATTCAAACTTCTCTAGTCAGCATAATTCTTCGCGCCTCTTGACACACCTGTCTTCTGTGCGCATAAGCGAAATCTAAATAATATACATATAGCGCGCCGCTGCCGATATCGGCCGGCCGCGCGTGTCACTAAGACTAAACGTTATACATCTATCATATATACATATACACGAGAAACTAAAGTAAGCGCACTATATATATACGCTAATATCTCGCACTGCAAGACTGTACACAAAACTCAGTTCACATGTGCCTTCCCAGAGATCGCAGTCTCAGCCTTGCTTCGGGTATGTAAGAAATTATGGTACCCCTAACTTTTATACCAAAGTTACGCCCCTGGGGGTACCCCTCGCACCCCCACAAATTACGCCTATGATGTCATTCTCCGAAATTTCTCAATGCCACACAAAAACCAAGTCGGGGAGATCAGCTTATTCACCGGCGCTTCTATAACCTCGTTGACAAGTACAAGTCTCATCAACATCATCAGTTCTTGACACCAGCCATTTGGCGGCAGTGGGTGCGAATAAAAGATCTCCATTGTCCTCGGTCATTTCTCAAGCCCACTACTCCCCTTAATGCTAGTCCAAGTGATGCTATGTCCTCATTTAGGCTATAATTATCTATCCATCGTAGTATCGGTTTGCCTTTGCTTTCCTACGAATCGCGCATGTACAACCATGGAGTGCATTGTGTAGGTTCGATCAAGCTATACTCGACTATATCTAATATCCTAACGTAGAATGGCGCTCGACGCTTGTCCACTATCAATTTAAACCTTTATCATTATGTAACCTTTCCTTATTCGTCCTTAGGTCTGTGTTAACGACTAACAACACTTCGAGAAACGCGTCCAATAAAACGAGCCTGGGCTTTTCCTGATCCTGCGAGAGCAAGAGTTTACACCGTCTATTCTGTAAAAGGAGAGCGTTTATCTTGCATGAACAAAATACTTACTTACTTAAAAGGGAGCTGTACGTGTTTGGCTTCGACCATCAGAGAGGCACAACGTTCTGATTGTGGGCTACCTCCCCAGGATAAACTACAATCGTGCCCCCAAAATGTAAATGCTTTTATTGGCTAATCTCACCACATGCATTTTCCCGTTGCCAACGTTTTCATTCTGGGAACCCTACAAAGTTTTTTAATTTTCTTAGCAAACCAAAAACTGTTAAAAGTGAATGTGAACATGAGATACAATCACTTTAGTTCCCACTTTTCCGAATGTAAAGCAAATGTGGACCGTCAACCTTTGCATGACAAACTCTTTCAGAACGGCTTATTACTTGGCAAACAATACGCTAGGCAGAGCTGCTATACATTGTATTTAAAAAGCTTTGTCAACTATATCTGCTGCTTTTTGTTTGAAACACACAAAAACCATGATAAGTTCTTTGTGAAATTAATACTTCTCAACACTTTCCAAACAACAAGTGATGTGCATTTACATCATACAAGTAACAAATATGAAATATAATTCTCAGGCCTAATTTCGCAGCACTGTTCAATTATGGTCCCTTTCATAAACAGACACAGTGAAACGAAAAATGCTGCAATCGAATTGTGCAGAATACTGACAAAATAAATACCACAAAATCTAAAACTTTTGTGTAAATTATGTTCAGAAATTATTAAAAATCATCTTTAGGTAGTTGTCATAAAACGCATATTGAGAACCAAGGAATTTTATAAACCTGCATGTCGGCTTAAAGTGTTAGTCATCGAAGTCAAGAAGGCTACAGTTCACGTATCAGATCTCGACATTTCAACCCCGAAACTATGACCAGATTACAAGGCTATGCATGTTTGTGATCAGCCTCTATGCTCGAGTCTAGCTTATGCTCCTGTTGAGCTGATATGGCCGTCAGGATATGATGCAGACCCCCAGTTTCCATATGGTCACTCGAAGCAGTTGTATAAACATCGGTAGTTGGATCATGGCACACGGATCCATCAGCCAATTGCAGAGCAGATGCAGTAGTCGCAGTAACCGTTGTTTGCTGAAGATACACGTCGCTGTTCAGCTGGCTTATCGCACTCTGGTACAGTGTGCCACCGTCGGCCGTCTGCACAGGCGCCATCAACGAATGGCCTTGTTCGTTCATAATCACGTAAAATCCGTCAGCTGATCGAGTCAGCTGTACGACCTGCTGGCCGCCGACAGCGTCTCCACCGTGGAATACTCTACCATCTAGGGTTGTCACAACATTTTTCAGTTCCATCATTTCCGTGGTAGAACCTTCAACCTGCATCATCACAGGCTCCAAGTACGACTGCGAACCAAAATCAACAACAGTGTACGACTGCTGCGTGGAGACATTGTTAATGGTGTTGCCCAGCGTCTGAACAGTTGTAGTCACCGCACTTTCTGCCTGGTCGCGGACATGGACTACTTGGTTTTTGCCACCCACATCTCCTGGATCAGAGCTGACGACCACATGGATCACGTTGGTATTGTTCTGCCCTGCGTCCTCATTGTTTATCAGATTGTTCTTGTGATCCTCCAAGTGACTCAGCCAATGCTGCTTGTTAACGGTCTGGTACTGGCAGCTGTCACATAAGTAAATCCCTTCACATCCTGGGTGCTTGTTTTTCAGATGTGTCTTCAGTGAGATTGCCTGTATGCATGAGTATGCACAGTACAGACATTTGTACGGCTTTTCACCGGTATGCCGCATGCGATGACGTCGCAGAGTATTGTGATCACTTGCCATATAGTTACACATGTCACATCTGCTCAAAGAAAACAAAAACCATTTTTACAACAAAACTTCATTACAGCATGCTTCACTATAACAAAGTGTCAATTTAATGTTGTGAGGAGGAGGAACTGCTTTGAAATAAGACTTCATTTAATATACTTTTTGGACTGAAAGGTACCATACCCCCACTTTTATACCCATTGTTTTTGCTCATTATTGTTTTATGTGAGGAAGCCCTCATGATTCAAAACAAATACCAAGCATTATCATCAGTGTGATCATCATCAGCATCACTCTCATTGTTATTATTATTATTTTACTAAAAGAGGTGGCAGTATATTATCTGTGAAAGATTCAAAACAATTACCAAGCATTATCATCAGTGTGATCACCATCAGCATCACTCTCATTGTTATTATTATTATTTTACTAGAAGAGGTGGCAGTATATTATCTGTGAAATCACAATGCAATTTTTACAAGAAATTGATACGACAATATCCTGTATGAGATCACAATGCAATTATTCCCAGAAGTTAAAAGAGGTTGCTACGGCAACGTGCCCTCTATGAAATCACAATGCAATTATTACAATACGTTGCTACGGAAATATAGCTTGTGTGAAATCACAATGCAATTATTAGGCCTACTAGAGGTTGCAATATATCCTCTACAAAATCACAATGCAATTATTCCCGGAGATTAGACAATCGTTGTTACGGCAACACAATAATTATTATGTTCTCTATGCTCTCATCCTGCACAATCACATGCAATTATTACAAGAGGTTGCTACGGAAACATAATACCCTGTAAAATCACAATGCATTATTCTGAGAGGTTAGAAGAAGTTGCTAAGGCAATATATCCTCTATGAAATCACAATGCAATATTATTCCTAGCGGTATGCTGCACATCCTCTGTGAAGTCACAAAGCAATTATTCCTTCGTTTTTTATATTGTTTGTTATATGCTTGTAATATTGCATTACCTGCTGTAGCTCACAAAGGTAGTGTTTTGTTTTAAAGAGGTTCCAGTAGTGTTGCGTGCCGACCGAGTCTCTGGACCAAGTTGTATCAATAGTGTGAAGGTTTTACCCAGTTGTAATACTTAAATGTATATAAGGATTTTCATTTTGTGACATACGGCTGTAGTCACGCTTGAGAGACTGGCACGTTAGATGAAATACATTTTCCAATCTTACACGATGGTAAATACATTTACTCATTTTCTGAGCCAAAAGTTAGGGGTCACTTACACTGAAAGGGGAATTGAACTCAAGTATAAATATGTGTATATCTGTTGAAGAAGAGCAGACCCATAACCTAGCCTGTAGGAAGCGTTAGCGACTTAGTTTTCCTAGCTGAGGCATATGAAAGCATGTGGTCAGTCCTCTCCTTTGTTGTCTGATCTTCCCACCAACAGTGTGCAGTCAGTGTACTCATTACAGCTGAGTTGGCTAAGGAGTGCAGGTGGAGCAGAAATCTCGAAGCAAATTTCTGCCCTGGCAGGGCTTTGAACTCTGAACATTTCAATACGTGTTGGTGCAATGCATAATCAACATGATAAAAGAAAATGTGTAACTGACACCTGAAAAGCAATACATAACTCGAGTACCTGTATGGCTTTTCCCCAGTATGTGTTCTCAAATGTAAGTCGAGCATTGCTTTTCTGGAACTTTCATGACCACAAGTGTTGCAGAGAAATGGTTTCTTTTTATCGTGAACTATCTAGACGAAACAAAACAAGCATTTAAGTTTAGACTCTTCATTTTTTTCACACACATGCAAAGGTGTCAAAGGTATGAGGCCAAATAAATGCTTTTCCATCCATGTACTGCACTGACCATTCCTTCGAGCTTTAAATATGACAATTTTGATCTAAAATATTTCACTAATTAACTCGGTCTTGCAAAGCAAGTTTAACCAATGCGGGCACTAATTACAGCACAAATCGTTCTAAACTTAATTCAGCCAAAAGTGGCCTACATAATCCTAGAATCAAAAGCCAAGTTCTTGTTTTTGAATATCAGTAGTGTACAAATACATTATCCAGCTATGAGTGGCTAAAAGGAAAATTCTGTTTCATAATGAAAATCTATCAAGAAAATAATAATATAATTATTTATAAGTCACTATACATAAACATAGTGCCATCGCTTTTTGCAGCACGTTCAATGACTTGGCCTGATTTCCCGGAAATAACAATAAATAGTCTAAGTTCCCGAGGGATCATATGCACCTTGGGGCAAAAAAAAACACTATTAATATTTACTAGCTGTGATGATCCTGAGCAAATAAGGATTGCAATGTTACCTCGACATGTTTCTTGAGACTTTTTTGATTTGCGAAGACGCGTTTGCAGATGTGACACTCTTTGTTTTTGTCACCAAAAGACGACTGTCCCACTCCTCTGCCATCGAGATGTGTCAACTCGTGAGTTTTCAGCTGATTGCGCTGCTTGAAGCCCTTGCCGCAACTGTGACAACAGAACGGCCGTGTCTCGCTGTGTGTTTCCTGGTGCAGTTCCAGTTTCTGTAGCGAGTCAGTCCGATATCGACACAGACCAGGTCCAACAGCAGCAGATTGGCACTTGAAGAGATCACTGTCTATTGTATGCACTTTCCAGAGGTGCATACGAAGTGCCTTCCAGACGGCAAACGTCGTTCTGCACTCGGGACAAACGAATGCTACAGACTGTCTGTCATCGCCAATAGCAGCGTGACAAGTAACGTGATAACTAAGACTCTGAGGTTTAAGAAACTTTGCTGAGCATCCTTTAACTTCGCAGCTCAGATTGAATGCCTCGGACGGCAGCTGTCTCTTTTTGTGCTTCCTCCGGCTGATGAAGTAGTCCTCTATCAGCGCCCTTGGAGGTCGGACTTTGCGCTTGCTCTGTCCACCTATCACAGAGTCCGCTCTCGCGATGCCCAACATGTTGACCGCATTTATTGCGGCTGAACTATCCTCGGGTTCTTCTTTGCTTACCGCCATCACGTCCGAAACAGCAGGCTGGTTCGAATGTCCATCCGCATCCAAATTGATAACCTCCCCCGTCGGAATGACTTTACGCTTCCTGCCTGGTTTCTTGTACATCTGCGCTTGAGTCCCGATGCTTACCGTGTTTGGTGGCATCACCACTTCGTCAGACGCCTGCGTCGAGGTAAAGGTCTCCATGTGTTCTTGGTTTACATGCTGTGTAGAGTCTTCGAGCGTCACAAATCCCATGTTACACTTTGAACAAACAAAATACTCATTGTGGTTTGACTCGCTGCTCATCTTTGCTGTGTTTGACTCTCCTGGATCAAACCTAGTGCCGTCGAGAGTATGAATCAACGGAAGGGAATCGATCATCAAGGAAGATCGAGGCTCAAGTTCAGATCCACAACTAACAACATTCTCGAACATTTTAAGCGGCCTCCCTCCATCGGACCGCTCTCCTAAATCAGTCTGCGTACATTCAGCGGATGTGGGAACAGAAGTTCCAACCCAGTGACTGGTTTTTGTAGTACCGCCCGTGTCCAGCGTAACATCGTCCGGAACGGAAAGCCAGACTTCGTTGCCATTGATGCTGAACCTCATTTCTCGAAAGCAGCCCCTGCCTTGTACGTTGGATTGCAGAATGTTCGAATGGAAATTGCTGTTCAACTGAACATCTGCAGGTTCCTGATGTGTACTACCAGAAGATGGCTCTACAACAACAAGACCACCGGCAGCCATGTTCAGCCTAGATGCTGCGGTAGTAGATGTTTCAGAGATACTGCTCTTTACAAAGAATGACCCACCCGCTCCATCAGCGAGCTGCGTAGAGATCGACCTGCAAGGATCCCCCATTCTCTGCATACCAGTGACAGGAACGCCTGGAATAGCATGTGAAACGCCATCTGCAGAAGAAGCTGTTTCAACGTTTGCCAAAGTTCCCTGCTCTATCGTCTGCTTCAGAGCAGACACAGAATGTGCAGAATTTCCTGGAACAACAGAGACCTCTTGAAGGTGTGTACGGAAGATGTGGCTTGTCGCGTCATCAGATCCGTCAAAGATTACGTTGCACAGCTTGCAGCGATATGTGTAGATAACTTCCACAAACTGGCTTACATCGATTACAGAGTCGGCCACTGACTGACCCTCCACAAGGTTACCAATGGTTACTGCTGCCATGGCGATTCTAGGCCATGGAAAGTCATGTTCGTTCCCTGACATCAACAAAAACAGGACAAAACATGAATTATGCAGTGCAGTAAGCAGGTAATATTGTGCAACATGGAGTTTTGCCTTTTAAGAAAACCAGCATTCTTGCAGCTATCCTACATTAATGTCTTGTAATTCTCAAGAAAAGCTCGCTTGCAGTTAATAATACAAGTTTGTAAGCAATATGGCCATTCTAAAAATAATAATATTCGTTTTTTTTAATTCAAACTGACAAGTACGCAGTAGGATTACATGATATAGCAGTAACAGACAATAACAAGTCTAACAGCAGTCAAATTTAACTGTATGGCAGCCTGCAAGGCACCCATCTGTCCTACTGCTCATGTTACAGTTGCCCCGCTAGGGAGTGTAGTGAGTGAAAAGGCTGAGTAAACCTTTATTGAGCTAGCGGTATCAAACCCACGTCCTCATCGTTGTGCCAGCATGTTGCCATTCAGCCTTATCCCCGTCCCTAGATTCCAAGAGCAAGTTCAGCATGCTGCTGGAAGTACTATCCAAACATCAGTTATCAATCATCAATCCGAACATGAACTCGAGCCCATCGAGCCTCATCACGTCTTGGACCTTCCTCTTGGAACAGTCTTCTGCTACACATCTGTGCTGTTTCATTAACTCTGCTCAGCAAACATTTTCAAGTTAAAATGCACTTATTTTGATCATTTGGATAGTCAACAGTACAGCGCTTTTGAGGTAATTTAACGCGCTATATTAAGTGACTTTGTGCATACATGCATAGTTGCATACATACATACATACAGTCATACATACATACATACACACATACATACATACATACATACACAGTGTTACACACATACATACACACATACACACACACATTAAGTAACAGAGTACTTAACCCAAAAAATTTTCAAAACCACAACAATACAGGAAGTAAAACAACTTCACAACAGTCAGCAATATGATACTGGCAAGTGGAATTCAATATTCACAAAGTTTTTATGGTGCTGTATATATCGTCATGGGAACCATTTAATTACTAATTACTTCATTCAACACTCCTTCCAATAGCATTCAACACTCTATCTTGCAATCTGGGGTGTCCATGCTGGTTACAAGTGGGGAACCACAAGCGGTTGTTTCTCAAGAATTAAAGCCTAATGCAGAGTTGATGGTGCACTGTATTTTATTCACAAAGGTCAGTTTCTCAATCTGATGGTGGCATAGAGTTAGTAGTTATTCCGTGCATATATGTGCACATCTGTTCCACTAAAAGGTACCAACTTTCAATGATCAATGTTTTGTATAAGCATAGCCACCACAGGGCAAGAGGCCTTCCCTCTTGCTTTTTTGGATTTCAAAAATTTTCCATGGGCTATACCCCAGCACCCCCAAGTACCCCTCCCAAAACCCCAGTTGCCTCCTCTTGAATTTAAGTCTGGCTACGTTCCCGATGTTTTGATGTGTATATTGTGACCCCCTGTACATTGTATTGTATTGGGCATTTATAAAGCGATTCTCGCGGTATAGACCATTCAGAGGCGCTCCCAGTGCGCGATTTAAGGTGAGAAAAAGAAGCAACGCTACCAGAGAGAATGGTCATGCGGACAGAAGGAGGAAGTCGGTTCCAAAGTGAGGGACCTATGCAGGCAAAGGATCTTGACTGAGCCATAGTAGTCCTGACACGAGGAACTAAGAGGTCCACATGGTAGAATTTTACACGTGCTACACCTGATCTAATGACACGATTCCGCCACTAATACACTGTGTCAAATGCAGGCGTCAAGATAAACGAGAAAAGCATAGGATCGCATCCAAGGCCATTGGTTGAAAATTGTATTGATGGTGCAGTGCACTAAATGCGCGTGCACTAAAGGCAGCAAGTGGTATGGTAAGAACTGTCCAGTCATGCCTCTTATCCTCTTCAAAGGCTTATATTTCGTTGGATTTTTGGTAATCCTGGGTTTTAGCGTCCGAAATTATTTACATTGCATGAGCGATGAAAACGTTTCACAGTTAAACTCAAACAAGAAGTTGGAAGATTGATGAAAATATCAATGAAACTAGAAGCCGGATGATCGATTAAAATATTACATAGTTAAAGTCAAACTAGAAGTTGGAATTGCGATGAAAATATATCGTTTTAGTGCAGATATTATTCCCGTGTATGACCGATGAAAACATTATAGTAAAACTCGAACTAGAAGTTGGAAGATTGACGAAAATATTCACGAAACCAAAAGCTGGATAATCGATTAAAATATAACTCAAACTAGAAGTTGGATGAACGATGATTATTTATGGTATATTGTATTAGAACGTTTCAATGAAAATAATTTCAGACGCTAAAACCCAGGATTACCGGATTTTTATTCTAATCTTGAACATAATGTCCTATTTCGAACAATCCAAACACCGGCCACCGACTTTGATTTGGTGCAGAAACATGTTTTATCCTCGACTCCATTTTGTCGAATGCTTGACAACAAATTGTATCTGCTGAGCTCAATATTGAACAAATAATATTTACCTTGAAGCTAAACTAATCTATATCATACTAAGAACCAATTAGCAGAAACAAGAGTTCCAAATTTTCTATTCTAATAATAAATGAAAGATAAATCTCAAAACAACATAGCTAGAAACCGACGAAATATGGCGGCGCCTCTGATAGGCTGAAATTGGCAGCAGTGGAAATTCGTAAACTTCCATAAGTAAGTTAAACGCCAGGAAATTTAGAGACCTTGTTATTAGGCCTCTCTTCGTAGTACCTGAATTTCTTCAACGTCCATAAAGCTATGTCATGGGAACAATTAGCTTAATCACAAGGCACTTATTTACAAATAAAATCGGTTAAGCAGATGTGGTCAGGTTCGATTACAGGTTCGATTACTAGGAATGCAGTGCAAAGCCAAAGCATCGCTTCGTGGAGGAGTTGAAAAGTTTTTTTGTTTAGGAAACCACAATTTTTTTTAACTTTCATAAATTTCTTCTTCTTGTAGAAGTTATTTTGACAACATTGATTTAACTATTTTTAATTTTGGAAATCGCAGCGACTAACATTGATCTTTGTTACACGTACGGTGTAGGCCTATAGTCTTGCTAAGTAGGCCTATGTCATAAAGGGGTAGGGACCCATTATCAATTTCAGTTGTATTAGGCCTAATCATTGCCGATTGCTTGTGTCCACGTCTGACACTGTAACGACGAGAGTGTACTAAAAGTGACTGGGAAACAAGTGCAGCTCGTCGTTAAACTGTTAATAATAACTATTTCGCGCAGAGCATCTGAGAGCTATTTCAACAAAATGTAGTCCTACCTTCGAAGGGAATTTCCTGTTCTCCCCCATATGCCCTTCTGCCCTCAATTTCTCTGCCCCTTCCCTTTTCCTTCCTTCCGTTACCCTACCTCAACACGACTCTCCCTTCAACATTGTTCTTCCTGTCCCACTAAAATGTGGTGCCTAACTGGACGGACCACTGTAGGATTTAGTCTAACTGTACTAAATGGACCACTGAGCGTCTGCGCTAACCGTACTAATGGACCAGATATCCCATTACACGTACATTATATACGTGTGTGTGTGTGTGTGTGTGTGTGATGAGCTGGTTCACGTGCTTGACTAGCCTTGCTGCAACCCCTTGATAATATTTTCAAAGCTGTGGCGAAATTGGTTGGGTTAACCCATCACTGCATTTTTGCTACCATTATGAATTTATGATGCATTTCACTCCTCACCATTTGATAATCCATACGCATTATACATAATAAATCATGAATCACCAAAACAGTTTGTAATTTTTTGGTAATAGTTTTGAAAATTTTAAAAGTAAAATTTAGTAAATGAAATTGTTTAATTGACGCTTAATATTTCTTGTGTAGTGTACCATTACTGTACAACTAAGAGTTACAAATTTCAATGGCAGCTGCTAAATTTAAGTTTAAACATTACTTCAGATTTAAGAAGAGAACAAAGCTACAGAAGGCCAACAATACTATTTCAATTATAACTAGAAAAATGAAGGAATTTCTGAAGGTTCCAGCCGACCCTGGCAAATCGTAAGGCCCACAGAGGTCGCGACCCACAGGTTGAGAACCGCTGGCCTAGATGTAGGGATGTCTGCAGCTCTTTGTCCAGTTCACTAGCTGCACTTTCAGATATCAGATTTCCCACATCCACGGCCATAAGGTTTCAACATACCTTAGATACAACTGTATGCCAGAGCAGTTCAGAGTGCTGTACATTTGCCGTCTATATCCAGCAGCGGCTTAAATTCTTAGTCCTGTACACCCTATGGTCATGTTTTATGCATACTGAAATGATCCAGTTTTTTAAAAAAATTCTCCAACAGCACGATAGAACATTGTTACCAAGAATTCGAGTAATTCTACAATGAAAAGTCAGTCAAGCAGATCCTATGCTAAGGAAATGATCTACACTGATCAGTGTATAAATGCTTTATTGTCTGATTAAAAAACACAAAAGGAAAGACAATTTAACGAAGTTTTTGGCATCACTTTTGCTTATAAGGTATTGTCTGATGTTCTTCTCTGTCATATCGATCATGACCTTCTCTGTAACAAAAACCAAGAAACTGTCATAGATCATGAGGCCTTTTCAAACGCAACTACACACACACTGTTTATTTCATTAATTCATTTTTTATATTAGGATCATGTGCTTTGCCTTATATTTCAAATCCCCATGGCATTATGCCCTAAAATATATGGTCCCCTTTAGGTTAAGTGAGAGGTCAAGGGTTCAAACCCCTGCCAGGACAAATATTCGTGTACACATTTCTGCTTCACCTCAGCTATAACGAGCATACTGTTGGTGGGAAGACAAGACGGCTGAGGCTAAGAAATACAAAGTCACCAGCAATTCATGTATGTATGCATGCATGCATCAGAGCACTTGTATAGCGTGCTTAAAGTAACTCAAAGGGTGCTCCAGCACGACAACCTCGGAATTACCGACCAAAAATATGTCTGGAGTCAAGCAGAAAAGTTTCATGCACTGTTAATGATGCTAGTGATCGTATAACGAGGGCTAGCTTAAGGGATTGCTCTTCTTATAGTTAACTAAAGATCCTGTTCTTTGCCTTATACATCAAATTCCCATGGCATTAAGTCCTAAAATTTATGCTACCCCTAGATTTTCCACTAGAAAATCTAAACAATCTGGTAATCTAAGAGGATTATCTATTAATCAGAGATACATATTGGCTGCTTGAAAGAAACCATCTACAACCTGTAGCATCTTTGGCAGTAGAGATCACCATCACATCCTCTACAGCGGAGAACAGCATCGTTGTTACATATGCAACACCATGGCAACTCATCTGATTCCATTTCAGAATCATCGATGGGTTGTTTTGGTGCCTGCAACCAGACATATATTCTTGTTACTGCGTTTACAGATGACCAGCTCAGCAACATTTACCCATTTGCCTATTCAAACGTTTTGCCTATTCTAGCCTCTTGCCTATTGGCCTATTCTGTTGTTTGATCTACTTTATTTTAACATTTAGCCTAATCAGCTATTCTAACATTTAGCCTATGGTACTTGCCTATTCTAACCTTTTGCCTATTTGCTTATTCTAACCTATTGCCTATTCTATTATATTCTGTTCTAAGATCTACTTGATTTTAACATTTAGCCTAATTACTTGGCTAATATTCTAACATTTACCCTAGGGTACTAACCTATTGCCAACTAGTCTATTTTAACCTTTCATCAAAAGCCTATCTGTGCCTCGAACAGAACCTAGTTCGATCTTTTCCAATCTGGTAAATATATTGCTTACAAAAAGGATGAGTTGGTTGTCTTCGCTCAAATTACTTTGGTCACTGAAGAAATTTAAGCTTTATGATTAAGATCATGTCACCTTGACAGAATTGTCTGGTCAACAGTAAACAAAACTAACGTTGTCACAATGTCCACAGTCATATATTGTCAGTTGCATTATGTATACAGAACATTTCTGGAGAAATCAGTATGTCTGCTAATATGAGACAATGCTTTACATGTGCACTAATAGTTTATGAAATGTTCTGAAAATCACTAATGCAAAATGGTGATAAAAATGTTCTGTACATGTTCAAAAGAACATTTATCTACTGGTAAATAATGAAAGTTTAAAGATTTTTACTTTGCTAGATTTGGAATGTCTCTGATCCGGTGAGCGAAATTCAGATTCTTCGGAAGCAGCTTCCTCAAGGCGACTTTCTTCTAAAAGCTACGGTCACAGATGCAGTAAAGTCATTTGTACATTCCAGCCTTGTAAAACATTGCACTTAAAATAAGTGTATTATATTAATACGAAAATCTGTAACCAAAAAAATGTCGCCCAGAAATTTGAATCTGTGGCCTATTGTATCTGAAGATAGGGTCTAAGTGTATCATGGCACCCTTGACTGGACTCAATTAAAAAGTTCAAAATTCAAATTCGAAAACCATGACCAGCCTGCTAAAGGTCATTTTCAAGGTGACACAACCTAGACCATACAGTTTCAGTCACACTCAAACATTCTCATCGTTCAAACTTTGTTGGCATATTTACAAAGGCAACATCATATAATGTAATGTAACAGAACACTTCTATAGCAGCTGTTAAGAGCCGCTCTAATTACCGTATGCACTGTATAAGTGTCTATTAGTCAGATGGCAAAAGGTGACATGTCTTTAATGTTCGAAAAATTGCATTGAACTGATTAAACCCAAGGTGTCATACTTTTAAGTCAAAATATCAAGACTGTCACTTTTGGTGTTTGAAGAGTTGTTTTAGAGATAAAAACTTTGACAATAAGAGAATTTGTTAACATACCTGTTGTATGACTCTTTTTGTTGCCTCTTCTTCATTCTCTTCGTCTGATTCAGGTGCAGAATATCCTGTACAAAAAATTCCTTTTTTAACAAATACAATTGCTGGCTCACATGGTAATTTTAAGGGCAAAACCATGAGCATATACCAGTACACTAGAACGTTCTCTATGCTAATATTTACTTTTATTTATTAAGGTATTTTATATAGCATCACTCCAATAATCGGTCACGCTGAGCGCCTAAATCGGGTTAAATGTCATTAACACTTGAATAATGAGCGTATACTAAAATGTATGGAAAACTAAGCCCTCTCATCGTTGAAGGGTTAAGACAGAAATATCTTCAGTAAGCAAAAAGTGCACGGAAAACTAGAAGAGAGACTAGTGGTGGGCCCAAGCACACTTGTAGAGCCCATTCAATGGATACTACATCTAAAGTTCAGAGAGAGAGAGAGAAACTGAGAGACAGAGAGAGAGAAACATTGAGAGACAGAGAGACACACTGAGAGAGAGAGTGTGTGAGAGAGAGACAGAGAGAGAGAGAGACACAGAGACACAGAGAGAGAGAGAGAGAGAGAGAGAGAGACAGACAGACAGACAGACAGACAGACAGAGAGAGACACAGAGAGAGAGAGACACACACAGAGAGAGAGAGAGAGAGAGAGAGAGAGAGAGAGAGAGAGAGAGAGAGAGAGAGAGAGAGAGAGAGAGAGAGAGAGAGGGAGAGACACACACACACACAGAGAGAGAGAGAGAGAGAGAGAGAGAGAGAGATATCTGATAAGCGGCAAGTTGTTGGACCTAACACAATGGTGCATCAAGGACTAAAAGTGATTACTGAACCTCTCTGAATTCATACCTGGCCAATAGCATAGGCCAGACTGTGGAATTGGCAACAGTGCTCACTTTGTAACGCATACAGAGTGGGCTTAAGCATGGTTACTGTGTAGGTACCTTGAGCAAGTCCTTCACTCACAGTTGCTCAGCACCATCGATTGATGCTTAGTCATTAGATAATGGCACTTATTACATGCATAATAATAATAAATAAATATTAGAATATTTAAAATAATTGAGAACAAATGCAATAGCTAAAATTGAGTATCGGTATTCGAATTCACCATGGTTTTCCTGATTTCCTAGGAGGCTTAAATGTACACACCTCACAGAACGGGGTAGCTTAACTGCTATGCAGAAAAGTTTTATCTGTAGAAAAGAAAGCAAACCTTCAGCTTTGGTTTCATTCTGGTCACTCCCAGCCGTAGCTTTTCTGTCAGCTTTCAGGCGCTGGACCCGATTCCAAAGTTCTTTGTCCTTGCTCAAGTCTTCCATTGCCTTCTTTGCATCGATCTCCATCTCGGCTGCCACCTCCCTTACCATTCGGTCAATGTCTGAGCTGCTAGTATCTTTATCTGCCATTCCTCCTGTGTCAGTGGCAGAGGCACCAATGTTGTATGTAGCACATCCCTGAGCTTTTGGATGCATCTCCCCTCTGTTCAAGTCATTTGTTTCTTCGCTAGATCCTTCAGCACAAATTCAGAACATATTTTTCAGAAATAAACCATTACAAATTAATAAACTATTGCTGAAAAAGGTTGTTAAACAATTAACTTCCTATTTTTGTCCAAAAATTTTACCAGCTTGACTTGGGTAATTTCTTTTAAAGAACTGCATTCAAAAGTCATGCAAGTTTCTAAATTGGTACTAATGATAGTTATAATAACAGATAAAGCTTAAACATTTATGCAACTAACAGTAAATAATGACCACTGAAAAAATCTATGAAAATATCCAGTTTTCATAAAGTACGCTGAATGCAGGCATTTTACTGATATACAGGTAAATAGTAAAAGCAAGTTACTGATGTTAAGTTTGTAGATAAAAAAGCTCAAATAAAATAAAATTATACAAAAAGCTGACACTGAAAGGAAAGAAACTGCATATAACCAAATGTGAAGTAAATGATGGCAAGTCCCACAATATGCTGGCTCCATGTTGAGGCCTTTGGTCTCCAATAAATCAGCTCTGAATCTGCACCTCTCTATGTTTTGCATTGGGACCTGTGAGCTCTGCTTTTACTAGTGCAGTGCAGTTGGCCATTTATGAAATAGTTGAGTTTAAATTTTTTGATCATTCTAGACTGATTTCTTACTCTTGTTATTGACACCATGTGAATCTATCTCAACTTCTTGGCAAATCTGACTGAGCAGATCGTCAACTTGTTCTTGTTGCATTTTTCGATTTTCAGGCTTTAAAACCTGAAGCAGATTTGCCAGTAGAGATTATCAATTTTATGCAAACATAGCTTACAACAGCATCAGCTAACCAAAGATTCACATCAAGACGGACAGTCATCCATGCATTTGTCATCAAAGTATGGGTACAGCAGTTTAGTGGTCATCATGGTCAGCTGTCAACCAATGGCATCCAAAGTTGCCACAAATCTGCACTAGAGGAGTCATGGTTGGATGGCAAAATGGGTTTAAAAAATGAGAACCACTGATAATCACTACTGACATATGCCTATAATTATTTAAAAAAAGTTAAAGTGGTTCAATAGAAGTTTTAAGATTACTGTGGCTCAATAGAAAGAACGTTGCTCATCGTTAAAATAAAGAACTGGAAGAAAATAATTGAAATTAAGGCAAGGTGTCATTGACCAAATGACATTTAGTAAAGGTGCCTTGCTCTGAAAAAATGTTGGAAAGCACTGGTCTGATAAAAAATTATAACTAATTAACCAAGATAAAGACTGGATGGTTGCACAGCTTGTGTTTGTCATAACAGGGAAATATTAAGATGAAAAGATGACAGAACAGATGAACAGAGGATAACGTACAGCTGGCTGCGTAGCTTTGCTTGGGTCTTGGCCCCGAACAAGAGCAAGGCGCTCGGCCATTTCACGGTCAGAAGGAACCTTCGCATTTCGTTCTGGCAAAACAAACATTCAATCAACATAAAGGTAATGTAATGTAAGTGATTATAACTGAATGCATTATACTATGTGAGATAAATGTAACATAAACAGAGAGCAAAAGAACAACATTAATGAGGAAATAAAGACAAAGAAGAAATAAAGATAAAGTAGAAATAAACAAAAATATAAAGACAAAAAGAAATAAAGATGAAGAAGATAATGATAAAGAAGAAGTAAAGGTAAAAAACAAATAAAGGCGAAGAAGATACAGAAGAAATAAATTGGAATGATAGAAACTATGCTTGCCTTCCCTTAACTTTGACATCCGACTTTCAATCTCTGCTTGCGATGGTACTGGGGCACCTAGCAACAAATAAAAATAAAACCAAAACAACATAGCTGTTAACTATCTTCTGTTCTTACTGCTTCATCAACAACATACATGTATGTTATTTCAACCAGTCAATAATTTTCCTGAAGCACTCAGCCATTCTATTCAATCATGGTTTGTATTGTCAGGTTGTGAGTGCCTCTGTTAAATTTCTGTTCAAGTGGCACTGTGTGTAAACGTGCAATTCCAATGACTACTAAAACTGTTAGATTGGAAGCTATATTTGAGGACCCTTTTACATACTAACAACATCCGAGTGAGGCAGTGTCAGTCTCCCATCCATGGAAACACAAGTACAGATGTGTGTTATCATTATTATTACAACAGTCCGTAATGCGTGCAAGGTCATAGTGCAAATCTAAGGCACAGTTAGTCAGTCGCCACGTGAAGAACCGTTAGATATCCAGATATTTATATTCATACATCCAGAGTCCAGACACTGCATATTGTACATTCAAGTACTGCTCAAAAGCACTGAAATGTATGCATCTAGGTCATTAGAATAAACATACATACAATCACCTGTAGTCCTGTATATAAGCAATCAATCATAAAGTTGGATTAAGTTGGTTGAGCCTTTTTCAAAGTATGAGACAACGCTGCCCCGACTGATTAACGTACCTGCCTTTCGGTCTTTTTTCAAGTTCTCCAATCTCTTGGCAAGGGCTTCATCTTCGTTACTAAGTCCCTTAGTCTGCTTGCTACAATGGACATCTGTATTCCGAGGAACCAGATGGTCCTGCTGCGTTTGTGAAGCAGCCAATACCCTTCTAAAGAAATAAACACAAACGTCATCAAATTGAAACTAAGCAATTTCAGTTAACTGATATTTTCAGCACTACTCCTTAAATCTTTAAATCCATATTAATGCTTGCAGTCTATTTATTTTAAAGAAAGAAGATAACTGGTTAACTTCAATCTGTTACTGTAAAATAAATTACCCGAGTCTGATCGGTAGATAAAACTTACAAAACTTAAGTTAGTTTTGAACAGTTTTCACGTATTTATATTTTTAGTATTTATTTGACCCTGATGCGTTAAAGGAAATTAACCAGTAGACAATACTAACAAATCTTAACATTAGTTTTGAACACAGTTAAAGTATTTATACTATATTTACTCCTATGCGACTACAAATGTACATATGCATTTGTGAGTACAATGTACCCACATACTGGTGTGTATGCATGCATCTAAGCATGTCTATAGCTCCTTTCTTAAACATCTCACTTGTTCTACAAAACTAATAAGTTTATCTGCAGTCTGTTTTGATCCTTCTTTCCATTCTTTACAACATCATTTCATAAGAAATACACTCAAATTAGAATCCACAGTATTAAAATTCACAACTAAAATGAAGCATTAGTTTAGAACAGTCTCATAACAAGAAGTGGTAACACCAAAAGTCGCTAACTTAGTGGTCTTTTCAGAATAGACATTATTTAAGACGACAGTAAAACACAACTGACTTGGTGTAGGCTGCTGGTGGCTCAATGTTCACAGGCTGTATTTTTCTGTAAAACAAAGGTGTATGGCACATTCGTTTATTCAATCATTCAATCAGTGCGCATTCATCAGCAACATATCATGCATGCACTCACACACACCTGGATACAAACACACAGTGTGTACAATGTACATGTGTGTATCTTGATAACTCTATGGAAAGCTTTTAGGAACATGTCACGGATATACTGCAACACGGCTATCTAGAAGATCCTAACATGCATGTCTTAAAACAACCTAATAATGTGTTTTTCAGTGTAATAAAATGTAAGTCTGAATACTATCAAAATTCAGGCAGTGCACTTCACAATAGGACCCCAGGATGCATATAATCGTTTCGGCAGGACTACAAGAAAGAGCACTGCAGTAGTCCAAGCAAATTATGATGAACGAATGGATCAAGAATACAAGATGTTGGATTCAAGGAATGAACACAACAGATGTACACCATCCCCAAAACTGGGGTTTTCCCTAACTGTGTTCCATTACACCAAGGCCTACTATCACTTCATCTGCCTAACATCAAATCCGGGCTTTTCTAAATTGTCATCACTGATGGAAGAAGCAGTTTAATTGATTGAATTTCTGGATTTCACTCAGTCTAAAATTCATCTTGCATTAACTGATTGGCTGACCAATAGACTGGGCCATTAATTTCATATGAATATGCACTGCAGTCTTCCTCAAACTTTTTCCAAGTCTGCTATTTCTCAAGTAAGACAAATTTTATGCAGACTGAAACACAAGCACCGCTATGAGCAAAAATCAAACCTACCCGGTTAGTAAGTCGAAGCATTTGTTGCAAATAGCAGCCTTTTCATTGTTTTGCTTTGGAACGCAAGCCTTCTTCACAAGACATTTCTTACAGAAGGCAAAGCCACAGTTTTTACAGCCCAACTAAACACATGCAAAAAATAATAAATTACACATGTACCTGAATACTATGTACTACAAAACTTCCTCTGCTAAAACTGACAATTAAAATATGTCATTTAAAAATTTAACATCCTATTTTCAGAATAGTTGTTATCGAAAACTCCAAATTTATAAAATACTAGCCAAAGCTAAGCTCAGGGTACCAGCTTATTTGCCAGAATTTACATGAAAAGAGGAACTTTATAAGGTCTAGAAGGGAGCAGTCCCACTTGTGATGACAACAACTTTACACAGATGTGATATGCATAACATGAATATTACAAACAAAATTCACCACAGTTATTGATGGCAGAACATTGTTTTCAGAAATCTAATTTTTTTATACAAGTTTATTACAAGTTTATGATGTGACGAAATCATTCAACTATTTATTAAATTTATATACCATATCCACAGAATAATTATAATGTGAAGATACCAATAAATGCCTAATACTGTTAAGGTCACATATATCTCACAGTTAGCAAGAAGACCAGCTGATTTCGTTCTTCCAAGTCAGCAGCTTATCAAAATGCTGGTGCTATATAAAATACATAGATGTGAAAAACGACAACTGTGCTCAACCAGTTCTCAAGACAAACAAGTCTAGCCACCAAAAACATGCTATTTCAACTCTCAGGCCAAAATGACACAAAAAGAGGAATTTTTAGAAGGTGTAGACTGACAGAAAATTTTCTATAAAATTCAAGAAGTGTCATATTTTCCACACAACGAGGTAGCATAATGACTCATGCTGGCTCTCTACGAGCAATGTCATGACACGTTAACAGTAGCGCAAGTTACAGTTTGCAAGTAAGTACCGCAAACAACAAGACTGGTTTGATCGCTATCCGATAACAACCTGTTTATTGAAGACGCCGAATGAAGTTGCACAACCGTAACAGACGGACATTTTATCGTGTTTACATGGAGCAATCATAGACTAAAAAATTCATGCAGAATCGGCCATCTTACTTATGGTGCATAGACATTCTATATTAGCCGCCCGAAAGACGTAGGTGAATAAGTGAGTGCCTTTATACGCTTCTGCCGAATGCATTTGCATAGAATTATACAGAGCAATCACTTTATTTGAAATAAGTTATAAACCGAGCAAACAATATGGACAAATATGCACAAGAAGAGATATTGCTAACCGATATATCGATTCACAACATTTTTTAAGACTGGAAGTTTTACAATTGGAAACAGCGTAATCGTAATATCGTGGTATAGAGCAACCAAAAATACTCATTCTCAGGCTCTGGATCAAAACAAAATCTAAAGGCTAGTAAGATCAAAATCGGTGACAGACAGGCAGGCAGGCAGGCAGGCAGGCAGACAGACAGACAGACAAGTGTTAAAATTTCCTCGCGTTAACGATAGGCTATTGCTTTTTTAGCAGTTGAGCATAATATTATTTAATGCGCAGTACAATTTCTATGCGGGAATTTTGAACCAGAGCTGACATCTGCCGAATAAATACGAAACGAACAACTGCCAAACCACCTATTTAGTTCATTAGTTAGCTAGGCTTGCTGCAAATTCGACAAATTTTCTGAAAATGTACAGAGATATTTGTTGAGTATAGGTGTAAAAATTGAGTGTTTTTACAAGCGTCCTTAAATTATAGCTGTAATGCTTTCAGAAGTAGAATAATACTACATATCTTGACAGATGAAACAACAGTTTAAGCAACCTGTTTTATGGAGTAACACCGTATCATATAAACCATTTTCGGGAATTGAACGGTATCGCTTCTCGGCCTTTTGGCTAAGATCAAAGTGTAGTATCTGTTCTTATCAGCTTAATATCTGATACGTCCCCTATCCGGGGACATCGATATTAAACTGATTTTTGGACTTGGGAGAAGATGCAGAGGCTTGCTCCGGCTTCTCCACGGGTTGGCCCGGTATTGCAGTACCTCCGGGATCGGCCCACTCCCTCCGGGGAGAAATTAAAAATAAAAGTAAAGTTTAGGGAAGCTAGATACCCCATGCAAAACTATTGTTAATGTCAGTGTTTTCTACAAACCCATCATCAGACTGTTCTGAATCTACACTGCGTATTCGAGTGTATTCTCGGGAGGCATTATGGATTTGCTAAGACAAAGATAGACTGAGAGACAGAGGAATCTACTCGTTTTTCCTGAAAACGACATCAATGACTGGATATATGAGTGTCTTCTTAGGAGGCATTGTGGATTTGCAATGGACATTAAAGCGATGGAACCTTTGTCAATTGTATCTGTAGGTCTGGTGACAAGCAATCGTATCGATTGGCATCGTCCTCGGAGTCTTCATTCAAGGGCGCCCGCAGGCGGACGCACTGGACGCACGTGCGTCCACTCACAAAATCAAATTCACACAAGGATTAGGCATCGCATTCATAGATTTGGTAAATGACAATACGGCATGTTATCTAAATTGAATTTTTCTAATGAGTCATTTTGAGTAGTTTTCAGTGTATGACTACGAGCGGCGGACAGAGGACTGGTAGGATGGGAGGGGACGGGGCTTGAAGGGTGGGCGCCCACATTTTTGGGGATGTGCGTCCAATTTTTTTAAGCCTGCGGGCGCCCCTGTCTTCATTGGTTTCGTCATTGTACTCGGTGTTCTCTAGGCCTATTGTCAGTCGATCGAAAGGCATTAATCATCGTAGGCTGATTGATATTGTTTCATTCGATACAGAAAAATTTAAGCTGTCAACACCATAGTCTATACAACAGTGGACTATGGGAATGTGAACAGTGGACATCGACTATGGTTTCACACTCTGATGTTACACAACTACTGAGGCCTATTCAAATGTTTGTTATCTATCAAGAGCGTCGGCACGGTTTTCTGAGTCTTCGTAGGAGGAAATCGGCCCCTTCTTCTTCTATCTGTATTGCTAAGGACTATTTGGTGCGCAAATGCTAAACTTAAGCATAATTACGAAATAGCATTGATTAGACGTTGGGTTTATATCAGTGGAAGTAGGCTACGTACATGCCCGCTAGGTAGTGAACTCGTTCAACTATAAAACAACCAATACCTTAGGGCGAAATGATTAAATTGGCATCGTTAGGGCGTCGCACATCAGTATACACCAGGTATAATACTTCAGGAAATAATATCAGGTAGGCCCTATAATACGGTTTAATACCTTAAGGAAAATCTGGACTCGTAATAAGAATATGTAGCCATTAACACTTTGAGGAGCTATGTGTTGTTTTCTTAGTCGGTTTTAGGGTACTCTATTCATTAAGTAGCCTACAAGAAATACAATGTCATGTGAACAAGGTAAACTTTTGACTTGTAGTTACCATGAACATTTACGAATATCGTCCTATAAGAAAGGCATAATTGTCTACCTAGGACTGACTATGGCGAACCTGAAGAAAAACAAACATAACACTTCTAGGTGTGCTCGTTATGACAACAGAACTTATTGCAAACTGAAACGGTATTTGGTAGTTTGCTAGTTTGTCTGAATCAAGCAAGAAACATGTTGTTAAATATGCTGATAACCTCTAAGAGTAAAATACATGCTTTTTCAAATGATTGAATGCCTCCATCCAAAAGGAGTAAACTACGAGGCCTACAACAGTGTGGAGTATAGCTGATCGCAATAAATAAGCATAATATATTGTGTTACCTGAGCATAGATCAGGTATAATCAAATCAGATCAAATGATTTCAGATTAGAATATAAAAGACAGTAATGTAAATGAAACAACACAAGACACAAAGGGTAGTCTCAGTCGTAAACTATAAACAAGACGTGCGTAAGGGGTTACACATGTGCAAATGTGCTTATAATTTAAACCGAATGCAGCATATACATGAAACACATCATTTATGCAATACAAAGTGTTTCGCTATCATGTACGATAATTGGGTGACATTTTAAACGCAAACTTTTACATCACGCAACGATTATATCCCAATGTCGATTTGCGACCTATACGTAACATTATGATAATGTTGTTAACTTTTAATCGGGGCGGCTTGACTGATCAGTGGAATACCTAGGTCACTAGGTGTGGGTATTTAGGGCCTATCTAGTTCCATTCGGGAGGATCTGAACTGGTTGTTCTGCAGATACGCATGATGTTTAGGATCTTAATGCTTTTGAGTAATTATCTTACAGGTTGTGCTTCATCTTTTCTTCATGAGCTAATAGTCTCCTGTTCATTCATCCACGGCTTCAGACTCCTTCGCTCTACTGGGTCAACTGGTTGTCCCATCTGCTAAAACTTTCACAGTAGGCCCTTACTAACTAATCGAAAGTTATGAGGCAGTTTAGGACAATTCTCTGAAATTATGACAAGATATGAACCAGATTAAAGGAAATTTTTTAATTAATCTATATAATACAGTTGAACAGCTTCACGTATTGCTAATATAAAATTTCTAGACACTTGTTAGAACGTCTGAAGTTCAAATTTCAAGTTGAAGTGTAACACACAAAACTAAAAAAAATAGATTACACACAATAGAATTTCTCTAATTTGAATAACTCGACCTGTGTCTCTACGTTGAATTACTGAATCTGTTTATCTAAGTTTAGTTAGTCGTAATTCATCCCGACGGCATTACCTGAAAACGACAGAATAACGTACGAAGACCAACGCGAAATTCTTCGTAGTGAAAGGCATAGATGAATGGGTCGTTGCAGCAATTCAAGTAGGACAAGACTTGAGCCACGCTAAAAGCAAGACCATTCAGATCCAGCGCCATACTTCCCAAGAAACTCAACAATATAAGAAAGTGTTTGAAGGTCAAACAGAAGACCAATCCAAGAACGACGATGAACAACGTCTTAATTGTGTTGCTTCTGGCTCGAGAGATCTTCGGATCGATTGGTTGCGCTGCGACATTCCCCGGTTGAGTGATCTTTGAGATGCGGCGTAAAGAGCGCGCCATGCTAGCATAACAGAAAGTAAAGACAATGATGGGGATGAGGTATTCGGATAGAAAGTATGCGACGGTAGCGACACGCATGGCTGCAATGGTCGGGTAATTTCCGATCACACAGATTCCATTTATAACATTCACGGATGGGTAGCTTAAGCACACCCCAGTGAACACGCCCATCAGAGTCCAGAAGATGCTGCTTCCAATGACCTTGCCCTTGCTGATCTTCAGGTGGTGCTTGATCGGGTGCACAATCTCGAGGTAACGCTCAACGGTCAGTAGAGCGATGTTGTAGAGCGACGATATGAACAGGCCGACGAAGAATGAACGGGAGCTCAACAGGTAGCACATTGGGACGACCAAAGACGGTGGCCAGTTACTTCCGTCGAGCATTGCGGTCAGAATGAGCATGATGCTAACGAGTAGGTTGATTGCACACTGGTTGATGAGAAAATAGTTGGCCGGTCGTTTGAGGAGTGGCTTGTGTCCAAGAAAAACGATTAGAGCCAACAGGTTGCCAATGATTCCCACGACACCAATTGCGACGTACACAATTTGAAGGACTAAGCTATTCGCACTAGCGTAGATTTTGAGGTCAAGCGGTTTCTGAGTCTGAAGTGATGGTGCATTGTCCGAACCGTCAACAAAAACACTCATTGACGATGTGCTGTTCATCTTTATTGTTTCGAAACAGATCCAATCCAGATGTCAGCTCAGAGTCACCCTGATTATTCTTCGACAGTCACTCCTAATTAGCCTTGAGGCGAGTTGGAGACAGCTGCGTCATAAAGCAGAAAGTTAGAAGCTGTAAATCATAACTTAGGAAATACACATACATATATGCATACATACTTTCATGCATGCTATTATGGGTAAAATCCTCATCATGAAAAATCCTCATCATGATAATACTTAGATTCCGTCATCGCCTCGCCCCAATTTGACTTCAACATGTCATAGCTATAGAAGAAAGGTCATCTCCAGGTATTTGAAGCGGTACTAGACAAGCAGGTGACCACATAGTGATACAATGAAACAAAATTACTAGAAGAAGGTAGACCATTCGAAAAACAATTGAAGACTGGATCGAAGAAAAACTGCAGATGCAGTCGACACATAAGGAAATATATGAAAAATCCTCATCATGATAATACTTAGTTTCCGTCATCGACACATAAGGAAATATATTTTTATATGTTTACCTGTGTCATGTGCCCTGAGTGACAGAAGCCAGATCCACTTCAAGACTGACCTTTCCGCAATGCATTTATAAGGAATCAAGGATGATGTGACAGCAAAAAATTATCAAAATCGTGAAACGGTATTAGAGAAGGATTTTAGAAATGAGGATATGAGAGAGAGAGAGAGAGAGAGAGAGAGAGAGAGAGAGAGAGAGAGAGAGAGAGAGAGAGAGAGAGAGAGAGAGAGAGAGAGAGAGAGAGAGAGACAGACAGAGAGAGAGAGAGAGAGAGAGAGAGAGAGAGAGAGAGAGAGAGAGACAGAGAGAGACAGAGAGAGAGAGACAGAGAGAGAGAGAGAGAGACAGACAGACAGACAGACAGACAGACAGACAGACAGACAGACAGACAGACAGACAGACAGACAGACAGACAGACAGACAGACAGACAGACAGACAGAGCAGAAACAAAAACACAGCTTAGGCCTACAGATTTTTATTTACCTAGTAAATCCGTCGATTGCTCTCTCGTTAGATAATTACAATACGGTCACAATCATGTCATTTTTCAAATTCATATAATGAAATAAGTTAAACGCACCATGTAGTTTAGTTACCCGTTTCAGTCAAAATGCTGTAACAATACTTCGGCTCTTTAGGTCTTCCGTACGCAGACTCTCAAACTCTTTCAAATCTATAGATCCGCATCAGCGGAATTATTACTTGCGATAAATGAAGTCACGTTGACTAAAGCAGTGGTTCTTAAAGTGGTGGTCCGCGGACCGGTGCCGGTCCGTGGAGATCTTGTCACCGGTCCGTGAAACATTGCTTAAAAATTCATAACTTTTCAACTTTATTCGCGAAAATGTATAATATTTCAAACGTATTTTAATTAAAATCAGTAATCATTGACAAAATTTCATTAAAAAATTAAATGTTACAATATGATGAATCTGTAAGCTCAGGGTTAGGGTTAGAGTTAGAAAAATATGAGAAATAGGGCCTACTTCAGAAATAATGTGAAACTGTAAATCACATCATGTAAATTGTAAAAATCGATTTAGTTTGTTTTAGCAACTTTAGCAGCAAAACCCTTGAATCCTTCATACTTTATGTACGTATCCCCAAGGTTGCGATCCCGCGCCAGCCATTAGTGGTCCGCGAAAGACAGCATAAAGATGGTGCCGGTCCCCGGCTTGAAAAAGTTTAAGAACCTCTGGACTAAAGGACATGATCAGGTACACACATATAGACCTATGTGTGCGTCATTCACGACAGACAAGATGCATCCATGGAAAGGTCGATATAGGTGGAGATCGATATTCCATGCGCCTAGACCCTGGCTGGCATGTTGACCAGGTATTCAGTAGTCGTAACCTCGAGACTTTTGCGGTACCCAAATAGCCAAGTCACGGGAACCAGCTTTGCTCATGCGCTCCTTCAAACAAAACAAAATCCAATAGTCAACATCGGTTCGAGGTCAAGATTCATAAGGATCGGCCCTGCTAGTCAATCAGACGGCTATGGTGAATGATGCTCAGAATTGAAGCGGTGAGGGAGGTAAGTGGAAAAGGCGTAATCAGGATGGAATTTCTGGAAGTGCACTGATATCAGTTTCGAGTGATAGACCTGTGGAGAGATAGCATGAGCTGAGGCTTTGGCGTGTTCGTAGGCTGTATTAGATATTTGTCGTAATTCTGGCGGGAGTTTATTTCAGACAAGCGGAACAGTTATGGCTATGGAGGTACTGGCAATTTTTAGTCATGAGGTGATGAAAGGGCAGAGAAGTGTTAGGGCGGAAAAGGAGCGGGTTGAGCGGCGTGGTTTGCGTAGCGATGTCGTACTCAAAGCACTTTTATATAAGCTTATAGAATAGTTGAGTCATAAGGCTGATATGCTGATATGTGCTGCCCTTGAACCAAGGCGAGGATTACGTTCAGCGTCAAAAGGAGACTTTGTAGTCAAAAGATCAAATCTTCAATTTGGAAATGGGATGTTTGAAGTGGCTGGTCCAGCTGAATGGAACTCTCTACCAGAAACAGTTCGAAGATCCACTTCCATAAATACTTTTAAAACCAAACTGAAAACTCATTTATTCTCTGAGTATTATAATTAACTATAATTACTGCATTGTAACGCGTCCTTTGAGTAAGACTCTGTTTTTTAAGGCGCGTTAAAGTTATAAATATAAGTTGTATTGTATTGTATACGTAAGGATTAGGAGTTGATTAAATGATGGTAATTATCATTTATAATTGTAGGTAATTGACCAGCATCTAATTGTATTGTATATTGTATCTAGAAATTTATAAAGCGCCTCTCGCAGAATAACTATTCAGAGGCGCTCTCAGCACAGAAGCCCCAGGGAAACAGAAATGCCTTTAGTGAACGCGACACCGATGAGGAAAAGCCAGTCATTAGTTTGGCCCTGAGCACAGAGGGAAGGTCATTCCAGATCGTGGGACCCACTAGAGCAAACGCCCGGTGCTGGGCCAAGGCAGTTTTAGCCCTTGGAACAAAAAGATCAAGCCGATTTACAGAGCGCAATGAGCGAGAAGAAGATGCAGATAGCGGTTTTCGTAGATAGTTCGCGAGATATTTCGGAGCAGTAGGCTGCTGAGATTTAGAGACAAGGAAGAAGATCTTATATCGGATGCGAACAGCAATATATAAATTAAATTAGGTTCGGGGATATTTACGGTGTTTCGACATTATAAGCCACAATGTGTCGTTTGTCGATTGGAGGAATTTAACGTCAACGGGCTTTGAAATTGTAGTCTGCTGCGCCTGCGCGGTGACCACCTCTGGAACTACAGAAGGACAGTTTTATGCTGGACGTTGGTGGAGGGTAAAATCCGTCGAGACGTCGCGAGTGTTATACTTCGGATTGGATGACCTTTTTTAGAATTTCAAGAGAACGATCAGTTAGTTGCGTGACAGGGATAGTAGAGAAAATATCCTGTGGAGTGATAAGATATTTATGACTGAACTACGGAGTGATACATCGTATTGTATGATATCGATGCAAGGGGACACTTTAAGCGTTAAGCTCGTACGTTCAGCACAGTGTCGTAGAGAGTTCGCTGTTGTAATCGCACGGACTAAATTTGAAACCATATTCGAAGGAGTTGAAGAAACGTTTCTGCTCGAAGTAACTTCTGGAGAGGGTGCCAAGTAAAGAAATTCTTCTAGTTGAAACAGACATGAAAAAGTCGTCTATTACAGCTTCATTGTCGAACAACATGGATGTCGTCTAGAGTATAAGGTGACTGGGAATTGAAGACGAGTGACTGATTCACGAGCAAGGGAAATCTGCGACTACGAGGTAGGTTATCTAGTTTATAATAATATAAATATTATTACTACAAGGTGCTGGTCTAGGTAGATTATAATTATAGGACATTCTATGATCTAATGTCTTATAGTTCACACTGCTGTTCATTCGAAATGGTGTAATAATTATGTTGCTTAAATTGATGACTTCAATTTTGTCTAAATAAAGTAGATGTTAGCCGAACCTTTTGTCCCTTTGGTCTAGCCTTTGAAATTCGATAATTTTGTACTCTGATTGAACTGTATTGCTAATGGCTATTTGGTGTGCAAATAAAAAATTTAAGTATAAATACGAATTAGTATTGATTAGACGTTGAGTTTATATCAATGGAAGTACACGCCCGCTAGGTAGTGAACTCGTTCAACTATCGACGAACTATCGACAAACAATACCGTACCTTAAGGCGAAATG
This sequence comes from Allolobophora icterica, assembly GCA_963556255.1. Taxonomy (NCBI): domain Eukaryota; kingdom Metazoa; phylum Annelida; class Clitellata; order Crassiclitellata; family Lumbricidae; genus Allolobophora; species Allolobophora icterica. The sequence continues at coordinate 10,524,661 of OY744607.1, read as the reverse complement.
ATTAAATTCGCATCGCTAGGTCGTCGTACATCCGTATAGACCAGGCAACTTTCTAAACTTGATATCCCACTTCTGTCGTCAATATACCCTGCTTTTTCATTTTCATCCAGTGTTCGGGATTTGGGTGTCACCCTTGATAGTACCCTCTCGTTTTCTGAACACCTCTCCCATCTGACACGTTCCTGTTTCTATCACCTGAGGCGTTTGAGGGCTGTAAGAAGATCAGTTTCTCCTTCAGTGTTTACTACTATGGTCCATGCCTTCATTTGCTGCCGCATTGACTATTGCAATTCACTGTTTGCTGGGCTCCCTAAAGCGCGCCTTTCATCTCTGCAGTCTGTTCTGAATGCGGCTGCCAGGCTCATTGCCCGTTTTCCTCGCTTCTCTCACATAACTACCTTTATGACTGATGTACTTCACTGGCTTCCTGTTGCTTCCCGCATCCAATACAAGGTTCTTCTCCTGGTCTCTAGGACTCAACTGGGAAAAGCTCCTAAATACCTCTGTGACCTAATGTGCAAACCTCTATCTGCTCTGTCTTCCCGCCCTCTTCGGTCTGCTGACCGCCTTGATCTGCTTGTCCCTCGTGCAAGGACTTCGATGGCTCAGCATCGTGCTTTTGCCATCCTTGGCCCTTCCCTTTGGAATGACCTGCCCCCCTCTCTCCGTAGCAAGATTTTGCTTGGGATCTCGCCTTCTTCTCTCCGCTGCTTAAAGACCTTTCTTTTCCCTCGGGGCTGACACGCTGGGAGCGCCTCTGAATAGTCTATGCTGTGAGAGGCGCTTTATAAATAATTATATAAGATAAGATAATACTTCAGGAAATAATATCAGGTCTAGTACCTCCAGAAAAATCCGGACTCGTAATAAGAATATGTAGCCATTAACACTTTTAGGATGAGCCATGTTGTTTTATCAGTCGGTTTTATGGTACTCTGTTCATTAAGTAGCCTACAAGAACTATATTATGTAAACAAGCTGAACTATTAAACTTATGATTTGCTGTTACCATGAAGATTTACGAATATCTTCCCATAACAAAGGCATAAATGTCTACCTAGGACTGACTATTGCGAACCTGAATAAAAATAAACATAACACTTCTAGGTTGATTGATTTTGATTGATTGAATTCTTTATTGTAACCACAATTTAACAATCGCATAGAACACAAAATACAATAGTTAAACAAGCTGGTCATAAAGGTAGGCCCAAAAGGGAATATTCCCGCTACCAGGGACACCTATTTTCCAGTCAATTTACATGGCGCAGAACCAAATTGGAAGCAAAAAGTTAGTTAAACAGAATCGAGGTTAACTTAGGTTAACAGCTAGGACTGCCACTACTTGGGTAGTAACATAAAGCAATGAGATAGAAAGAAAAGGAACAAAATTTAAAAACGAGAAAAGGTAGAAACTGTACAGGTGAATAATTAGATGAAGGAGACTCCGCCCAGGAAAGACTTTCCTGCGATTTGTGAACCCAATCTCGTAGTTCATACACAATGTCTTCAAGGGGACCGGGAGTAATCATGGTGGTCTTCATTGGCTAAGATCAATTAGGTGTAATCGCAGTAATTTCTTAAACATGAGTGAACCCACCTGTAGAAGAGGTGGGGGAGGGGGAGAGAATTCCATATTTCAGGACCTATTACCTTGATTGAAAATCTTCTTGTATCAGTATGAGTATGAGCATAAGCCGATCTATATTTGGTTGCACTTCTAGTATCATGGGAATGGATATCCGATTAAGAAGTTTGCGTGTGTAGGTGTGTTCGTTATGACAACTGAAATTATTGCAAGCTGAAACGGTATTTGGCAGTTTGCCAGTTTGTCTGAATCAAGGAAGAAACATATCTCGTTGAATATGCTGATAATCTCTAAGAGTAAAATAATGCTTTTTCAAATGATTGGATGCCTCCGCCACAAAGAAGTGAGCTACGAGGCCTACTGTCAACAGTCCGGAGTATAGTTCATCGCAATAAATGAGCATACATTGTGTTACCTGAACATAGATCCCATATTCTGAAATCATCAAATCAGATCAAATGCTTTCAGATTAGAATATAAAATACAGTAAGGTATATAAATGAAACAACACAAGAAAGAAAGGGGTCTCAGTCGTAAAACTATAAACAAGACGTGCGTAAGGGGTTACACACGTGCAATTGTGCATATGATTTAAACCGAATGTAGCATATACATGAAACACATCATTTATGCAATACAAAGTGTTTCGCTATCACGAACGATAATTGGCTGACATTTTAAACGCAAACTTTTACATCACGCAACGTTTATATCCCAGTGTCAATTTGCCAAGTATACCTATTACTACATTATGATTTTAATCGGGGGGCTTGACTAATCAGCGGTATACCAAGGTTTGGGTATTTACCTAGTTCCATTTGGGAGGATCTGAACTGGTTGTTCTGCAGATATGCATGAAGTTTAGGATCTTAATGCTTATGCGTAATTATCTAACAGGCTGTGCTTCATCTTGTGTTCATGAGCCATAAGTCTCCTGTTCATTCATCCACGGCTTCAGACTCCTTCGCTCCACTGGGTCAACTGGTTGTCCCATCTGCTAAAACTCTCACGATAGCCCCTTACTAACTAATCGAAACTTATGAGGCAGCTTGAGGACAATTCTCTAAAATTACGACAAGATATGAACCAGATTAAAGGAAATTTTTAATTAATCTACATAATACAGTTGAACAGCTTCACGTATTGCTAATATATATTTTCTAGACATTTGTTAGAACGTCTGAAGTTGAAATTTCACGTTGAAGTGTAACTCACAAAACAAAAAAAATAGATTAGACTACACACAATAGAATTTCTCTAATTTGAATAACTCGACCTGTGTCTCTACGCAGGGGCGTCTATCCCCACTAAGTCTTTGGAGCAACGTCCTTTTTCCCCCTCATCTTCCCCCTTCCCGTTCCTTCCCCATCATAAATTGGTGGCACACACACTGACAGATCTTTCCCCCCTATTTCTTGGATGGAGCATTTGCTCCAAGGTTTCTATGGTGTAGACGCCTCTATCTCTACGTTGAATTACATGACCTGTGTCTCTACGTTGAATTACTTAATCTGTTTATCTAAGTTGAGTTGGTCGTACTTGATCCAGACGGCATCACCTGAAAACGACAGAATAACTTACGAAGACCAACGCGAAATTCCTCGTAGTGAAATGCGTAGATGAATGGGTCGTTGCAGCAATTCAAGTAGGCCAAGACTTGAGCCACGCTAAAAGCAAGACCATTCAGATCCAGCGACGTACTTCCCAATAAACTCAACAATAGAAGAAAGTGTTTCAAGGTCAAACAGATGACCAATCCTAGAACGACGATGAACAACGTCTTGATGATGTTGCGTCTCGCTCGAGAGATCTTCGGATCGATTGGTTGCGCTGCTTCACTTCCCGGTTGAGTGGTCTTTGAGATGCGGCGTAGAGAGCGCGCCATGCTAGCATAACAGAAAGTAAAGACAATGATGGGGATGAGGTATTCGGATAGAAAATAGGCGACGCCAACGACACGCATGGCTGCAATGGTCGGGAAGTTTCCGGTCGTGCAGATTCCATTGATGATCTTCACGCCTGGGCAGCCCAGGCAAACTCCAGTGACGACGCCCATCAGAGTTCCGACAATGCTGCTTGCAATGACCTTGGCCTTGCTGATCTTCAGGTGATGTTTGATCGGGTGCACAATCTCAAGGTACCTCTCGACAGTCAGTAGAGTGATGTTGTAGATCGACGATATGAACAGGCCGCCGGAGAATGAACGGGAGTTCCACAGGTAGCACATTGGGACGACCATAGACGGTGGCCAGTGATGATCGTCGACCATAATAGTCAGGATGAGCATGATGCTATACAGAAGGTTGATTGTACACTGGCTGACGAGAAAATAGTTGGCCGGTCGCTTGAGGAGTGGCTTGTGTCGTAGGAAAACGATCAGAGCCAACAGGTTACTTGTGATTCCCACGGCACCAGTTGAAACGTAGAGAATCTGCAGGCCAGAGGTAATCGTACCAAAGTAGATTTGAAGGTCAAGTGGTTTCTGAGTCTGAAGTGATGATGGATTGTCCGAATCGTTAACCGAAACACTCATTGACGATGTGCTGTTCATCGTTATCGTGTTGAACAGATTCAATCCAGATTTCAGCTCAGAGTCACCGTTATTATTCTTCGACAGTCACTCCTAATTGCCGAGAGATGATTGGAGATGACTGCGGCATAAATCAGAAAGTGACCGATGAGCTGCAAATCTTATCTTTGGAAACATACATACATATATTCATGCACACTTTCATGCATGCGAGTATGGGTACAGAAATACGTACATACATACCTCATGACACTTATATAGCGCCTTTCAAGTGCCTTACAAAGGCGTCCGAGCATGGCAAGATAACAATTACAATATACGTAGCTCGTTTTTGTTTCGTCATTAGGTGCATTCTTATAAGTGCCACCATCGCCTCGCCCCAATTTGACTTGAACAAGTGTCAACATCATGTCTGTAGCTAAACGAAAGTTCATCTCCAGGTATTTGAGGCGGCACTAGACAAGCAGGTGACCGCATAGTGTTACAATGAAAGAAAATTACTAGAAGAAGGTAGACTATTCGAAGGAAAACTGAAGACTTGATCGAAGGAAGATTACAGGTGCGGTCGACACATAAGGAAATATATATAGGCCTATGCATAAAGGTTTACGTGAATCATTTGCACCAGTTGAGTGAAATAAGACAGACGCATGTAAACCTTTCCGCAATGTCTTTATAAAGAATCGACGATGCTTTGACAGCCAAAAATAATCAAAATCGGAGAACCAGTAGTAGAGAAGGATTTTAGAAATGAGCAAATGAAAGGGAGCAGAACCAAAGAATTGCAGCATGGAAGAAATATACCCATTTCTGTCTCTCAGAGCTAGTTTATATAAAAGTATGTGCTAGTGTCATAATTGCTTACCTATAGTGCTATGCTGAGATGTAAAATAATGTGTATGTATTTATATATGTATACATCTTTTCAGTGCTTTTTTCTAGAAAAAAGGTTCCGGAACGGAACAATAGGTTCCGGAACGCAACAATTATGGGCGGGCTATAATTACGAGAAAAACGGGATTGGGGTTGAGAGTGGTCTCAATAAACACTGAAAATAGTTCAAAAATACTGAAATTAAATTAAAATAAGTAAATTGTTGTTTTTATTATTAAAATAAATAAATTATTTAGTAGCTAAAAAATGCGCCAAACGCCGTTCCGGCGCGTTCCGGCTGAAAAAAAAGCACTGCATCTTTTATGCTGACAAGATTAACTAGGCGTTGACCTGAGCGGAAGAATTCTTCCAGTCTATCGAAAACATAGTTGTTATTATTATTATTATTGCGAAAATTTTAACGCGCGCTAAGTCACACAGAAATGCAAATTTGAGGCGCGGTTAGTCAGCCACCAGGTGAAGAGCAGTTAGATATCCATGTTTGAAAGCCAGTAAGAAGTATTGAGTTTTGAGGCGTTTCTTGAAGGAAGAAGGAGGTTTTGATAGTCCTGTAGTTCCTTCCATTACTGTTTCGTTCGGTATATACAATACTGCCACCAGCCATGTTTCAAATTCATGTAATGAAAACACTTAGATGCTAATTACCCGTTTCAGTCGAAATTCTGGAACAACACTTCGGCCTCTTTAGGTCGTATGCTCGCAGTCTCTCAAACGTTTTCAGACGTCTAGATTATGTATCAGCGGAATTACTTGCGATAAATGAAGTCACGTTGACTAAAGGACATTATCAGGTACACACACACACACACACACACACACACACACACACACACACGCACGCACGCACGCACGCACGCACGCACGCACGCACGCACGCACGCACGCACGCACGCACGCACGCACGCACGCACGCACGCACGCACACACACACACACACACACACACACACACACACACACATATATATATATAGATCTATGTGTGCGTCATTCACGACAGACACGATGCATCTATGTAAAAGTCTATGTGGGTGGAGATCGATTTTCCACGCGGCTAAACCCGGGTGAGCATGTTGACAAGGCATGATGTAGTAGTCGTGATCTCGATATATTTGCGGCGCCAAAACAGCCAAGTCACGGGAACCAGCCTTATTAGATGCGCTCTGTCAAACAAAACGAAATCAACCCTCCTAAACTCTCTCCCTAACAAGCAATGCGAACTTGCCAAAAATTGCAAAAAATATAGGTATAATATACCGGGCATCCAGTAAGCTTCCTTCGTCTATACGCACTCAGTTATATTACTCCCTCATTTATCCCTACTTATCATACTGTAATTTGGTTTGGACGTCCACATATAGTTCTCGTCTCCAGAAGCTACTTCTTCTACAGAAAAGGGCTGTCAGATTTATTAGTAATGGGCCATGGGGCTCCCATACAGGTCCTATTTACTCTAGACATAAATTATTAAGAGTTGATCGAATAGGACAGTTTCAAACTGGTGTTTTCATGTATAAATTTTCACGTCATCTCTTACCAATAAAATTTATGAGTCTATTTCACCCGGGCACGGATGTTCACTCCCACTATACAAGGAATTCCTTCAAATACCGCACTCCATATGCCCATTTAAATTCCCGTAGGTTTTCAATCAATATTACAGGGCCTCAAGTTTGGAATGCTCTCCCCCCTCGCTCCAGCAGACTGGGACCCTGCAGGGATTCAACAGAAAATTACGACAATACTTAATTGATAATGTTAATTCTTGATTCTATTACTATTCTCCATGCCTAGTTAAGATTAGTTAAGTCATTATTATTATTGTTGTTACTCTGCGTGTATTATAAAGTGTTCGGCCTTCAACCTTCTCCTTGCGGAGGAGGCCCCGTGGAAATCTGACATCATGCAGATAATAAGACTAATTATTATTATCTGTAGCACCCAAGCGGGCCGAAATTTTCCTCAAATAATGCGTTGCAAATAGGTGTCCCTATTAGCGGGAGTTTCTCCCTTCAGGGCCTACCCTTGAGGCCATTCTATTTACCTGTTTCTCAACTATGTTATTACCATGTACATTGATGGTTTCAATAAAGAATGATTTGATTTTGATTTGATTTGAACTTGACCCTATCCCCACCTCTCTTCTAAAAGACTGTTCCTCTGTATTTGTTCCTATAATCACCAATATTATCACTCTCTCACTCTCTACCGGCAATTTACCTATGGCCTTTAAGCATTCTGTTGTCACTCCCCTTCTGAAAAAAGCAAACCTTGACAAGGAAAACCTGTCCAACTACCGCCCAATCTCCAATCTTTCCTTTCTATCAAAATTAACTGAACGAATTGTCCTTTCTCGGCTAAATGACTACCTCTTTTTGAATTCACTTCTTAACCAGATTGGCTTCACTAAACATCACTCCACAGAAACTTTACTTGCCTCTCTTTACAATAAACTGGTCTCTGCCTTCAGCCATCAGCAAGTCTCTTGCCTCTGTCTTCTCGACATCTCCTTCGCATTCGACACCATTGATCACAGCCTCCTTCTTCAACGACTATCTTCTTGGTTTGACGTCTCTGGCACTGCTCTACTCTGGTTCCAGTCCTACTTGTCTTCCCGATCCTTCTCTGTTAAAGCCTTCAGCCACTGCTCACAACCACTCCCTCTTTCCTGTGGTGTCCCTCAAGGGTCCGTCCTGGGTCCTCTACTTTTCATCCTTTATACCACTCCTTTAAGTCATCTCATACAATCCTCCTCTGTCGACCACCATCTCTATGCAGATGACACCCAACTCTTCGTATCCTTCTCTCCGGGCTCTTTTTTCACCGCCATCACACAACTACTCAACGTAATTAACCTTATTTCACAGTGGATGTCATCCAATCTCCTCTGCCTTAACCCTTTGTCGCAATCGGAGGTCTCCCTGTCGTGTGTTTGCCGTGTGTTGATGTCGACCCTCGATTGCTTGTTCTTTTACTTGCACTTTTATTTAACGTGCCTAACTTTTCTATAGAAGATTCACGACGAACTTTGTTTAATTAATAAATGAATTTAATTAAGGAAACAAATATATATACACTAACTCTACGGGAACTTCCACGTAGTATTAAAGCGTTTAGATATTAAATCGGACTATCTCAAATGTTGCTTCGTACAGCCTAAACTACAGATCGTTCTTTCGCGTCAGTCTCTGAATCTGACGGACTCTACTCTGCCGCCGCCGCTGATCGTTCCTCCCGATGTTGATCGCTCGACCGATGTTCACACGTCGCGTTCGTCAGTAGTAACAGTCCCGTGTTCTCCTCTTCCTTCCGTTAAGTAGGAACTTCAGCGTGCATCGGTCAGCCCCCTCCCCACGTCAAGCTATCATCAATTAGTGTCAGATTGCTCCTCGAGACACGGGTCGTCGCTCGCCTGCAGCGCGGGCGGTGTCTGGTTACACCATAGCCGCGAGGTGTCCTATCACACCTTGGCTGTGTGGTGTCCGATTACACCTCGGCCTAGCTGCCTTCATTGTTGACCCAGTGGAGACTGGCTTTTCGTCCGTCATCATTCCATCTCGACCGCCAACGACGCTTACATCATAATGATGATGCCATCTCGTCGTTGTCGTCGATCTCCTCACGCGACACCTCCCTTCCCGGGGGAGGACAAAGCCAGTCATTGGTTCGCCTCCCGGCTGAGAATGATGTCGTTCCCTCCGCCGATTTCCTCCAGACCATGTCCTCGTCGTTTCCATGAAAATACAAAATATCAGCACAGTTAGAAATATATTTACAGTTGTCGCGGTGCCTTACATGGTAGTCCGCCTTCTTCCTCAATCATAGTCTGGACAAAAGATCAGCGGGAATATTCAGCGCCCCAGGACGATATTTAAAAGCGATATCAAAGTCCTGGAGTGCCAGAGCCCATCTCGCAAGTTTAGCACTTGTGGGCGTAGAAGCAGTTAGGAAAGTCAAGGGATTGTGATCAGAATAGAGGGTGGTCCTTGACATAAAAATCCAATTCCTAAACTTCTTCAACGCAAAGATTACAGCATACGCTTCGCGTTCCACAGTGGACCAACGCGCTTGCGTAGCATCTAATTTAGAACTGGCGAAACATATTGGCCGTTCTGTTCCATCGTCTTGAATTTGGAATAAGCAGCAACCGACTGCTTTGTCTGAAGCGTCAGTCGATAAACCAAACTCTCTGCCGTAGTCAATTGTCTGCAAACATACAGCGTTATTCAAATCGTGCGTAAGTTTATCTAGCGCATTTTGATGTTCAACTCGCCAGGGTATCTTAGCAGGCACCGATTTCTGGGTCAAGTCAGTGAGAATTCTGGCTGTCTCAGCCAGGTTAGGGATGAAGTTCCTAAAATAACTGAAGAAACCAATTAATCTCCGTATGTCCTTTTTGGACTCGGGTTGAGGGATTTTCCCTAGCCCGGCGATTTTAATAGGATCCGGTTCAATGCTCCCTGATCCGATCAGGTGACCAACAAACGTTGTTTGTTGCCTAGCAAACGAACTCTTCTTAATGTTAAGGGTCAGACCCGACTGTTGAATAGTCATTAAGTATTTCTCTAGGTGTTTCATGTGATCCGGCCACGTCATCGAGTGTACTGCCATGTCATCCACAAACGTCTCAGTGAAGTCGCGAATGGGATGAAGGAACTTTGACATGCATCGGATAAAAGAATTTGAGGCTGACTTTAAACCAAAGGGCAGTCGTACGAACTCAAATAGGCCAGCGTCACATACGAAGGCTGATAACCAACGAGAGTCCTTGTGGAGTCCAATCTGGTAGTATCCTTGACGTGCGTCAAAGCAGGATATGAAGTTTGCACTTCCTACCTTCTGTAACACTTCCTGGATGTCGGGGGTGGGGTATGCGTCACCCGCCGAGAACTTGTTCACATACCGGTAGTCAATGGCCAGTCTTAAACCGCCTTGACCTCCCTTTTTCACAACGCACACAACGGGACTAGCCATTTCACTATGTGAGGGAGTGATGATACCTAGGGCCAAAAGTTCGCGGATCTGCTTCTCCATCTCCGGTTTGAGCAGTTCCGGCACCTTATAGGCTCGCAAACTCTTCGGCCTGAACTCCGCGCTAACAGTGATTGTATGTTCTAGGACGGGACAGAAACCTGGTTTGTCCGAGAACACATCTGGAAATCTGTCTAACAGATTAAACAGCTGTTTCCGCTCGGGTACCGTTAAGTGTGCAACGGCAATAGGGTCTATTTGTTCACTGGGCCGTGTCTGACTCGTGACGAAACTACCCACTGCTTCCACGTGACCGAAGTCTTCGTCCTTCTCGAACAGAATGGAGCAATTGTTAATCAATGCTTGCTGTATTCTTTCGTTATATTTGCGAATACGATTTGCATGTAATAAGCGGCTTTTGCCCCCTATTTCCACGATGTATGTGTAGGGCGATTTCACCTGAGCGATGATGGCCGGGCCTTGCCATTGGCCCTCCTTCTTTGCTCCTCGCGCTTCCGGTGATTGGATGATGACTTTATCCCCTACTTCGTAACGCCTGTCCATGCTTCTTAAATTGTAATGAGTAGCATAGCGCTGCTGTTCAATGTCTGAATAATATTCGGCATATAATTTAGACATTTCAAGGTTATCCCTTAATTGGTCCAAGTAAGCTGCGGCGCCTGTGCCCAGACTTAATGGAGAATCCCGCTCTCCCGTCCATTCCTCAGAAAGGACAGATAGAGGTCCTTTAGGCAGGGTACCATACACCAGGGTGTAGGGACTCACGTGGGTGGTTGCCGAGGGGCGTTCCCTTAAGCTCCAAAGCACGTAAGGTAACAGTCTGTGCCATCCCCTCGGGTTTTCTTCTGCCAATTTATGAATCATGGTCTTCAGTGTGGCATTGCAGCGCTCCACTAGACCTTGTGACTCAGGATGTGCGACTGGCCCAAAGCGTGGTGAGCACCCCATACGATGCAGAAACTCTTGGGTTATTTTGCTGTTGAAATTCGACCCGTTATCGGACCTAATCGTTTTTGGAAAACCGAAGGTCGTGAAGATTTGCATGTATGCATCACATGTCGCTTTTGCCGTTAATGATTTCAGAGGATAGGCCATCGGCCATCTTGAAAATTGGTCAACTACCACTAAGGCGTAGTTGTACTCGGGTTTTGGGCTTGTGGGGTCTACGTTGGTAACTATAGGCCCTATACAATCTGCCACTAGACAACCGAACCTGGTCTCGTCGTTGCGAGGGATAGGAGTTATGGGGGCCCGCTGCGCCACTCGCAGCGGCGCATGCCTTTGGCAAATGTCGCAAGATGCACAATATTCCTTCACTATATCCTCCACGTTGGGAAACCAGAAATTCAGTTTGATTCGGTCCTTAGTCGTTTTCAACGCCATATGACCTGCGAACGCAGCGTCATGTGCTAAGTTTAAGACCTTGTCTATTCTTTCTTTAGGTAAACACAGTTGTTTTACAGAATGCCCAGCTATTTTGTCTTTATGAAAGAGCAAATCGTCTTCAATGAAGAAGTTTTTCGCCCCAATTTTCCCGTGGGCCAAGAATGGTGCTAGTGTCGAACATTGTGCTTGTTCGGCCGCCATCTTGCTTCTGCCTACTATTGTGTCTTCCTTGGGTGGGGGTGGTATCTCAGGATTGAAGAATAGCTCTTCATTATCCGTTTCTTCGGGACTGATTTCTCCTACACTCCCACTGTCTGCTTGAGCGACCGTGAAGTAATCTTCGCCTATCAGCGTCCTAAGTCCCTCTACCTCCTCCCCTCTCTCCTCTTCCTCACTCGTCTCAGTCCTTGCGACCGCCTGCGCTTCTGAAATTTGATCTATTTCAGGAGCGCTGGCCGCGTGACACGAGTACAACGCTGTCTCGCGCAGCAAGTCGGCTGTAGTGGGCGTGATAATTAACGGTTCATTAAGGTCTTTAATGAGTGCCGCCCATATCCGAACATCAGGGGCGTAATTTACCTCCCCCTCCCTGTCCTCGCCGGCCTGAGACCCCTTTAGTCTCAGCCGCACCACGTCCACAATCATTGATTGACCGTTCAGCCCCTTCACCTCTATCTGCTTGACCACAGGTAGGTTGAGCGGCCTGATTAGTTCTGCTCGCGCACAATTGTATTCGGCCCCGCTATCTATTAGAGACGATGTCACAGGGAGCCCTGTAATATACACTTTCATGTACTCTCTTACATAAGTCTCCTCCACGTCAATGCAATCCGGGTTTGTCGGCAATGCATGCTGGTCTATCTCTTGTATCAATGGCGGCCCGTCTTGTCGCGTCTCGCTTTGTCTGTCTGCCTGTCTGTCTTGAGCTCTGGTCACGGTTGGCTGGACCGCACACGCGCTCACCTGCTTGCTTTTAGTTTGTTTGTTCTTCGAACACAGTTTAGCTCTGTGGTCTGGAGAAAAGCATAGGAAACAAAGGCCAGGCTTTCTAATCTCGTCGGGGGTTGGACGTCCGTCTGTCCTGTTATTTGTCTGTGTCCCTCCCGGTCGATCAGTCCACGTGTCCGTCTGTTTAGCTGTCGTCTGAGGAGGTGCTTGCGCTTTCGCGTAGCGAGCCTCCGTCTTACCCGTGCCTAGACTATGCTTCGTATAGTCATTTTCCCAAGGGTGTGTAGCGACATAAGTGTCAGCCGCTTCGGCTAACTCTTTGTGCCCTAACCACTTCTGCTGCTCTTGACTGAGGATGAAATTCAAACATCCTCTGGGCAACATTTCTTTCATTTTATCTGCAATCAAGAGGCTTGTAACCTCATCAAACGTCATTGCCTTGCGATCTTGCAGATAGTAAGAAAGTAAATTATGCAGTCTCGAAGCTAATGTTGTGTATGATTCATCTACCGCCTTTTTTGCGTTCATGAATCGCTCTCGTAAAGAGACTGCGCTCACTTTGAACTCTTTCAACAAGAAGGTTTTTAGCTTCTGTCGCGGTCGACTCCTTCGATCGCAACGACGAACCAACGAAGGAACTATTAAAAGATCTTTAATTAAAAATAAAGTCGATTAAGTGTAAAGTAAGTCAACTCGTCTATCAAATATCACAATCGTAGACAGCACACAGGTTGGCTGGTCTCGATTGAACGTCATACGATCAATGTTTCAACGTTTACAAATCTTCGTCAAAAGGCCCTTAATGTACATCAGGTCTATCTTATATAGAGTTCTCCCGGATTCCAGAACGTTCTGTGACGTCACTGTACTTTTCCCTGGAAAGTCCTACTGAACACGTATATCCTTGTTGCATGCACCGAATTAATGTTGACAGCTTGCTGCAGAATTTTCCGTGCGTTGTAAACAAGCTTGTTGACGCGTCGGTTTTCTTCCCTTGATGCATGCACCCGCGTAGACCACGACATTCCCTCCGCCCTCAGATGATGACACGTCTTCAGCACCATCCCGAACGGGTCATCACGATCAAGCCGGGCCTCCAGACTCCATCTCGACACAGCATATACAAACAAAACAAAACACATCAGTTAGTCAATTTATCCACACAATTTGCGGGCTCGATCCTTGTGTGTCGGGCCATCTCCCCCCTTCACCATCCGAGTCACAACCGAGAGAGGAAATCAGCCACCGTGTTCTGACGTCCAGGACGATATCGAAAGTCCACGTTAAACTCTTGCAATGCTAACGCCCAACGAGTCAGTTTCGCACTCTTAGGGCTTGCATCTGTGAGATAAGACAAAGGATTATGATCTGAATAAATGATTATCTTTGATAAGAATATCCATGACTTGAATCGTTTAAGTGCCCAAATTACTGCGAAAGCCTCTCTCTCAATTGTAGACCAATGCATCTGTGTATCTGTAAGTTTAAGACTAGCAAAAGCAATTGGTTTTTCTTGACCTTCTTCGGTCCACTGAAACAAGCAACACCCGACCGCGGTGGCACTTGCGTCAACACTTAAACCAAATTCCTTAGTGAAATCAATGGTATGCAACTGTGTAGCTTTACTGAGATCATCCTTTAACTTATCTAGTGCTTCTTGATGCTTTTGCTCCCAAGGCACCTTCGTAGGTATGTTATCTCGTGTCAAATCAGTTATTATCCGTGCTTTTTCAGCTAAAGCAGGTATAAAACTTCGAAAGTAACTGAAAAAACCCATAACCTTTCTAACTTCTTTCTTTGTTGTTGGAGGATGGATATCATTGATCGTAGCGATCTTACCTGGATCAGGTTCAATACAACCTGACCCTACTATATGGCCAACAAACTTTATTTTGTTTTGTGCAAAATTACATTTTCTTAAATTCAAAGTGAGTCCTGCTTCCTCAATAGTTTGCAAGAATTTTTCTAGATGTTCTAAATGGTCATTCCAATTCATTGAAACCACTGCCATATCATCGACGAATGGTTCGGTAAAACTTCGCACTGGATGTAAAACTTGGGTCATAGCACGAATAAAGGTGTTGCTAGCGGACTTGAGTCCAAACGGCATCCTGGTGAACTCAAAAAGTCCTGCATCACATACGAATGCCGTAAGCCATCGATGTTCTTTCCGAACTGGAATTTGCCAATACCCCGATTTCGCGTCGAAAACACTAATAAACTTTGCCCGTCCCACCTTTTGTAAGATGTCAGCAATGTCTGGGGTCGGGTAACAATCACCTAGAGAATATTTGTTAACATGGCGATAATCAATTGCCAGTCGAACGCCATTTTGACCTTTGGGTCCCTTTAAAACGCAAACTACCGGACTGGCCATTTCACTTTTCGATGGTCGAATGATGTCTAATGCCAACATTTCTTCTATCTGGCGTTGTACTTCAGGTTTAAGTAGCTCAGGTACTTTATATGCCCTTAAACGCTTAGGAGTGAAATCATGAGTTATCTTAATCTCATGTTCTAATACTGGACAATACCCAGGTTTATCCACAAATACTGCCGTGTGCCGATCCAAAATTTCAAAAAGTTGCTTCTGTTCCTCTTGCGAAAGATGCGCTATAATCAGAGGATCAATTCGCTTACTCGGGCTTATTTGTTCACGTTCTTCCTGATCTACAACCTCTACTATACCAAATTCTTCATCTTGATCAACAATTACTGAACAGCTATTGATCATCGCTTGTTCGAGTCGTTCATGGTATCGCTTGATCTTATTTGCGTGTAAATGTCTTTGTTTTCCCTCTATTTCTACTATATAAGAATATGGGGATTTAACCTTGACTACGGTAGCAGGTCCTTGCCATCGACTATAAAATTTAGAACTACCAAAATCTGGTGCTAATACTGCTACTTTATCTCCAACTTCGTATTTTCTGTCAGTACTACGCAAGTTATAATAATCTGCATACCGCTTTGTTTCTATATCACTATAGTAATCTGCATAAACTTTCGCGAATTCGAGGTTTTCCTTCAGTGATTGAAGATACTCTTCGGGTGATTTACCTAAGTTAAGAGGTACTTTTCGTTCGCCAGCCCACGATTCCTTCAACACACTAAGTGGACCCCGAGGAAGAGTTCCATAAACCATAGTGAATGGCGAAATATGAGTCGTGCCTGAAGGTTTTTCTCTAAGGCTCCACAGAACAAACGGTAACAATTGGTGCCATCCACGAGGATCAGATTGAGCAAGCTTAAAGATCATGGTTTTCAAGCTTTGGTTGCATCTTTCAACCAATCCAGCTGCCTCAGGATGTCCAGGGGTATTAAATCTGGGACTACAACCCATTCGCCGCAAGAATTCTTTCGTCAAACGACTGGTAAAGTTGGTACCACAATCAGAACTGATGATCCTTGGAATAGAAAAAGTTGTAAAAACTTGCAACAGAGCTTCACAAACTCCCTTTGCATTCAGCGATCTAAGAGGATACGCCATCGGCCAACGAGAAAATTTGTCCACCAGAACCAAAGCATAATTGTATTGGGGTTTCGATTTGTTGGATTCTCCAGTCACTACCATAGGGCCAATACAATCCATATTTAGATGGTTAAAACAGAGTTCATCCGCCCTCGGAATAGGAGTGATCGGGACTCGATCTGCCACTTTAACTGGAGTTCTTAGTTGACAAATTTGACAAGACGCACAATATTCGCGAATCCTCTCATCCATTCTTGGAAATCAAAAGTTTAATTTGATCCTGGCTCTCGTTGCCTTAAAAGCCATGTGCCCAGCACATGGGGCATCGTGTGCTACTCGCAAGACAACCTCGATTCTATCTTCCGGTAAACATAATTGATTAACCTTATGTCCCATAATTTCCCCTTTGTGGTACAGGAGGTTATTATCTATAAAGAAATTATTTTTATTCTGTCTCGCTTGTTGCCAGCAAGATATAAGACTGTGACAATTCTGTTGCTCACGCAATAAAGTATCATTATTCGCTACTCCCTCATCAGACTTGAACTCTGTTGACTCAACATCAAGAAAATTATCTGAATCATCAACTAGTTGCTCCTGAGAATATTCATTCACTTCTGACGGCAAGGATTCGTTGCTGTTACTTTTCTCGATATTAACTTCTAAGTTATCTTCTTCTGCCCCTTTATTTATTTGTACACATCGATCTACGCCAGCTACCATCACTACATATTGCGAACTATCCCTTAATAGGTCCACAACATGGGGTGTCAGAATAACCCGTTCATTTAGTTCAGGGACTGCAGCGAACATGACGCACAAAGATGGCGCAATGTTTGTCGTTCCTTCCATTGAATTAGCTAATTTCATTTGTAGGTATACTACATCTGCCTTACATCCTTCTCCCTGAAAACCAATTATATTAATCCGTTTAATCACGGGTAAGTTTAGTGACTCAATTACTTTCTTATCAATACAACAAATTTCTGCTCCTGAATCAGATAATGCTGGCTGAGAAGGGAGATCTTCAATCTGTACATTGATATACGACCTCTCGTGTAATCCATCAGTACTATTCTCATATACCCTTACAGCAGTTTCCAACCCTATTGGTTTAGAATTATCCAATAAATTCCCTTGCTTTACCTGTTCAGGTATCTCATGCAACACGTTGACCTTCTCAACAAATAAGTCGATCACTTCTTCAGTTGGGTTCCCAAATATACAAGTACTCACCTTTTTAGAACTTGGTTTGGTCTGGCACTCCCTTGCCCTATGACCCTTCTGATGACATAGGAAACAGAGACCCTTTACCTTGGCCTCCTCCTGAGACACCCTCGCACCTATCTTGGCTTCACCCCTTATTTCCGGTTTGGGAGACTTGGGTTGAGCTGTCTGGTTATTGACTTGAACATGTGGTTGACCTCTCGTCCAATTGTTATACTTCGGTGTCGGATGACTACGGCATACTAAGTCATTCCCACCATCATGCGACGCTACATAAATGTCAGCCGCATTAGCTATGTCTTCACAGCTCAACCACTCCTCTTTTTCTTGGGCCAAGATATAATCTAAACAAGCCTTCGACAAGGACTCCTTAAGCCGATCCGCAACCAATAAACTTACAAGTTTATCAAACTCATCAGTTATCTTTCTACTTTTCAAATAATACATAAGAGCCACACGCAATTTGGATGAATAGATTGTAAATGATTCGTCCGATGCTTTGTGCAACGACCAAAATCGGGCTCTAAGATTTGAAGGGCTTATCTTAAACTCCCTTAGCAAAAACTCCTTCAGGAATTTGTAGTCATGGAGCTGTGCCTCAGTAAGGCGCATGGTTAATGCCTTAGCTCTTTCACTTAAAATGGCTAGCAATAATTTTGCTCTAACATCTTCATCCACCTCATACACATTAAACAAACCATCCAAGTGATCAAAGAAACCTGGAATTTCTATAGGGTCGGAAGGAAATTTCCAAAGAATATTCTTGAGGGCATCACTATAACGCTTAGTACGACTTGCTAAAGAATCTCTAACATTTCGTTCTTCCTGCTTTTCCTTCCTCTCCCTTTCTTCTTTCTCTTTCCGTTCCTTCTTTTCTCTTTCTTCTTTCTCTTTCCGTTCCTTCTTTTCTTCCTCTCTCCTCTTTTCCTCCCTTTCTTCCTTCTCCTTCCGTTCCTCCCTTTCTCTTTCTTCCTTCTCCTTCCGTTCCTCCCTTTCTCTTTCTTCCTTCTCCTTCCGTTCCTCCCTTTCTCTTTCTTCCTTCTCCTTCCGTTCCTCCCTTTCTCTTTCTTCCTTCTCCCTTTGTTCTTTCTTTTCTTCCTCTCTCCTCTTTTCCTCCCTTTCTTCCTTCTCCTTCCGTTCCTCCCTTTCTCTTTCTTCCTTCTCCCTTTGTTCTTTCTTTTGTTCTTCATATTTACGGATTTCGAACTCCAGACGGCGCTTCTGCAGCTCGTAATCCACTCCTGTTGGAGATATTGGACTACCCTTAAATTCCTCTTCCTCTTTTCCAATCTCCATGGCCCATTCTTCCATTAATTGATTTCGATCCCATGACATAACATCATCTTCGTCCCTTCCTGCCTTCATAAGATACACCCTAAGGCGCTCAGACGACATTTGGCGAATATTCGCTTGCATCTCTGTTGTCAACGCTTCCATTTTTACAAACAGTCAGTCAACAACCATCAACAAAAAAAAAACAGACACCACGCGGCAAACCCGCCACACAAAAGGAAAATTCCACAACCCAAAGTGCAACTATGCAGTATCCAAAGAAGTACACTCGCCAAGTACGCAAAAACTATACAAGCTCACGCAAGTCTGGCCTCGATCACAACAATGGATCAAATTTCAAAGAAATAATCAGCAGATATTGAAAGAGAAATAATGGCTGCCTCCCACTCGGCTGCAACTCCACTCTCTTTTCTCCTTCTCAGCCACGACAACACCTAGGATCTTACCCGTATGTTGACTGCTGTCTTCTGCTGTCTCAGCCGAACGACGCACTTCGTCCGTCCGACTGTCGTATGCCGATTCACCCGTCTCCCACGGTAGAAAGGCGTCTCGATCCGCTCGCTGTCTGGAACAGACCGTCTCTTGATCCTCCGGGTTGACTCCTTCCTCCGCCGGCTCGCGTCTTCTTCACCGGATCCAACACCGATGATCCCGCTTCTGACACCAATAATGTCGCGGTCGACTCCTTCGATCGCAACGACGAACCAACGAAGGAACTATTAAAAGATCTTTAATTAAAAATAAAGTCGATTAAGTGTAAAGTAAGTCAACTCGTCTATCAAATATCACAATCGTAGACAGCACACAGGTTGGCTGGTCTCGATTGAACGTCATACGATCAATGTTTCAACGTTTACAAATCTTCGTCAAAAGGCCCTTAATGTACATCAGGTCTATCTTATATAGAGTTCTCCCGGATTCCAGAACGTTCTGTGACGTCACTGTACTTTTCCCTGGAAAGTCCTACTGAACACGTATATCCTTGTTGCATGCACCGAATTAATGTTGACAGCTTGCTGCAGAATTTTCCGTGCGTTGTAAACAAGCTTGTTGACGCGTCGGTTTTCTTCCCTTGATGCATGCACCCGCGTAGACCACGACAGCTTCCCGTAATTATGAAGCTCCTCTTGTGTGAGTCTGGCCGTCAGTGCTCTGGCCTGATTATCTAGACAGGTCAAGAGTAATCTGCTTCGAAGGTCGTCCGGGACAGCGCAAGAGTCGAATAACCTTTCGCAGTGCACAAAGAAACCAGGGATTTGCGCATGGTCGCTGGGGAATCTCGGTAAGAGTCCTCGCAAGCTTTCACTATACGTTTTCATTCGTCCTACGACCGAATGCCTCAAGTTATAGTCCCTTTCGTCTCTGAGTCTCCTCTCTGCGTCCCTTTCCTCTCGGACCTCCTTCTCTCTCTTCTCTGCCTCCTCCTTTTCTTCTCTCCTCCGCTTCTCCTCCTGAAGCCTGAGCTTCTCAGCCTCCTCCTTCTCTTCCCTTCTCCGCTTCTCCTCACGAAGCCTTACTCCTTCTGCTTCCTCTCTTGCTTCTCTTCTCAGCCTCTCGGCTTCCTCTCTCTCTTCCCTTCTCTGCTTCTCCTCACGAAGCCTTACTCCTTCTGCTTCCTCTCTCGCTTCTCTTCTCCGCCTCTCGGCTTCCTCTCTCTCTTCCCTTCTCTGCTTCTCCTCACGAAGCCTTACTCCTTCTGCTTCCTCTCTCGTTTCTCTTCTCAGCCTCTCAGCTTCCTCCTTTTGTTCTCTTCGCTGCTTCTCCGCTTCCTCTTTTTCTTCTCTCCTCAGTCTTTCTTCTTTCTTTTCTCTTCTCCTCTCTTTCTCTTCCTCTCTTCTCTCTCTTCTCTCCGCTTCCTCTCTCAGCCTTGCGGCTTCCTCTCTCGTATTTTAAGCGTTTTAATTCGTATACCTGCGTTTGCGCTGCCGAGTCGATACTGCTTTCTATGCTACCCGTGCTTACTTCCTCACTTACTTCTGGCGGGGTTTCCCGCCCAGACACAATTATTTCAGCACTCGCCTCTTGGAGCTGGCCCATATTCATGGAACCCAATTCCTCCTCTCCTAGTCCCATCTTTATCAGATATGCGACTAGTCTGTGACGGGGCATGTTCTGCACCCTCACTCTTTTCCCTACCGACAACTTATCCATCTTCCAACAGTCCGCTCACTAATAGAAAAAGATAAGTAAGTTAGAGGAGAGTCACCGCTGGTCAGAAATCAAAGAAAACAACGTCCTAAAATTCTACCACAAATACAACAAGAACAGAACTGAGCAAAAGGAGCTACGCAAAAGCCTCGGCTATTCGCACACCAATCCTCATCCAGACCTCAACCGCAACCTCACAGATTACCACGACTACCAGTAAGGACTTACCCTCTGAATACGTCGAGCGTGCTCCGTCTTTTGGTATCTTGGCTGATCCGCTGTCCTCCGTTGCCACTCCCGTCCGTCGTTGCTAGCGATGGTCGGTCGTCCGTCGGCGCTCTTGTTCCTCGTCCTTGCCTGTTGCTGTCGGTTCCTTCGAATCCTTCGTCTCCGGAGTCCGGCACTCGATTTCTCCAGTTGCGAGGGTTGTATTCGCCGCTGGTCCCGATCTGTTGAGATTCCTCTTTCCGTTTCCGGTTCCGCTTTTCGTCGTGACGTCTTCAGTTGAAAATCCTGTCGACTGCGCCAATGTCGCAATCGGAGGTCTCCCTGTCGTGTGTTTGCCGTGTGTTGATGTCGACCCTCGATTGCTTGTTCTTTTACTTGCACTTTTATTTAACGTGCCTAACTTTTCTATAGAAGATTCACGACGAACTTTGTTTAATTAATAAATGAATTTAATTAAGGAAACAAATATATATACACTAACTCTACGGGAACTTCCACGTAGTATTAAAGCGTTTAGATATTAAATCGGACTATCTCAAATGTTGCTTCGTACAGCCTAAACTACAGATCGTTCTTTCGCGTCAGTCTCTGAATCTGACGGACTCTACTCTGCCGCCGCCGCTGATCGTTCCTCCCGATGTTGATCGCTCGACCGATGTTCACACGTCGCGTTCGTCAGTAGTAACAGTCCCGTGTTCTCCTCTTCCTTCCGTTAAGTAGGAACTTCAGCGTGCATCGGTCAGCCCCCTCCCCACGTCAAGCTATCATCAATTAGTGTCAGATTGCTCCTCGAGACACGGGTCGTCGCTCGCCTGCAGCGCGGGCGGTGTCTGGTTACACCATAGCCGCGAGGTGTCCTATTACACCTTGGCTGTGTGGTGTCCGATTACACCTCGGCCTAGCTGCCTTCATTGTTGACCCAGTGGAGACTGGCTTTTCGTCCGTCATCATTCCATCTCGACCGCCAACGACGCTTACATCATAATGATGATGCCATCTCGTCGTTGTCGTCGATCTCCTCACGCGACACCCTTCCAAAACTGAATTCATCATCCTAGGCCTTCCTGATCAAATCAAGAAAATCCCTGATCCTTCCATAAACCTTTCGACTAACTCATCGTCTCTCACCTTCACCTCTGACTCCCCTGTTCGCAATCTTGGTGTTATTTTTTATCCACACCTCTCCTTCTCTAACCACAACTCCAACCTCTCGCGCTCCTGCTTCATGCACATTCGTGACCTCCGACGCATACGACCCATGCTCGACCTTAAAACTGCCTCCACCATTGCTACCTCCATTGTTCATTCGAAGCTTGATTACTGCAATTCTCTTTTCCTCAACCTTGAATCCACTCAAATCAAGCGTCTACAGCTTATCCAAAACTCACGAGCCAGAGCTGTCACTAGAACGCCAAAACATCATCATATCACTCCCATCCTCAAATCACTCCATTGGTTAAAAATCCCAGAGCGCATCCACTACAAAGTCCTATCACTAACCTACAACACCCTACAATATTCCCAGCCCAAGTACCTTCGTGATCTCTTCACCATTCAGACGACCCGCTCCACCCGATCATCGTCCTATCTCAGTCTTTCTCGATCCCCAGTCACTATAGTCACTTCAAATTCTCCCACCGAGCCATTTCCATCACAGCACCACGTCTCTGGAATGATCTCCCCCCTTTAATTTGGTTTGGCCTCCTGGAAATCGGACTGGAACCTCTTTTGGAATACTCTCTGGAAACCCCCTCTGATCTGACGTAGCGCTCGTGAATAGGCTGGTGACCTGCGCTTGGCCTTCGAGTGGCGCTTTAGAAGTTTGGAGATTACGATTACGATACGAACCTCTAAAATCCAGTAGTTTTGTACTTGATTGAACTGTGTTACTGATGGGTATTTGGTGTGCAAATTAAAGACTTCAGTGCAATTACAAAATAATATTGATTAGACATCGAGTTTATATCGGTGGAAGTACATGCCCGCTAGGTAGTGCACTCATTCAACTATCGACAAACCCTGGGGCGAAATGATTGAATAGCCATCGTTAGGGCGTCGCACGTCAGTACATATACTCACCTTGTCACCTTGTGCTGTCAACTCCTGGAGCTCTAGCGATCGTCATGATAAACATTCTACATATACTATATACCATTATAATACCAGGTGTAATACTTCAAGAAATAATATCAGGTATAATACTTCGGGAAAAATCCGGACTCGTAGGCCTAATAAGAATATATAGCCTAGCCCTTAAGCACTTTAACGAGCAGCTGCACTGGTTTCTCAGTCGATTTTATGGCATTTTCTTTGTTAAAGTGTCAAGTAGCTTAGAAGAAATACGAGTAGATAAGATAAAATTTTGACTTGTTATTACCATGAACATTTAGGAATATCTCTTATAACAAAGCATTTTGTGTATCTAAGACTGACTAAGGAGAATCTGAAGAAAAACAAACGTAACACTTCTAGATGTGTTCGTTATGACAACGGAAATTATTGCAAACTGAAACGGTATTTGGCAGTTTGCTAGTTTGTCCGAATCAAGCACGGAACATATCTCGTTTAATAGGCTGATAATCTCTAAGAGTAAAATAATGATTTTTCAAATGATTGAATGCCTCCGCCACAAAGAAGTGAGCTATGAGGCCTACTGTCAACAGTCCGGAGTATAGTTCATCGCAATAAATGAGCATACATTGTGTTACCTGAACATAGATCCCATATTCTGAAATCATCAAATCAGATCAAATGCTTTCAGATTAGAATACAAAATACAGTAAGGTATATAAATGAAACAACACAAGACACAAAGGGTAGTCTCAGTCGTAAAACTATTAACAAGACGTGCGTAAGGTAACACATGAGCAAAATGGCTTAAACCGAATGTAGTATAATACATGAAGCACGTCATTGATGCGAAACAAAGTGTTTGCGCTTTGAATTGGGTGATATTTTAAACCAAAGGTTTCCAACCTGGGGTATCTGCACTCCCAGGGGGTGCGAGATGTCATTTCATGGAGCGCAACAAAAGACGGAAAGTATGCGACTATTGTACTGTATGTAGAAACTATCTGTTAACACTTAATGCTTGTCTATGGCTCGCCACCGACGGAAATGGCATTGCCAACAAAACCACAGTCCGGCCGTGTTTCAGCCTCTTTTTCTGTAACGCTGCTGTCAAGAAATTTGACTTGTTCAACTTCAAATGTGATATTACTTTTTGTAGGGGGTGCAAACATTAATCAAACATTTCCTAGGGGTGCAGGGCATAGAAAAGGTTGGAATCTCTGTTTTAAACGCAATCTTTCACGTCGCGCAACGATTAGCCTATATATACACCGTGTCTCAAAATAAACTGTGCAAAATTGTTTCTGTCAGAACTTCGTCAAATTTCCACCAATTTTAATAATTTTTGGTAGGTAGATGGCAAAATAGTTAAAATTTCATGCTATAGATAAATTTTCCACCTCACCTGACTCATATCACCGCACTACCTTGCTAAACACAGATGTACCAATTTCTTATATAACGCTCAAATTTTATTACATGCACAAACTTTCTGACGACTTAATTAGCACGCAGTAAATTAAAATATGGTTTACTTAGCAGAGTTTTTAATTGTTATGACAGATCTGCTTAAAAATGTTAGAATTGGTGCTCGAAATGTGCCCCGTTTACACGGACACAAGCGCTTAGACGGCGACGCCACTGGGCGATAGCAGCATCAACGATCGACTGGTCAAAGCGCACCCACTCGTCGATCAGACGCGTTTTGAGTTCGTCGACGTTGGCTATTCTGGAGCGGTAAACCTTTTCCTGCAGCACACTCCATAATTATGCTTTAGTCGACTGGGTTAAGATCCGGTGAATTCGGCGGCCACAGTGTTGGAGGTATGAAGTCGGGCGTTTCTCGCTCCAGGAAAGAGACAGTGTCGCGTGCTCGATGCGCCGGGGCGCCATCCTGTTGAAAGACAAAGAACTCGCCCTGCAATATCCGGCGTATGTCTGGCAGTAGCTTCTGGGCAAGAAGGTTGTCGCGATAGTAGGCCCCATTCACTTTGACACCCGGCTCGATGAAATGGATTTCCGTGCAGCCAAGTTTCGAGACGCTAGTTGTTAAAATTTAAGCGTTATATAAGAAATTGGTACATCTGTGTTTAACAAGGTAGTGCGGTGACATGAGTCAGGTGAGGTAGAAAATTTATGTATAGCATAAACTTTCAGCTATTTTGCCATCTACCTATAAAAAATTATTAATATTGGTGGAAATTTGACGAAGTTCTGACAGAAACAATTTTGCACAGTTTATTTTGAGACACGTGTATATATCCCAATGTCAATTTGCGACTTATACGTCACATTATGATATTATTAGCTTATATTTCAATCGGGGCTCATCTGTGGCATGCCTAGGTATGGGTATTAATCGAGTTCCAATTGGGAAGAATTGAACTGGTTTGTTCTAAAGATACGCTTGAAGTTTAAGATCTTGTGTGATCTTGGGTTGCAACATACAAAACTGAAAAAGTAATATAGATTACACACAATAACGTTGACTCTCCACGTAGTCTATCTTGGGCGGACTGAGACGCGGTGAATAATGGAACATAGCGACTAAAGGACGAAACAAGGTCTATTATGATATAGTGACGATGAGAATGAGGGTTCACTGGTCAAGCGTTGACCCAGGAGGAGGCTTCAGATGACGATGGCTCTTCGAAGGAGTTCATGAGGGGAAAGCATTGGTCCGCCGTAAAGAGTTATGGCCATAGCCTATCTACAAATGGGTCTATGTAGAACAATGCATTCCAATTTTAGTGAAGATATTATACGTCTATAAACTCTATATGCATGTATCAGCACATACTTCTATAGGCAAACGGTTTATAACATGAACATGATGATGAACAAGAGTTTATTGTAACCAACTTAACAGGTAATGTACAAGTATATAGCTGTAAAGTAATGTTTTGGTGACAATTGGTAACCCAGAAGGGCCAATTTACCCACTAAGCAGGGTTATCTATGTAACACAAATAAATTAGTAATAATAACGAATCGCTTTCTCTGAATGCTAATAGTTTAGGCCTACATAGACAATTTCCCTCTTTTCTGTTCATAAACTTAACTAGAGATAAACTAAACTCAAACATAGAAATTTGGCTAACAAAAGTTTACATAACTAGGTAATCATTAGGTGAGCGTACACAGATTTCTTAAGTGACTTCAAATTAAATAAGTGACGAATAGGCCTATCTAGAGGGACGTTGTTCCAGACCGATGGGCCAGTAGCTCTTATGACAAACTTCCTAGTTTTGGTGCGAGCGAAAACTTCTCTGTATAATTCACTTTGTCTGGTAGGGTATCCAAAAGTATCTGAAGATAAGTTAAAGTAATCCTGGAAAGTAAGGGGTAATAATTAATATATGTGTATATCTATACATAAATTCACACTTAATTGTAGAACATTGATCTGGGCAACTCCAGGAATATTGAAACTATTGAAGTATTGGTTAGTGTGGGATTTAGAAGATATCCTCGCTATCACTCGTATTGCTCTTTTTTGTAGAAGAATCAGTTTGTGTAATTGGTGAGCATTATTAGAAGCCCAGACAATGTTGCAATATGATAGATATGGATTTATTAGTAAATAATAAAGGTTTATTAATCAATCAATCAATCAATTTTCGTTTATTCATCATACAGTTGTCCCAGGGTAGGCCTATTAGA
This sequence comes from Allolobophora icterica, assembly GCA_963556255.1. Classification (NCBI taxonomy): domain Eukaryota; kingdom Metazoa; phylum Annelida; class Clitellata; order Crassiclitellata; family Lumbricidae; genus Allolobophora; species Allolobophora icterica. Next base: position 10,498,223 of record OY744607.1, on the reverse strand, counting down.
GTATTTCTAGGTAGAAACGATGCGAGGCGATTTAGTATCCCTATATTTTTCGCGATTTCTGTTGATATGACTTTAATGTGTTCGGACTAGTTCATATGTTGGTCAATGAAGACTCCAAGAAATTTCGTAGAAGTTACCCGAGGGGTTTTAATGCCGTCAATAAGCAGCTCAATATTGGTTTGTGATGAAGGCTTCTTGTGTGACCTGAATAAGATAAAATTAGTTTTTGAAACATTTAGGGATAGTTTATTAACTCTAAACCAATCAACCACATAAGTAATTTCTAGGTTAATAATTTGATATAATTCAGTGAGTGGCTTGCGTGAGTGAAACATACTACTATCATCAGCAAAAATAATAAAATTCAAAATATTTTAGGCATTCGGCAAGTCATTGATGCATATGAGAAAAAGGAGGATCCTAAGTAAGATCTCTGTGGGACTCCATATTTAACATGTATACATTTTGATAGTATTTCGTTGCAAAGGACCTGCTAGAATCTGTCACTGGGATAGCTATTAGTCCACTGGTTGATGATCCCTCTCTATTCCATAGAGTTGAAGTTTTCTTAATAGTATACCGTCGTTCATAGTACCAAATGCCTTTGGTAGATCTATAAAGATGCCAAATGAAAATTCATTATTGTCAATAGCTGCTGAGATTTGTTCTTATAAGTTATTGAGGGACATAGCGGTTGAATGTCCTCTTCTGAAACCATGTTGCATAGGGTAGAGTATGTCATTTTTGATGAGATGGCTGTTAATGTTTTCATACATAATTTTTCAATTAGTTTAGAAAAGATAGGAAGGATGGAGATTGGTCGGTAATTGGTTGTCCTCCTTTTCCCTTGTTTAAAAATCGGCACAATTTTAGCTACTTTCATCCCTGATGGGACTACACCTGATGTAAATGAGCAGTTTATGATTTCCCAGAGTGGTTGGGCAATGTATTTAATATACGGTACTGTTACCATAGGATCAATACAATCTAGCCCTGAGGTGTGGGTAGGTTTAATAGTATGAGTTATATTGATCACTTCTTCTGGGGTAGTTAAGTAGAGAGCGAGGGAATTAGTACAGAAAAAATTCATATTTGTCATATGAGTTAGTCGAGGGTGGGATTTTTTCAGCCAAGTTTTGTGGTATACTGGCAAAATAATAATTAAATTTATATGACTATATACATTTAGGCTTAATTGAAGTCTACAACAACAGGTCTGAATGATCTATGTCTTCAAGTGGAATTCCTTAACCTGTTTCTCTAAGTTTGAATTACTTGATCTCTGTCCTTACGTTGAATTACTTAATTCATTTATCTAAGGGGAGATTCTAAGCTGAGTTAGTTGTAGTTGAGCGAGACGGCATCACCTGAAACGACAGAATAACTTAAGTTCTTCGAGTTACAACAGATATGAAATGCGTCTACTACATCTTCATAGTCGCAAGACATGGATGTCGTCGAAAGTCCATGGTGACGGGATTGAAGACGAGTGACTAATTCACAAGCAACAGAAATTACGACTACGAGGGAGAGTACTGACCACCATCCTCATATTCCGAGGCTAAGAAAATGAAGTCTCTAACACTTCATATTCATAGCTGCCTCAGGGTTAGCTTAAGGAACGGCTCTTCTTCTTCTCAGTTAATAATACCAACAAATCAGATGCAGTCAGTTCTGTATAATGAACGTATATATATATTATATAGGCCTATATTAAGTCCATTTTAAAGTCCATATTTATTGATCAAACGAAAGTTGCGGAATGTGGAGGGAGATCATTTCGAACTCATATAGAATGACGCAGGCATAGAAAGATAAACGCACAGAAAGATACACGCATAGGAAGACACATGCATAGACAGACGCACAGAAAGACACTGTAACGCCTCCATAAAAAAGAGCCTGGTTATGGCTCTTATACCACGTCAGTATTCAATTCTAGCCCCCAAGGCTATAGTTCTTGTAGGGTCCAACCGTGCGCAACCTGCGTTCGTACGGCCACTTGCGGCCGTGACAGGGAGAATAGGCGATGGTGGACAGCTGATGATAATGTTTAGGTGGCTGTGTTGGTGTCAACTAATAAATAAGGAAATTGCGGAATTTTATTCCATGAAGAATAAAACTTGTCCCTTAAGCAAAAGGAAATTTCTCACCTCTCTGCATAGGTCTACTCTAAAGCAGTCGCTGCAGGGCACAACGGTTGACTTCGTGTATTGCAAGGGAGGCTTACAAGAGTTCTTTAACAAGTGCCGTCTTTTGAGAAATCATCGCCTGCAACGCAGGCATTTCCACTTCCCATAACTGACATCTGTAATGGAAAAGGACGAAATACAAAGGGACGACATTCCAACTGCATCCTTTAGCGCCGTCTTTGTAATGTAATGTAAATCTTCGAAATTTCTCAGCGCCACACAAAATCCATGCCAGGGATCCCATCTTAATCACCGGCGCTGCGTCAAATCAAGTCCGCTATAGTCAGATTGTTTGGTTCGGATCGGTGCCAGTTCGGAATCCGGGTGGTCAAGCCAAGAAAACAGTATGGTGCTGCTGTGGAAATCGTTGATGATGGTGGTCGTGTGGTGGCGCAGGAGTAGAATCAGGACAGGATATCTTAAAGAGTTCCGTTTTCAGTCGTGAGTGGACAGCTGCAGAGGAAAGGTCAAGCGGAAGAGATGAGATTGACAGAGGACATTGGGGAATGAGCGAATTGGCGCAGATCTTTTTGAGAGTTCGTTCCAAAGAGCTGGTGCAGCGTAGAATAAGGAATAGTTGCAGAGATTTCACCGAGAGGGTACTGGATCCTGGCCGAGATAAAGATGTGATGACGAGCGAGTGGAGCTGGGTTTTTGGATTGCGAATAGCTGGCGAATGTAAGAGTATTGAGAGGTTTGAAGGGCGTTGTAGATAACAGATAGAGTTGTGTAATGGATGCGCTGAGGGACTTTTAGCCAACGAAAGAATTTGAGAACAGAGGTTAAGTGTTGTCCTTGATTTCCTCATATGGCGTGTGATTCCCTTAACGTTCTGCTGCAAGAATTCGTGAATGATTCCACTACTTCAACAAGATTTTGTCAGCACTGCAACTTGTTACTTCTCCTCATCTGGTGGTGAGAGAGAGTGATCCTCGAGATTTGGCAAGAAATACCCTGGTCCTCTTCGGCACCCCAGACTTCTTTCGGATGAAGTACATGAAAAACAGGTACAGAACTCGACTGATGACAACAACGTGGAGTCTGCAATATGGCTAGAGGCATTGAGGAGCCTCCATTGTGATTTCATAAAAGCCGATAATCATTGATCATCTTCGTCGAAGCCTTTGGTTCACTCGGTGCAGACTCATGATAATAAGAATATAAACAGCCCCGCAGCTGTCTGGTAATTAAGATTGACAAATATAGCGTCTTGCTTTCAACACAAAGTTCATTCACTGCAGGGACGTCACTCAGCTTTTCTCAGGAGGGGGAGGTGGCAGACAGAGGCGGCGATCTTGTCTGACAGGTGAGGGGTACACTTTTGAACTGATCTGGTCAAAAAAGAGCTTTGAACTGATCTGGTCAGAAAAGATTTCAAACAAATTTCTGACCTTTTGGTGTTTCTACTAGGGCTGTACCAAGTAGGTGATTATCACTATTCGGCCGAATACGAATAATTGGACCAACTATTCGGCCGAACACGAATACGAATACGAAAAGTGTACAGAATAGGTCTAGCCTACCGACAGCATTAAAAAATTTCAAATATAAGCAAAAGTTTCAGTTCAGTAAATTTAATACATAAACTAAAAGTAAACAGTTAACTAATGTAATTTTTGCATCCTTCTGCCAGTCTGTGTAAACTAGGATTGGAACTAATTTAACTAAATTTAGCAATTGTCACTTAACGTTCACTCCACTCGCTATAGCAGCCGCATATGCAGAAACAGATGTCACGTGACCACTATTCGTATTCGGTCCGACCGTTACTATTCGGCCGAATTTGCTATTAGGCCCACTATTCGGCTCCAAAGCGAATACGAAGCGAATATTCGGTACAGCTCTAGTTTCTACAAAATGTGGGGGTCGGAATTGTATACTGTGTGATTTCATAAAAGTGGGGTCTTGACCCCCTCCCCTGGAGCCCCAGGGATCGCCGCCCATGCTTGGGGGGTAGCGACGTCATTTGAGTACACTTATTACATTAGGTAATAAGTGTATCGATGAACCTGAGCGTGGATCAAGCGCTTTTGAGGGTTTATAAATGCGCTTTATGAAAGTCCAGATATATACATAGTAGGGTGGTCCACGAGACAATGGTAAAAATTCACCTTTAGCAGAACTATAGTCTCCACAAGTTTAAATCTGTTCTACCTCACCTAAGTACCATGTGGTCCAAATCTGAAGCAGATTGGAGCACTTTTGAGGTGGCTCAAGGACCCAACATTTTCTTCCTAAAACCACGTATGGCCTAGTGGAAATCATTGACTGTTATTTACTAGTCTAGCCAATTTACAGTTAGACCTGAGCCAAATTGCTTCTGAAGCTTTTTAAGCGGTTTCCTGCTCATAAAACCATTGCTGAATAACATAAGGCCTATCAAAAATCAAAAATCCAAAAAAATCTGACCTCGGGAACACCCCAAAAATGAATTTCAAACTGGCGGATTGGCTGTGTCCTAAGAAATACCAGTAATAATACCAATAATTTGCAGTTAGACCTGGACAATATTGCTACTGAGACTTTTTAAACGGTTTCCTGCTCAGGAATCATTGCTGAATAACATATCCAGAATCCGACAAAATTGGACCACGGAACACCCCCAAGAATGAATTTCAAAATGGCGGATTGGCTGTTTCCTAAGAAATACCAGTAATACTACCAATAATTTGCAGTTAGACCTGGACAATATTGCTACTGAGACTTTTTAAACGGCTTCCTGCGCGACGTAGTGTAACTCGTCTCCTTCCTCACCTTTGCGGAACACATGTCGAATCTGACTCGCTCCTGCTTCTTCCAACAGAGACGACAGGGCTATCAGGCGATCCATTATACCTACGGTCTTCATCTCCACTATATGCATTTATTTGCTCTTGGGTTGACTACTGTATATTCTTCCTCCTCGGTCTCCCCATGCTACGCATCTGCCCCACGAGTCAATATTAATTGCTGCTGGTAGGCTCGTAGACACGTAGACCACCTTCCTCGCTTTGTTAATATCTCCACATATAATTATTTCAAGTCCTACACTGGCTCCCGATTACTTCGTGTATCCAGTATAAGATCCTCCTGGTTTCCAAGTCCAAACTAAGGCTTGGACCTACATAACTCTCTGACCTTTTGCGGCAACATATCTCTGCAACTTATGTTCGTCTTTGTGCTCTACTGGCGGTCTTGATCTCTTTGTTCCTCATACTAGCACCACTCTGGCTCAACTTCGAGCTTTAGCTGTGGCAGGTCCCTCTGCTCTATAAATTACTAGATACGATACGATACGATACGATACGGGGAGAATTTGGAAGAAAACATAAAGAAGTCTAGGAAAGGTAGATAGTTAGTCTTCCGTATGCAAGCTGTTGTTCATTTCATTGTTTTCTACAAAGCACCATCAGACTGTCCTGAATCCTAACCAGGGCTGTAGTCGAGCGTATACGCGGGTATACAGCGTATACTTACCTCTCGAGAAATTTGAGAGGGGACACTCGGGGTTGTAACGCGGGTATACAGCGTATACTTACCTCTCTAGAGACCGTATACTCAGCGAATAACGAATTTTTTTAAAAAAGAGAGGTTTTCAAAGGTTTCGAAGGCGAATGACTAAAAAAAAAAAAAAAAAAAAAAAAAGGTCATCAACTTTTTTCAGAGACGAAATCGCAAAATGGCAAAAATTTTTGTCAGAATTCGTAAAAGTCAGAAATTTTCTTAGACGAATTCCTAAAAAAGCCGTGGGTGACGCCGCTGCTCAACGGTAGCGTGTACTCACCTCAAATTTTACCACTACAGCCCTGATCCTAACTGCAAGTTCGAGTGTATTATTGGGAGGCATTATGGATTTGCTAACACAAAAATAGACTGACAGATACAGGGCATGAATGACTGCATATAGGCTATGAGTGTCTTCTTAGGAGTCGTCGTGGTTCTGCAAAGGACATTGAAGCGATGCCTCTGTAGGTCTGTTGACGGTCGTATCAATTGGCATCGTCCTCGGAGTCTTCATCGCTTTCGTCATTCTACTCGGTGTTCTCCATTGTCAGTCGATCGAAAGGCAGGTCACTCATTGTTCATCGTAGACTGATTGAAAATAATAAAAAATATTATTCGTGTTTATTGACAAGCTCACTTGAAAACCGCAGTTAGTTAGACGTTGGATTATCGGTTTATAAAGTATGGACATCGACTATGGGTTCAAAATCTGATGTTACGCCACGATGGTTAGGTCTATTGAAAAGTTTGCTATCTATAAAGAGCGGCTGCATGGTATTCTGAGTGAAGGAAAGAGACGGCGTCGGATGCAGAATGAGGATCTTCTTCTTCGAACTTTCTATGCGATCTATTTTTTTATTTTACTTCTTTTCTTTTCCTCTTCTTCTTCGCACTCTTTTTCTTCTTCTTCGTCGTCATCATCATCATCGTCATCTTATCTTATTCTTCTCCTCCTCCTCCTCCTCCTCCTCCTCCTTCTCCTCCTCTCCTTTTTCTTCTGCCTCCTCTTCCTCTTCAATATTAGCCTATCATCACTATCACCATCTTGTTGCAGCGAATGCAACTATTAAATATCTTGCTTCATAATATTCTTATTCTTATTTATGAATTATTAATTACTAAGATAGCTGCGACACTGTACACAAATAAAGCTGCACTTGAGCTATAATAATTTCCAGTTTTATCTGTATTGCCTTGCAACGGACTACGTGTTGACGTACGACAAGTAAAGATCTACGTTGCCATAGTAATAAACGATGCCGAATCCAATCAGAAGACTGAGAACAAAGATTTAAAAATGAAGCGAGAAGTTTTGAAAATGAAGTTGAAATAGACGGACGCTAGTAAAGTAGGCCTCGTTTGACTTTGCTAAAGAACATTGAAATTATGCGTCATTTGTACATTTAACTCGAACTTGAAAATAAATCGTTATTCTAGCGAATAACTGTCTATTGTGATCGACTGAAATGAAAGTGAAAAACACAGTTCTGCGTGTACTGTTCGATCTTGACTGATAATAAACTGAACCATAGTTTAGGAACTTTATAAATCAAAACGAACTAACGTCTAGATATGGATTATAAAGTTGATACGGATTTTCAAATTCAAATCAGTTTATTGAATCGAATGCAAACAGATAATATTTCAATCGACTAACTATTTAGAAAACATTATGTATCACACGGGTAAAGAATATAATAATATGCAAATTATAAGATAGATTGTTTTTGTTTTTTGGATTGATTATAGCGGTGTAGTTAGAAGTCACTAGGATTGCTAGAAGCGTTGAGACACATTAGAAGACGATTCTCGAGAAGATGATGTGATAGCTTATCGAGTCATCCACGATTTATCTTATTCCGCGACATGTTGAAATCCTACATTCCGTATCAAACTAAAGAAGAAGATAACTGTCAAAAGGATTCTCCGGTAGGCTCTCTTGTATCTACGCTCCATGACTTACGGCTGTCATGAAAGATTAAATCTGCATCCCAGACAAGTTCCTATAAGATTTATATAGAATAATCAGTATCGGATTAGGTAGAATATTTAGTGAAGTTGTCACACTGTTTCTGTGCAATTAATATAATATATTCATCAAAATCTGAAAGAATGTCTGATTCTTTAATTATGTCTCAGGAAGATGATTGTACCCATTAGAACGCCTTACTCTGTCACCAGATGTCGCCGAAAGGTTAGTATTATCCTTCGGCACCGTCGGTCAAAGATAAGTTCCAATTAAGCAAAGGAAGACGACAGAGATTCGCCGATGAGCGAAGGAACAGCGAGTGACTGCGTCGATCGAAGTCACAGTCCTAATACAGATAACAATACATCTGCGTCACCTGATTAAATACATCGTGAGGCGATTTCAAAGTGATGGAGTCGGATATGACGTCACAGTTACGTGATAACTTAACGCTTATTAATACCATCGGGAAATTATTGGCTAAACTTTGTCAATTCTTATGCAATTGGGGAAGGGGATAGAGTAATGGTAACACTCATGGCCTGGACAGCATTACGTTCGCGGTTCGATTCCCGTAAACCCCCTCTAGGGCGGCGCCTTGCGTGGCTGCCAAACCGTGTGTTTAATTAAGATCTTGATTGTACATTCATGTTTCAATGTAATCTTACTGCATCTGGCAGTTTGAAATAATAAAGAAAATTATTATTATTATTATGAACTTTGTAAATGAGGGTATTATCAAATTACAGCTGTAGGCTATTGCATTGTACTGTCAGGTGTCGCCAAACGCAACTAACCCGTTCCCTACGCTTTGTGACCACTGTTGCAATACGCAAATTTCTTAGCTGTTGTTGGCAATCGATGAGAGATTATGCCTATTTTGCAGGCCAAAGATTCTGAACCGCTGCTAAACTTGACAGCAGTAAGATAATTAAATGTAAGGTAAGGTAAGATTAGGAAATGTTAGGTCTGGTAAAGTAAGGTAAGATTAGGCAAGGTGCGGTAAGTTAGGGTAACCCAGGGCTGTAGTCGAGAAAAAAACGCGGGTATACAGCGTATACTCACCTCTATATACCGTATACTGACCTCACAAAATATTTGTACAAAACTCTAATAAGTTTCGGAAAACTAACCATTAGCGTATACTCACCTCTAATTTTACCACTACAGCCCTGGGGTAACCTAAGGTAAGGTAATATAAGGTGAGGCGATATAGGGCAAGGTGTACAAGATTAGAGTAAGGAAAAGTAAGTTACGCTAAAGTAAAAGAAATCTAATGTAAGGTAAGGCAAGATAATCTAAGGTGGAGCCGGATAAGGAAAGGTAGTGTAAGGTTAATGCTCAGCATTGCATGATTCTACGAAATTGATGGAGCTGTCGGCTTAAGTGAGAAGACAACAGTAATCTGACAACCTGACAACCTTTTCCCAGATCTTCAAACATCTCGTCCGTATTTCTCACGCATAGAGCAAGACATTTTGATAACTTGGCCCACTCTATGGAATTCCCTGCTCATGACCTAAATAATTTGCTTTTCGTGCATACCATATTATGAGACTCGTTTAAAATGACCACGTTGGACTTATGTTGTTTTGGGGAAATCATAAAACTAAACTTGCGCAGTTAAAGAAAATGATATAATATGTTAGTTAAACTGTTGACTTGAATTTTGTAAACTTGTTCAAGAAATGGGTGGGGGGGGAGGCAGCATGGGGTCTTGACAATCAGCGAGTCTCAGATGCTTCGGGTGTTACCTAATACGTATTAAAATGCAGCGCTGTAGACGAGGGTAGGCCTATATATGCGGGTATACAGCGTGTACTCACCTCTAGAGACCATATACTCACCTCACAAAAATATATTTTTAGTATACTCATCTCTGGAGAGCGTGCACACAGAACGTACTTTGACATATTATTTTTATACTGTAATGTGTATACTATTTAAATAAAATTTAAAGTTTGAAAGTTTATTATTTCTGTTTGCTTGACCTAGCGAGTTGCAAAACAACTTTAAAATTTACATAGCTCTAAACCGGTGATTTGCAGAATGTTAAGCAGATGCTGTGGATATTATTCTAATTTGTACTTTTGTGACTAATTTTGCATTGTTTGATTAGTTTAGGTATTTCAATGTATACAGTAATCATTGTAATCATCGTTGATTATTGCCAGTTTTATATTCAGTTTATTAAATAAACTGAATATAAAATTTATGTTTAGCATATGGCCTTCTTGGGCTAGCATGATTATGTTAAGAATCTTCGCGTATCTTTTGATATGAAGCATGCTAACCAGCAGTGTTATTTTAGTTCCAGCATTAATTTCAATTCCAGTTCTTATTCTATTCCACTGCTATAATTTTAGTTCTAGTTCTAGTTCCTCTTAAGAAATAATTTTTATTCTTATTCTAGTTCTAGTTCCTCTTAAGAAATAATTTTTATTCTTATTCTAGTTCCACTTCCTCTTTATAAATAATTTTAGTTCCAGTTCTAGTTCCAAAAAAATTATTTGTAGTTCCACTTCCAAATCCACTTACAGTTATCACAGTTCTAACATGAACGGTTAATGTCTGTCGGACAATGTGAATGCGACTGATAATAAAGCAGTCTATAGGCAGACACCCTAAAAAGTTACCAGTCAATTATTTTACTGTTGAGTTTCAAAAACACCCGCATCTCAAGGGATTTGCTCAATCGATTTCCGCGACCTGTAGGCCTAGACATGATAGACATCCATCCTGCAAGGCTGCAACAGAAAAGATTCGACGAACGCCTCTGATGAAGGAGCTGAAACTAAATCTTCAGCCATAACAGCGAGCTGTCGGTAAACTGAATGTCTACTCAGCCAGAAGTCAAAGAGACTAGGAACAGCGACATGTTCTTCAATTTCCTGAATGTATTTAGAAAGTTCTGCTGCAATGCTGTCAGGAGCATGTTTGATGGGGAGTCTGTGTACCTCACTCTTGTTGCCAGATGTTTGAATCAAAGAGCGTATATTATTTATAGAATATATAATATGCGGAGAAGCCTCATAGCGCCGCACCGTGACGTCGATCAAGAGCCGTCGTCATTCCGTATAGTCAATTTAGTTAACGTTAGAATTATCGGTTGGGCAGCTTAAAAATTAATTATTATTCTATTCCGTTCTCGTCTTGAAAATTAATTTTTATTCTATTCCGTTCTCGTTCTCGAAAAATATTGAAATTTTTATTCCTATTCTATTCTCGTTCCACAATTATTTTTCGTTCCAGTTTTCGTTCCGTGGAACTAATATTAAATAATTATTATTCCTATTCTAGTCCCTGGAACGAAAATAACACTGCTAACCAGGTTCTTTTCCCTGCTATTAAAAACCTCTTTGGGCCTATCAGCCTTGAGGTCAAATTGCATCAAATGCAATTGCTTTTTGTTGTGTGTTTTCACATCTGAAAGTCACTGCCACTGGTTGCAGAAAAGATTAATTTTCAATAAATTTTAGCAAAGTTCATGCATCAGAAATTGAAGAATTCCGTCATTTCAATAGCTTAATAGCTTACCAAATATCGTCCATATTTCAGTCCTCCTTCCCAAACCCATCCTCCTCAGTGTTTCCGAAAACTAACCGAGCTGTAGCATGTAGTCCTACTAACCTTTAATTTTACCACTACAGCACTGATGAAATGGGTGCGTTTCATTTGCATGTAAATTTGTTTCATATTGAAGATATTGAAGATGTAAATAAATTTTTGTCTTCATTATGAATTTCTGGTAGTACGGTATTTCAGTTCTTTGTATCTGTTTTCTGTTTTCTGTTTCTGAAGAAGTTGTCTATACTGAAACATAATATTTTAGTATTTTAAGAAATTCCATAGATTTTGAAGGGCAGTGCCCCCATCGTAATTATTCAATCAATCAATCAATCAATCAATCAATCAATCAATCAATCAATCAATCAATCAATCAATCAATCAATCAATCAATCAATCAATCAATCAATCAATCAATCAATCAATCAATCAATCAATCAATCAATCAATCAATCAATCAATCAATCAATCAATCAATCAATCAATCAATCAATCAATCAATCAATCAATCAATCATTCAATCAATCAATCAATCAATCAATCAATCAATCAAACAATCAATCAATCAATCAATCAATCAATCAATCAATCAATCAATCAATCAATCAATCAATCAATCAATCAATCAATCAATCAATCAATCAATCAATCAATCAATCAATCAATCAATCAATCAATCAATCAATCAATCAATCAATCAATCAATCAATCAATCAATCAATCAATCAATCAATCAATCAATCAATCAATCAATCAATCAATCAATCAATCAATCAATCAATCAATCAATCAATCAATCATGGAATTTATATAGCGCCTCCTCAAGGGCTCTACTCAGAGGCACTCCCAAGCCAGGCCTGATCAAAGAGAAATGTCTTCAATAGAGCGTAAAAAGAAGACGGGTGAGTACGAGGAGTAAGTCATTCCACGCAGTTGGACCAGCGACAGAGAATGCTCGGCGCTGCATAGTAGCAGTGCGGGCATATGGGACTATAAAGTCGCCCCGAGAAGCGGAACGGAGGGCTGAGCGACCCGTAAGAGAAGAGAGAGTAAAAACATAGCATAGGTTCCGTTTAAATACGCTGTACATAGCAACGGAGCACTCCCAGAGTGTCAGTTGCACGAGACATCAAGCGAACAGCACTCAGAGCATCCCGTGCAGAGCAATGCAGGTAGGATTGGAGATCATCAGAGTAAGAATGGCTGAGCGACCCGTAAGAGAAGAAGAGAGAGTAAAAATGGAGCATAGGTAGGAAGGAGCCATACCCAAAACACATTGCCAGGCGAGAGAGCAAAGTCGATACGGGATACGCTGCCGGATGGGAAGCCAATGAAGAGTATGATGCATGTAGGAGGATACACTACCATAGCGGGGTATGGAGCCAACAAGGCGCGCCGCAGACCGAAGGACCCTCTCAAGGAAGGACAGACGGGCTTGAGGAAGACCGGTGTCGAGAGAAGAGCAATAATCTAAACGAGAGCAAACAAAGGCATGGATAAGAGTTGAAGCAGCAGAGGCTGAGAGAGAGCGAGCAACCCTCTGACCCCCCGCCTCCTACGCCTATGGATGCCACTAAGGGCGTTAGCCCGCTTAGCTGTGCCACCCCAATTGCAAACTGAAACGGTTTTTGGTTGTTTTCTAGTTTATCTGAATTGAGCCTGACACATGACGTTTAATAATCTGACGATCACTGAGAATAAAATGAACGGTTTGTCTAATGGTTGATTGTCTAATGGTTGATTGCCCGAGAAGATGTGAACTATGAGGCAAACAACAGTTCGGAGTATAACCCGTCGCTCTATATAAGCATAAATTATATTATGTTACCTCACCATAGATCTGAAATCATCAAATCAGACGAAATGCTTCCAGTTTAGAATATGTAAAATACACTTAGATAAATGAAACAAGACAAGATACAAAGAGAAGTTTCATAGTCGTAGAGCTATAAACGTGCGTCAGGTCACACATGTGCACATAATTTAAACTGAATGTAGCATATACACGAAACACGTCATTTGTGCAAAACAAAGTGTTTTCGACATCTTGTACCATTATTGGATTACAGGTTAAAGCAACCTTTTAAATCACGCAACGATTATATCCCAATGTCAACTTCCGACCTAGGACTACGTAACAATATGCTAATATTATTACATTTTAATTGGGGTGACTTGGCTGATCAGTGGTAACTTAGGTTTTTTTTTGGGGGGGGGGAATTTATCCAGTTCCAAGTGGGAGCATCTGAACTGGATGCTCTGCAGATACGCATGAAGTTTAAGATCTTTATGCTTATGCGTAATTATCTTACAGGCTGTTCTTCATCTTTTCTTCATGCGTTATATGTTTCTCCGTTTCTTTCATCCATGGCCTCAGTCTCCCTCGGTCTACTGGGTGAACTGGTTGTCCCATCTGCTAAAACTTCCACAGTAGACCTATCGCACAGTAACCTGTGACATGATGTAGGCTACTTGGTCTTTCTCTTGCCTTTGTCCTTAAGCGATTGAAAACTATATATTCTATGCGATACCAGTTTTGCACTATTAGGTGCCGACATCCTTTAATTTATGACTGCGCTTTTATCTCTAACCAACTAGTATACACTTATGAAGCAGTTTGAGGACAATTCTCTGAAATTAAGAAAAGATATTAACCAGATTAATAAAAATCATTAATTAATAAGAGTAATGCAGTTGAACGGTTTCAAATACGCCTATTGCTAAAAAAGGTTTGTAGACACTGGTTAGAACGTCTGAAGTTTAAAGTTGAAGTTGAAGTGTAGGCTAACATACAAACTAAAAAAGATTACAAAGAACTGCGCTGACTCCCCAGATAGGGGCGGAATAAGACACGTTGAAGTTAAAGACGTAGTGAATAAATGACGAAACGGGGTCTATTGTGATGCAGTGACGATGAAGATGAGGGTTCGTTGGTCAGTCGTTGTGCCAGGAGGAGGATCAGATGACGATGGCTCTTCGAAGGAGCGCATTTGCTCCGACATAAGTGGTTATGACAATATCTACAATTGGGTCTATATAGAACAAAGCACTAATTTTTTTATTGAACTGTTACATCATTATGCACGAAAAAGCACATACTTCAATGAACAATTAATATATAACACACAAGTCAAGGCTCAACGTATCTCAACTGAACTCCAAAACATCATGTCGGAACGATCTATGTCTTTATGTGGAGTTCCTTGATTTGTGTCTCTACGTTGAATTACTTGATTTGTGTATCTAAGTTGAGTTAGTCGTACTTGTTCCAGACGGGATCACCTGAAAACGGCAGAATAACTTACGAAGACCAACGCGAAATTCCTCGTAGTGAAAGGCATAGATGAAAGGGTCGTTGCAGCAATTCAAGTAGAACAAGAATTGAGCTACAGTAAAGGCCACGCCACCCACATCTAGCGGAATGTTGCTGAAGAAACTCACCAATACAAGAAAGTGTTTGAAGGTCGAGCAGATGACGAATCCAAGAACGATGATGAACAACGTCTTAATGATGTTGCGTCTCGCTCGAGCGATCTTCGGATCGATCGGTTGCGCTGCGACATTCCCCGGTTGAGTGATCTTTGAGATGCGGCGTAGAGAGCGAGCCATACCAGCGTAGCAGAAAGTAAAGACAACAATGGGGATAAAGTACTCGACCAAAAAGTTGGCGACGACAGAGACACGCATGGCTGCAATGGTTGGAAAGTTTGCGATCGTGCAAATTCCATTGGTGATCTTCACGGATGGGCAGCTTAAGCATGCCTTAGTCATGATGCCCATCAGAGTCCCGATTATGATGCTTCCAATGACCTTGCCCTTACTGATCTTCAGCCGGTTTTTGATCGGGTGCACAATCTCAAGGTACCTCTCAATGGTCAGTAGAGCGATGTTGAAGATCGAAGACTGGAGCAGGCCGCTGTAAAGTATACGAGAGTTCCACAGGTAGCACATTGGGACGACCATAGACGGTGGCCAATGACTTCCGTCGATCATTATATACAGGATTAGCATGATGCTATAGAGAAGGTTTATTGTAGACTGGCTGACGAGAAAATAGTTGGCCGGTCGTTTGAGGAGTGGTTTGTGTCCAAGAAAAACGATCAGAGCCAACAGGTTACCAGTGATTCCCACGGCACCAACTGAAACGTTGAGAATATGGAGGCGAGAGCCAATCGCACTGGAGTAGACTCTGAGATCAAGCTTTTCTTCAGTCTGAAGTGACGGTGCATTGCTCGAATCGTTGACAGAAATACTCATTGACGATGTGTTGTTCATCTTTATTGTTTTCGAACAGATTCAATTCAGATTTCAACACAGACTCACGTGATTATTCTTCCACAGTCGCTCCTTTTATTAGCCGTGGGATGATTGGAGATGACTGCGTCATAAAAAAAGAAAGTCATAAGCTGTAACTCTTATCTTAGGAAACATGCATACACATAGGCGTGGACTCTGGGGGGGGGCAGACGCGGCATATGCCCCCAATAATTGAGAAGCCGGGGCAATGCCCCCAAAAGTCGAGAGGAGAATTTTTTTAAATATTGAAATATTATGTATCAATATAGACAAATTTCTTCAGAAACAGAAAAACAGAGACACAGAACTGAAATACTATCAGAAATTCATAATAAAAACAGATTTATTTTTATCTTCAATATCTTCAATATGAAATAAATTTACATATAAACAAAACGCCCCATTTCATACGCATTAGCGTAACACCAGAAGCCTCTGTTGACTGTCCAGACCAGAGGTGAAAAAGCTTTTTCGGGATTTTGGTTTTAAACAAAAAAAAAGAAAACCATAAAAAATTTTTTTTTAAAATAAATTTCTTATTTTTGTAGAAGTTATTTTAATAACATTGATTTAATGATTTTAAATTTTCGGAAATAACAACTGATTGCTGACGTAAAGTGAGTTGAAGCTCTTGTTCATGCCATTTTTCATGATTTTTCTTATCCGAAATCCGAAAATGTTAAAAACAACCGAAACAACAGAAACCATAAAAACAAAAACAAAAAACAAAAAACAGCAAAAGAACAACTTTTCATATAGAAAAAAACTTGTTTTTTGCACCTCTGGTCCAGACCCATGCCCCCCATTATTTTGGACAAGTTTACCCCAGTGTAATGTGTACACACATGTAATTGCACATATATATATATATGCATACACATTTGCATGCATGCATGCATGCATGCATGCATGGATACAGGAATACAGACATACATAACACAGAAAATTTATATAGCGCCTTTCAAGTGCCTCAGAAGGCGTTCGGGCATAACAGTTACAGTACATAGCACGTTTTTTTTATTTCTTCGTTTTCACCTACCCACTTCGCAGCGAAATATCCGTTCAACAACTCTCCGACTTGATGACCATGACCTTAGTAAACATACGCATGTAATCCGATGACCTACTGGAATAAACTCGCAGATTAGTCGCATCTAACTCAAAGTTAGGTTGCAGCCGCATCCTCCATCTTCAATCCCATTTCGAAGAACTCCTTCTAATTTGGTCGCCGTTCACTCCGTTCCACCGCCCGCGGTGACTTACATGTTCCTTTCGCTCGCACTGCAACCATGCAACAGCGAGCATTCTCCGTTGCCGGTCCCACTATCTGGAATGGCCTTCCTGTTGGACTGCGGTCTCTCCCTCGAGACTCATCCACCTCTTTCTTCTCTGCTCTTAAGGCTGTTCTCTTTCGTCGAGGTTGGGCTGGGAGCGCCTCTGAATAGTTGCCTTGAAAAGCGCGCTATATAAATGTCTAATTGATTGATTGATTGATTGATAATTCTCCTCTTTCGCTGACGTTGATCTCTATTTCTAACTAAAAACCGCCTTTAATTAATTGGCTTGTACTATTATCTATGTTAAATAAATTAAAACTAACAAGACATTAGATAAGTCTAGTATTGCTCAATTTGATTTATTATTCCACTTTCCTACGCGACATTCTAGTGGTTATGGCACTGAACTGGCAATACATAAAAAATTGTTAAGGTATATCTTCGTGTCAATGTTGCTTACCTATAGTGCTAAGATGTAATTGTATATATATATATATATATATATATATATATATATATATATATATATATATATATATATATATATATATATATATATATATATATATATATGCATACATATTTATGCAGATAAGTTTACACAAGGGTCGACCTGTGCGGAAGAATTCCTCCAGTCTTTAGAAAACATAGTTTATAGATTTTGATGTTGATACAGTGCATATTTTAAGGAATTTAGACTACTGGGACAAAATTTTGGAACTCGTCTCTGAAAAACTTTTATGACCTTTTTCTGGGAATTCATCTCCCCGAAAAAGTTGATGACCTTTTTTTTTCGTAAGTCATCTCCCAAAAAAGTCATCTCCCGAAAACCGTTGATGACCTTTTCTTTGGAATTCTTCTCTCAAAAAAAGTTGATGACCTTTTTTTAGGAAGTCGTCTCCTGAAAAAGTCATCTCCCGAAAACACTTTATGACTTTTCTTTAGGAATTCACCTCCACAAAAAGTTGATGACCTTTTTTCAGGAAGTCATGTCCCGAAAAAGTGACCTCCCGAAAACAGTTCATGACCTCTTTGGGAATTTACTACTGGGGCAAATCTTAAAACTCTTGCAACATTTTGTCCCACTACTCATACTTTAACCATACATTGCCTGGGACAAATCAGCCTAACTACTGGGACAAATTCTAACACTACTGGGACATTTGTTCCACTAGTTATACAGTTAAAATATGCCCTGTGTTGATATATATATATATATAACCTTGCAATTCCGTCCATTTGCTCTCTCGTTAGGTAATTACAATAAAACCACTTGCCATTTTTAAAATTCCTCTAATGAAAAGCGTAAACGTTAATTACCCGTTTCAGTAATATTTCAGGAGCAGTATTTCGGCTCTTTAGCTCGTGTGCACGCAGTCTCACAACGTTGTCAGTGGTTTAAATAAGTATCAGCAGAATTACTCTCGGAAATGAAGTCACGTTGACTAAAGGTACCGCCTGATCAGGTACACACATATATATATGTTTAAACCGATGTATGCGTAAATCACGATGGTGAAAACGCACCCATGCAACAGTCGATGTGGGTGAAGTCGATATCCCACGCGCCTAGACTCGCATGTGCATATTGACTTGGCATGTATTAATCGTTATATATAGAGACTTCTACAACGCCCAAACACCCAAGTAAGTAAGTAAGTAAGTATTTTCTTTAGTGATCGTTCGCAAACGCACAGCGCTTTAATACAATGTCACGCAGAGCGGGAAGAAAATAGAACAATGAAGTAACAATAACGTTAGATCAAAAATGAAGTAATAGCAACAGAGTCTAACTGTACAGCATTCTACCCGGGAAACCTCGTCGGATTAGAGAGTCAAAGCTAGGGAGAACCAGATTATGGGAACGCGGGCGGAATTCATACCCAG
Organism: Allolobophora icterica; assembly: GCA_963556255.1. Taxonomy (NCBI): domain Eukaryota; kingdom Metazoa; phylum Annelida; class Clitellata; order Crassiclitellata; family Lumbricidae; genus Allolobophora; species Allolobophora icterica. Next base: position 10,479,552 of record OY744607.1, on the reverse strand, counting down.
TCCTTAGAACGGGAGCTATAGAAGATCATGGAAGAGGTGACTCGGGTTTCAAAGAGATCCCGATCGGCTTTTTGCAGAGTTCCTCAAAACTTGGAAAAGAAGGAGGGAGGTAGCCAAGACGAACCACTTACGAATAACTGCGCCCCAATGATCTAGTTCCTGCTTGTTAGCAACGCTCAATCATACCTGGGAACGGTATAGCATAGTAACTGGAAACAGCTTACTTATTCTCAGACGCTCTGTCACAGCAAAATCGAAACGTCAGGTACGGTCAATATCAGTTCCAGGTCAAGATTCGTGAGGGTCAGGCTGGCAGGCAATTAGACGGTAATGGTGAATGATGTTTCAGAATTGAAGCGGCGTTGGAGGTAAGGGGAAGAGGCGGAATCAGGATGGAGTTTTGTGAAAGACCACAGTTTTCAGAAAGACCTATGGAAAGACAGCATGAGGTGAGGTTTAGGTGAGTTCGTAGATTAAAACAGATATCTGTCGTATTTTTGGCGGGGTTTATCATGTCAGTCCACAGGCTTAAAATACATGAACGTTTAGACTGCACAGTTGTATCACTTACATACAAATCTCTCCAATCCTGCCAGCCCTCCCAGGCTCCTATTTTCGCCATTTATTCACAGTCCAACCACGCCGCTCCACTCGCTTCTCTTCAGTCTTAACACGTCTCTGCCTTCCTCACCTCATAACGAAAACTCAGCCTATAGATACATCTCGAACCGTGTTTCACTTACGAATTTGAGTTATTGCCACGTTTGCGCTTCAAAAAGACGGTGACGTGGGCGTAAGGACTGCCGGGCACGGATGGTAGTGGGAGGGGTGCCAGTGAACCGCGCGAAAAGACATCTCCCTGTGGAGGATTCAGACTTAGGGTTGAAGCTGTTCGGTCACAGACAGAAGGTTGACTCTTTTTCGGTGATGCTTGATTTTTTTTGAAGTTTCTCGCGGCCATGTTTTTGTTTCACAGAAACATTACTTATCACTTTTATTATAGAGTTCAGTAATTAAAGGACCACTTTCTTTCTTATCGAACACTCTATCTTGTTTGCAAAATCTTACCTTCACTCGAGCTTTCATTACCAGCCGTCAGTTGCAGATCATCGCAAGCGCCTATGCGTCAAGTACCAAGTAAAATTTAGAGAATTTTCTGTTGCTTGGTTGTCGTGAGATTTGACATTTACTATCATCGCGTCAACATCAGGAAGAAGAGAAACACAAGAGGAAAAAGAAGAACAAAAGCACGTTAAAGAAGAGAACGAGGAGGAAGAGGAGTAGGCGGAGGAGCAGGAATAAGTGTAGGAGAAGACGAACAAAAGAACGCCGAACGGAAAATGAGGAAGATAAAAAAGAGAGTAAACAGAGGAAGAAGCCTAATACGAGGGGCGATAAATGTCCATCACAGAAATGGATTCAATGGGAGTCGGTCTTTTTGGATAGATGCTCACTGTGGAACCGAATTTCCTTAGAACCGTAAGTCACGAACAAGTGTCCAAATGAAAAAATATCAAAATGAGAAACAAGCAAAGATGTACTTGAAGACTATCAGGAATCGCTTCGCTTCTGCTTCTACAGTGCCATGTGTACATCCTACAACATCTGTGCTGCTCGGATGTATTCATCCTTTACACCTGCGTTAGTGACCCTTAGGTACCCCTTAATATTAATTACTATTTTATATTTCTTTGCCATATTTGAAGGCACTGAACTCAGGATTTCAAGTCAAAAGATCTCCTGCTGCCCTTACATCACCTAACAAACTCGCATATATACATGAGTCCAGTGACTCTGCAATAGCAGTACGAAGATTAGATGTCGAGGGTAAGGACTGGTGAGTTTTAATATGACGAAGCTAAAGATTATTATGTCGCTAAAACTCCTGTTCATGCCCATTTCTGTCTTTCAGAGTTAGCTTTAGGAAATTATAAAAACAGTAGATGCTAACGTCATCATTGCTTGATGTTATGTTAAAATGTAAACGTGTGCAAATATTGTGTGAATATATACATATTAATTCAGAGGTTTTCAAACGTTTTGAGCCAGGGACCCCTATTTTTGCCAGACCCAAGTATTTAAGAAGTAAAATTTATCACTTAAAATTTAATCAAAATAACATGCAAACTATTTCCACAGTACAAACTTGTTTATGACGCTGAGGACTATTATAATATAAAAAGTAACACTGAATAAATTGTTATTAACTTCCTGCAATAATTACGGATCACAGTCATTTTTTAAGAAATCAATAAAATCGGTTTCGCCAAAAATCAGCAATGTCAGTGGGAGGGACATGCTTGCTTTGCTTTGCATAAACTTTAAGTAATTATTATTGGTGCTATTTTGGATAGGCACTGTTTTCTCACGTTTCAAACAGTTATCCATACCGTACTACAAACAGCAAAATTATATATAAGGCTATAGTTAGGATCTTACAGCGAACGTGAACGTGCATATATATTTAGGAATCCTATCCCTATGCTTTGCACAAACTCTGTATTATTCTTATTTAAAGGCTAAAATAAAGCGAATTCCGCAAATTTCTACATGCTCAGATTTGACACAATCAGAAAATAGACCAGCATATCACAAATAGGCCTAAATCCAGTGTTTAATCTAGACACCTTGGGGGGGGGGGAATTCCCCCAGGATTTATGTTTCCCCCAGAGGCCAGCAATATTATAATGTAGAGACCTTTTGGGGAGGGAAATTCCCCCCGCCCAGGATACATGTTTTTGGAAGATGAAATTTTGAAAAAGTCTGAAACTTTTTCAAGATGGATGAAATTACCAAAATGTCATGTGTAAATTCGTTGGTCCCCCCCCAGAAGAGGGGGACTAGATTAAACACTGGCCTAAATCGCAATTACCTTGTGTGCAAAAATGATTAACGCAGTCGATAAGCAGAAATTATTTATTAAATGTTATTAAAACACACGTTTTAGCCTATTAGACTAGAAATTTAACGTGACCAGACATTTTATTTGCATCACCCTACTACGCAAAAACTATCAGCAGGGTCACAAAAAATCGAATACCCACTCTGTCCCGTATGGATCATACAGTTGCAGGCACTCTATAAGTAGTGTATGACTTTTAAAACCATGCTAAAACCATGCTGTGTTAATGATTATTTTCAGAACGCTCTCGCGGACCCCCGCCATATCCTTCGCGGACCCCTCTTGGTCCGCGGATCACAGTTTGAAAAACTCTGTATTAATAGATATACATCTTTTATGAAGATAAATTTAAATAGGCGTCGACCTGTGCGGACGAATTCCTTCGGTCTTTCGAAAACGTAGTTTAAAGATTCTAATAGCCTTGTTTCGTCCATTACTCTCTCGTTCTGTAAATACAATACCTACCATTTTTCAAATTCATGTAATGGAAAAACTTAAACGCTAATTACCTGTTTCAGTCAAAATTCTGGAACAATACTTCGGATCTTTAGCTCGTATGTATGCAGTCTCTCAAACTTTTCAGAGGTCTAGAGATCTATCATCGGAATTACTGGTGAAAAATGAAGTCACGTTGGCCAAAGGTACCGCTTGATGAGGATATGATCAGGTACACGTATATAATTATAGACATATGAGTGCATCAATCACAACAGACAAGACGAATCCATGTATAAATCAATGTGGGTGGAGTCGATATTCAAAGCGCGTAGACCCCGATGGGCATTTTGACCAGGCATGATTTGCCGAAAATCTCCCGTGGTACGAACAATGATTCGTACCACGGATATTTGGATATATATGGATATTTTCCTCGCAGCAAATATCCATATTCCATTCACTCTATTACAGCAACACGAATTCGTACAGTATGGAAATAGCTCCTCTATTTATATTACATAGGCCTACACATGAAATGCACGTGAATATATTTAGGCCTACATTACATTAAAAATGCACAATATATAATTATTACGTATAAAGACGTAATACGTTATATGAGAAACATACAAATACGTTGCATAGAAATTTATATATCTTTATTTCGTATATATATATATATATATATATATATATATTTATTTATTTATTTATTTATATAGCCTGCAGCGCGTTCACGTAGTATGAAAGGAGAGCAGTGTGCCGATGAAGCGACAAAGAGGAGACGCTCAACCAGTAAGCCTCCCATTCGTTTCAGTGACGTCGTTAGCTAAAATGCAGATACGCATACACAGAGGCATGCATGCAAACTCACATATAGGCCTACATGCACACAACCACATACATGCACATAGACATATACATGCACATAGCACACAAGCAATACACACACGCGTATGCGCGAGCCTGTTACCTTTCTACTCGCGCACGTATACACAAAAATAATCTAATGGGCACGTTGTTATCATCCATATCGTTAGCATTAGTTATTCCTCATACAATTAATGCAGTCCATTCCGGAAGATTAATACAACGAGTCGGGGGGGGGGGTAGTCCAGTAAAGATAAGCATTGAAACAACTAAGGCTAAGTCGACATCAGAAAGACTCAGCCGATCAAACAGTTGAGCGAGTGCATTAAAAAAGCCTTCAAGGCACTTTTTTTAAACCTAAAACGAATTCTAAACCTTTCACAGCGAGAGGTAGACGTATGAAGGACTGGACATCATGACAATAATCAGATAAGCAACCAATGCCAAAAAACCGTTCTGGCTCCCACTGTGCTTGAATGATACAATGATCAGAATTTGGTTTGCTTCGGTTGGGACTGTGGATGCAAGAGTTGTCGGTCCATATTTCATGACCTGAGGCACGAAGTTCATATCGGTTCATCGCGGTACATTACTGTAAACGGAGTTCATTTACTCGAAGCTCGAGTTCGAAATGTTCGATCAAGTCTATTTTGCGGTGTTGTTGTTGTTGTTGTTGTTGTTGTTGTTGTTGCGAAGACTGAACTCATTAAGGAATACCTACTGCACAGTGAGGGGCGATGTAAGCACGTCCTGGCGATGAACGATGTAAGGTGACTAAACATACACACGCATATACAAACATTATATTATATGCAAATGCGCGTACAATTAAACACATATGCAATCATGTATAGAAACACGCATACAACACGTGGTTCAACAATACAATACAATACAACTGTACATGTATTTTGACATTGCCCTCCTTACAAAGTTCAGAAGTGCACACGACCATACGACAGAACATCGATGGCGCTGGGTCGCTACGCAGCGGCTCGAGGCGGATTCGACCATGTGACCCTCTGGTTACAAGGAACCGAACACACCGCTGCACCACCGCGTCCCACCCCCTAACAAAGCTCGTCTGCACGTGTAAGGTTTGAAGATGCCAGGTGTGATACGACGAAAAATGAGAATTGAAGCGAATCGATCTTCGGGATTAAAGTGAAGACTTTCAATCTATCATGTCTCTTTTAGAGTTAATAAATACTAGGCTATTGTAACGATTCTGTCGTCACAACGTCTCTGTATGCACTGTTTCCACTTAAATATATGCGCTCTAGGAAGAGACATTACGTAATGGCTATTTTTAGTTCATAGCTATTTTTAGACTGCTGCTGTTCGGTGCAGTGTGTAGAGGTCGTTGAAGGGCAATGTTTGTGCCGGGTTGGTTGGTGTTACCTTTCGTAGAATTTCGACGAAAATACCTCTTAGAAATCGAAGTTTCATAGGTTGCGGGTAACGGTGTATCGTTCGATTGTTTTACCCACCTGTTTATCGATTTAAAGGTTGAAATTAGTCGGGATTGGTAAGGTAAAGGTCCATTAAGATTTTCCATGTCCCCAGCCCACGCTATCGGTGTATGATCTGAACGGCCATCTTAAGTCCAGTTAATGTTTGTCTGTTTGGTGATTTAAATAGACATTATTTGAGTTTAAAAGAAATGCTAAGTAGTTTCTTGTGTTGTTAGTAGTAGATTTCGATTAGTTGCTTTGGTGAGCGAAAGGCACATTGGTAGTTTTGGACTTTATGTCAACGTTGACCTTTGACCTTTGCGCTCAATGTTAAGTCTGCCACACTGGTAGGTCTGTGTAACGGTGCGCTGCTTTGGTATAGGTGTAGATAAAATTTGCTATATAGTAAAATAAGTTTAAATAGTTAACTGAACTTGATATTGGAAAAATAAGAGTTCTCTGGACTATGAGAAGAAATTCTTTGTTTGAACTCTGAACTATACTGACATTTGTAAATTTAGTCAAATTGACACTTTCTGTTTCATTTAAATTTCAATACATGGCAAATCAACAATATTCCTTTCTTGCCTTTCTGCAGGAGAATGCTGGTTTCAGGAGTAAGTTAGTTCAGCATTTTCCAGAACTAGCTGATTTTAGTATGTTCCAAGATCTGGATAGGGTTGAAGAAGTAGAAGACGAAGAAGAGGTTGTCCTAAGTCCAAAGACCCATTCACTTAGCCATCATAGCTCTTCAGCACCAGAAGTGAAGTTAGCCCCAGAAAATGAGGAAATAGATGAAGAAGAGGAGGTAGACGACGAAGAAGATGAAGAAGTAGAAGAAGAGGATGGGGACACTATGAACCCTGAGTATAGGGGAAATCCTATGTTTGTTTCCTACTCGGAAACTACGGACACCCACAGGTCATGCCCTGGTGATGAAATAGAAATGATGACGTCATTGCCCTTAGAGGAACCGCCTAATGTCACTATGCCTAGACGTAGTAAGCGCCTGTCTGGGTTGCCACCCACCTATTATGGTCCTGAGCGCAGGGGTTCGAATCCTCAGGAAATGCACGACCGGCAGTCCTCATCCCGGCGACTGACGACCGCCGCCGCTAGGGGTCGCCCCGCCACACTATTATGCTTTATTCATGTTGGTCGAAGCCTTTCTTTCAGAGTCTACTCAGGATAACAAGGACGAGAAACCCTGGACTATTCAGCTGACTAAGATGAACAACCACAGCGACTCTTTTTGGGTACCTAGAAGATGTTATATTGTCTAGACCAGTGCTTCCCAACCTTTTTTCAAACACGGCACACTTTCTAAAACCCATTCACGAGACGGCACACTGCATTTATGGTACTTATTATATATATATATATATATATGGGTGCTCGGTGGTGTAGTGGTTAGCGCGCCAATCGACTGTCAATCGAGAGGTCGGGGTTCAAATTCTCGCCAGGGCAAAAATTTGGTTACAGAATTTTGTTCCACTTGCACCCCTAGTCAACTCAGCTATGATGAGTACACTGACCGTACACTGTCAGTGGGAGGATGAGACGGCGAGGGAGATAGGCTAACTGGCCACCCGCCGTCATATGGCGAGGCTTAGAAAATGAAATCGCTAACACTTCATGCCCATGGCTGCCTCAGGGCTAGCCTAAGGTACTGATAATCAGGAATTGTGTCGACGTCAATACTGATAATCAGGAATTGTCAACCGTTCTTTCAAAAACCATTATAATCGGAACAAATTAATTAAAAGCAGTCTATAAACCAGAATGAAAAACTTTGGCTAATGGGACGGTTGACTTTGCAAAGAATGTGATCAGACGTTTTAAATTATAATAATTTACTCAGTCATAATATGCGCTAGGCTATCCCACGCTGATAAATTGGTGGAGTCCAGTACAATTTCTTACCAGACTGATTTAGCTGTATGTGAGCAGGGGGTCTACACCTGCGATACAGTGCATATTTTAACTATATAACCAGTGGGACAAGGGGGATAGGGCTCAATTGTATCAATACGAACTTGAACAGCAGTTGACAAGCACACTCGTAAGTCATTTCAGCTGACTGTAAACACCCCCTGTGTTTCGTTTTGATTTGTGTCATTCCTGAAAATGCCTTTTCACACAGGCAAGTAGTGAAGAAGGGCAGCAGTATGCCGACAGCTTAGGCAGCTAACAAGGCGTATTCTTTCTCTATCATAATCCAGAAAGTTTTGTTAATTCATTTCTGCGAACTTAGGTAGCAGTGTTCTGTCAGCTGCAATGTCAATCAGCTGTTCCTATTCCGCAATCTGTAGTTGGTGATGAAATGGGTTTCTGGCCAAGTCTTTGTCAGAGACATTTAAACTTGGAAAATTATATTGTAACTTGTCTTCCAAATCTGATAAATGCTCAATAACAATGTCATAATGTCATATAATATATACATAACACAACTGCATATGGATCAACTTCAACTGCGCGATGAAACATAGACATTGAATTTGAAAATACGATGATGCAAAGATGAGTAATAATGAAGCTTACTAACGATGATGTCATAGACATAGAGTAAAGAAGTAACTTAGTTCATCGAATATAGTTAATAGCAGCACACAGTGGTCTATATGCAGACTCACCTACAGGGGCGTCTATCCTCCCCCGAAGTCATTGTAGCAACTTCCCCTGCCATCCCTCCTCTTCCCCTTGCCCTTCCTTCCCCTATCCCCCAAATAATGATGGCACATACACTGACAGATCCCATCCCTATTTTTTGGATGGAGCATTTTGCTCCAAGGTTTCTGTGGTGTAGAGTGGGGCATATTTTAACGGATTTGGACTACTGGGACAAAGTTGGCCAGGACAATGCATTTTAGAGCGTTTGCTGCCAAATAGAGCCGGTTTTAGCCACTTTACCTGGGACAAAACTACTGGGACAAATCTTAAAACTACTGGGACATTTGTCCCACTAGTTATATAGTTAAAATATGCACTGCTCAAAGGTGTAGACCCCCTGCTCACATACAGCTAAATCAGTCTGGTAAGAAATTATACTGGACTCCATCAGTTATCAGCGTGGGATAGCGCATATTATTACTGAGTAAATTATTATAATTTAAAACGTCTGATTTCCGACATTCGGCCACGGCACACTTCTATCGCGCTCGCGGCACACTTGTGTGCCGCGGCACATAGGTTGGGAAGCACTGGTCTAGACTACTAAGTATCGAACTACAGAGGCGCAACTTATAGACCGTTAAACCCATGGCAGGCAGCCGAATTTGATACCCATGCATGTATAGACTAACTGCTCGCTAACTATATAATCGCTTAATTCGACCCGTTACTGCAGGAATCCTCAGGAAATGCACGACCGGCAGTCCTCATCCCGGCGCTTGACGACCGCCGCCGCTAGGGGTCGCCCCGCCACACTATTATGCTTTATTCATGTTGGTCGAAGCCTTTCTTTCAGCGTTTACTCAGGATAACAAGGACGAGAAACCCTGGACTATTCAGCTGACTAAGATGAACAACCACAGCGACTCTTTTTGGGTACCTAGAAGATGTTATATTGTCTAGACTACTAAGTATCGAACTACAGAGGCGCAACTTATAGACCGTTAAACCCATGGCAGGCAGCCGAATTTGATACCCATGCATGTATAGACTAACTGCTCGCTAACTATATAATCGCTTAATTCGACCCGTTACTGCAGGAATTGCTGTGTTATGGTTTCATTATTTTTTATTTTATTTTTTTATCTTCGTTTTTATCATTAGTTTAAATTACCTTTTCGTGTCATTTAGATGTACGCAGGAGGATCAAGGTAGCTCCGGTTGTCCTGACCTATCTTGACCGGAAGTGTTGGGTCATTCTTGTCACTTGACCATTCCAGTTCCCATCCTGCACGGATTCCAAACCTGTCCTAAAGAGCTGATACCGTACCTGGAGGCCAGTTACTCGTGCATTCCAGGTGAGACGCGCTAGGCAAATATTCATAGAAATGTCTACATATGGAGGTAATGGTGTGTGGTTGGGCTCGTCTATCAGTCCACTTGCGTGTCCTTCAGTCTGTCTATTTGCATATGTATCCGTGAGTGTATCTGTATGCCTCTCCGTCCGTCTGGATGTATGTAGCTTATGTGCATGGGTGTCACGACAAATGGTTCACGGTCAAAAGGTTAACGACAAATGGTTCACGGACAAATGGTTCACGACAAATGGTTCACTGCCGAAAGGTTCGAGATCTTCCAGCTTCTAGTTTGAGCTATATTTTCATCGAACTTCTAACTTCTAATTTGAGCTATGCTTTCGTCGCTCATCCAACTTCTAGTTTAAGTTTTAATATGACACCTTGTCATCGCTAATTCAGCTCCTAGTTTGACCTCTATTTTCATCGATCTTCCAGCTTCTAGAGCTTTATTTGCATCGATCTTCAAGCCTCTAGTTTGCACTATGTTTACTTCGGGAAATCCAGATTTTAGTTTGAGCTAGGTTTTCATCGAGAAATCCAGCTTCTAGTTTCAGTTATATCTTCATCAATAATCCAACTTCTTGCTAGTTTCAGTTATATATGCATCAATAATCCTGCATCTAGTTTGAGCTATATTTTCATCGCTCATCCGGCTTCTAGTTTGAGGTCTGTTTTCATTGAGAATCCAACTTCTAGTTTGAGCTATGTTTTCATCACTAATCCAACTTCTAGCTTGAACTATGTTTCATCACTATTCCAGCTTCTGGTCTGAGCTCTGTTTTCATCGAGAATCCAGCCTCTAGTTTGAGCTCTATTTTCATCGCTCATCCAGCTCTTAGTTTGAGCTATGTTTTCATCGCTAATCCAGCTTCTAGTAATTTTTGTGGTATGTTTTCATCGCTTTTAGTTTGATCCATGTTTTCATCGCTAATCCGGCTCCTATTTTGAGCTATATTTGAGCTATATTTTCATCGCTAATCTAGCTTCTAGTTTGGGTTATGCTTCATCGAGAAATCCAGCTCAAACTAGAAACCGGATGAGCGATGAAACCATAGCTCAAACCTGAAGCTGGAGGAACGATGAAAATATAGCTCAAACTAGAAGTTGAGTAATGGATAACACACTGGCGTGAAGTGCAGAAGGTACCAAGATCGAATCCCGTAGCAGTCCATAAGGTTTACTCAGCCTTCTACTCGCTAGATGGCGGCGGTAGTTAATTGAGTGTTAGGCCGTTATTGGCGCCCTCTCTGGCTGCCGTTAAAAACAGTCATATTCGACTCCTGTAAAACTGTTATCATGTGCTTCTACTGTATACATGTATGTAAGTCGCCCTGCGTGGCTGCCGTTTCTACTATATGCATGTTCACTGTAAAGCGCAGTGCGGTTAGCAGGCGCTTAAATAAACTGAATATAAAATTTATGTTTAGCATATGTCCTTCTTGGGCTACCATGATTAGGCTAAGAATATTCGCCTATCTTTTGATATGAAGCAATGCTAATCACCAAAATGGGGATCCTTGGTGTTACCATCACAGACGACCTCAAAGCCACGGCGCACGTTAGTGAGCTAATCTCCACTTGCCACTAGACTTCCCACTAATGCCATTCACGAGGTGACCCGTGCTACAATAATTGGGAAACTACTCTATGCCTCTCCAGCATGGCGTGGTCTTGCCTTGGTAAGTGATTACAACAGATTACGGCGGTTCCTACGTAGAATGCAGAGAATGGACTTCATCTCGATGCAACAACCCGACTTGGACCAAATGATGGATGAGGCCGACGGCAGACTCTTAGGACTACATGCTACAGCTCGGCGGTTATATGGAACCCCTGCCACGTTCTTCGCTCTCTATTCCGAGATATTGTAGGGCCTACCTAGGACCCATGGCCTACGCTCTAGACCTCATGAGTTTGAACTTCCATGCAAGGGCACTCACTACTTTATACCTAGAGTTTTGTTCCGACATGTTCTAGGAACTAAATAGTATTCTACCTTTCGTAGACTAATCTAGACTAATGCTTTTTACTGTAGCATACTCTTTCTGTAAGAAGTTGCGGTTTGTCAACTTTGATTCATAATAAACGAAATAATATTAATGCTTACCAGGGACTTGTACTTTTCCCTGCCATTAAAAACCTCTTTACGCCTATCAGCCTTGAGGCCAAATTGCATCAAATACAATTGCTTTTTGTTTTGTGTTTTCACATCTGAAAGTCACTGCCACTGGTTGCAGAAAACATTAATTTTTCAATAAATTTTAGCATAGTTCCTGCATCAGAAATTGAAGAATTCCGTCATTTCAATAGCTTCACAGCTTACCAAATCTTTTCCATATTTCAGCTCTCCTTTCCAAACCCATCCTCCTCAATGTTTCCGAAAACTAACCGAGCTGTAGCATGTAGTCCTACTAACCTCTAATTTTACCAGCACTGATGAAATGGGTAAATTTTTGTTTTCATTATGAATTTCTGGCAGTATTTCAGTTCTTTGTCTCTGTTTTTCTGTCTTTGAAGAAGTAGTCTATGCTGATACATAATATTTTAGTATCTAAATATATTCTCCTCTCGATTTTTTTTGGGGGGGCAATGTCCCATCTCAATTATTGGGGGAGGGTACGAACCCTTTGTCATTTTGATCTAACCTCTGAAATCCAGTAATTTTGTTCTTGATTGAACAGTATTACTGATGGCTATTTGTGCGCAAATAACAGGCTTCAGTACAATTACAAAATAATATTGTTTAGATGTTGAGTTTATATCGGTGGAAGTACACGCCTGCGAGGTAGTGAACTCGTTCAGCTATTATCAAAAATACGTTAAAATTAAGTCTATATGATTAAATGGATATTGTTAGGGTGTCGCACATTAATATATAGGCTACCAGGTACACGCCCGCTAGGCAGTGAAGTCGTTCAGCTATCAACTAAAATACCTTAAGGTGAAATGATTAAATGGACTAGTTAGAGCGTCTCACATCAATATATATACCAGGTATAATGCGTCAGGAAAATGCTGTCTCGTAATAAGAATATCTGGCTTTTAACTCTTAATCGGCGATCTGCATTGATTCCCCTGTCATCGCTACGGCACTCTCGTCGTGAAAGTGTTAAGTATAAGAAATGCGAGTGAACAAGTCAGAGTTCCTATTGGTGGAAGTACACACCGCTAGGAAGTGAACTCGTTCAACTATCGACAAAGAATACCTTAAGGCTAGGGTTGCCACCCGTCCCGATTTTGTCGGGACCGTCCCGATTTCGAGGTAAATGTCCCGCGTCCCTACTTGACCTAGTCGGGACAGTCAAATGTCCCTATTTTCAAATTTGTGGGATTTTTTTCCAAACTAACACAATGTTGTGGCTTAAAACACATTATCCGTACTATATTTGTTCAACACCACTATAAATTTATGATGCAGGCTAAGTGAAATATCATAAATAACATTTAAACACATCCTGAAATCATTACATTGTTCAAAATCATAAATCTTAATCTCAATTATCTTGTTTAAATAGTTATTTTCCAGTCTTTCCCACAAAAATTACTCGGTTGCGCGACTTGAGCCTCTGGTCCCACATGGTGAGGTGTTTTACGATTTGGGTGCTCTAAAACTGCGTCCCGACTTCCTAGTTTAGAAAGGTGGCAACCCTACTTAAGGCGAAGTCATTAAATTGGCTTCGTTAGGGAGTCACACATCAGTATATACCAGGTGTAATACTTGGAACAGGAAAAATCCGGACTCGCAATAAGAAAATGTGGCCTTTAATAATAAGCGTAGACTCTGGAGGGGCAGCCGGGAAACGTGCCCCCAATAATTGAGATGGACTGTAGACCCAATGCAACAAGTGCAGAATGAATAACCAAATACCCCCCCCATATTTTGGACAAGTTCATGCAGTGCCTTTAATAGTTTAGATACGAGCTACATTGGTTTCCCGGTAGCTTATAGGGCACTCTCGTTGTTAAAGTGTTGAGTACAAGAAACACGAGTAAACAAATCTATTAAATTCTTGACATTTATTACCATGAACGTTCAAGAATACTTTCCTACCACAAAGGCATAAATGACTACCTAGAATTGGCTAAAGAGAACCGAAGAAAAACAAAAATACTACTTCTGTGCGCTCGATATGATAACCGAAATCATTGCAAACTGAAACGGTTTTTGGTGGTTTTCTAGTTTATCTGAATTAAGCCTCACACATGACGTTTATTAAGCTGATAATCTCTAGCAATAAAACGAATGCTTTGTCAAATGATTGATTACCTATGCCACAAAGAAGATGTGAACTATGAGGCAAACATCAGTTCGGAGTATAATTCATCGCACAAAATAGGCATATAATTATTGAGTGATCTGAACATAGATCTTATATCATCAAATCAGATCAAAACTTCCAGCTTAGAGTGTATAATACACTGAGGTAAATGAAACAACACAAGATACAAAGAGAAGTTTCGTAGTCGTAGGGCTATAAACAAGACGCGCATAGGGTTACACATGCGCATATGATTTAAACTGAATGTACCATATAACTGAAACACGTTTATGCAAAACAAAGTGTTTGGACTATCATGTACGATAATTTGCTGACATTTTAAACGCAACATTTTAAATCACGCAACGATTTATATCTAAATATGAACTTGCGACCTACGTAACAATATGCTAATATTATTACATTTTAATTGGGGGTGGCTTGGCTGATCAGTTGTATACCTAGGTTTGGGTAGGCCTTATTTATCCAGTTCCAAGTGGGAGCATCTGAACTGGTTGCTTTGCAGATACGCATGAAGTTTAAGATCTTAATGCTTATGCGTAATTATCTTACAGACTGTTCTTCATCTTGTCTTCATGAGTAATATGTCTCCGTTTCTTTTATCCATCATGGCCTCTGTCTCCTTTACTCTACTGGCTGAACTGGCTGTCCCATCTGCTAGAACTTCCACTGTAGACCTACCGCACAGTGACCTGTGACATGATGTACTTGGTCTTTCTCTTGCCTTTTTCCTAAAGCGATTGAAAACTATATATTCTATGCCATACCGGTTTTGCACTATTAGGAGCCGACATACTCTGATAACTGCGCTTTTATCTGTAAGCAACTAATATAAACTTATGAAGCAGCTTCAGGACAATTCTCTGAAATTAAGTCAAGATATTAACCAGATTAATAAAATTATTAATTAATACAAATAATGCAGCTGAACGGCTTCAAATATTGCTAATAAAAGGTTTGTAGACACTAGTTAGAACGTCTGAAGTTCAAAGTTCAAGTTGAGGTGCAACAAACAAAACTAACAAAGATTACACACAACAGCGTTGACTCTCTGATAACTGATATATCAGTTAACCTGAATAGATATGGGCGAAGTTGAAGTCAAAGACGTAAGGAATAAATGAGAAACGAGGTCTTTTGTGAAGTAGTGACGATGAGGATGAGGGCTCATTGGTCAGTCGTTGAGCCAGGAGGAGGATCAGATGACGATGGCTCTTCTGCCGTAAAGAGTTATGGCAATATCTACAATTGGGTCTATATACACCGTGTCTCAAAATAAACTGTGCAAAATTGTTTCTGTCAGAACTTCGTCAAATTTCCACCAATTTTAATAATTTTTGGTAGGTAGATGGCAAAATGGCTGAAATTTTATGCTATGCATAAATTTTTCACCTCACCTGACTTATGTCACCGCACTACCTTGTTAAACACAGATGTACCAATTTCTTATATAACGCTTAAATTTTATTACATGCAACAAACTATCTGACGATTTAATTAGCACGCGGTAAAGTAAAATATGGTTTACTTAGCCGAGTTTTTAATTGTTATGACAGATCTGCTTAAAAGTGTTAGAATTGGTGCTCGAAATGTGCCCCGCTTACACGGACACAAGCGCTTAGACGGCGAAGCCACTGGCCGATAGCAGCATCAATGGTCGACTGGTCAAAACGCGTCCACTCTTCGATGAGACGCGTTTTAAGTTCGTCGACGTTGGCTATTCTGGAGCGGTAAACCTTTTCCTGCAGCACACTCCATATGCTATAGTCGACTGGGTTAAGATCCGGTGAATTTGGCGGCCACAGTCTTGGAGGTATGAAGTCGGGCGTTTCTCGCTCCAGGAAAGAGACAGTGTCGCGTGCTCGATGCGCCGGGGCGCCATCCTGTTGAAAGACAAAAAACTCGCCCTAGGATATCCGGCGTATGTCTGGCAGTAGCTTCTGGGCAAGAAGGTTGTCGCGATAGTAGGCCCCATTCACTTTGACACCCGGCTCCGATGAAATAGTTTGTTGCATGTAATAAAATCTAAGCGTTATATAAGAAATTGGTACATCTGTGTTTAACAAGGTAGTGCGGTAACATGAGTCAGGTGAGGTAGAAAATTTATGTATAGCATAAAATTTCAGCCATTTTGCCATCTACCCACCAAAAATTATTAAAATTGGTGGAAATTTGACGAAGTTCTGACAGAAACAATTTTGCACAGTTTATTTTGAGACACGGTGTATATAACAAAGCACTAATTTTTTTATTGAACTGTTACATCATTATGCACGAAAAAGCACATACTTCTATGAACAATTTATATATAACACACATATCAAGGCTCAACATGTCTCAACTCAACACTAACACATTATGTCGGAACGATCTATATTTGTAAAGATCTGTATTTAGGTGGAGTTCCTTGATTTGTGTCGCTACGTTGAACTACTTGATTTGTTTACCTAAGTTAATTAAGTAGAATAACTTACGAAGACCAACGCGAAATTCCTCGTAGTGAAAGGCGTAGATGAATGGGTCGTTGCAGCAGTTCAAGTAGAACAGGAACTGAGCTACAGTAAAAGTAACGCCACCCACATCTAGCGGAATGTTGCTGAAGAAACTCACCAATACAAGAAAGTGTTTGAAGGTCGAACAGATGACGAATCCAAGAACGATGATGAACAACGTCTTAATGATGTTGCGTCTCGCTCGAGAGATCTTAGGATCGATCGGTTTGGCTGCTTCACTTCCCGGTTGAGTGATCTTTGAGATGCGACGTAGAGAGCGCGCCATGCTAGCGTAGCAGAAGGTAAAGACAATGATGGGAATAAAGTACTCGGCCAAAAAGTTGACGACGACAGAGACACCCATGATAGCAATGGTCGGAAAGTTTGCGATCGTGCAAATTCCATTGGTGATCTTCACGGATGGGCAGCTTAAGCAGGCCTTAGTGATTGGACCCATCAGAGAGGCAACGATGGTGCTTGCAATGACCTAGCCCTTGCTAATCTTCAGGCGGTGTTTGATCGGATGCACAATCTCAATGTACCGCTCAACGGTCAGTAGAGCGATGTTGTAGACAGACGATTGGAGCAGGCCTCCGAAGAGTACACGTGAGTTCCACAGGTAGCACATTGGGACGACAATAGACGGTGGCCAGCGTCTTCCGTAGACCATTATATTCAGGATTAGCATCATGCTATACAGAAGGTTGATTGTAGACTGGCTGACCAGAAAATAATTGGCCGGTCGTTTGAGGAGTGGCTTGTGTCCAAGAAACACGATCATAGCCAGCAGGTTGCCAGTGATTCCCACGACACCAATTGAAACGTTGAGAATCTGTATGCCAGACGTTATCGCACTGGAGTAGACTCTGAGGTCAAGCGGTTTCTGAGTCTGAAGTGATGCTGCATTGTCCGAATCGTTAACCAAAACACTCATTGACGATGTGCTGTTCATCTTTACTGTTTCGAACAGATTCAATCCAGATTTCAATTAAGAGTCACCGTGATTATTCTTCGACAGTCACTCTACCTTAGCCGTGGGATTATTGGAGATGACTGCGTCATAAAAAAGAAAGTCATAAGCTGTAACTCTTATCTTAGGAACCATGCATACATATATGCATACACATTTGCATGCATGCATGCATGGATACAGGAATACAGACATGCGTAACAGAGAAAATTTATATAGCGCCTTTCAAGTGCCTCAGAGAGGCGTTCGGGCATAACAGTTACAGTATATAGCACGTTTTTTTCATCGTTTTCACCTACTCAATTCGCAGCGAAATATCCGTTCAACAACTCTCCGACTTGATGAACATGATCTTAGTAAACATACGCATGTAATCCGATGAACTATTGGAATAAACTCGCAGCTTAGTCGCATCTAACTCAAAGTTAGGTTGCAGCCGCATCCTCCATCTTCAACCCCATTTCGAAGAACTCCTTCTAATTCTCCTCTTTCGCTGACGTTGATCTCTATTTCTAACTAAACACCGCTAATAATTAACTGGTTTATACTATTATCTATGTTAAATAAATTAAAACTAACAAGACATTAGATAAGTCTAGTATTGCTCAATTTGATTTATTATTCCACTTTCCTACGCGATATTCTAGTGGTTATGGCACAGAACTGGCAACACATAAAAAATTCGTGTCAATGTTGCTTACCTATAGTGCTGTGCTAAGATGTAATTGTATATATATATATATATATTCAATTCAATTCAATTCAATTCAATTCAATGTCTTTTATTGCATTCCTGACAGTTTAACACATACACATATATCATTTCGTAAGGAATCTAGGAAAGCAAAAGGAAGACCCAAAGGGACTAAGGTCCCGCTGACGGGCCGCCTATACATGTAATGTACCAAGACAAATTAAGATAAGAATCAGGAAGAAAAGCAGAGAAAAAAGATGAAAGAAGAAAAGAAAGAAATTCAAGAAGAGCATAACTAAAAAGAAAAAAAAATAACCATCTAGGTAATCTTAACTACTCTTAACTAAACTTAACTCGCGCCAGAGGCCATTCAGCCGACCTCCCCGCACCCCCACGCCGCGCACACACCCACCGAACAGAATGTACCAGAACCTTTCTGAGTGGGGCCACAATTGGGAGTTCCTCGGTATAGATCCAGGTGATCACGAACCAAGTAGAAATTCTTTAAGATTTTTTTTGAAAGCATAATAAGTGGTAGTGGAGCGGATAGCCTGAGGGATTGATTTCCATAGCTTAGGGCCTGAAGATTTAATGCTAAACCCTCGTAAATTTGTACGCGCCCTGTCAGGGCGGTACGTGTGAGCATTTCTTGTTTGATAGGCGTGAATCTGCGAGCCTAAAGTGAAGTACCCTTCAAAGGACGCTGGTAGCAGTTTGTGCTCATATTGGTAAAGGAATTTCCCTATCTGGAGGGCTCTGATTTGGTCTATTTTTAAGAGTTTTAAATCTACGTATAGGGGCCCTGTATGGGCGCGTCTGTCTGCCCCAGCGATTATCCTGAGTACTTTCTTTTGCAGTAATACCAATTTAAGTAGCCTCGAGTCGTAATTCGACGCCCAAATTATATTACAGTACGTGAGATAAGGATAAATTAAAGTATAGTATAATTGTTGCCTTATAGTTTTGGGTAGTAAATATGAAATTCTATTTAGTATTCCTATGTTTTTGGCTAATTTCTGCGCTATATAACTAATGTGGTTTTTCCAAGTTAGGTGCTGGTCAACCAGCACACCCAAGAATTTTGTGGATTCCACTTGAGTAATTGCCTTCCCGTCAAAGTTCAATTTAAGGTCCAGGGGGTGGGCCTTTCTATGGGACGTAAATAGAATGAAATTTGATTTATCTAAATTTAGAGTTAGACCATTTGCTAGGAGCCAGTTGCTGACTTTTAATAACTCGGCGTTTATAGTTTCCATAAGAACCAAACTAGACTCATGGGAGAAGAAAATGTTAGTATCATCGGCAAAAAGTATATAATAAAGGGTATCAGAAACTTTAGCTAAGTCATTTATGTATATCAGGAAAAGAAGGGGTCCAAGGTTTGAGCCCTGGGGGACTCCGTAGGTAATGTTTCCTATCTCTGACGAGGCCCCGTTACAGACGACCCTTTGGCTGCGATTATCGAAATAGCTGTAGAACCATTTTAATTGTGTTCCCCTTATTCCATAGTTTTGGAGCTTTTTCAAGAGAATTTTGTGGTCGACCGTGTCAAAGGCCTTAGCCAAGTCCAGGAATATGCCCACCGAATATTCATTATTATCTATAGCTTTAGTAATTCGGTCTTCCATATCTAACAAGGCCATGAATGTAGAATGTCCTTGTTGGAAGCCGTGCTGGGAATGATGTATAATCTTCATCTTTGTAATGTAGCTATTGAGTCTATTATACATTATTTTTTCAAGATATTTGGAGAAGTAAGGGAGTATTGAGATTGGTCGATAGTTACCTAGACTCTCTTTATCTCCTTTTTTGAAAATAGGGATTACTTTAGCTATCTTTAACTTATTAGGGACTATACCAAGAGTGAGGGAAGAATTAATGATTTCGGTAAGAGGATGGATGACCAGTTTTAGATTGGGAGTAGCAATATAGGGGTCGATGTCATCAGCTCCCCTGGAGTGAGTTTTCTTGATGAGCCTGCTTATGTCCATAATCTCCTCGGGAGTGGTTAACGTTAACCCCATAGACTCCTTCAGAGAGGGAGGCATGTATTCCTCAAAGGAACAAGAAGCTTCAGGAAGTTTCTCAGCTAGGTCTGTCGCTATAGTTAAAAAGTAATTGTTAAATTTATTCGCTATTATTCTAGGATCCTCTATTTTTTCCCCATCTATTATTAGGAGGTTAATTTTGGTATCTCTAGTTTCTAGATGCATGGCCGATCTTACAAGTTTCCAGGTTGCTTTTAAATCAGTGTGGTGCCTATGAAATTCTATGGCATAGTAGTTTTTTTCTGCACTTACTCTAATTGCTTTAAATTTGTTCCTATAAGTCACAAATTTTTGTTTGTTTTCTAGGTTCGGATTTTTAAGAAACTTGGAATATAAACGAGTCTTCTTCTGGCAGGACTTTAATAAGCCAGGAGTCATCCATGGCTGTCTAAATCGGTTCCTTCCCGTTCTTGTCTCAGTTTTAATTGGGAACGCATTATCATACATTTTACTATAGTCTTCTATAAACAGGTCATAAGCTTTATTAGGGTTCCCATCTCTGCACAATTTGTAAACTGGGTCCCAGTTCACTTCCGAAAGAGCTCGCTTAAATTGGGATAAACCTTCCTCGTTCACTAAACGTGCGTCTCTTCGGCCACTCCTTGCTCTAGGCGTCTCTAAAGAGAAGGAGGCAAAAACGGGGAGATGGTCAGACAAATCCGACACCAGGATCGAGGCGGTTACTAGCTTGGACCAAGAAATGCAGAAGATGTTATCTATTAGAGAATGAGAACTATCAGTAATCCTAGTAGGTTTGGTTATAGCCGGAAGGTAATAAGAGGATATTAAAAAATTGTAAAATTTATTTGTTTCAGTATGTTCATTAATTTTTAACAAGTCTATATTAAAGTCTCCTAACAGTATAGCATCCTTTGATTTATTCCTGATACATGAAACTAGTTCCTCAAATTCCTCATTGAAATCCTTGAGGTCTTGCCCCGGGGAACGGTAAATAACTCCTATGATTTGAGAACATTTTTTAAGCTGGACTTTAATGAATAGACTCTCATAGGTACTATGTTTGCTTGAGTTTCCGAGGGGACAGTATTGCTGGTAATTTAGATCCTCTTTTACAAAAAAGCCCACACCCCCTCCTCTACCCTCCACTCTGGGTATATATATATATATATATATATATATATATATATATATATATATATATATATATATATATATATAACGTGTGTGTGTGTATATATCACTTTTTCGGGACATGACTTCCTAAAAATAAGGTCATCAACTTTTTCTGGAGGTGAATTCCTATAGAAAAGTCATAAAGTGTTTTCGGGAGATGACTTTTTCAGGAGACGACTTCCTAAAAAAAGGTCATCAACTTTTTTTGGGAGAAGAATTCCGAAAAAAAGGTCATCAACTTTTTCGTGGAGATGAATTCCCAGAAAAAGGTCATCAAAGTTTTTCAGAGACGAGTTCCAAAATTTTGTCCCAGTAGTCTAAATTCCTTAAAATATGCACTGGGAAGACCCTCGTGAGCCAAAGGAGGCCCTGACGCGCAACATTAATGGAGGCCGATCAATAGTGAACAGACATGTGTAAATGTGGGTTTGAATTAAGACCACTCTGTTGAGATTTGTACTGCTATATAAATGTTTGATACTGATAATTTATAATAATAGAAACATAAATAAGCAATAATAATCTGAACGATTGTAAACTTTAATTGATTTAGAAATTTGTATTAAATAAGAATGTTTTCGAATCACTCAAATGTGTTTGAGGTAGTATTTAGTAGTCCTGAATTAGCTAGGGAAGGAGAAAGGAAACTAGTAGAACTTCTTGGAGCAACTTCTATGGTGCCTGTGTCACCCGGAAAGGAGTCCGTTGGTACAGAGGGAGTTCGAACCCAAGTTACGGTCCCCTATTTGGGTAGGGTGGACTTGGATGAGGAAGGAGTTCCCTTTGAATCGCATTATAAATCTGTGTTGGGGCCCAATGCGGACCCTGAGGTTACCTTTCGGTTGAACCTCGTTTCCAGCCTGGAAACCGCGGACAACTGTCCAGCCGTCCTGGTAGAGCAGGGGTTCCCAACCTTTTCTATGCCTCGCACCCCTTGGAAATATTTGATTAGCGCTCGCACCCTCTACAAAAGTCATGTCACATTTGAAGACGACTAAGTCACATTTCTACTTTTTAACCACAGCTGAACCACATACACTCATGCAGTACTGTGGGTTAACAAACTGAACTAAAAATGAGCTTTTAACCCAGTGCATAAAATGCACATAAACTCATAACGCTACAAAGAATGCACTGGGGTTTTTGCAAGTCATCATTTCCTGTTGTGCAAGTGAAACCAAAGCGCACATACTCATCATTCCATTTTCTTCTTTTTGACATGATAAAAAATGAAGGGTTAATCTGCGAAACAGCCAGAGAAAAATATGAGCTAAGCTACCTGTTCATAAAGCCCATTTTGACAAATTTTTCCTGCTCATTGCTTCTTTCAAAATATAATTTCAGTATGACATTGCACTCAAAGCAAAAATAATGACGTAGGCCCTATACAAATTTAATGCCGGCACATTGCAAGACACCGGCTGCACTACGATACAAATACTGCTCAGTAAGTATACACACGAACACACATTTATTAGCCTACATTTATTAATATCAAGTTCTGTTAGAATAAAATAAATGAGACGTCACCTTCACTGCAAACAATTTTTGTAATGAGTTAATTTCGTAACATTTGTATAAACATGACGGATTTTCTATCAGCCGATAAAAAGTTTACGTTCTCTTTCTCGCACCCCCTGAAATGCCATCTCGCACCCCCTGGGGGTGCGGGCACCTCTGGTTGGGAACCCCTGTGGTAGAGGCTAGAAGGACAATAGAGATGGGGAAGTCAGTGGAGGGGAACTCTTCCTTAGGCCAGCTAAGGCGCAGTGAAATGTTAAAAGGGAAGCCCACTGTACACTACGGACAAGAGGAGTGGCGCCCTTTACCGAGGATGTCCTTTAATTCACCTCTCATGACTCAGTACCAGGGCCCAACACAGCGCACGGGCACCCAAGGTGTGACCTTCGCGACAACTACAAGTGAAGGTGGGGCCCTCGCGACAATGCCAAATAAGGCAAGGCAACGTAAGGCATGGTATGCAGTGCGTCTGATTTGAAAATAGTAGGCGGGTTGAAAATCGATCGCGCTGGATCGAGTACGCGAGCGATACGCGGTCGACCCCGAGAGCTCTTGTGTACAGCGTATTTTGTGTATCGTATTCCGAAATTGGTGATGCTATGGATGAAGTCACGCGGCGTGAGGTTCGGCTGTGTTGTAATGGCCAATCATATTGCACGAAATTGGAGTGATCAGCCAGCAGTAATTAGGACAGGTCACGACGCGCATTCACCGCTGCCGCAAGAAAGTAAATTAAAGTAATCTCAATGAGGTAAATAAAATAATGGTCTGGCTCCAGGTTCGTCTATCGTCTTGGAGTCTAACTCAAACTCAGCGAGCGACGACCGACTGTCATCGAGGGTGAGAAGCCTTCGGCTAGGCGAGCGGTAAATCGCTCGCCGGTACCTTTGCTAGGCGAGCGATCAAGGAGAGCGATCGATCGCTCGCTTTAAATCAGATGGTGTGCTAAGATAAATTAAGATATCTTATAAACAAAAATGATCAAATGCCTCATCCTGGGTCAAGGAATTTTTCATTTCTGGCGCAACAGCAATCAATTATATGTAAATGGAATATAACAAAACATTTATATAGCGCCCTTCCAGCAACCTCAAGACTCGCTGCAAGTGACCCAACAACAAACTGTTACAGGATGCGCCTGGTTACAAACCCAAGAAACGACCAGGAAGAGAGGCTCAACCAGTAAGCCTCCCACTCGTTTCAGTCCGTCGTTAGCTAAACACATACATGCAACAGACATACGGTACTGTATATATACACAATGTTTGCACATAGGAACACAACACACACACACACACACACACACACACACACACACACACACACACACACACACACACACACACACACACACACACACACACACACACACACACACACACACACACACACACACACACACACACACACACACACACACACACACACACACACACACACACACACACACACACACACACACACACACACACACACACACACACACACACACACACACACACACACACACACACACACACACACACACACACACACACACACACCTACACACACACACACACACACACACACACACACACACACACACACACACACACACACAAGCCTCTTACCTTTCTACTCGCGCACGTATACACAAACGTAATCTAAACGTTTTATAGCGCCGTTTTCTTAATCAATAACGTTAACATTAGCTGTTCCTCATACAATTAATACAGTCCATTACAAAATATTAATCCAACGAGACAGGAAGACAGTCCAGCGAGGATAAACTTTGAAACAACTTAGGCAAAGTCGACATCAGAAAGAATCAGAAGATCAAACAGTTGAGCGAATGCACTAAGGAAGCCATTCAAAACACTCTTTTAGCCCAGACGATTTCTAATCGTACCACATCGAGAGGTAGACAACTGAAGGACTTGAAAATCAGACCAACAACCAATGCCAACAAGAACCGTTCTGGCACCCTACAGCTTGAATGATAGAATCACAGGCGCAGACTCTGGGGGGGGGGCTGCCGGTGCACGTTCCCCCAATAATTGAGATGGACTGTACATTCAATGCAGCAAGTGTAGACAAAATAGCCAACGCCCCCCCCCCCAATATTTTGGACAAGTTTACGCCAGTGGACAGAATGGTCAGAATTCGGTTTGGTTCGGATTGGGTCCGTCGCTGCAAGAATCGTCGCTCTATATTTCGTGACCTCAGGCACAAAGTTCATAATAAATTTTTATGAATCGAGTTCGGTTATTCGAATTTCGAGTTCGAAATGTTCGATTAAGTCCATGTTGTTGCGAATATTGAGCGTCATCAAGGAACACCTACTGTTTACCGCGGGCGAGGTTTGGCGATGAACAATGCGATACCACTAACCGGTAGGACAGGAAAAAAACGCAAGCGTGCTTATAATTATATTTACAAAGGGCAGAAAACAAACGCAAGCGTGCTTATAATTATACTTACAAACTTATATAGAACTCAGTGGGTCTCCGCTTAATTTGAAGTCCTTAGGGATTCGGTTCTAGGTGTGTGTGTATGAGTATATATATAGGGTTGCCAGGTGTCCGGTAATGAACCGGACAGTCCGGTATTTAGACAATTTGTCCCGTCAGAAATTTCACACGTTACCGGACATGGCGGTGTCCGGTAATTTGCGGTAAATAATTATGGCTAACAATAAGTGGACCTGGACATCATAAATATCTATCTTAAGTTCGTAACAATTACATTTACAAGCATTAAATGTTACGATTATTTTAGATTTACGATTGCGAAATTACAAACGTTACTGCACAGTGTACAGTGCGCAAGCTTTCTTTCATTACGATTTACGAGTTAACTGATCATAATTGTAATTGTAATTGTAACCGAACATTCATATATCGCCACTCAGATCAGCGGCGCTCTCGACTCACATCAGTTCCAGCACCGGCAAAAAGAAAACTTTTCAAGCGTCTACAGAACTGAGGAGAGAGGGCTAGAAGCTCTTGGCGCGAGTTGGCGGAGTCTTCCCCACTGTTGCCGGCTGAAAGACCCACATAGGCAAAGCTCCTAGATTGGGCCATGGAAGAGTGCATACGTGGAACAACCACAAGGCCATGGGCCGAGGATCGCAAGGAGACCCTCTCAGGCAAAGAAGAAACCCTGCAGGGTGCATACATTCATTAGGTAACACGGAGCAGACCCAGTGAGGCAGTTGCGCACGAGGGTGAGGGTTTTGAACTGAATTCTCTGTTGGGCAGAGAGCCAGTGGAGGGAGTCACGAATAAAGGCAGAGATGTGGACAAACTTAGGAATATCTGACTATCACTTCTAAGCCGAGCAGAAGCATTAAGAATAGACTGAAGTTTGTGCACATTGGAGGTGGAAAAGCCAATGTACACAGCATTGCCAAACTCTATCCGAGTGCAGATCAAAGCGTGGACCAGTGTAGCGCCAGCATGAAATGAATGAGACTTGCGGTTTTGCGCCGACTTCGCCGATAATTGTTATTTATCATGTCCGAAATTCAAAAGGGAACATTTCAACATTTTTCTACATTTTTTAAGTTTCGACTTTTTTAAAGCTACCGTAAGTTTAATTATTTCTTTTTTCAAAAGTACAAATCACAGTGTAGTAGGCCTATATTTACAATTTGTATAAATCAGACTGCTTTTTAATGTTCATTTTAAAGTAACTTTTCAATTTAATGCTGTTTCGTTATCTTGTCAGTCTCAGGCGGCTTCGCCCCTCTGACCCTCTGAGGGCTCTGACCAGAGGCTTTCCCAACGCCCCTGGACCGATGCCCCCAGACCCTCATGACGCGCTCGCCATAGTCCGGTAATTTCCTCAAGACTACCTGGCAACCCTATATATATATGTATATGTATATGTATATATATACATATACATATATATATATATATATATATATATATATATATTAATCCAACGATAATATATATATAAGTTTATTATTAACGACGCATTCATATCGATGATGATTAGCGTCAGACAAAGAACATTTATACAGAGAACATATTGGGCGACGTTTGGAGTCCAAGACAGGTGTGCCGTCGGCCGGTGTCATGATATAAAGTCTCCGCCGAAACAGTCTTCCTCTGGCTGAAATAATTTCTCCCCCCGGAGACTCTTCCCCGGAGACTCTTTATCGGAACAATAGAATAGAATCTCCGCAACTACGACACAAAGTCTCCCTTTGCTAAAATCGCCCCCTCTATTTTCCGTTGCTTATCTATATAATTTTAAATAAGATTTAACGTGTGCATTTTTCTTAAATAAATGACTTATGTTTATTAGTTTAATTGGACTTGAAATAAATATGAAATTAAATAAGAAAATTATTAAATAAATGTTTTATACTAGTATTATGTAATAATAATATAATAATAATCTGTTCTTTAATTAAGCGCCTTCAAACGTACTGCGCTGTACAGTGAACATACATATAGGCTAGTAGAAACGGCAGCCACGCAGGGCGCCTTACATACATGTATACAGTAGAAGCACATGGTAGCATGCAAGAACACCACCAGGATGTCGGGCGCGCTTATTCCCCTTATGTCTTTTAAACATCTATGGCTACTGTTTGAAAGATCTACCTTTAGAAAGACTAAAACAGTTTTCTAACGTAAGTTTAGGTCTACAGGATGTAATGTATGGGTTTGCAATATATTGTATCGTTTTGCACTGAATTGAGTTGTGTTCTATTGTAGTGTCCTGGGTTGCTTTGTGTTATATTGTATTGTGTTCTGTTGCATTGGGTATACCAGGTTGCTTTGCGTTGCATTGTACTATGTTGTATTTGTTCTGTTGTGTCATTTGTATTGTATTTTCTCAATTCCAGTCTACTCTAATCATAGGACAATATTTCGGTCTCACCAAAGATCAAGGATTTCTGTTACCATTTCGGCTTTTCTCAGTTGTTGCTTATTCACCTGCTTTTGTTTTCTGTAGTCGTTGGTTGTCCTGACAGGGTTGTCCTTGAAAACGGTTGGTTTCAGTGTGATAACTTAGCCCACTGTATGGAATTCCCTACCTATGACCTAACTAACTTACCTTCCGTGTTTACCATAATTATAAGACTCGTTTAAAATGACCACAGTGGGCTTATGCTGTTTTGGGTAAAATATTTCTCACAGCAATAAACTTGCTCAGTTAAGGATATGGTGCAATATGTTTTTTTGTAACTGTTGACTCGAAATTTGTCTAAATAAATTAGGTGACCATGTTAGCCGAATCTGTTGTCCTTTTGGTCTAACCTCTGAAATCCAGTAATTTTTTCTTGATTGAACTGTATTACTGATGGATATTTGGTATATATATATACATATATATATATATATGTATATATATATATATATATATTCGTTTAATATCAATTCGAACTGGCAAACCGCAGACGATTACACGTAGGAAGAAATGTTATAATAATATAATGAAAAAAATATTAATGAGCCTGAGCATGGGTGATTCAGGGTTTCTTAAGCAGGCTTCTATAAAGGAATGTAGGAATGTAGTTAAGGTCGTCTGTTGCTGGCAACACATAATCATGGGTTCTAGGGCGCAGATTATAACTCCGCTTGATGGTTGGCGGAAACAAGTTCCGCAGAACATGATATGTGTTCCATTTGACTGCTAACAATAGTCTGTCCTCGGCTTCACCAACCATCACAGAGATGTCCGGCGCATTCGCGGGCAGGTATCCCAATCGACGGGTTCTCTGCAGGAACCTATCAAGTCGGCTTCTGTCGTCGGCGTTGGTGAAGCCCCACCACGCTATTGCTGCATAAAGAAGACGAGCCACGGTCGTTGCGCTGGCCACGTCCTGGAGCACCGTATCGGGGAGGCCGTGGGACCTCAGGACACGAAGAGCATACAAGGATCGGGAGCAGGCCCCTAATAATCCTGCGACGTGTGTTGAGGCCCTCAGATTGTTTCGGATGGTTACTCCTAAGATGGTCATTGTTGCGACGCGTGTAACTCCAGCAAGGGCCGGAGGGAGTACATCGAGGCGACGACGGTGGATCAACATCTCGCGGGATTTAGAAACGTTTAAGCGCAGATTGTTACAGGCAGCCCATTCTGAGATGTGGTCCAGCTCTGCGACGACGGTGTCTCTACTCGATGCGCCGACGATCGTATTTGACGATTTTATTCCTCCGGTCTACAGGCCGGAGGTCTGAGGCGGTGACAACATAGGCAGTGGGGCCAAACCCTGAGCCCTGGACAACACTGGCGTTGATGCTGGCTGCGCTCGATATCCGCCCGGCGTATCGCGTCACATGCCTCCGGTCTCGGAGAAAGCTGACAAGCCAATTATAGATCTCATCTGTCATGTCAAGTCCGGAAAGCTTGGTGGCTAGCGTCGAGTGGCTGACGGTATCGAAGGCTATGGTGAAGTCCAGTTATATGAGGGCTACGTAGGGGTTGGCCGCAAGGAGAGAGGTAGTGTGATGGAAGATGGTGTGCAATTAAAAGGCTTCAGTCCAATTACAGAATAATATTGATTAGACGCGAGTATATTGGCGGAAGTACACGGCCGCTAGATTGTGAACTCGTTCAACTATCAACAAAAATGCCTTAACGCGAAATTATTAAATTGGCTTCATTAGGACGTCGCACATCAGTATGAACCAAGTACAATACTTTAGGAAATAATACAAGGTATAATACTTCAGGAAAAGCCGGACTCGTGAAGAAGTTACACGTGTTATTACCGTGAACATTTAAGAATGTCTTCCTACAACAAAGGCATAATTGATCACATAGAATTGACTATGGAGAACCTGAAGAAAAGCAAACTTAACACTTATAGGTGTGTTCGATATGATAACCGAAATCATTGCCAACTGACACGGTGTCTGCTAGTTTAGGCCTACCGGAATCAGGCCTGGCACATGTTCTTTTATGAGCTGATGATCTCTGAGTTTATTAAGTGCGTTGTCATTTGATTGAATGCTTTCGCCCGAAAGAAGAAGTGAACTATGAGGCCTACAACAGTTCATTGCGTTAAAATATAATATTGTGTGACCGGAACATAAATCTACTCAGTGGCGGCGCTATCATGGGTCGCGGCAGGTCATTTGACCAGAGCGGCTCATTTAAAAATAGTAGGTGGGTTGAAACGTTGGTTAAGCCTTCGGCATACGTTGAACCCTCATTTTTGGCTTAACCTTTCAGCCGGCAGTCCAGTGGAAATTTGTCGGCGTACTTTCTGCAGGACTTGCAGTAAATTTTGATTAGAGTCTGACTACATTGACATCGAACGAGTCGCCTAATTTCCACGACAGATACGTGCTCAATTGTACATTAGTATTCGAATTGCTCACCTTCGCCGCCATTGTTGTTTAAAATAATTTCCGAAATTAGTGACGTCGCGAACGACGTCAGGCGGCGGGCCGCGTGAGATGTCGGTCGTGTTGTTATGGCCAATCATATTGCAAGAACGACGAACTGTCTCTGACTTCTAGCGTACGTTCTGCGCCCTCCTAAGGCAAGACCAGCACACCAATACGTATCTTTTCGATGTTTAACTTTAAAACGCTATGGTCCCATACTCCGGTAAAATCGATTGCCAACGCCTTTCTCCATAGTAAACAGGGGATCGGACCAATAGGCGCTCACTACGACGTAACCCAGAGGAAACACTCAGTTCCTCGGTTGGTCCTGGGTTCAAATCCGCTTTTTCTAGTACCAGATGGCTATTCGTGATGTCCGTAATCTCCGAGCAGGAGATAAGTGTCACCCATAGCGACCTCTCAAAATTCCTTTGTGTCGCTCACTAAAAATTTCCTCACCTTTCCGTATAGGGGCCATCCACATATTACGCACACAAAAATCCGGGAAAATTGGACCCCCTCCCCCCTGTTCGCAAGCGTACTTTCTTCCACCCACCCTGCCTACGTACGCTTGACGCAAACCCCCCCCGCCGAAGACCAGCTGCAGAATGTGTCTCGGCAGCGACTGTCTGCACTTTATGCCAGATTATTGAAGGATGAGTGAGGGCCAATATAGACAAATTATAGGTGTCTCGTTCACAGCACAGAATAACTGCACATGGCTTTTATATAATGTAATAAAATGCCATCGGACGACTATAGGACAATACAGAGTTATAAATAGGCTAATGTGGACGTCATAATGAGAAATTTATTTGTGTACGTACACATTTTGTCCCCCCTTCCCCCCCCGTTCGCACCCGTACGCAAAATCGCCAAAATCCGACCCCCTCCCCCTAATTGCGTACGTAATATGTGGATGGCCCCATACTCGGGGATTAGGGTTACTTTCCACATCTGCAGTTCGAATCCTGGATGAACGACTTGATACGGCACCCTTACTGGAGAAACCCCCCCCCACTATCTCGACAAGAATCTCAGGTAGGCGCCGCATAAATGCTTCTCTAACCACTGAATTAGATATAATAGAAATCAGAACTTGGTTTGGATCCATAGCCGTATATTAAAATCCATTAATTCAAGTCAAATTTTACAATGAACTGTACAGAATAAGATTATAATCCTATGAATTAATGTCTTGCCTTTCCGCAGTAATTGCTCTAATTCAACAGAACGTCAGTAGTAGTAAATCTGTCGCTGAATTCATCTACTGCTTAAAACCTTTGCACTGAAACACGGCTAAAGTTTATAAAGATCATGGATGATCAGGCGATAAGGTCCAAGCAATCTGGAGCAATCAGTTTCTCTGTAAGTTTCACTTAGTAAAAAACTTTTTTACTCCGTGAAAATTCTACAAAAGAACGACTGCGTAAACGGCGGCTGGCCACAGTCTCTTAAAATGGCAGTTTCTCTCTTCAATCGGCAGCGTGATTTCACGGTGATTTCAATTTCGACATATATCTTTTAAATGAACCAGAAGAATTTGACCGCAGCATCAGAAACCGTGGCGTTCAGCACGAAACACTTAAATTCGGCGTGAAATTTATCGAAAACAAACAGATTCGCCCTTCGAAATTTGCCCACAACAAAATTTCATGATCACCTCTCCCATCTACACGCTCGGTCGTCTTGCTCCAGACTGAGACAAACACTGCAAGCACAGTCATTAAATAGAACCACCTAGCGACAGTATTTATATAACGCATTTGTAATATTGGTTTCACAGTTCAACAAGAAAACTGTAACAGGCTATTCTGTTACAACGTTACTATTTCGCTTCTGAAATTTGCTTAAAATCGACAGAAAAGTCAGCCCCAATTCTGGTCGTTCAACAATCCTGAACCTTACGACGTTTTTTCCTTAAGTATCATCCGATCAGGAGCTAACCGTAGACGACTATTCGGCATCCCTTCTTGCGTGTCCTAGTCCGGCATTACAACTGCTCCTTGCTCGCTCCAAGAGTCGTCAGTGCGCTTGAGCCGCAGACGATAAATCCTTACAGTCTGTTGCGTTTCATTCATCCAATCAGCAACCGACACCGTGTAGCTCATAACCTCGAGCCACGCTAAAATAATTAGGCTAAATTTTATGTCCTAACCGGCTAAATATATTTAGGCTTAAGTGCTGGTTAATTAGATATTCAATTAGCATGAAACAACTTCATTTAAGTAACACTCAGTCATCCTATATCATAAATAGCTGCCGCATTAGCCTACAGAAGGGTATACTGTGTGGGGGGAAAAGAATATCGTTACGGACGCAACAATAAAAGAATGAAAAAGAGGTCTATTGTGATGTAGTGACTATGGGGATGAGGGTTCGCTCGTCAGGCATTGACCCAGGAGGAGAATCAGATGACGATGGCTCTTCGAAGGAGCTAATTCGCGCGGGTATACCATTGATCCGACACGTAAGGAGTTATGGCAAAAACTACTACTGGTTCCATATAGAATAATACTTTACAATTTTAGTGAAGCTATAATACCTCTATGCATGTATCAGTTCATACTTCTATAAACAATAGATACATGACATCCATGACTTTTAACAATAACACATATCACTAAATACATTTAGGCTCAACTTCTCTCAACTGAACTCTACAAAGACAGATCGGAATGACATATGTCTTTAAGTGGAGTTCCCTGACCTGAGTCTCTACGTTGAATCACTTGATTTGTTTACCTAAGTTGAGTCAGCTGTACCTGATCCCGAGGGTTTCACTTGAAAACGACAGAATAACTTACGCAGACCGACTCTAAATTCCTCGTAATGAAAGGCATAGATGAAAGGGTCGTTGCAGCAGGTCAACTGAGATAAGATTTGAGACACGTTAAAAACTAACCCACCCAAATCCAGCGCCACGTTTCCCACAAGAGACGACAATACAAGAACCTGTCTGAAGGTTGTAAAGATGACGATTGCAAGAACGACGATGAACAACGTCTTAATGATGTTGCGTCTGGCTCGAGAGATCTTCGGATCGATCGGTTGCGCTGTCACATTGCCAGGTTCAGTGACCTTTGAGATGCGGCGTAGCGAGCGCGCCATGCTAATGTAGCAGAAAGTGAAGACAATGTTGGGGATGAAGTACTCAACGAGAAAGTAGATGAGGCCAGCGACACGCGCGCCTGTAATGGTCGGGTAGTTTCCGACCGTGCAGACTCCATTGATGATCATCACGGATGGGTAGCTTAAGCACGTCGCAGTGATTATGCCCATCAGAGTCCCGACGATGCTGCTTGCAATGACCTTAGCTTTGCTGATATTCAGGCGGTGCTTGATCGGGTGCACAATCTCAAGGTACCGCTCTACGGTCAGTAGAACGATGTTGTTGATCGACGATAGGAACAGGCCGATGAAGAGTGCACGGGAGCCCAGCAGGTAGCACATTGCAACAACCATAGACGGTGGCAAGTGACTGCCTTCGACCATCATCGTCAGAATGAGCACGACGCTAACTAGAAGATTGATTGTACACTGGCTGACGAGAAAATAGTTGGCCGTCCGTTTGAGGAGTGGCTTGTGTCCAAGAAAAACAATCAGAGCCAACAGATTGCCAGTAATTCCCACCACACCAATTGAATAGTTGAGGATCTCGACGCCAGAGGTAACCGCGCTGTAGGAGACTTTGAGGTCAAGCCGTTTCTGAGTCTGAAATGATGGTGCATTGTTCGAATCGTTAACCGAAACATTCACTGACGATGTGCTGTTCATCTTTATTGTTTCGAACAGATTCAATCCAGATTTCTGCTCAGAATCACCGTGATTATTCTTCGACAGTCACTCCTATTTAGCCGTGCGATGATTGGAGATGACTGCGTCCTAAATCAGAAAGTCATAAGCTGTAATTCTTATCTTAGGAAACATACATACAAATATATGCATACATACTTCCATGCAGGCATGCATAGATATAGAATTACATACAAGCATAATCCAGAACACTTATATAGTGCCTTTCAAGTGCCTCACGAAGGCGCTCGGTCATGGCTATAAAACGGTTTAGTGTATAGGCCTACATCTTCATTTTTATTTCGTCACTTGGTGCATTCTTAGATTCCGTCATCGCCTCACCCCAATTTGACTTCCATGTTGCACAAGTGTCAATATCATATCTGTAGCTAAAAGAAAGGTCATCTCCAGGTACTAGACAAGCAGGTGACCGCATAGTGATACAATGAAACAAAATTACTAGAAGAAGGTAGACTATTCGAAGAGAACACAAGTTTACAGGGTATTTGTTTCCTTTATAATTTTGGGTGTGCCACATAGATTTTGTGGTGCTGATCACAGAAATAACTTCGAAATTTTCCCACCACGTAGGGTTTTTGAGAAACGGCCATTTTTAAACAGTTATTGTGAAATTTTAAAACAAAAGTATTTCGCATAATCATACACACACAAGTTTTTTGCTCGACAGTAGCTTATGTTCTTTTTAGGTTGAAATCATATTTTTGACCGCTATAACCACTGCAACATATAACAAAGACTGACGTCATTAAAATACAGGAAGAAAATTTTGACTTGTCTCCATGACACGCAGCAACAATGCGTTAACAGTCTTTCTATGTAACGTCTGTGTCAAACAGCATTTCATATCAGCAAAGCTGTTGAGTTCTAAAGATTTAATTTAATTTTCATACGTATATGTTTATGGTGAACAATAAAGGCATTTTGATTGATTGATTGATTGATTGATTGATTGATTGATTGATTGATTGATTGATTGATCTAATTTAATAACGTTTCTGAAATGTCACGCTAGTGTCGAAATAGACGTGACACGTTTTGTTACGTGTGTGGTGAGTTCACTATGAAATCTCAGAAGAGGAGTATGACTGCACAAATTAAGAAGGCATAAGAGTTATACTTCAGGTGCAAAATTGGTGACTAGGATAAAGCTTGGGCTTCTCATATATATGTTGCGCATCTTGCTCTACCAGTCTGCGAGCTTGGCTGAAGGGTATGCGACCATCCATGCCGTTTGCCATCCCAATGATATGGAGGGAGCAGAAAGATCATGTAACTGATTGTTACTTCTGCATGAAAAATGTGTCAGGATATTCGTCAAAGAACAGGAAGCTTATTGAGTACCCAAACCTCGAATCGGCAATGAGACCAGTGCCGCAGGACGAAAGTCTTCCAGTTCCAAAAGCCCCTGAGGTTTGGACACATGAGGATGAGGAGGCGATGTTGGACAAGCCGGTGCAGATGGAAGCTGCTGGTGATCCGGACTTCGTGCCATAGACATCCAGCGAACTTCATTTAATATCTCAGGCAGAGCTGAACGATCTGGTCAGAGATATGGGTTTATTAAAGAGTCAGGCAGAACTGCTTGGATCAAGGCTTCAAGGGTGGAAACTGTTGTCATCAGGTACGAAAATTTCAGTATTTCGCAGCCGTCATAAAGATCTGACAAAATATTTCAGCCAATTTGGCAGTCTTTGCTTACTTGGGCCAGATTTTTCCACGCATAAGTGATGCCAAGATAAAAGAAGGCATTTTTGTTGGCCCGCAAATCCGAAATGTGATGAAGGATAGTCAGATTGACGGTCTCCTGCAGGGGACAGAACATGACGCCTGGAAAGCTTTTGAGAATGTAGTTTGTAACTTCCTTGGAAACTATAAGGCACCAAAACTATGTCGAGGAGTTTGAAAGTCTGCTTCAGGCATACAAATCAATGAAGTGTAACATGTCACTGAAGATACATTTTCTTCAGTTAAACTTGGACTTTTTCCCAGCCAACCTCGGCGACGTCAGTGACGAACATGGCTAAAGGTTTCATCAAGACATTGCGAAGATGGAGAAACGGTACCAGAGTAAGTGGAATCCGTCTATGCTGGGTGACTATTGTTGGACTCTCATTCGCGAAGCATCAGACAGTGATTACAAAAGAAAATCCTAGGCGAAACATTTCTAATTTTGCTTCCTCTTGCTGACGTAGCCGTCATAGTGTGTGCCGCTATAGATGTGACTGTGTTGAATGCATAATCACATGTTTCTGGCAAACCATACGTGGTACAGACATTCTAAATACATATTTGTGTTCAGTGTGTTGCAATCTATTATTTCCACCTTAAATTTCGGAGGAAACAAAGTGTTCCCAAAAATTTGTTGACCAGTGGAATTGAAGACTGAATCGAACGAAGACTACAGAAGCAGTCGACGCACAAGGAAGCATATTATACATGCTTACGTGAATTATGTGCATTGAGCAACACATGCATTTAAAGAGTGACTTTTCGCAATACATTTTTGAACAATCGACGACGCTGTGACAGCCAAAAATAATGAAATTCGCGGAATCAGTTTTAAAGAAAGATTATAGAAATGAGGAAATATGAGAAGAAATGAAGTGGGGCAAAATGGAAGAAACATACCCATTTCTATCTCTCAGATCGAAGCAGGACGTTTTGGCGCGGCCGTTTTGGCGCGACCGTTTTGGCGCAGGACGTTTAGCCCATGGCCGTTTTGGCGTGACCGTTCTGGCGCAGATCTGATACAATAAATAGGCCTATACTTTGATGTCTACCTCTGTATTTGCTTTTGTTCGTTCTCTGACAGCTATATTTTCATCGCTAATCCAGCTTCTAGTTTGATCTCCATTTTCATCGTCAATCCAGCTTCAACTTTGATCTCCATTTTTATCGTTAATCCAGCTTCTATTTTGATCTACATTTTCATCGCTAATTCAGCTTCTAGTTTGAGCGAAATTTTCATCGCTGATCCAATTTCTTGTTTGATCTCCATTTTCATCGCTAATCCACCTTCTATTTTGATCTCCATTTTCATCGATAATCCAGCTTCTATTTTGATCTACATTTTCATCGCTAATCCAGCTTCTTGTTTGATCCCCATTTTCATCGCTAACCAGCTTCTATTTTGATTTCCATTTTCATCGCTAATCCAGCTTCTATTTTGATCTCCATTTACATCGCTAATCAAGCTAGAGGTTTGGAACAGTATCATCTTTGAACATTTCTTGCAATCTTTGATATACTGGGTTAATACGTTTTTACACATGCAATAAAAATGACTAAACATTTCTTGCCTACTGTTAAGTACTACGTTTATTTCTGTTAATCAGCGCCAAAACGGCCTGCGCCAAAACGACCTGCGCCAAAACGGCCGGCGCCAAAACAGTCGCGCCAAACCGGTCGCGCCAAAACGTCACGTACTATTCTCAGAGTTAGTTATATGAAATTTTAAAGAGTATATGCTGGTGTCATCATTTCTTACCTAGAGTGCTATTGTATGATGTAAATGTGTATATATTTATATATGCATACACCTTTTATGCAGATTAATTTAAATATGCGTCGACCTGAAAGGAAGAATTCCTCCGGTGTTTAGAGAAAATAGTTTAAAGATTTGTATAGCCTTGTAGTCAAGGCATATTTTGGCGAATTTCAAGTGGTGCTTCGGACTAGAACGCTAGTACTCAATAGCAATAGTATTCATTTAAAATTATAAAAAATGTTATACAGACTAGAACAGTAACGCTATTTTAATTGTTATTTATAATTTTTAGAAAGACTCCATGTTAGGATACTCTCTATTCGGTCTACTGTGCCTGGTGTGCCCAGCGTCTAGGGTTACCATTGGTAACTGCCGCTCTAATCCACTGTGTTTATTATAGTAGGAGATTATACTTTATATTTGTTTTCAAATTAATACTTGAAAATCAAAACTAATGTTAATGCCTCACAAAATGAGTGGTTGGAGAAAAATAAGCCGTGGGTCAAATCCGAGTAACGGTGGGACATTTGTCCCACCACTTGATCAGTTAAAATATGCACTGCCTGTAGTTCCGTCCATTAATCTCTCGTTAGTTAATTACAATACAGCTACCTGCCATTTTTCAAATTCATGTAATGAAAAAGCTTAAACGCTAATTACCCGTTTCGTTCAAAATTCTGGAATACTTCAGCTATAGCTCGTATGTACGTAGTCTCTCAAACGCTTTCAGAGGACTAGATCTCTCTCAACGGAACTACGTACTGGTGAAAATTAAGTGACGTTGACTAAAGTTACCACTTGATGAGGATATCATCAGGAGCACATGTGTATATATATAGACCTGTGTGTGCGTCAATCACTAGTCCACGACAGACAAGACGCATTCTTGTATAAGTCGATGTGGGTGGAGTCGATATTCCACGTGATTAGACTCGGATGGGCATGTTGATCCGGCATGATGTATTATTCGCAATCTCGAGATTCTTACAGCGCCCAAACAGCCAATTGGTGAGTTCGTAGGCAGTTGATCTGATATTTGTTGTAGGCTAATTCTGGCGGGAGTTTATTCCGGAAAGGCGGAACAGTTGTGGATCTGGAGGTATTTACAATTTTCAGCCATGAAATCTATTGCTGATGAGTGCCATCCTGTTTATGATTTCATAAGTCGCTATATGCATCGATCATCTTCGTCGAAGTCTTTCCTTTATTATCAGCGTCAACTCAAGATAATGAGGACGAAAACATCCCCGCGGCAATCAGGTAATTAAGGTAACTAAGATTGACACAGCGCCATTTTGGTTTCAAAACAACGTTCATTCTCTGTTGGTTCTACAAACAAATATACCTGATAATTGTAATTGTAATTGTACTCGAGAATTTATATAGCGCCATTCATAATCAGAGGCGCTCCCGACCCGGGTCAGTGTCTTCACTGACAAAGAGGAATGTTTTCAGGCGATTGCGGAACTGGACAGGAGAGAGAGAGAAGAGGTCACGCCTAAGGGCCTGGTGCAGACGGTTCCAGCAGGAGGGGCCCACAACCGCAAGCTACGAGACTGGGCCGTAACAGTGAGCATCCGAGGGACAATCAAGTGGCCACGGGCAGAAGACCGGAGAGAGACCCGCACAGGCAAAGTGGAAAACCGGGATGCAGTAATCCCTGAGATACAGCGGAGCTGAGCCAACAAGACAGTTACGCATGAGGGAAAGGACCTTAAATTGGATGCGTTGGTGAATGGGAAGCCAGTGAAGGGAATCTCGGGTGTAGGAGGAGATATGAAACTTCATGATGCCTCCTATGAGGCAGGTCGCAGCATTAAGTATGGATTGAAGCTTAATAGACGTAGGTCCACTGATTTCTTTTAATACTACTGGATTACCAATTTAGTAGACACACGCATAGAAAGACACACGCATAGAAAGGCACACGCAAGGAAAGACACACGCATAGAAAGACACACGCATAGAAAGACACACGCATAGAAAGACACACTCATAGAAAGACACACGCATAGAAAGACACACGCATAGAAAGACACACGTTTAGAAAGACACACGCAGAGAAAGACACACGCATAGAAAGGCACACGCATAGAAAGACACACGCATAGAAAGGCACACGCATAGAAAGACACACGCATAGAAAGACACACGCATAGAAAGACACGTTTAGAAAGACACACGCAGAGAAAGACACACGCATAGAAAGACACACGCATAGAAAGACACGTTTAGAAAGACACACGCATAGAAAGACACACGCATAGAAAGACACACGCATAGAAAGACACAAGCATAGAAAGGCACACGCATAGAAAGACACACGCATAGAAAGACACACGCATAGAAAGACACACGCATAGAAAGACACACGCATATAAGGACACACGCATAGAAAGACACGTTTAGAAAGACACACGCATAGAAAGACACACGCATAGAAAGACACACGCATAGAAAGACACAAGCATAGAAAGGCACACGCATAGAAAGACACACGCATAGAAAGACACACGCATAGAAAGACACACGCATAGAAAGACACACGCATATAAGGACACACGCATGGAAAGACACACGCATAGAAAGACACACGTATAGAAAGACAGCCGCATTGAAAGACACACGCATAGAAAGACACACGCATAGAAAGACACACGCATAGAAAGACACACGCATAGAAAGACACACGCATAGAAAGACACACGCATATAAGGACACACGCATAGAAAGACACGTTTAGAAAGACACACGCATAGAAAGACACACGCATAGAAAGACACACGCATAGAAAGACACAAGCATAGAAAGGCACACGCATAGAAAGACACACGCATAGAAAGACACACGCATAGAAAGACACACGCATAGAAAGACACACGCATATAAGGACACACGCATGGAAAGACACACGCATAGAAAGACACACGCATAGAAAGACACACGAATAGAAAGACACACGTATAGAAAGACAGCCGCATTGAAAGACACACGCATAGAAAGACACACGCATGGAAAGACACACGCATAGAAAGACACACGCATAGAAAGACACACGTTTAGAAAGACACACGCAGAGAAAGACACATGCATAGAAAGGCACACGCATAGAAAGACACATGTATAGAAAGACACACGCATAGACAGACAAATAAAGCTTCAACCATTGGCCTCTCGCCGACGGCGAACTGAAACGCGACTTCCGCGGTATAACAGCACGACAATTATGAAGTGAAGACAATCTATCTTCAAATTTAAAGGGTAACTATTGCTAATTGAGTGCTTTCCTGTATGTGTGGGATTTCATAAAAGTCGCTCTAGGCACTGATCACCTTCGTCGAAGCCTTTCCTTTATTATTATCAGCGTCGACTCAAGATAATAAAGACAAAAACATCCCCGGAGCGATCAGGTAATTAAGATTGACAAACACAGCGCCATTTCGTTTTCAAAACAACGTTCATTCTCTGTTGGTTCGCTAAACGAACAAACAGACCTAATAGACTTAGGTCCACTGATGTCTATTACCTCTACTGGATTGATACGCTTCAGCACATAGGGCCATAGCCGACGGCGAATGAGATGTGACTACTTCCGCTGAGGGCGGAAATTCTTTACTGGTAAATTCATCAAATTTACAATCCTTATTCAAGAAATCCGGTTTGCTGCCGTATAATCCCGAGACACCTCTCTGACAAAATCTCATTCCTTCGCTTCGCATTACAATATTCTCGCAATCCCCATTGGCTCTTCTAGCACCGATTCACTCCCTCGCCTCAACCTTACCCCTCTTGCCTCTCAGTAATCGCTCCAAATTCCCCCTCCCGCCTCCGAAGGAGAAGTGTCACTCCTCCCAAATTCCTTTCCCAGCAATATGAACTTGATCCTATCGATCCAACTCAATTCTAAAAGACTGCGCCTCTACCATCGTCCCTGTAGTCACCAAAATTAGCAATCTCACTCTCTACCGACAACTTCCCCATGGTCTTTATGCACTTTGTATAGTCACTCCCCAACTCAAGGAAGCATATCCTGATAAGGAAAACCTATCTAACTACCGTCCCATCTCCAATCTTTCTTTTCTATCTAAGTTAACTGAACGAATTTTCCTTGTCCGGCTAAACAGCTGCCTCTCTTCTAATTCGCTCCTCAACCGTCGCCAATCTGGCTTCACTAAACACCACTCCTCAGAAACTTTACTTGCGTCTCTGTACAATAAACTGGTCTCTGCCGTCAGCCATCAGCAAATCTCTTGCCTCTGCCTTCTTGACATGAAAAAACTAACAGACAGTAAATAAATAATAACGGTATATCACTCGTTTTTATTTAGTCAGTAGGTGCATTCTTAGATTCCGTCATCGCCTCGCCCCAATTTGACTTCCATGGTCATAGGCGTAGACTCTGGGGGGTCAGCCGGGGCACGTGCCCCCAATAATTGAGGAGCCGGGGCAATGCCCCGCCCAAAAATCGAGAGGAGAATTTCTTCAAATATTAAAATATTAGGCTATGTTTCAATATACACAAATTTCTTCAGAAACAGAAAATCGGAGACACAGAACTGAAATACTATCAGAAATTCATGATAAAAACTAAGATTTATTTTTATCTTTAATATCTTCAATATGAAACAAATTTACATGTGAACAAAACGCCCCATTTCATACGCATTAATGTAAACCGGAAGCCTTTGTTGACTGTCCATTTCAGAGGTGAAAATTTTTTTTCGGTTTTTGGTTTTAAACAAAACCAAAAGAAAAAGAAAACCACAAAATTTGTTTAAAAAAAATAAATTTCTTATTTTTGTAGAAGTTATTTTAATTACAATGATTTAATGATTTTTAATTTTCGGAAATTGCAACTGAATTAAATGAGTTGGAGCTCTTGTTCATGCCATTTTTCATGACTTTCATCATACGAAATCCGAAAATCTTGAAAACGATCAAAACAACAAAAACCATAAAAACGAAAAAAAACAACAAAAACAACAACAAAAACCCAACTTTTCATATTGAAAAAACTTGTTTTTCTGGACCCGAGACCCCGTGCCCCCCCAATATTTTGGATAAGTTTACGCCAGTGTCCACGGTGCACAAGTGTCAATATCATATATGTAGCTAAAAGAAAGGTCATCTCCAGTTATTTTGAGGCGGCACTGGAGAAGCAGGTGACCGTATAGTTTAACAAGAAACAAAATTACTAGAAAGTAGACTATTCGAAAGACAATTGAAGGCTGGATCGAAAGAAAACTGCAGATGCAGTCGACACATAAGGAAATATAGCTATACATGTTTACGTGAAGTATGTGCATTGAACGAAAGAAGACACGCATTTAAACAGTAACCTTTCCGCAATTAATTTTTAAAGAATCGACGACGCTATGACAGCCAAAAATAATCAAAATCGGAGAAGCAGTATGTCAACCCAATCCTTCCGTTGACAATCCTTCTGATTAAATCCTTGTTCTCTGTTCACTTAACGCCTATTTAACGTTCACCTTTTGAACACTAATTCTACGT
This sequence comes from Allolobophora icterica, assembly GCA_963556255.1. NCBI lineage: Eukaryota > Metazoa > Annelida > Clitellata > Crassiclitellata > Lumbricidae > Allolobophora > Allolobophora icterica. The sequence goes on along the minus strand of OY744607.1, from coordinate 10,436,624 downwards.
ATAAGTATAACCTGAATTAATCAGCAACACAGTTTAATATCTTTTCAGTTTAATAAGAAACAAACAGACAGAACTCAATTCGATTACAACTCAACTAGTCAGCCACACTACTACAGCGAACACACTCGAATTCAAACTTTTCTAGTCAGCATAATTCTTCGCGCCTCTTGACACACCTGTCTTCTGTGCGCATAAGCGAAATCTTATAATATACATATAGCGCGCCGCTGCCCAGATCGGCCGGCCGCGCGTGTCACTAAGACAGTACAATTAAACGTTATGCATTTATCATATATACATATACACGTGAAACTAAAGTAAGCGCACTAAATATATACGCTAATATCTCGCACTGTAAGACTGTACACGAAACTCAGTTCACATTACCTCCTTCCTTTTTCTGGAATTGAGCAAATTAAATTTCAAAATTTGCGAAATTACCAAAATACATGAAACATATATATATCTAACTAATTAATAAACAGTCTTACGATTACTTATAACCTTGACAAACAATCAGCAATAACATTCAATCTGCCCTTCTTGTACTTCACCTCAACATCAAAAGTTTGTAAGGCTAACGCCGAACGCACAAGTTTAGCAGACTTAGACATTGACTCAGTCAAGTATGTAAGAGGATTGTGATCAGTAAAAATGAAAATTTTCGATCCAATTATAATTTCTTTTAACTTGTTTAAAGCCCAAACAATAGCATAGGCTTCCTTTTCCACAGTAGCCCATCTCTTCTGGGTATCAGTTAATTTCTGACTGATAAATGACACCGGGCGTTCTATTCCCTTGTCGTCCATCTGTGTTAAAACAGCACCGACTGCAAAGTCACTACTATCGCAGTACAAATTGAATGGTTTTCCCACTTCAAAAACATATAACACTACTTTGGATCGCACAGCCTCTTTAAGTAAATCAAATGCTTGCTGATGTTCAACAGTCCAATCAATCTTATCAGAAACACGTTTACTAGTTAAATCAGATAAAGGTTTCGCAATCTGTGCAAAGTCCTTAATAAACTGTCTGTAATAATTAAAAAATCCAAGCAGTTGCTTAACTTGCTTCTTAGTTTCTGTGATCTTCAAATTAGTCAAACTTTCAATTCTGTCTGGATTCATCTTTATCTTACCAGACCCAACCACATGACCGATAAACCTTACTTCACTCTTACCAAATATGCATTTTTTCAAATTCAAAGTAACGTTATGCAATCTCATTTGCATCAAAAATGCATCTAGATGCTGCAAGTGAACTTTCCAACTGTCAGAATGCACAGCAATGTCATCAACATACGGTTCTGCAAAGTCACTTATAGGCTGTAAAACTAAATTTATCGCCTTAACAAAAGTTCGTCCTGAATTTATCATTCCAAAAGGAACACGAGTAAATTCATACAGTCCATTATGTGTTACAAAAGCTGTCTTCCATTGATCAGATTGTTTTACAGGACAAGTCCAATAAGCACTTCGACAGTCCAAAATAGAAATCACATTAGACTTTCCAACTTTGTTCAAAACGTCTCTGACAATCGGCATCGGATATTTACAATCCACTGTGAATGAGTTAATGTATCTGTAGTCACAGGCAAGTCTCAAAGATCCGTCTTTCTTTTTAACAATAACCAAAGGGCTTGCCATTCTGCTCGATGATGGTTTAATAATGTTTGTTTTTAACATTTCTTTGATCTGACGTTCCACTTCTGATCGATAAATCAAAGGAATTCGGTATGCTGCAAATTCCTTTTCACGAAATCCTGGCTTTAGTTCAATTTCATGTTCAACCAATGTACATAATCCGGGTTTTTCTGAAAATCTGTCACAGTATTTGTTCATGACTTTCAACAATTGTTCTTGTTGAGTTACTGTCAAATGGCTAATTTGTTCAGGATCGAGGTTAAGTGAATTCTTGTCATCTTGAACCTCATTCCTCATTGGTAATTCAACCACTGAACCAAAATCTTCATCTTCTTCAACAATTAGACCACAACTTAATGCTCGAGTAACATATTTTCTGATCTTATTGGCGTGAATTATTTTTCGACCATTTTCACCCATATCGACTAAATAAGAGTACTTTGATCTTCGATGTATGATCGTACATGGACCATGCCATCGAGAAATAAGTTTGTTCGTTGACGTTGGATACAAAACTATGACTTTCTCACCAGCTTCAAATTCTTTGTGCTTTGCTCTCTTGTTATACTGATTTGTGTATTGTAATTGCTTTTCTCGAGAGTAAGATTCTGCAAACAATAATGCTTTCTCCATATTTTCTTTGAGTTCTTTCAAATACTTTTCCGGCTTAACTCCAACATGAGGTGGTAAGTTTATTTCTCTAGTCCAACTCTCTTTTAATATTGCCAATGGTCCTCTCGGAATTTTCCCATAGACAAGCATATATGGTGATACTCCAGTAGTTGCATTCGGCACTTCTCGTAATGCCCACACTGTGAAAGGAATTATCTTATGCCATTTCCTCGGGTTGTCTATTATCACATGATGGATCATCTTTTTAAATGTCTGATTCCATCTCTCTACTAATCCAGCAGCCTCTGGGTGTCCTGGTGTGTCGAATCTTGGACTACAGCCCATTAAATTGAGAAATTCTCTTGTCAAACTGGCTGTGAAGTTCGTTCCTTGGTCACTTGTAATCACGGACGGCACACCAACGTTCATGAATAGTTCCATCAACGCTTCACACACAGCCTTCGCTGTCAGCGATTTCAATAAAAAGATTGTAGGCCATCTGGTGCACGAGTCCACAATGCATAAACAATACTTGTGACCTGCAGCAGATACTGGATCGATCGGGCCAACGAGGTCCATCGTCATTCTCTTGAAGGCGACCTCTTCTCTTGAGACTGGAGTGATAGGCACTCTATCCATCACCAGACTCCTTGCCTTTAATTGACACTTCTCACAAGACTTACAAAATTTCACAATGTCTCTTCTCATCTTTGGCCATACAAAAGACAACTTTATTCGTTCTCTTGTTTTCTCTTCTCCTAGATGTCCTCCAAATACCGATTCATGCGCCAATTCCATCACTTTTATTCGTCTCTCTTTTGGTAACACTAGTTGATATATCGTCTGGTCTAATATCTGATATTTCTTATGCAATAAACCGTTGATCACACAGAATTCAGATTCTTTCTCTTGTGCTAACTTCCACCACGGCTTCAACGATTCATCCTTTCTCTGTTGCTCTTCGAACTTCTTCGAATCGGCAATCTGCACCTTTTGTTCTTCATCCATCTCTTCATCTCTATACAAGTCTCCTATCCCCACATCACATTCATCGTCTTCTTCAGTTTCATTTAATGTGCCATTCTCGCATGCAGCCATCTCTTGCTCGTTCATCTCTGCTATTACACCATCTCGCGATAAGCTTCGTTGCTTATTACTTTCGTTTTCCTCATCACTTGAACTTTCAGTTTCACTCTTCTCATCAACATCTCCCATTTCCTGTTTCCGACTCTGCGCTCTCGTCATTACATTTGCTCGTACACTCACATCTCCTTGTATCGTTTTAACTTTCATCTGTGGTACGGCTTTTAATTCGGCAATTATCTCTGGATGCAACAAGAATCTTTCTGTACTGCCCATCTTTGCAATACTAGCACACATCAAAGTGACATAAGGTGTAAGTGAACACTGGATTTTACGCGGAAATCCCTCTTCTTCCACGTCACTATCACACAGTCTAACATCGACTTTCACTAACTTCGCAGGAATGGCATCTCCTGCCACACATTGCAAATTCACTTTTCCAATTTGTTCCACCTTCATGCCTTCCAGTAATTCTTCACTAATCACCGGAATCTATGCTCCCGAGTCGCTCAGTGCTTTGACTTTCACTGGCTCTTTACCGTCTACTGCACGAATTTCGACCTCGACATATTGCAAGAACGATTTCTTCAATATTCGACTGTCATCTTTTCCTATGACTTCTCTCTGAATTTCAGCATCCAATAGAATTTCTTTTTGAATACCACATTTCATTACTGACTTTACTTCAGTCTCTTGGTTTTCTTGACTCGCGGTTTGATTATCTGTATCACTAACCACTTGAATCAAATTCACCCTTGTGTGTTCTTGATTTCTGCTAGAACTAGCTGCTGCCACTGGAACTGGACAAAATTTAACCAAATGTTTGTCTGAACCACAGTTGTGACAACGCTTCACAACTGTATGGTATGGTTGTGAAATACCTCGTTGTTCATTTCCTTCATATCTCTTATACTGCGTAAACGATGTGTTGCCTTCCCTCTTGGCAAACGGCGCTGACGATTTGTTAAATCCCTGACGACCAAACGTCACTTCTCTGGTCTCATTGGGTACAGGGACACTAGCCTTGACTTCTTTACCTTTGAACTGATTCCCTGTTCCTGGATTACTTCTCCACTTTCCACTCTGGCTTTGGTTTACGGAACGTTGAGAAGGATAACTGTTTATATTTGGGACCGCAAACCCAATTCGATTGTTTACATGAATGTCTGCTAGGTCTGCCACTGCACTAGCTTGGAGACAGTCAGTTCCTTCCTTCGACAATACAAACTGTAGTGGACCTGGCGGTAAACATTCTTTCAGCTTATCCGCTACCAGCAAATCAAAGAGCGTATCATACTCTCTGTTCACGTTTCGACTTCTCACGTAATAGTTTAGCAAGTTCTTCAGTCTTGCCGTAAACATCGTATAAGTCTCTTCTGTTGTCTTCTTAGCATCCACAAATCTGGCTCTGTATTCTCTGGAGGTCAATTTAAATTCTTTTAATAAGTGCTGCTTGACTCTATCATAATTGTCTAGATCATCGTATGACAATCTATTCAGAACGGTTCGAGCTTTCGGCGTCATCAATGGTAGTAATAATTTCACCCAAAACGGCTTTTCCACAGCAAAACTGCGAAATGCGTTCTCGACTGTTTCAAAATATAATGGCACCTCCATCATATCAGTTGGCATTTGAGGCAATACATGCTTCATTGCATCACCTATTTTCTTAATTTTTGACACCAAAGTTTCACTTTCTTGCTGTTTCCTTCTTTCTGCTTCCCGTTCTTCTCTCATTTGCGTTTCTTTCAATGTCAATTTTGATTTCTCGAGTTTCAGACGTTCTTGTCTTTCTGTCTCTGCCTTTTCCAAACTTTCTTTCTGAAATTTGAGTTCTTCTTGTCTGATCTGTTCTGCACGTTCTAACTCTAACGTTCGCGCTTTTTCTTTTTCTTCTTCACGCATTCTCTTTGCTTCAATCTGTTGCTGACGAACCTCTTCATCACTTTTTCTAGCTTTTTCAAATTCAATCATCTGCTCCAATCTTCTTCTTTCAGCATCTTCCCTATCTCTTTTCAACTGTTCTAACTGAATCTCAAACTGATTCTTTTGCAATTCAAGTTCTGCCTTACGCACTTGTTCTGCTTTATCTTCTCTCTCTCTCTGCAGGCGCAATTCCTCTTGCCTTGCAAGTTCCGCTTTCTCTTCTTTCTCTCTCTGCAAGCGCAATTCTTTCTCTTCTTTCTCTCTCTGCAAACGTTCTGCTTTCTCTTCTTTCTCTCTCTGCAAGCGCAATTCTTCTTGCCTTGCAAGTTCCGCTTTCTCTTCTTTCTCTCTCTGCAGACGCTCTGCTTTCTCTTCTTTCTCTCTCTGACGACGCAATTCTTCCTGTCTTATCTCTTTCTCTTCTTGTCTCCGTTTCTCCTCCCTATCTTCTTTCATCATCATCCACTGCATCAACATCTCCATAGACATAGGCGCCGGAGGTTTTTCAATAGCCTTTTCTACGGCACCGCCAACTGCACCTTCTTCTTCGACTTCTTCTTTCACCCACACTTCGGCGAGTTCCTGTATCATGTCACCACGTGACATACCTTCTAATTGTTCTTCTTTAAAACCGGCTTTCAACAAACGCTGTTTTAGCCTTTCCGTAGACATCTTCTTAATATCTGCTTGTCTTTCAGCACTTAATTTCTCCATCTTACTTGTTTACTTTGGTGATTTCTCTTTTCAAAGAAGTCACGGTTTTTCTTGTTGTGTGAATCGATAAACAAACGGGATTTCTTTTGTATTTGTTCGTGAAAAACAACGAAATTTTTATACCGTTTTCTCGTGTTCCACCGTCGTTGATATCGTAGACACGTCACACAGCAACAACGCGTAAATTCTTTTATCACCGTCGCTAGATTCTTCTAACCGCCGAAGGAGGTGATAACGTGAATTTTAATCCACTGAGTTTATATCCACCGTGAGTATTTATTCCACCGTGAGTATATATTCCACCGTGAGTATTTATCCACCGTGAGTATTTATCCACACCGACGCTGTTCCACCGTGAGTTTTTATCCACACCGACGCTATCCCACCGTGAGTTTTTATCCACCGTGAGTTCTTATCCACACCGACGCTGCCACCAATAATGTCAACCCAATCCTTCCGTTGACAATCCTTCTGATTAAATCCTTGTTCTCTGTTCACTTAACGCCTATTTAACGTTCACCTTTTGAACACTAATTCTACGTATAAGTATAACCTGAATTAATCAGCAACACAGTTTAATATCTTTTCAGTTTAATAAGAAACAAACAGACAGAACTCAATTCGATTACAACTCAACTAGTCAGCCACACTACTACAGCGAACACACTCGAATTCAAACTTTTCTAGTCAGCATAATTCTTCGCGCCTCTTGACACACCTGTCTTCTGTGCGCATAAGCGAAATCTTATAATATACATATAGCGCGCCGCTGCCCAGATCGGCCGGCCGCGCGTGTCACTAAGACAGTACAATTAAACGTTATGCATTTATCATATATACATATACACGTGAAACTAAAGTAAGCGCACTAAATATATACGCTAATATCTCGCACTGTAAGACTGTACACGAAACTCAGTTCACACAGTATCACAGAAGTCTTTTAGCAGTGAGGAAATGAAAGAGAGAAAAACGCAGAATTGCGGCATGAAATAAACGGCACCCCGACAAAAGAGCGCCGACAAAAGAGCGCCGACAAAAGAGCGCCGACAAAAGAGCGCCGACATCAGAGCGCCGACAAGAAGTGTAAGGTCTCGCGACAAATGGTTCACGGACAAATGGTTCACGACAAATGGTTCACTGAAGACAGGTTTACGACCTTCCAGCTTCTAGTGTGAACTATATTTTCATCGCTCATCCAGCTTCTAGTTTGAACTATGTTTCCATCGAGAATCCAGCTTCTAGTTTTAGCTATATTTCATCACTCATCCAGCTTCTAGTTTGAGCTATGTTCTCATCGAGAATCCAGCTTCTAGTTTTAGCTATGTTTTTATCGCTCTCCCAGTTTCTAGTTTGATGTATGTTTTCATCGATAATCCAGCTTTTAGTTTGAATTATATTTTCATCGACAATAGAGCTCAAACTAGAACTTGGATGGCCGATGAAAATATAGCTCAAACCAGAAACTGGAATATCGGTGATTATTTAAAATATAATTTTTTATCGTGAACCATTTGTCCGTGAACCGTTCGTCGGTGAACCATTTGTTTTGGAACCGAAGTGTAATAATACAAATTTAATGTATTTAATGGAATGCATTGAAAAAAAGATTAAAAAATTTATTAACGGCATGCAACGAAAAAGATTGCAAAGCAAATCATGTTTTCTACCGTTCCGAATACCAGGATTCTCCTGGCGTCATTCGCGCGATGTAATGGTTTTGTCGGGGCTCAACTATGTAACATAAAATAATATAAAATACTTGTTTATTTCCCATACAAGTTGATATAACGCAATTGGTAACAATCATTGATAAATGTAAAAGTGATTTGATAATCTCAAAGCTGTCCCTCTCCCTTGAATGCTGATAGAAGTTTCGGTATTGAACCCTCGATTTAAAGTTTTCGTCGGCGCTCTTGTTTCGGCGCTCTTTTGTCGGCGCTTTTTTGTCGGCGCTCTTTTGTCCGGCGCTCTTTTATGGGTCACCGGAAGAAACATACCCATTTCTTTTTCTCATAAATTATAAGATGTATATGCTCGTGTCATCATTGCTTCCTTAGAGTGCTATGTTAAGAAGTAAATGTATATATATATATATATATATATATATATATATATATATATATACACACACACAAACATTTTTATGCTGACAAGTTTAAATAGGCGTCGACCTGCAGTGCGAAGAATTTTTCAGGTCTTTCGAAAACATAGTGTGGCGAAACTTATCCTTCTCGTCTGTCGCGGCGAGAACGGATAGTCCGTCTCTACTGTCCTTCCTTCCGGTTACCAGGCCGAGGGCGGAAGTCAGTAGAGTGATCGCCTGAGCTCTCCAATTTCTCCTTGCAAGGCACGTGTTTTCGACCTGCGTGGTCTGTCACAGGATTTATAGATCGACACTGTTCGTTCAACAAACTTTCTTTATTGACGACAAAAGTTATGACAAGGATGTTCGACGAATTAAACATACAATACAGCTACAAGCAACAACCCTACTACTCTGCATTCGCTCCTATATATAGCCCCGGTCAATGCATCAGAGTCCCGGGGACCTTCAGAGTCCCCTATCAGGGTCCCCCTTCACAGTCCCGGGGACCTTCAGAGTCCCCCTTCAGGGTCCCCCTCCACAGTCCCGGGGACCTTCAGAGTCCCCCTCCACAGTCCCGGGGACCTTCAGAGTCCCCTATCAGAGTCCCCCTCCACAGTCCCGGGGACCTTCAGAGTCCCCCTCCACAGTCCCGGGGACCTTCAGAGTCCCCCTCCACAGTCCCGGGGACCTTCAGAGTCCCCCTTCACAGTCCCGGGGACCTTCAGAGTCCCCCTTCAGGGTCCCCCTCCACAGTCCCGGGGACCTTCAGAGTCCCCCTTCACAGACCCGGGGACCTTCAGAGTCCCCCTTCAGGGTCCCCCTCTTGTTTACATAGGAGCAACCCTGGTTCTCCACATCCCCGTCCAACCACGATGAAAAATTGTCCACAATTTTTGTTACTCTAAATGCTGAAAACAATAGATAATTGAACTGTCAGCCATTATCGCTCCCATGCGACTCCAAATAAAACTTGCATATTCCCAATATCTGGAACCATGTTAATGCTAAACAAAATGGATCAGAAGAAATACTTAGATTATCCCTTAGTGACACTTAATCTAAAAGTTTCATCCCTACTGGCCAAAATCCTAGTTACTAATCAAAGTAACCTTCTCCAAAAGTCCAATCAGCACGTTAAGTTCAAATTATCAACTAAGACAAGTTGCTCACCGATCAAGTTTCTAAACCATTATTAAAGCAGGGCAAGGATGTCTTGTCCTTCCCAAATCAGCAATTATGAATGTACACGCAACTATTCACAAGAACAAGGTAACAACTTAACGTTTACCTGAAAAATGAATGTTCTAACTAATACTTCCTCCGATTCGCAACCACTCCAAATTCAGTTCCAGTTAGTCCTCGATCACAAAGTCGTTACATGGCAACCACCAAGGCCCAGCCGCATTCACTGAAAGCGCGCTGGTCGGCGTATGGTTCGCTTCGGTCGTTCTGCTCCCGTCGGCAGGGGCGACGACGGGCACACTACAGTCTCATCTCTTTCGTTTAACTCTTCTTTGTGGCATACCTTTAATTTGTCGACATGAACTACCATCGGTCGTGAAGTAGGCGATTTGCGAATCATATAGTTGACCGCTCCTTTCTTCTCCAAGACCTCGAAGGGCCCGGTGTACGCTCGAAGCCACTTTGAGCTCCTACCTTGGTATCGCCGTGGACTGTAGTACCAGACGTGAGTGCCTGGAAGAAACTCGCTTTCACGGACACGAAGGTCGTAGGCATGTTTCCGGCGTTCGGCGGTCGTTCGTAGTTCCTCACGAACCAGGCGGTAGGCCGCCTCCATCCGATCAGCCGTCTCCTGTACATAACTGGCATAATTGGTCAGCCCAAAATTCTCGTCGGAAGGTCGACCATAAACCAGGTCAATGGGTGCGATCGTCTCACGTCCAAAGAGGAGATAATTCGGTGAGAACCCAGTCGTCTCGTGCACAGAAGCACGATAAGCCGCCAGGACATAGGGCAAAATCTCGTCCCAATCGCGCTGATGGCTACTAATCACCCGCCCAATCATGGCATTGAGGGTCCTATGAAATCTCTCGATCATCCCATTAGTACTGGGTCGATAGGCACTAGTCCTTACCTTGTCAATACCCATTAACCCACAAAGATCACGGAAAAGATTTCCCTCGAAATTAGTACCCTGATCAGTGAGAATTTGCATCGGGGCCCCATACCTCCCGACCACAGTTTCTACTAACGCCTTTGCCACTGAACTTGCTTCCTGATTCACCCACGCCACCGTTTGTACCGCTGCGACCAACACCAGCAGAACTGGGAAAATGTTTCTCTTAACTATTTTCATCCCGTTCTGACTAACGGCCAACGTCTTATCTAAATGCTCATTCACGGTCACCCTATGCGGAAGTGGTTGTCGCCTCAACGGTTGTCTTACCGGTTGCGCGTCCCCTGTATCAATCTTGTGCGTGGTTACCGAGGTGCGTCCTAAATCTCGGTCGGAAACCGAAAAGATATCCTGATACTCCCTCAACAACTCCTGTAACCGCAACCGATCATCCGGCTTCACCTCTTCGGGGAGATCACCCAACAGTAAATCTACTGGAAAGGCGTCATTGCCCTTCTTTCCAATATCCTTGCTCCCCTCTTCTATTCGCACTGGGTGTAACCCACCTAACACATGATCCTTACTTAACCTGACTGGTTCTTCGTTAAGATTCACTACCCTTACCTGCGTCTCCTTCGCGTAGTCACCCACAACTACACGAGCCAAGTGTACACCGGGTTGGACCTCTATAGCTTCTGTCATCCACGCTGGCGCTCTAGACGTCAAATCCCCGTATTGAGTTCTAACAGGTACATCCCGCTGGCACTTAGGGGACACCACAACCTCCTCGGCAACGATTACGCGCCGGCACCACGTAGAACCATTACCCCGCACCAGGGAGATACGTTTACGCCCAACAAATAGAGACCCGGTCCCAAAACCCAAACGACATCGGTGTTCCCTCAACCAATCCATGCCTAGCATGGGCTCCGTAATTTGATCAGACACCAGAAAAGCAGTAGCAATCTCAAACCCATTGCGGATCTTAATCGGGACCGTTACCTCCCCCTGAACACGGATATCGGATCCATTAGCAGCCATCAGAGAACGATTAGAGGGACTCAATTCTACCCCAGTCATAACAGCAAATGGTACCAGGCTCACCTCCGATCCAGTGTCGATTAGGCAGTTCTGCGGCTGTCCGTTGATCGTTCCCCGTATGTAAACTGCGTTACTGCTCGCACGATTCGGAACTCTCGGGCGGGCAGTATGATTCGTAACGATTTCTTCGGCAACATCTATTTGCTCAGCTCCAACTGTCGACGTCGCTGTTTGGCGATGGTTACGTTGTCGTGGCTGACGGCAATTCCGAGCAATGTGATTCGGTCGACCACAATTGAAGCAATTCAGCGGCCGTCGTGGTGACTCCTGTTGGTTCTCCGGTTGGCGAACATCTTGCCCTGAGGAAACGGTTGTCACGGCTTGGCTCTTCAATTCCCGGAAATGTCGATCAATTCGGTTCTCCATCTCCCGTTGCCATCCCCGCTGCTCTTCGCGTTGAACCGCGAGAAACCGGTCCAGCTGCGATTGGATCCGAGTGTCCACATCTGTCTCCTGTGTTCCCCTCACTCGATTCTGTTGTCTTCTTCGATCATCCGAATCTGTCGATCGCTGGTAGGCTTCGAGGCGAAGCGCCGTCCGGTAAGCCTCATCCAAACTCTTAGGCTCCCGCTCACGTACCTTGAGCGACAGCTCTCGGTCCCTCATAGCCTCCAAGAAAGAGTCTCTGGCAATGATCTGTGTGGTCTCGTTAGATGGAACTGGATATGCAAGGACCACCAACCGGCGAATATCGTGAAGAAGATCGCTGAGGGTTTCGCTGGAACTTTGACGGCGGTAATAGAGCTGTGCCCGGAATGTCTCTGCTTGACCTTCTGTTCCATACCTCTGCCTCAATCGTTCGACGAGTTCTTCGTAAGTCACATCCTGACGAGCACCGAAGTCCCAGAGTAACTGAGTGGCGGCTTTCTCGAGGGCACAGCGTAAGAAGTCCACCTTGTCCGAAGCCGTCCACTTGTTATGCCTCGAACATACTTCAAACTGCGACAGGAATGACTCCAGCGATCCAGTCCCATCGAATTTGCCAGGCTTCATCTGCATAGGTCGGGTTTTCAGCAATTCCCCAACGCTCCCTAGCAATTTCGACACGGCCGTCGACTCGTCCGACTTCTCCCGACCACTTGACTCCGACTTCTCCCGACCACTCGACTCCGACGGCCTCAGTTCGTCGAATTCCGCGATGCTCTCCAAAAGACGACTGCGACTCGGCGGCGCCTCAGCCGTCCCCCGTCTCGATGCAGGCGTTGAAGTAGTCGGTGAGAGAGAATCAACATCCAAAAGCGTATAGCGAACAGTCACTTCGTCGTCGTCCTCCATTTTAATTCAATTTCAATGTTCAAAAGTCAATTCTCACCTCGTATCAATACTCCAGAACTGAGCTTTGAAGTTCAATGTCGATCCCGTGTAGTACCCCGTCTTCTGGTACCAATGTGGCGAAACTTGTCCTTCTCGTCTGTCGCGGCGAGAACGGATAGTCCGTCTCTACTGTCCTTCCTTCCGGTTACCAGGCCGAGGGCGGAAGTCAGTAGAGTGATCGCCTGAGCTCTCCAATTTCTCCTTGCAAGGCACGTGTTTTCGACCTGCGTGGTCTGTCACAGGATTTATAGATCGACACTGTTCGTTCAACAAACTTTCTTTATTGACGACAAAAGTTATGACAAGGATGTTCGACGAATTAAACATACAATACAGCTACAAGCAACAACCCTACTACTCTGCATTCGCTCCTATATATAGCCCCGGTCAATGCATCAGAGTCCCGGGGACCTTCAGAGTCCCCTATCAGGGTCCCCCTTCACAGTCCCGGGGACCTTCAGAGTCCCCCTTCAGGGTCCCCCTCCACAGTCCCGGGGACCTTCAGAGTCCCCCTCCACAGTCCCGGGGACCTTCAGAGTCCCCTATCAGAGTCCCCCTCCACAGTCCCGGGGACCTTCAGAGTCCCCCTCCACAGTCCCGGGGACCTTCAGAGTCCCCCTCCACAGTCCCGGGGACCTTCAGAGTCCCCCTTCACAGTCCCGGGGACCTTCAGAGTCCCCTTCAGGGTCCCCCTCCACAGTCCCGGGGACCTTCAGAGTCCCCCTTCACAGTCCCGGGGACCTTCAGAGTCCCCCTTCAGGGTCCCCTCTTGTTTACATAGGAGCAACCCTGGTTCTCCACAATAGTTTAAAGCTTTGACAGCCTTGTTCGGTCCATTACTCTCGTTGGGTAATTTATGCAATACCTGCCATTTTCGAAATTCATGTAATGAAAAACTTAAACGCTAATTACCCGTTTCAGTCAAAATTCTGGATCAGTACTTCGGATCTTTTGCTCGTATGTATTCGCAGTTTCTCAGACGTTTTCAGAGTTCTAGAGATCTATCAGCGGAACTACCGGCGAAAAATGAAGTCACGTTGACTAAAGGTACCGCTTGGTGAGAACATCATCAGGTACACACATAGGCTTAATAATATATAGACCTATGTGTGCGTCAATCACGACAGACAGATTCGGCGATCTATATTTCATGGCCTGAGGAACAAGGTTTCCCGTGGTAAGTCCGAGTTCAAAATGTTCGATTAAATCCACGTTGTTGCGAATATTGGATGTCATCAGTGAACACCTACTGTGTACTGCGGGCGATGTTATTACGCCCTAACAATGAACGTTTCAATGTCACTAATCTGTACGGTAACAATTAACACACACACGAATGCATACATAAGTGGAAACGTATATGCAAATACACGTACAATTAAACACAAATGCGAACACACATACAAACACGTGGATGAGCAAATATCGCTTGCACGTATAAGACTTGAAGGCGCCAGGTGTGACAGCCAGAAAAAAGGATGGAAACGAATCGATCTTCGGATCTCAAGTGAAGTCTTCTCGATCTATCGTGTCTCTTTTAGACTTAATATAATAGGGCCTATCATTATGCTTTAATCGTGTTGGTCGAAGCCTTCCGTTCAGTGCCTACTCAGAATTACAAGGACGAGAAACCCTGGAGTATTCTCTTGATTAAGATCAACAACAACGGCGCCTCTTTTCAAGAACACTTTTTCAGTCGTTGTACTTATCATAGGTTTCCTTTAGTTTATTGGCATATCTGAATATCTTAAATTGATATTTAAGAAACTAACATAACATTGTTATAACAAGACATATTGGCATATCTGAATCTACGAAATTGACTTGTAATAAAACTAACAGAACATTGTTATAATAAGACATATTGGCATATCTGAATATATGAAATTGATATTTAATTAAACTAACATAACATTGTTATAATGATACTCATGTTTGGCTTTATATTTATGTTAAATATATAAAAATAGATTGCAAATGTAATGTAATGTAAATCTGCGAAATTTCTCAGCGTCACACAAAAGGGGCAGTAGGGAGGTTAAAAGTAAGGTTTATGTTGAAGACGATTTCAAGATTGTGGACTGGAGAAGAGTATCCGTTGGAGGAAGGTCTGGAGGATACGTTAGTTTGCTTAATTGCTCGAGAAGACCAAATTATGAGAAATTCTGTTGTTGAAGTGTTTAGGCAAAGTAGGTTGGAGATCATTCAGCTGATATTTTGGTGACGATTTAGTGTCATCAGAAGGAGTGCGCGTTGAAAAGCCACTAGCAGTTGTGTGCCATCAACATAATGGTGGTGAACAACAGATAATGAAGAAATAAGTTTGCTGAGGGCCGAGTTGCGATGGATGAAGAAGACAAGTTCGAGAACAGAACCTCGAAGAACACCGCAGGCGCGTGTCACTAGCTGAGCCTGTAGTGTCCAGCAGCGTTAATAGCGACTGAACGTGAGGCAAGACATGAGTTGTTCCAAGATATGGCAGTTATCAGAGATTCCGAATTCGGAGGAAAGGCGTTTAATGAGGATAACGTGATCTATGGTATCCAAGGCGGCAGAGAAGTCCAAGAGATTCCTTGTGCAGGAACCGGAAAGGTAAACCATCCACCCGGAAAGGTAAACCATCCACCCAAAAACGTAAGAAGTAAAATGACTTAATAACATAAATATTCTGAAAGAATTCCGTGACTTCCAAATCATTGTCGGCTATCTCTTTACGCTAAAATTGTTGATTATATGAGGCTTCGTAACTTGCCCGCCAAAGCCTCTTCAAAACGCTGGATTAGCTCGTGAGTGGCAACCCACCCACAATACGTGGGTAATCCAAACCAATTACGCAAAGACCACTTATGTCCAGAGCAGTGTTTCGTCGACAAATCAGACGATATGCGATATGGAATAACTTATACAGGGTGAGCCAAAAAAGTAACATCCTACAGGTTTTTGCTAATATTTCGGCCAAAAGTAATAATGTTTAAATCAAATTTTACTGGCTTAAAAGTAATTTATATTTACGTATAACAGCCAAATTTCAACAAAATATTTTAAATAGAACCAAAGTTATATCACTTTTACTGAGTCCACTTACTGTTTTTTGATGGTCCAAAAACATGTAACGCAACAAGAAGTAACAGAAAACGATTTTATTAAGTCACATCTCAAATAATTGGTATCAAACAGACTTGATATTGCTTCACAACTTGTGTTCAATGTGTCCACCACCAGTTTCCACACATGTTCTGTCTTTTTGTTAAGTTTTTGATGGCTTTGTTGATAGGTTCCACAAGTAAATTTCCCATATCAACCTTCAACGCGACCTTCAATTATCTTATCGTTTTTGGCGTTGGTTGCGGATTGTGGTATTTCTCCACCATAGCCCCCCACACGTGATAATCCAGCGGGTTGAAATCCGGAGAGTTTGAGGGTCATTGGTCCCTCTTAGTGAAACCAGGGCAATTAACATTGAGCCAATCTTACGTGAGACAAGCAGTATGCGCTGGTGCGCTGTCTTGTTGAAAGATGAATCCAGCTGGCAACAGACCCTTGCAATCTGAAATTAATTCTGGAAGCAGAGGAGAAACGTAATATGCAGTATTTACCTTTGCCTTTCATGATCAAAATGCAGTCGACCTTTGCAACCAAAACAAATACCAGCCGACACCATAACATGTGGTGCGAACTTCTCGCGTTCAACGATCAAGCGATCAGGTCTGACATCTGATTTCTTGCCACAAGACCAAATACAATTGTTTTGGTTGCTGATTGGTGGATTTAGATAGAAGTTCTTCTCAATCGTGAATAACACTCGTTTCGTGTCGTAAACCTTCAGCCGTCTGTTTGATACCAATTATTTGAGACGTGACTTAATAAAATCATTTTTTTAAACTTTTCTTGTGTTACATGTTTTTGAACCATATATGGGTCATTATCCGAAATGTTACAAATTTCGTCTCCGAAAAAGAGAAAAAAATTTTTCCCCAAAATTGGTTGCAGGTGTTTTTTTTAGTCATGTACATAGTTAAATTTAACTAATTTGAAATAAATCCACTATATTTTTAATCACAAGTTAATTTTTTTCAGAAATTATAAAGTCAAAACTCCTCTTTTTTCATTGAAATCCGCCCTTTTTGTGTAATCATATAATCGCGGGAACCTGAAATATTCCTCTGGTGCTTATAAAATGGCAATTTCTTAAAGTAGATGATGCCAGCATTAAGTAGGAATACAATAGGCCTTTCCTTCACACAATATATTAGTCTGGTGTCAAGAAATTAAGACATTTTTCTAAATTATTTTAAAAAAGAAATATAATTTTCAGCTGCAGAAAAAAATCTGTGCAGCATTAGCTATAACTGTATGTTATATGCATTAGATACAAGTTGAACAACATTTTAAGAGTTGATAGTAAATTCTAATTACTTGCAATTTATTTTTATATCAAATAATTGACAAACAATACATGTAATTCACTCTGAGCAATGCGTCATTACCATCCGAGACAAGATGCGACTGTCATGAGAAAATAGCAAAAATCTGATGAATTCGGATGGTAATGATGAAAAACAACCGCGAATGGTAATGACAAAATGATGAAATTTAAAACAGCCGTCAAACATTTTCACGTGAATTACTCCATCAGATAAGTAATTTCAATCAGTTCAACAAAAGCGACAAATAAAACAAGTTGTCAATGTTGTAATCTACCTAAACCAGGAAATACAACACTAGATGGTAATGAAGCAGAAATTTACTTTTCTTGTAATTTGGAACACACAAACTTAAATTAAAAAAAAATACTAGGAATTTCAACACAAATCTGTGTGATTCCATTAATAGTTGACAATATCTCGTTCTTGATGCTTTTCTTTTAGTAAGTAAGCACGTTTTGTAAAAGTTATAGGCTTCCCAAAAATTTGGATGGCTATGATGCTTATTTCTATGGACAAGTTTAAATAGGTCCAAAAAGAAATAAATATTATGAAAATGAGTCTAAATGTTTAATTATTGCATATGCTAGCTACCAATTAATCAAAATAATATACCTTTGTTACAGGTTGTAATGGAATAAATTTGCGTAAAAGCTTAATTTAATGCATTGTACACCGTCTCGGACATTGGATGGTAATGATATTTTGTATACATTTAGTAATTTTTTTCAAAATTTCCAAAACCTAGCAGCTAAAACAATGATGGGAAATGTTAATCTGCTCATTCTTTGAAGGATAGGCAAAAAAATTTGAAGAAATTATCTAAAAAAACTTAAAAAACCAGCATGGCACATCGATTCTGCACTTTTCGGATAATGACCCATATATATATATATATATGTATATATGTATATATGTATATATGTATATATGTGTGTGTGTGTGTGTGTGTGTGTGTGTGTGTAGGTGTGTGTGTGTGTGTGTGTGTGTGTGTGTGTGTGTGTGTGTGTGTGTGTGTGTGTGTGTGTGTGTGTGTGTGTGTGTGTGTGTGTGTGTGTGTGTGTGTGTGTGTGTGTGTGTGTGTGTGTGTGTGTGTGTGTGTGTGTGTGTGTGTGTGTGTGTGTGTGTGTGTGTGTGTGTGTGTGTGTGTGTGTGTGTGTGTGTGTGTGTGTGTGTGTGTGTGTGTGTGTGTGTGTGTGTGTGTGTGTGTGTGTGTGTGTGTGTGTGTGTGTGTGTGTGCATATACACTGTGTCCTGAAAAAAGGGACCCTTTATGGTAATATGAAAATAACTAGTAAAATATTCATCGATTTTTGAAATCGATGAGTACTCAGTGTAGGCCTATATATAGCATAATGCCTTTAGGTATTTCTGAAATCCACTGCAGCTGTCTAACATAGCCATCAGTCAATCAGTCAGTCTGCCTGCCTGTGTGTCTGTTTTGCTGCCTGTCTGTCTGTCTTTATATCTGTCTGTCTGCATACGTGACAGTATTTTGTAATTCAGTGCTCTTGGGCAATTTGCACACATACATCATGTTCGTGCTCTTCCTTTGAACTCAGAGGACGCTACCTGGCCAGCATCATGACCCATGACTCACCAGTTGGGTCTTCGGACTGTCCATGGTTCGTCGAAGCGCAACCGCGTCATCATTTATCAACCTTACCGAAGAGCCTTTGACCTGGCTTCGTTCGACGGGGGCCGACACTCTGTTTCTCCCGAACTCTGTTCCAGTGGGAGGACCAAGGTCACCAGTGGGAGGACCAAGGTCACCGTAGAGGACGAGAATCGAACCCTGGCCCTTAGTTCCTGTCCATCTGACGCCTACAGTCCAAGACAGAGGCACTGGTCAGTCATGTCGCAGGGTCATCGGGTCAAGATCTACATATAGGCGACTTCTGGAGACGACCTTGACCAATCGTTTACCGGTCAACAGTTCGACACCAGTGATGCTACTACAGTCAACGCTATCTGCTAAGATACGCAGGTACCGCTTTTAACAGTTAGTCTGTATCAATAGCTACTCATGAACGAATTTGTCTGAATCTGTTTCAATATTTCGAGAAAACTTTTTTTACTCATAGTAGTTTCAAACTGAAAGTCGCAATGTACTTTAGAATTAGCTACCGGAGCGTTGCAGCATACTGGTCATATTTGTTAAAAACGGAAGAAACCAAATGACAAACGGGTAAACGTCGTTTTCTTCAAATAAGTAAAAAACGGAATAAACGGTAAAAAAACGAAAAAATAAAATAATCTGACACTTTGTCACATCTTGTACTGCAAATTAAAATTAAAAACCTTGTTTACACAATTTAATCAGCAAATAACACAACTTTATTAGGAACATTAATCTACAATAACGTAAATAGTGAATATATAGCTTAATACTTGAAAGTACAGAGACAACATAAGTGACATTAAACAAAAATAAAATTAAAAAAAATGAAAAATAACAGATAGTAAATAAATAAATAAAGTTGCGCTGTCACCGGATGTCTGTCGAGAGGTCGACTATTGTGCTTCATCGACAATCGTCATCCACCAGTGTTTAATCTAGACGTCATTTGGGTGAAAAATTTCCCCCCAGGATTGAAGTTTCCCCCCAGAGGCCAGAGGCGCGTTTACACGTAGGCGCACTAGGCGCGCGCCTAGGGCCCCCAAATCTCGGAGGGCCCCCAAACGATGGAAAATATTTGTCCAATTATAGAATTATCCAATAAAATTTGTGATAAATTTATCAAAATACTGGAGACAATTTAAGAGCTTAATTTATTCAAGAAGTAAAACTGGTCTCGTATTTCGCGTTGATTGTTGTTTCAGCACCCACGTCAGCTTTTTTATACTAAAATCATTAAATCAAATAACTTCGCATTTCTTGAAAATAGCTTCTGTAACTAATCATAATTGTATTGTATTGTATTGTATTGTATTTTGATATTTGTGAAGCGCTTCTAGCGGGAGGGCCATTCAGAAGCGTTCCCAGTGCGAGAGACCCCGAGAGAAAAAGCAAGTTTTAAGAAAGGTAGAAGAGGAAAAGCCGTTACCTGAGAGAATAGAAGAACGAGCGAACGGAGGAAGGTCATTCCAAAGAGCAGGGCCAATGGAGGCAGAAGACCTAGATTGAGTCAGTGAAGTCCGGACCCGGGGAACGAGGAGGTCCAAACGGTCAGATGAACGAAGAGGACGAAGAGAAGCAGCAGAGTGAGGGCGATGAATTAAGTCACATAAATATTTTGGAGCGAAACCAAGTTGAGCCTTAGAGACAAGGATGAGGACCTTAAATTGGATGCGGGCAGAAAGCGGGAGCCAGTGGAGTTCTTCTGCCATAGCGGTGGTGATATGAGAGAATCGAGGAAGGCGATAATTACAGTCTCAATAACACTCACAAAAGCTGCTTTAAGTTCAACTTCGTGGTTTTTTTTGCACATGATAGGCTAAACACCACGAGAGTCTCAGACTCTCAGTTTACAGCTTCAGAAACACCATGAGAGTCTCAGACTCTCAGTTTACAACTTCAGAAACACCATGAGAGTCTGAGACTCTCAGTTTACAACTTCAGAAACACCATGAGAGTCTCAGACTCTCAGTTTACAACTTCAGAAGGGCCCCCAAAATGTTTGCGCCTAGGACCCCGTTTTCTGTAAACGCGCCTCTGCCAGAGGCCGGCAATATTATAATGTATGGACTGTTTTGGGGAAGAAATTTCCCCCCCCCAGAATCCAAGGATACATGTTGCGCCCCCACCCCCCCCCCGAGAGACGAAGTATAGGAGAAGAATTCGTAAAACAAGGTCATCAACTTTTTTGAAGATGAAATTCCAACTTTGAAAGCTGAAATGCCTAAACTCTTTTTTTGGCGTTTGAACTCAGATGAAATTTCTCCGAAAAAGGTCGCCGTTGTTGATCCCCCCCGACAAACCTTGTTTGAGGGGGACTAGATTAAACACTGGTCATCCAACTGTAACAGTTGAGGTCGAAATAAGCAACGACGATAAAGTTCCACGGTGAGCGAAGGAACATCTTGTGACGGTGTCTATCGACGTCACACTCCCAATACGGATAACAATACATCTGCGTCACCTCCGTTAGCGGATAAAATATTTTGTGACGCGATTTCAAAATAACGCAGTCGAAAATGACATCACAGTTACGTGTTAAATTAACACATAATATAATACCAGACGGAAATTATTGACTAAATTTGTTAATTCTTCTGCACCTATGAATTTAGTAAACGACGGCATTATCAAATTAGAATTGTTGGCTATTGCATTGTAGGCCTACCGTCAAGTGTCGTGACACGCAATCAATATATTTCTTCTCTTTGTCACCGCCTCCAGACAAGGGTTCAAAAGATGGGACAACCGAACAGGATATTTCCGGGATTCTTTGGCCAGGGACATGTCCTGAAGACGGATTGTTTCGACAGGAAACCACGCAAAGTTTATCTGAAAGGACTCCAACTCTATCGAGGATGACATACATATACCGCTCGTATCAAAGTCACTCGCGTAAAATACCAACTATTCATGCAGCGCTATAAGTGTCTCCCAGAGCACCATTATAGTACGATAACATTAGGAAATGTTAGGTTTGGTAATATTAAGTAAAGTGCGGTAAGTTAAGCTAAGTTAAGCTAAGGTAAGGTGAGGTGAGGTGAGATCAGATAGGGCACGGTATACAAGATTAGGCCAGATGAAGTAATTTACGTTAAAGTAAGGCAATTTACTGTAAGGTGAGGCAAGACAATGAAAGGTAAGTTAAGTTATGGTAAGGCGAAACAAGGCAATATAAGGTGGAAATGTAGGGTAGGATAATTAATTGTTCAGTATTACATGAATCAATCATCAGTCCTTGCGAAATTGTTAGAGCCTTGGGCTTAATTGAGAATAAAACAGTAATCTGACAACCTGATAACCTTTTCCTACAGGGTGCATCAACTTATATGACTTTACAACAAGTTCTCACTGAGTTTGAATACAATTTAGTGCATGTTATATCTGAAGGTTGTCTACTTGTTACCTCAAAACTCCAGACTCTCTTTAGCAGTTCTTCAAATATCTCGTACGTATTTCGCTCGCAGAAAACAAGGCATGTTGATAACATGGGTCACTCTTTGGAATTCCTTGCCTTCCGTGTACCACAAGACTCGTGTAAAATAAACACAGTGGGCTTGTGTTGTTTTGGGCAAAATATTTTCATATCATCAAACTTGCATAGTTAATGAAAACTGGTGTAGTATATGTTTTAAACAAATAAATTGATGATTTCAAATTTGTCTAAGTAAATTAGATGACCTTTTAGAACAACCTTTTATCCTTTTGGTCTTACCTCTGAAATCCAGCAATGTTGTACTTGATTGAACTGTATTACTAATAGCTATTTGGTGTGCAAAGAAAAAACTTCAGTACCTTTACAAAATAATATTGATTAGATGCTGAGTTTTTATATCGGTAGAAGTTAACGCCCGCTAGGTAGAGCACTCGTTCAACTATCGACAAACAGTACCTTAGACCCTAGGGCGATATGATTGAATGGGCATCGTTAGGGCGTCGCACCTCAGGATAATACCAGAGCATATGATCACAAACCGGATAATAGATCTGATATCATCAAATCAGATCAAATACTTCCAGATTAGAATATAAAATCCGCTGAGATAAATGAAACTGGACAAGACAGAAAGAGAAGTCTCATAGACGTAGGTCTATAAGAAGACGTATGTAAGGTTATACATGTGCATATAATTTAAACTGAATGTAGCATATACTTGAAAGACGTTATTTATGCAAAACTAAGTGTTTTATCTATCATATACGATAACTGACTGACTTTTAAATGCAAACTTTACATCACGCAACGATTATATCCCAATGTCAATAACATTGTGATAATATTATTGCATTTGAACCTTGGCTTGGTTGATCAGTAGAATACCTAGGTTTGAGTATTTGTCCAGTTTCACTTGGGAGTATCTGAACTGGATTATTCTTCAGATGCGCTTGAAATTTAAGATCTTATGTGATCTCGTGTTGCAACATACAAAACTAAAATCTAGATTACACACAATAGCGTTGACTCTCCAGGTATCTTGGGCGGATTGAGACGCGGCGAATAATGGGATGTAACGACTAAATGACGAGACGAGATCTACTCGTAATCGTAATCGTAATCTCCAATTTTCTAAAGCGCCACTGTAAAGCTGAGCGCAAAGCACCAGCTTATTCACGAGCGCTGCGACGTATACGAGGGGTTGTCCAGAGATCGATGTCCGTTGGTGGTCCGAGTCCGGTTGCCAGAGAGTCCAGAGAGAGGCAGGGCAGCTGTTACGGAGGGTGTCGTTGACAGTGGCGTACGGAGCTTAAATGCCGCCCGGGGCGAGGGCCCAAAATGCCGCCCTTGGCCACTTAATTTTCGATATGCTATTTTTTCTAAGATGCTACATGACGATAGTCATGGGCGACGATACGTGTGGGGGGGAGGGGACAAGACACCACCTTTAACAGTGGGGGGACATACTATACGATTGTCCCCCAAATTTGGAAGAAACACCAAAAAGAGGTCAACACATTTTTTCGCGCTTGAGCGTGCAAAAATTTTATTCCCGTTTTTTTTGACCAGATCAGTTCAAAAGTGTTCCGTGTTCCCCCACCTGTCAAACAAGATCGCCTCCAGTGATGATCGTATTACATTTTATTTTATACAGTTTAGAGCTTTTCTGGACTTTTCACTTGTTAGGGCCTACTGTATTTTTAATTATCCGTTTTAGCTATACATGTAAACTTAATGAAATCTGTTTTTTTATATAATTTACATTTTATTGCATGACTTAAGACTGTCGCTGACTCGCTGTGATGGGTACAGTACATTACATGTACATATATGCTATTACTAAACTCTCTTGATAGGGTAAGTGGTCTTTTCAAATGCAGTCAATTTCTACCAAACCAGACCAATTTTAAAAGTAATTTTAAAAATAGAGGAATAAACTAAGTGGTGAAATGTTGTGGTGGTGATATTGATATAGTTTGTGTTAAAATTTTATTCTAAGTCATTAATTCGTTTACATACCTATACATATATAGGCGAATATATATATATATACTCACATTATTATATATATTTTGATTAATTATGAAGGGCGGCATACATGTCGTATACCCAGGATATTTTGCGCCTGGGGACGAATTATGAAACTGTCGCCCTCCTGTTTTATTTGTTTCACATTTTCGAAATACATCGGATGGCAATTTAAATTTTAATGATTCAAACTTTTAAAATATACAGATTGTATAAGATGCCCTTAGTGCTCAATGGGGCGTCAAAATCACGCCTTACAACTGGTTTGTAAGTAATGAGAATATAACTGGATAGTATTGGGGGCGCCAAAATTAATTTTATAAATGTCTTTGGGGAAAATTAGTTAAAATTGCATAAAATTATGAGTAAAACTATTTATTTTAATCCTCATTTTGGCGCCCCCTTCTTTTGTGCCCGGGGACATAAGTACCTCTGAACTCCCTAACCACGCCTCTGGCGGCATAACAAGAATATGCTAGTAGACTATCCTGTATGTTGTCTCTTATTCTGCTTACAGTTTACTAGATAAATGCGATTCCGCTTTCTTTTCTGCAATTTTCGTTAATGTCTAATGAGAGTGATGCCGCCTCTGACGATCAATGAAGCCCAAGCCGAATTGAGCAAGGTCACGGTCTCTTTCTTTCCTTCTTTTTCTTTCTCCCTTTATCTCCTACTTTTTCATATTTTATCCAAAATTCATTGCTTTTTATTTTTCTTCAACCCTATTTTGCCGCCCCTGCAAAAGTGCCGCCCGGGGCGACTCGCCCCCTCTGCCCCCCCTTCGGTACGCCACTGATAAAAGTCGATACAGGCATTGATCATCTTCGTCGAAGCCTTTCCTCCTCTGTTACTCAGTGCTGACTCAAGATAATAAGGACGAAAACAGCCCCGCAGCAATCAGGTTATTAAGGTTGATAAGACAAAGCGCAATTTTGTTTCAAACAACGTTCAGTCTCTAAGTTCGTTCGCTAAACTAATAGACTTAATAGACCTAGGTCCACTGAAATCGTTTAATACCACTGGGTTGATAAGCCTCAATCATTGGCCATACAGCCGACGGCGAATGAGACGTGATTTCCGCTGAGGGCGGAAATTCTTTATTGCTAAATTCGTAAAATTTACAAGATTTTTTCAAGAAACCCGGTTTGTTGCCGCATAATTCCGCGATACCCTCAAATCAGCCACAAATGGATAACTGTGGGTCATTCCGTGCCAACTCAACTAATGGTTCCCACTCTCCGACTCAGAATTTCTTGATTTTTTTAACCAAAAATTCCTGCTTATATGCTATGATGAACCCGAAAGTTTCACATGGCTAAAGTAAAAACTGATCGAGATATGGGATTTTAGTCGTGGTAGGGGTAGGACGAAAATTGTTCGCGAATTTGCGTTTGTGAAATTTTTGTCATTTTCAGACTTCCATAACTTTTGATTTAGAATAGCTACAGACATTTGGTTTTCAGTATTGAGTTCTGAGCATTGCATAGATTTACAAGGTCAAGTAAAATTTGCTGTCTTTTATATGAGCAAATAACCAGAGTTGTTCAAAAGTGTCAAAAATATTTCTTGCCGAACCCATATTTTGTCATGTTTGCTGACACACTACACCTGCAGTATTTGTCAGAAAGGAATAGTTTTTGTGTGGTGTTATTCAGCTATTGGTGGAGTTGTAAACTTGTAATTTATTTGTGTCTTGGTTGACAGGAACTGCTGTAGCACTTAGCCAATAACCCTTCATCTCCGTGATAGTGTAATTCTATGCAATGCTCATCCTTCAATACCTGTTGCCACGAACAAGGATGGTGAAAGTTTTCGTTAGTTAAGATAGATGTTCCCAAGAATAAGTGATGCCAAGATCAAAGAAGACATTTTTGTGGGTCCACAGATCATACACGTCATCAATGACAAGCACTTCGAACATCGCCTGGAAAGCAGTGAAGGGTGTCGTGGAAAATTTTCTTGGCAACTACAGAGCACCAAACTGCATTCACCTGGTTGACAATCTTATTACAGCATAGTAAGACATGAAATGCAACATGTCACTTAAGATTCACTCTCTGCATTCCCATTTGGCTGACTATTGTTTGGACACGGTAACGGGATGCAGCAGACAGTGATTACAAACGAAAATCAACATCAAAACATTTTTAGACCTTGTGCAACTTAACAGGGTATAATTGCATTTGTCAACAAATTTTAATTTCATGTTTCTCAAAATTCTTACGTGATAGAAACAATCTAAAATGACATTTCTGTTCACTTTGAAGGGGTCTATCATCAACACCAAAAAATTTTCAGGAAGCAAAAAATTTCTTTAAATTTGTTGTCCAGTGTTATTAGATACGATACGGTACAATTTATAAAATTCATGTAGTGAAAAAACTTGTAATCTAATTACCCGTTTCAGTCAAAATTCTGGAACAATACTTCGGCTCTTTAGCTCGTATGTAGGGCTTGTAGGCAGTCTCTCTAACGTTTATAAAGGTCTAGATGTGTATCAGCGGAATTAATTAATGAAGTCAAGTTGACTGCAAGTACCGCTTGATGAGGACTTGATCAGGTACACACACATATATATAGACCTGGACCTATGTGTGCGTCAATCACGACAGACAAGATGCATCCATGTAAAATTCTATGTGAGTGGAGATCGATATTCTACGCACCTAGACCCTGATGGGCGTGTTGACAAGGCACATGTATTAGTCGTAATATCGAGATTTCTACAGCACCAAAAACAGCCAAGGCACGGGAAACAGCTTTTCACATGTCAAACAAAGCGTAATCCAATGGCAGGTCTGTAGTCCAAATTGGGTCCAGGTCAAGATTCATAGGGATCGGCCATGGCAGGTAATCAGACGGCTACGGCGAATGGTGTTTAGAAATGAAGCGGGGAGGGAGGTATTGGAAGAGATGTATTCAGGATGGAATTTGCGGAAGAGGACAGATTTCAGTTTTAGGTGAAAGACCTGGGTAGAGATAGCATGAGGTGAGGTTTTGGTGAGTTCATTGGCTGGATCGGAGATTTGTCGTATATCTGGCAGCAGTTTATTCCAGAGAGGAAAATAGTAATGGAGTTACTTGCAATTTATAGTCATGAGGTGATGGAAGGGCAGAGAAGTGTTTTAGAGAAGACACACGCATATATTAAGATACGCGTATAGAAACACACACACATCTGTAGAAATACACACGTATGAAAAGATGCACGCATAGAAATATGTACGTATAGAAATACACGCGCATGGAGATATACACGCATAGAAAGACACACGCGTAGAAAGACACATGTATAGAAAGTTGATATAGGCATTGATCAGCTTCGTCGAAACCTTTCCGTCATTCAGCCCCGACTCAGTGTACTAAGAACGGAAACAGCCTCGGAGCAATCAGGCAATTAAGATTGAGAAACACAGAGTCATATCTTCAACAAAAATAACCAGGGCCGGTTTAACCACAAGGCGAACTAGGCGGCCGCCTAGGGCGGCACATTTCTGGGGGCGGCAGAAAAGCTACACAAAGAAATATTTTTTAAACCATTGCCGCCGTTTTGCCAGTCCAAGGGCATAGCAATACAAGGCGCTTAAGGTGCGTACGCACCCCCTGTCACATTCTGCTTTAGGGCCCTATTCTTTCACTTTTCTCCAAGCGTACAAATTTTAAATTTGATTAATTGTACCATCTGATGACATATTTAGCCGCTGCCTACGGTGTTCAAAAAGCCCGTGTACTGCGGTTATTTCTCAGCCTCTCTGCAGTCTGAACTACAGTCTGTATGATGACGGATGAATCATGATATCTGATACACAGGGCCACAGACGTATTGTGTGGTATTTGTCTATACATGTACTAGGTTACCCTGATGTGTCGGAGTAATTGACTTTGTTCGACTTCCTATTAGAAGCGAACACCAAGCTGCACATGAGCCAGATTCTCCCTTTTAGATGTACAACCACGGCGTACACTTTAACGGTATAATCTCTCAGCTTCAGCGCTAAGATAATTTTTATGCATGAAATAGTATCTGCCTTGTTCGTCTGTCTTTTGCTCTCTCTCTCTCTCTCTCTCTCTCTCTCTCTCTCTCTCTCTCTCTCTCTCTCTCTCTCTCTCTCTCTCTCTCTCTCTCTCGTTTCCTCTCGTTTTCTATCGCTCTGTCTCTGTCGCAGTCTGTCTCTCTCAATGTCTCTCTACAAGCCTTGTGGCCTGTACACTCACGATTGCAGTATTCAAAACTCTCTTGAAAAAAAGAAAGTAAGACTCAACTGATGGTAAGGAACTTCTAAATTTAGAGTAGCAGTTCTTGTTGCTTTAATTTTTTAAGTAGTACATACGTAATCTGCT
Organism: Allolobophora icterica; assembly: GCA_963556255.1. Classification (NCBI taxonomy): domain Eukaryota; kingdom Metazoa; phylum Annelida; class Clitellata; order Crassiclitellata; family Lumbricidae; genus Allolobophora; species Allolobophora icterica. Next base: position 10,408,218 of record OY744607.1, on the reverse strand, counting down.
TCACTTCGTGAAACATTACTAATGCCTGCTACTTAAACCTTAAACGTTACGCTGTGAATCTGTTAAAATAAGAAAGTATAGTATCGAAAGTTGATTCCGTGATTGTTTTATTTAGAAGTAACAATGATTCTTAGATGATTACAATGAACGACGATACTAAATTAAAGATGCAGCATTCAGCTGCATTCCTGTGTGAAGGTTATATTAACTTGATTAGTTTAATATTAATTAGGCCTAGCTGTCGCACTTTCCAGGGGCGCAGTGCGACAGGTTCGAATAGGGCGCCAAATACTCTGGCGCCGACCCTGAAAATAACCATGATTCCTGTTTGTTCGCAAAAAAACTAAATAACGTGATTGACCTAGCTCTAATCGATTTTTCTCAGGACCACACAAAACCTCGGTTTTCAGTCTTGAGTAGAACGCTATAGGGGAGAGAGAGCGCGAGCAAGAGAGGCCGTGCTGAGATAAACAGGTGAAAGAAGATGGTTACTAAGCTTGATAAGGTCTTTCTGGAGTTTATTAGACAGAGCTGGTGCAGAGAAGAAAAACGAGATACAGCAGAAATTCACAAGAGGAGACGAGATTGAGATAGAGACCTATATACCAAAGATCGAGTAGATAGGCCTATAGGCGGTTGGATAGTGATGATGAATTCAGTTTTGGAACGGTTAAGGCAGAAGAGATTGGATGACATCCACTGTGAGATAAGCTTAACCACGTAGAGTAATTGTGTGATAGAGGTGGAAAAAGACCTTGGGGAGAAGGATGTGTAGCGTTGGGTGTCGTCTGCGTAGAGATGGGGGTCAACAGGGGCACACGAATATAAAGACACACGCATATTAAGACACACACTTAAAAGTCGCTATAGGCAATGATCATTCATTCAGGGCCGACTCAAGTTAATAAGGACGAAAACATCCCCACAGCAATCAGGTAATTAAGGTTGAGAAACACAGCGACACTTCTTCAACAGCAACAACACCGAATCTCTCTGTTCGTTCACTAAACTAATTGACCTTATAGACCTAATAAGTCAATAGATTAGTCTCTAGGCCACATAAAACCCCTTCGGGGAGACCAGAATTAACACTGGCGCTATATCAAATCAAGTCCGCAAATACCAGAGTGTTTGTTCAGGTTCGACGCATAGTCAGAATCCAGGAATCAAGCCGAGTAGACAGCCTAGTGCTAACGCGCATATCGTTGGTTATGATGATGGTCTTCACCAGGTCTTGGGCTGTTCAAGAGCAGCACAAGGACATGATGAAGCTGAATGCACTCATTCGATCTTCAAAGCTTTTCGAAGCTCTAAGCAAATTGTGTAACGCTTCTTAATATCAGTGTGATTCTCGTTAACGATAACGGTAACGAAAATAAATCGATTTCGTTAGCGATAACTATTACTGTAACTAAAAATAATACTAACTATAACTGTAACTATGACTAAAGCGAACAACCATTAACTATAGCCTAACTGTAACTGTACCTAAAATAAAATATGTACATGTAAGGAGAATCACACTGCTGGGGGATCGACAGGTGAGAGAAGGTGGTTATCGAGGTTGAGATGATCTCTCGGGAGTTCACTCCAAAGAGAAACTACAGGAGATTACATTGCTTCAGTGCATATCTCCTGTGCTGCATCTTTAAAAGTAATATCGAAAATGTGATCGTAGGCAATTTCAATCAGTGTTACAGTGCCTCAGTGCACACACACACACACACACACACACACACACACACACACACACACACACACACACACACACACACACACACACACACACACACACACACACACACACACACACACACACACACACACACACACACACACACACACACACACACACACACACACACACACACACACACACACACACACACACACCTACACCTACACACACACACACACACACACACACACACACACACACACACACAAACACACACCTACACACACACACACACACACACACCTACACACACACACACACACACACCTACACACACACACACACACACACACACACACACACACACACACACACACACACACACACACACACACACACACACACACACACACACACACACACACACACACACACACACACACACACACACACACACATATATATATTCAACTGCGCGTGCTAGTGAATGTTGCAAATTGCATGTTAATTTTTGGTATATTTATTAAAAGAAAAAAAGACCTGTTCTTAAAATCTGATACTTTCCCTATCCGGGGATATCGATTTAAACTGATTTTTGGACTTAGGAGAAGATTTAGGGGCTTGCTCCGGCTTCTCCACCGTTTGGGCAATATTGCAGTAGGCCTACCTTCGGGATCGACCCACTCCCTACGGGGAGAAACTCGAAGACAATAAAGCAATCTTGAAAAGTTGGCAAACTGTAACTTCTACGCAAACTCCCGTTAATTTCCGTCATTTTTAGAAGCCATCATCGAAGTGTACTGAACTTCACCTAGCATTCAAACGCAATCGCGAAAACATATTTCTCTTATTTCCCCACTTACTCTATTCCCTCTACCTCCTAAAGTATTCCCAGCGCACCTCTGACATACACAAACGCCGAGTCTTTACAAAAGCTAGGACCTTGCGGAACTAAATCACAGTAATATTACAGTTCTGGACCTGGTTCTCCAGGAACTAGGACCTTGCTGAACTAAATCACAGTAATATCACAGTTCTGGATCTGGTTCTTCAGAATCTATAACACTTCTCTATAACAGCTTTTGGTTCGCTGTCTACGACAACTATCAGACTTTGGTTCTTTCTGTATAGTTTCTTTGTTGTCATTCACTACGAACGTCTCTCGTCGAATACACAGTTCAATTACAGACGATTGTTCAGTTACACTGAAGATGATGAGATAGCTCCGACATTGCAACAACTACAAGAAGTTTCTATTCTAGATTTCTTAAGGTAATAAGAACAAAAAGAGCTCCAAAGCAATCAGATAATTAAAATTGGCAATCACAGTGCCATTTTGTTTTGAAAGACAACATGCACTCTCCGTTCGCTAAACAAACAGATGGACCTGACAGATCTAAGTCTAATCACAGTATAAATAATCACATAATTATTTATACTCTGATCTAATTGAGTTTGGTCCTTTTCGGTGTATAGTAAGCATTACTAATATTCGTGTTGAGCTTTCTATTTATGTTCAGTTCACGAAAATGGAATGTTGGCTTACGTGCAATTGGTAATGTAAATCTTCGAATTTTCTCAGCGCCACACAAAAGCCACGTTAGGGAGAATAGCTTAACACCGACGCTATATATCAAATCAAATCCGCAAAACCAGATTTTTGGTCATGTTCGGTGCCAAGTCAGAATACGGGAATCAAGCCGAGTAGATAGCCTAGTGCTAACGTGCATATCGTTGGTTATGATGATGGTCTTCACCAGGTCTCGGGGTTGTCCAAGAGCAGCACAAGGATATGATGATTTCAAAAGTTCGGTTGTCAGTCTTCAGTGGACGCGAGAGAGAGAGACAGACAGACAGACAGAGAGACAGACAGACAGAGAGAGACAGACAGACAGACAGATAGAAAGAGAGAGAGAGAGAGAGAAATGGACGTGGTGAGATCTGATATCGACAGTGGCGTCATTAGGCGGGTGCGCGGGGTGCGGGCCGCACCGGGTGACACCTTCAGAGGGGGCGACACCAAAATGAGAAAATGACTGTGACAGCCAAATTCCCAATTATTTTTCCTCCTATGAAATATGGTGGCAAACATTTCTGTAGTTATTACATAATTTCTGCATTCTTTGAACACTATTACCCTCCATAGTTCAAACATTAGGCCTATATTGATATCTGCTAATTTGACTTTTAATGATGTTACTGCTGATCTGATGGTAAATGATTTGGGCCTAAAATTTAAAAAATATGCATTCGTAATTTTAATTCTGATAGTTGTTTAAATCACTACTGCTACCATTACATTAATTGATGTACAGGAATTACGATTTACAAGTAACTTTGGTGCAAAAACATTACTAAGGATACTATATTGTCTGGTAAAAGACTAAGGAAGGAGGTCCAAGGGGTGACAGCATGACTTACCGCAGTATATTATTCATGTTGAGATTGTCATCATAACATCCTATTCTGAACTCCTACAGCTTCTTAGGCGCCTATGTGTCTAGACACTTATCTGTCTTCTACAATTATTACTCTAACTAACCTAAATAAACTTTGTAATAGTAACACTGATTCATATGAAATTCCAATGTTTGAAAATTTTGATCATAAGAGAATGAATATGCATTTTGTTAAATGTTAATATAGACCAAAGCAGTGCACACACTAAATATAAAAGCAAAACCACAGTAGCCCTGCATAAAGTTAATCACCGGAAGTTCACCGACATAAGCTTACACTAGAACCCCGATATAACACTCATCATTATAATGCAAATTCTTACACGATAGCAACATGAAACCCAGAATTACATCAGCGCCAGACTGTTACTTCTGTAACAAAACTTTAATTTAACATTTGATCATTGCTGTGGCTCACAAAGACAAAGACAGCGCTGCATGGAGTTCTTGAGCTCATGAATAAGCTGGTGCCCTGCACTTTGCTCTCAAGTGGTGCTTTAGAAATTTGGAGTTTACAATTACGATTAAATTACCAGCATTCTGTTTACTCTTGTTCTCAACTGTTAACCCATGCGTTCAGTCACGTCAAATCTTCAGAAAACTGTAAGGATTCCATTCAACACATTACTGCAAACGAACAGATTTCCGCATTAACAGGTATACTAGAAAAAAAGACCATGTAGATTAGTTTAAAGACCCTATTTTGTGGGGCACGGTAAAAGATTTGTGGAACCAGAAGCCCATTTGTTAGAGCACTCAGGTTGTAATTTGGAGAATACAGGCTTGAACCTCTTCTTAACGGTTCCTGTGTAGGGACCCAAAGCAAGTTCTTCACTCACAATTGCCTCAGATACAGATTTACTTACCTTGCACACCCAAATAAATGCAATATAATCCTAACACTAATAATTATTTTTACACACTTCTACCTAGCTAAAGTATTACTGAAATGTCACAAAATTTTAACTGAAATTGCTTCTGAAGTGCTACTTTAGTGATAAAGCTAGTGAATCAATATATGCAAAACTAATGCAATAGGACCTAGTCATTTATGTATTTTAAAAATAATTGTAATTATCTGCATATTGTAAATATCTGTTACGGCCAAATGTCTGCTTACAACACATTCTAAGTAGAAACAAAAGCGATACAATTAGGGCAAATTCTAAATTCTTTCAATGCCATTTATATGAACTACTGAGCATGTATTTTAAGCTCGTTAGACATCTCTACAGTCAGAGTGTTTGAAGACATCTTCCGCTGAAACACAAACACGACCACAACAACCTCATTTATTTCTTCGTAGTTGGCTGGTTTAATTTTGGGGCATCTGTGCCACAAGCCAAACGAATCTTCTGAACAGTGGCTGGACTGTCGAGGACAAACTCCGACGGAAGTCCGGCTTCTTTTCGGGCAGCAGAAATTGCCGCATGGATGGCAAAGAAAACTGAGTTACTCAGAAGCAGCGGGGGTTCACCGATACCCTAAAAACGAACAGGAACATCAGAAAACATCATACTTGTATCAAATTTTAAACACAACTGAAATTCAGGAAGAGTGGCTGAAGCAATCAGTATTCACAACTTCCTTTTAACAACGAATTTATGAAAACACATTTTAAATGAAATTCTAACCCAAAAATATTCTAAATGAATAATGCCACAAAAATACAGCTAAGGAGGTTTGAAACACGTAACCATGCACAGGCCACCTGTTTAAAACTGTAATTGCGAAACATGGTAAGTTTTAGGTAACCTATCAGACTGCAATTCATCCGAACAACAGCCAACAATTGATAAGCATGGAATATGTTTTTACTCACACCTATATTACCGGTGCATGTACACGAAGACTCTCAGCTGAGGGTAACAAATGTACACAGAAAATACTTCAGTTTTAATCTACTTTAACCTAATATAGTATGAAACATTATCAAAGTATATGATGCATCAAAACTCAGTCCACATTATCCTTTATCAGTGAACAATCAACTTCCATTGGCACAGTCCAGTCAGAATATGATCAGATCAACGCATCAAACCTCAGTCCACAATGAATTTTCTAAACTGCATTTCTAATACAAACTAATACAAAGTTAAAAGATTAAATTCTTGCAATACCTTGGACGAATATACGGCCATCGGGTTTCCTGCATTTTTGAGAAGAGAGACATTCATCTGAAGTGGAATTGAGCCAGTGGTGGGTATGAGATATTGTGCTGCACCAATCGTTTGCAAATGACCATCGGGACCATAGCGATGGTCTTCCAAAGCATAAAACCCAGTTCCCTGAAACAGACACCACTACAGTTTGCAAATGTTCTTCGTACGGCATTGTAGAGTATATGCGCATTCATGCCTCATATTATTATGTCACATTGATACATCAAGTTGAAAGAGGAGCAAAAGATGGTGAGGAGTCACACCACTGGACATATAACTCTGCAACAGTGCAGAGAACTTGAAGATGAGGCATGGTTCTTGACGTGAACGAACTTTAGGCTCAAGCACAGGTGTGCCAACAGCAACCCAAAAAGTGATGACGGATGAAAATAACTTTATTACAGAGCTGAATACTTGCTAATAAATGGTTATTATGGTATTGATGTCTATCTTGCAAAGACTGATCTTGCTACATAGGATTGATCATGTTACATTTACCAATTTGGCACCGACTGTGTTTAATTTTCTGTCTCAGTAAAATTTCTATCCATCTGATGAAAATTTTTTTTATAAAATGCCAAGTTTGGAATAATACGACTATAGCAGGCTTTCATACAACAAGTCTCAAAGCCCTCAAAAGTAGGCCCTAAATAACTGTTAAAGTCTGCTTTTCAATTAACCCCACCTTTCAAAATTAATACCTAAAACCAAACACCAAATACTTACCTGATAAAAACAACGAAGAACAAATTAAAGCAGCAGACACAATGTACTTTTGTGCCATAGAATTGTCATCGTAATGCTAAATGTAACAGTCAACTGTGTAAATGTATTATTTTGTATTCATGTAGCACAATCCAATTACAACATTTTTTACTGTTTCTTCCTCTTACCATAACAAAGGCACCTTCGATCTGGCCCACATCAATGGCTGGATTCAAACTTTTTCCAACATCCATAACAATATCCACCTTTGGAATCTGAAGTAATAAAACACCACTGTCTACAACGTATACAGTACATTTTGAAGCAAAACCATTAAAGGTAATTTCAAAGTATAAAATATAATGTTGTCAGTAGATGCAGTAAATTTATTTATTGTGTAGCTTTTATCACAGTTAGTGTCAATACTATTGGCCACACCATTATTTATTAGTAATCCTTGCAATTAATCTAGTCTTCACGCCATGAATTCCAAACCATCAATGAACAGTCATCTAGTTGACTGAATCAATATATTTCAGGAATCACCCGCTGGCCGACCGAGTAATGTAAGTGCAAGTTGTTTCAGTGTAGTGATAAAAAGCTGTAAAGTAAGTAGCGTTGATAAAAGCATCGGGCGAATGAACTTAAGTAGGACTTTACGTTCTTAAGTAAAAGTAAAAGCAACCATCACAAATTTCACTTATGTAACCTACAAGTAAAAATTATATTGACTCTTATTTCTATTATTCGATCCACTTGTTTACTTTCAAGACGACTAAATTCTCAAAATGCTTGTCATTCAATCATGTGCGTTTATGGTTCATTGTTAATTAAGGTCACAGCATTTCCTTCTATGCTCTTTAATTTAAACACTGGCAACAAAATAATATGGCCATGGATGTTCAAAATTGTCAACGAATTCACTTATTATAAATTGGAAAGAGTTTAGGGATAAAACGAATAAAAGTACAGACTATGTCCACTGTTTCGACTTATTTTAAGAAAATCTCGCACTTATTTTCCATGCTACTCAGGAATCACCGCCGCGAGTCACGGGTTTTGGGTGAAACCATTCAATTGGTCACAGTTGGAACTTTTCAGAGTATATAAATGGATTTCCGATCGTGCGCTGTATACAAATTTTAATTAGTTCCTTTAGCGTCGTCATTTTAACAAAATGTCATAGCGCAATTTTTCATTAACTAACATTGTCGCGAATATCACGTAAATTGTAACGAAATAAATGTTCTGAAAAATGGGTTAAATTTTACTTCGTTAAAAGTAAAAGTATTTCCTGTTTGTGATACTTCTTTGTAAGTAAAGTACTGAAACTTTGACTTAAATGCAATAATGAGTTACTTTTACTTCGTTACTGTACAACACTGAGAGTAAGATGACAGCATAAATCAAGATCCATACAGTGTAGCTGCCAGTTAGACAGTCGATTTGCACTTGTGTCACAGCAGCTCCGTAAGTGTAATATCCGTACGGTTGACCTTTTCCTGTTTTCCAGTCGAAGTCTTGGTTATAAGAACGGCTGAATAAAAACCAAAGAACAGAACTATAAATTAGTCACCAAAAAATCGACCAGAAAAACCATATGGAACATGATAGCCAAATTGGTTGAGCTCTCACCTTGTAACCCATAGAGTATTGTTCAAGCTTCCTCTGAGACAGGTAAGGTGTAGGACCCTGAGAAAGTACCTCCTGGTAATTACTCAGCACCAAAAAAGATGCTAGATCATTAGATAGTAACGTTTATTAACGGAGTCGTACTGCTGCTACTACTACTACTACTACTACTACTACTACTACTACTACTACTACTACTACTACCACTACCACTACCACTACCACCACCACCACCACCACAACCACCACCACCACCACCACCACCACCACCACCACCACCACCACCACCACCACCACCACCACCACCACCACCACCACCACCACCACCACCACCACCACCACCACCACCACCACCACCACCACCACCACCACCACTACAAAGAGTGTGCAGGTTTAAGACTCCTCTGAAGTGGTTAGCCTCCTTGAATCTTCAGCAAGATCATTCAGCATAATTATTGCTGAGCATCGTCGAGTCATGTTTGGTAATTATATAATGGCGCTTAATAAGTTCAGATATACATGTAATGCATATGTTCAGTGAAGTTTAAATCATGGCAAAGCATTAGTTTTGGGGCTATGCAACATGTCAGGAAGTGTTGTCTTGATGTTGGATTTCTGCTGTTATCAACATGCAGGTATGTATATATTCATGCACGTACATAAAAACGTATGTAGTGTGTATACAAATGTATGTATTTGTTTAGTTATCTACATACATGTACATACATATCAAAACACAAAATTATATAGCCTTCGAAAAACCCCAAATTGCTGCAGAAACTCTTGGCACCATACAGTTATCATACAAATAAGTAGTCATGTGAGAAAGGAAACTAAATAAATTTCCTGAAACAAGAATATCACTGGAACGTACTTGTAGAATCCAGAAGCTGAGAGATTGATCTTTTGAAAATATGCAGCCTTGATCTGTTAAGCATTTCACATTCCATTTATTAGCGTATTACCAATGTGGCATCCAGGTAATTCAATCATACTAGGATAATGATAAAAGTTACCGACTAAAATGAAAGGCAGCCCCTTAAGCTAACTCCGAGAAGAAGCTATGGATAGGAAGTGTTAGCACCTTCAATTTCTCAGTCTCGGCCGTTGAGGGTGGACAATCACCTCCCTTGCTGTCTGACCTAACCACCGATAATCTATGGCCAGTGTGCTCATTTTACAGCAGTTTTTAGATTTGCAAAAATGTAACAGAAATCTCAAACCACCTTCCCATCTTGGCATGGATAAATCTAATCTATTCCTGAAATTTCTCCAGCACCATTATCATTTGAAGCATATAGCTCCAAGGATTTCATATATAATCCTGGAAAAAACTACAAAATTTACCCATTGTTCCCATTTTCCGCCGGGATTTGCCTCCTTAACCGGCTTCAGTCGTTCATTCAGTTTATTGCAGGCATCCTGCAATAAATAAAAGAACATATCAAACTTTGTTTTCTTACAAAATACACTTTCACCAGAAACTCAGCGAGGAAGAACTGGAAGATATATTTAAGTTGAATCTGATCTGTTCTATTTCATTATTTGCATAATATCAGTGTTTTTTTCATATATACAATCTATTGAAATAATATCTGCTTCTCTGACAGATTGTAGCTTCGACTATGTATTTGATTAGATAAGACTAGAAATAAACACGGGAATGACTACCAGGATTGCACCCCCGTTGATGTCCGCTCCACTACTGCCGGCAGTTGCTGTGGAATTTGGGATAACTCCGCTGCATGTCTCACTAATGTGAATCTTATCGACAGGGAGATCGAGTGCGCGACTTGCCACCTGGAAATAAAATGTCACAATCCTGAGAAACACCTGGGAATAAGAAAAAGAGAATAAAACTCAAAATTTCACAACTCTATTCCCCAACTGCTACTTTTCCTTTGACTCAATTCAAGACAAGGAGCTAACCAATCCTAATGTACCTATTTAAGTAAGTAAGTAAGTAATCTTTTAATAGTACAAAACAAACGCTCATACTTTACAACCACAATACATACATTGGCCAACGATAGCAAAAAACACAATATCAATAAGACAAAAAACACAAGCAGTATTATTCAGTTCTCTTTGACAGCCATGTTCACAATGCTTTGGACGGTCACAAAAAGTGCTATATAATACAACTGTTACTATGAAATCGACATTTTGATAATGCACCTTTACAACAGTTCAGAAGTGTACTGCCTCTCCATCACAGCAGATGGAGCTCCTGGAACTTACATAACCACAGCCTTTGGTGCACAATCGGTTGATGCTTCGTGCATTAGAGACCACTGCTGCAGAAGTTACTATTATTAATTATTATTATTATTATTATTATTACAAAAATTAAGGCGGGCAACAGAAAACAGCAAATGTTCAGATACACAGAAACATACATGTAGAAACAGTGCATTGTACTTTCACAGATACCTTGTTCAACTCTTTATTTAGGATTTCATTCAGACACTGAAACTTACCTGGATCATTTTTGTGTGTAAGCCTTGTCCCGACTCCACTCCACCATGATACAGAAGCACAGATCCATCCATGTAAACATTCACCAAGGCACCGCCCTACAAAATAAATTATAACAAGTTTAAAGTCCTAATAATTGGATTCGTTCATAATTCAGACACTAAGCGGAAGAAGAAGAGAAGAGTTATCCCTGAAGCTAGCCACGAGGCAGCCATGAGTATGAAGTGTTAGCGATTTCATTTTCTCAGCCTCGGCATATGAGGGCGAGTGGCAATTTCTCTACCTCGCCGTCTCATCTTCCAATCGACAGTGTACGGTCAGTGTACCCAGTATAGCAGTGGCGGTTAGGGGCACAGGTAGAGCAGAAATCTCGAACCAAATTTCTGACCCTACGGGTATTTGAAATCCGACCTCTCGATTAAGGTCCAGCACGCTAACCACTACACTATCGGGTACGACACTAAGAGGAGTCAGTGTCAATTGCTCTCTCTGTCTCTCTCGCTCTCTCTGTCTGTCTGTCTGTCCATCCATCTCCTCTCTCTATCTGACTCTCCTGGGTGTAACATTTGACTTATATAACTTGTCTGTTAGCCACAGTGCGTTTGCAGGTGGTTCATTAAAGAACATACTTACTTACTTACTTACTTACTTACTTACTTATCTACGCGATTCAATGGCCATTTGCTCGCTCTCTCTCAGCCTCTGCTGCTTCAACTCTTATCCATGCCTTTGTTTGCTCTCGTTTAGATTATTGCTCTTCTCTCTACACCGGTCTTCCTCAAACCCGCCTGTCCTTCCTTGAGAGGGTCCTGCGGTCTGCGGCGCGCCTTGTTGGCTCCATACCCCGCTATGGTAGTGTATCCTCCTACATGCATCATACTCTTCATTGGCTTCCCATCCGGCAGCGTATTCTGTATCGGCTTTGCTCTCTCGCCTGGCAATGTGTTTTGGGCATGGCTCCTTCCTACTTATGCTCTGTTTTCACTCTCTCTTCTTCTCTTACGGGTCGCTCAGCCCTCCGTTCCTCTTCTCGGGGCGACTTTATAGTCCCGTATGCCCGCACTGCTACTATGCAGCGCCGAGCATTCACTGTCGCTGGTCCAACTGCGTGGAATGACTTACCACCTCTCCTTCGCCTGTCTCCTCGTACTCACCCGTCTTCTTTTTACGCTCTATTGAAGACTTTTTTCTTTGATCAGGCCTGGCTTGGGAGTGCCTCTGAGTAGAGCCCTTGAAGAGGCGCTATATAAATTTCATGATTGATTGATTGATTGATTAAATACCATTTGTAAAAATCTCATTCTCACATTTCCTGCATTTATCGAACTAGAAGCTATATCCGCACGGCTTCATGAGCCAAGCCAGTGTTGCTGCTCGTGCAATTGTTTCTATGGTCACCTAAAATATTGTAGCTAGCTTCTCCTTGGTGTTACAAAAGCAATTTGTAAAAATCGCAGCGTTCAGAACTCATTAGCTAGAGATATAGATATCGCAGATAGTTTAAGTTTAAGGCATGATAACATTAATACAGTTCTTAAACCATTGCTTGGGCTTCCTGTTGAGCAGAGAATAATTGTGCTATTACTTGTAAGATGGTTAATTGCAGTACACTCAACATATGCTTACCCCTCAGATGTATCATCACTCCAATACATCCTCTGTTGCCGCTAACTTGCATGCCTCGAGCGAACACGTCATTTGGTAGCAGGACTTTTTACTGTTGCTGGCCGATTCATTCCCCTTAGGCTGCCTTTCTATCTCACAGGACTGACTCTCTCTTGGAATTGATCGGATTACGACTCTGATTTATGTGTTGTTGCAGTGCCATCGATTGATGCCTAGGGCATCATTGTGATGGCCATTTAGCAGTGGCGGCGCCAGACACTTTCTGTAACCAGGGCATAGCCAGGACAATCGTACAAGTAACCAGTGCAGAGAGCGATTTATGCCCGAACAAATTCTGGGCAGGGCAAAAATTCTGGCAGGGCAACGACCAGGGCAAAGGCTCTTTTGCCAGGGCATTTGCCTTAGCTCGCCCTGAGAGGTTAGAGGTTCTAAGATTGGATTAGATATATATTGTATTGAATTTTTTCATTAAGTAATACAAACCTGAAATATTACAGGTGGCAGGCTTGGCGAAAATTTCAATGGTATTATCGCAATTCCTTTCTTGAGCAGACGGGACTTGCTGTTGTAAAGATTCATAACAGTTAAATATTCAAACGTAAAAATTGTATTCAATACTAATTCAACAGCAGAATCAGGTTTCATGTGTACAGATAGGAAATGCTGTTCCTTATTCTACATAAGACAGCCTCAGATAAATACAATGGGTTCCTGTTATTCATTCATTAATTCATTCATTCATTCGAAGATTTATTTAGCGCCCCTTCAAGGGAACTACTCAGAGGCGCTTCCGACACCAGCACGTTCATATAAGACAGTTTTAAGATTTGCAAGAAATAGGCCAGGGGTGACCCCATGGCACATGCGAAGCTCTAAGGGAAGTCTATTCCAGACAACCGGGCCCACCACTGAAAAAGCTCGACTTTGCATAGTCGTGGAACGAGTAAATGGAACTAAAAGTACCCCTTTTCCAGCTGAGCGGAGGGACGTCGGCCTTGGGCAGTTGAAACTATTTTGGTCATACACAAGCACGTTGAGCTAGGTTTGCTAGGATATCCAAATAATAATACAATTAGGGCCTACAACTAAAGATTAAAAGCGCGCTTTAACAAGACAAGTCTTGCACGAGAGTGCGTTGCATTCCTAGTCATGGTGCAATGTGATTAGATGAGTTCTCAATTTTTATTTAAATTGAGCGGATGTGCGGACTGTAGCTGGAAGACTGCTCCATTCTATCCCGAGACCGAGAAAACACGACTACCAAACTTCCGGTTGGTGAGAAGTACGATAAAAAAATACCATCGCGTGGCCGATCGGAGTCCTCTGGAATTGGAAGCAGAACATGGCGTGACCATAGGCGTCATGAGCGAGGGTGAGGTTCCAGAGAGGATATGCCACAGAGGAGGGAGATTTTGAAGATGATACAGGTAGAATAGGGTAAAGTATACAGACACAAAAAAAACATGCAAAACTCATAACTCAAATCAAAACAGCAATTTTAATGCACTGCGGACAGGAATCTGAAAAGCAGTCCCATTACCTATTGAACTTTTCAATGTCTTTAGAAGCATTCTCATAATCGCTCTGCTTCAAGACTTCTTCGAAGCATCTTCGCAAAGAACCTTCAATTGGGACGTTAACGAATGTGATATCACCTCCACGATACATGTTCAACTCTCGTATCTACAAATTCGGATTCATTATCACATCACTTAGCAATTTTTTTCAGCTAATGTCATAAAGTAGAGCCCAAACAAGTAGCCAGATACAATAAAGACAACAAAGATTTAAGTGGTTCAAAAGACATGCAATTTGCGTTAGAACCAATGCAATTAACCTGGAATGCATAGCATTCAATCTTTCAAGCTTCTTTCTAACACTGTGATAGTGTCCACTGAGACACTGCCATTATCCATCTAATTCTGCAAGGTCAAAAACTCGCATTCAAGACTTTCTGCCCTGATGTTCTTTTGATTCATAAATAATATAAACAGGTTACAACAGGTAAAGTAAGTTCTGGTTCAAGACTATACGAACATAAATACATCAATTCAAACATGCATACATTCATAGATTCTCAACACAGATTCATACATACATACAAACATACATTATTATTATTATTATTATTATTATTATTATTATTATTATTATTATTATTATTATTATTATAATAATAATAATTATTATTATTATTATTATTATTATTATTATTATTATTATTATTATTATTATTATTATTATTATTATTATTATTACTCATTTATTAAGCACCACTATTTCATAACTAAGCATGAAGCGATAGCGCTGAGCATTTGTGAACGTAGGACCTGCTTATGGTCCACACACAATAACTGTCTCAGTGCAGGCTGAAACCCGTGGCCTACTCTCCGCATTACAAGGTGAGCGCCCTAACCATTCAGCTAATGTTAGCCATGGCACATACATTCGTGTATATATATATAATATTATATATACATATAATATTATATATATACATATATATATGTATATACATGTTACAGTGGTGCTACGGACATTGCGAGAATTGTCGGGAGGGTTAGGGGTTCAACTCCCAGTCTTTCTAAGGACCCAGTTAAGACTGCATTGCACACCCCAGGGGTCGTTCTGATACCCCAGTTGTGCTAGTGTGATTATATTGTGCATATATTTTAGCATTTTCTTTCACAATTCACTTTGTGGGTTATTGATAAAGTAATGCTCTGGTTTATTGTGAGATTTGTGACCATGTGAATTGTATACTAATAAATTTGGTGATGTCATCGTTTTAAGGAGTTTAAGCTTCTATTGCATTTTTAAATTTCCTAGTTTGCAACACATGGATAAAATATTCAACTCTACATGAATCAAACCATTGCCTTCTAGATACAATGATCAAACTCATCAAAGTCTGACCCCCAGTCTGTTTTCTACAATTCTCACACTGGCTACGGAGGTTCTTAGACGAGCAAGTCATAGTTGCATTACCTTGTGAGGAGGCTGGTTGAGGAAATTAGCCACTTTGGTCATCCAGTGTTCACATATTAGGACGCTCTGTGGAACACCGGCTCCTCTCATAGCAGTGTTAGGCGGCAGGTTCGTCTTACAGAGCTGACCGCGAACAGAGATGTTAGGAATGGCATAACCGTTGTCAGCATAGAACAGGGATTGTTCCATGAACTGAAACCAAACAAAAGAAAGTGAGCGCTTGACCATGCAGGCCAAAAATTCATATAGAAAAACGGAATAGATTATCGTCATCCCTCTGCCCAAATAAACAATTGGAAAACTGAAAAAAGAAATGAAGTATTAACATTTGAGTGGCTGGAATCAGCTTATATCAAGTATCATAACTGCACATTAAAATTTTATCTAACACTTCTAAATACAACTGCTCAGAGACGCCCTGAACAGACTGATAACACGAGATCACTATCACATCGAATGGTCTTCAAATACTGGCGAAGCGACAGAAGTTCATGTCGTTGGTTAGAAATCAGCTGTCAAATTCAATCTAATTATTTCACTAACAAATTATTAATGATCTAATTAGTTTTTATTAATCAACAAGTAGTATTTATTAATTATTTTCTAATTAGGCTACTTTAGTCAAACTCGGAACTCTTACGGATAACAAAATCGTCTGAAATTCAACTGTACCAATAATATTCAAATTCAGTGTGCCAGTGAGTCAAGTGTAACAATAATTATAATAATAATAATAATAATAATAATAATAATAATAATAATAATAATAATAATAATAATAATAATAATAATAATAATAATAAAAATAATAATAATAATAATAATAATAATAATAATCAACATATTTAATTAGTATCTGACACCTGAGGGATCATATATACCTCGGGTAAAAAAATAATAATAATCTATTAATTCAAACTGGCAAGTGCACAGAAAGCTTACATTGAAACATGAAAGTACAATCAAGATCTTAATTAAACACACGGTTTGGCAGCCATGCAAGGCGCTCGCTCTAGAGGGTTTACGAGTATCGAACAGTGATTTGGCCATCAGTGTTATCATTCATCTATCCTCCTCCCCATATAATCTATCTATCTAAAACATTTATATAGCGCCCCTTCAAGGAATCTATTCAGAGGCACTCCCGACCCAGGCCCGGTAAAAAAGAAATGTCTCAAGGAGACTGTAAAAAGAACCAGAGATCCATAGGAAAGGAGCGAATCTAAAGAGGTAGATCGTTCCAAACGGCAGGACCAACCACCGAGAATGCCCTACGCTGTGCTATGGCGGTACGAGCGTAAGGAACAACGAAGTCTCCCCGGGATGCTGAGCGCAGGGATCTGCGCCCCGTACAAGCAGAGGTGAGAGTAAAGAACTCACGAAGGTAAGCCGGTGCCCGGCCTAAGACGAATTGTCAGGCCATTGCGGAGACCCTGTAAAGGATGCGCTGCTGGACTGGAAGCCAGTGAAGGACATCTCTCATGTATTCGGAAACATAGTCAAATCTGGAGATACCCCCAACCAAGCGTGCAGTCGTCCTCAAAAACCCTCTCCAGACAAGAAAGACGAACCTGAGGGAGTCCAACAAAGAGAGAAGAGCAGTAATCCAAGCGATTTACAACAAATGCGTGAACTAAGGTGGAGGCTGCAGAAAAAGAGAGAGCGCGGAAAACGACTCGGAGCTGACGCAGTTGATAATAGCAAGCACGCGTCAGCCCATGGATAATGAATTACAACTGTAAAAGTAATCAGTGCCGGCCTCAGGGGGGGGAGGAGGAACGTTACAGAAAATTAACATGGACAAGACACCCTAATAATAATGTTATGGTTTCGATGAAATCTTCTCTTTTGTCAATAAAATAAAAGTCAACATCCTCGGTGTCCAAGAATTCTCGTGTATAGTTATATTTGACTTGTTGCACTTGTCAACAATGTAAAAAAATGATTAGCAATAATTTAACAATGTGACTTGTGTCATGGGGGCCCGTACAGTATACTTTGCACGGGGCCCGAAATATCCTAAGGCCGGCACTGAAGTAATGTACCACCTATATAGCCTACCATGACCCGTTATGGTAAAATAAAATCTAGACTCTCAAATATACAATCTGAGTGGGCCCCACTCAGTGGGGAAATGACGGTCAGATGACGGATAGTTATTTAATGTAACACAACAATTTCCCGTCAAGTACGAAAAATTTATAAATGCAAGGGAATTCAAATGGACTTTAATCTTTAGTCAATTTTAGTGTAACAGCTAACGATACTTGAAATATTTGAAGGCCTCATTAAATGATGTCATAGCGACGTCATCTATGAACAAACAACGGTATAATGATATTCAGCAATGATGTCGGCGACGGTTTACTTTACTGCCTGAGTCGATGGCGATGCCTACGAAGAGCATTTTGCCACAGTATAAATAATTACACAGTACGTCGACTCCCGTTGCTAACTGTTGACTAGTTTTTCTGGTGACGCCATTTTGAAAGTGAGATTTTGAATTATAGATTTCAGCTGAAATTAACGTTAAAAATAATATTGTTGATTCTAATGAAGTCCTCAATGTTGTTGTAACGTTTTAAAGATATTTGATGTGATGGATTCCGGTGTATCGGTGTGTAGTCCTCAATGTTGTTGTAACGTTTAAGAAATATTTGATGTGATTGTTTTCGGTGCATCGGCGTGTAAACGTTCACTTTCAAAATGGCGGTCGGTCACACATTCTGACTGCTGCAGAGGCCGGGAGTCGACGTTTTGTGTAATTATTTATACTGTGATTTTGCACACAAATCGTCACTTAATGCGCAAATATAGTAGCTAATTGGTTGTTGACAAATTTGATACAAACTTTAATTGCTAATAGTTTTGAATGCAAGTCATCCCGATGTTTTCTAGGGGATTGTGTTTTCATAGTGTATATGGAGAAATATTAAGGAACAGCATGGTATGTGTTATATCTGGTTACAAGACAATACGTGGAGAACTAAATTTATCGACTTACTGCATAGGAAAGTTCTGGCCAGAATCCATCGTTGGAGTACATATCAAGATCAAGGGCTTGGACTTTTCCATCTTTGTTGAATCCAACCTATGCAATTGAAAGACATTATAATTTCTCCACCCACTAAGTTAAACAATTCACACAGGAGAGAGAGAGAGAGAGAGAGAGAGAGAGAGAGAGAGAGAGAGAGAGAGAGAGAGAGAGAGAGAGAGAGAGAGAGAGTGAGAGGGAGGAGAGAGAGAGAGAAGGAGAGAGAGAGAGAGAGAGAGAGAGAGAGAGAGAGAGAGAGAGAGAGAGAGAGAGAGAGAGAGAGAGAGAGAGAGAGAGAGAGAGAGAGAGAGAGAGAGAGCCCAGCAAGTATGGTCCCACGCAGTACAAAGGGAAGGGATGGACACCCGCGACAGCGAAAGAGCGAGACTGAGCCAGGACAGACCTCATCCGGGAACGAACAGATTAAGCCGATTGCAGTTGGTATGTAAGCATGTATGCTCATACGTGTAGGCACGTATAGAAATATATATATACTAGTGTATTTGCCCGTCATATTATGACGTCATATTATAGGCCTATATGTATCGTTGGTTATCGCCGTCGTCAAGACAAACGGTTTATGTTTCACAATAGAACAGAACCCGTTTGTGACGTAGCGTCCCCCGACAGACGGACTCTATATGGATATTATATGTATAGATTTTCTTCAAGTTGCGCTTTATAAATGTTAGATTACATTACAATTATGCGGCACGTTTTCACGGTATGTATAATGTATATTTGAACGCACTTGATATAGGGCCGTTTGAGTAGGCTACCTCACAAATAAACTTAATATATCTGCCTTTATATCTGTGATTTGTAAGGTCAAAACTAGATATTGGTAAAACTTATCCAAAAATCAATAATAGTTTACCTTGTACTTGCCAAGGTAAGGCCGTCTTATCCCTGTGATTTGCATATCTTCGCTCCTTTCCAAAACACAGCGAACAGGTCGATTTAACCTGCAAATGGAAATTCGTTCTGGAAATTTATATAGCGCCTCTTCAAGAGACGATAAAATGCACGAAATCATTTCTATGGATTATTTTGTCTAAAAGCAGAATTTTACTATTAATTCCTAGCATTTTGAACTTTACTGGCGCTGAGTTTGCGCGTTGGACTTACATTTAAATTATATAGCACCAGAGGAAACTAGTAAAAGGCGACAAGGTTCTCGGCAGAAGATAAAGGAATGAGACAGTTGAAAAAAGGTGAATGAGACGGCAGAATCTTCTTCTCTTCCTTCTCTCCAGTGTTGTAGTTCACACATGCATCAACAGCCTTCTTTGCGCAATGATTGTCAGTTTTTTAAATTCTTTTATTTCTGTCGACATCTTACAATTAGGCTAGATTTCATACTTTTTGACTCGTGTTCTGTGCCTTTGCATCATCCAAAACATTTATGGAACATTACAACACACAGCTTATCATTGATAATAATTTATGATTTAATTAACAGCTTCTAGTGTCATCTTTTTTGTCCCCAAGAAATTACACTTATCTTAGATCAATATAACATAACAACTTCATCAAAATTAATAGGAAATAACAATGATTATGATAATGAAATAAATCGCTAATTAAGTATTTTCACTTGTAAGCTGCTAGCGCTGTGGGAACTGAAACGAGAGATGTTCTGCATTCTTTGCCACCAAAAGCACCACCTATAACAATAAAACATTTAATTAAACAATTGCCAATTAAATAAACGTATGATAAATATCTTAAACAATTACAATGATTGACAATGCATAATGAAGTAGCAGTTGAAATATATTTTAAGGGTATGATGATAAGCTATTATCAAATTCAGTTGCGCATAAACGAAAAATGTAATAGTCCGCTTAAAATTCGCTAGGATGATTCACAACGTGTATCGTTAAAATAGGCTACTGATCACTAAACGGGTCCCATATGGGTCTTTCGCACTGGGAGCGCCTCTGATTAGCGAATACTGTGAGAGGCGCTTTATAAATGTTTAGATACAATACAATATACAATACAATAATGACCTTGATTACAGTAATTATACTGACTATGACGACGCAAATTACAATCATTATTGTTGCATCGTTAACGACAAACAACAAATTTACGAGTAACCTACTACTCTGCTAGCATTTCTGTGGACACTAAACGGGTCCCATATGGGAACATGGGTCCTATATGGACTCCATGTTTGCATGCCGGCAGAGTAAACCAACCCATTTACATCTTATCATGTGAAATCACCAACACAAGACTACCGGTATTCAAAGTTATAAAGAAATTTCTTCAAATTTCAGAACAATAGAACAGACCCATTCTCTTGGTGTGTATGACAATCTTGTTACTTGCCACATCCAAAGCTGATGCACAAATGATCTACAAGAAATCTCTACTGATTGTAATGAAACAGTTTAAACGATAATTACCAGAAGAGAGAGTTACCAATTAATAAAATCAGTTTTTCTTAACTATATGTCTAATTTAAACAAAAGAATTTTAGTTTGTCATTATCGCCATCTTAACAGTAATTTAAAAAAAAATCAAATACCTAAGTTTATTGCAAGCTCTTGAAAACACGAACATCTAGACATCCTAGCACTGTGCAAAACATGGATATGCGCCAACACACTGGACTGCATAAATAAAGAGAGGAAGGTTTCTCGTCCACCGCCGTGGAAGCCCCGCTCGCTCCATAGCTGGTGGTGGCCTCGCTATCATCTACAGGTGCTCATTACACATCAAGGTCCATCTTCAAGCAGAATCGCTTTGTTTTCCTCGTATAAAGTTCAGCTGGTTCTACTCGGAAGTCCGTCATCATCCAGCACTGTCGGCAACATCTATCGCCCCCTGGCGAAGTCGGTGAATTCCACAACGATCTCGCAACTCTGATATCGTCCATCTACATCGAGGCTGGCGAAAGACTTCTGTTGTGCGGTGATCTGAACTGCCCTGGGTCTGATGGTAATATCTACGACGATCTAGCTTAGATCTTCTCCATCTTCGGCTTTCGTGAGATTATTGATGTACCGACTCGACGAGATAACCTCCTTGATGTCCTTGCTTCTTACGACAGGACTGCTGCTTACGATATATGCGACATTCTGCAATCGACAACCTGTAAAGCACGTATATTGATAAAGAAAAGGCGTGACTTATAGTAGGCCTCGACCTTAGTGCTGCTTTCGACACTGTCGACCACCAGCTTCTACTCTCTAGACTCAGTAAAAGCTTCGGTGTCTCTGGGGCTGCCTTAATTGGTTAGCTTCTTACCTCTGAAATCGGTCTCAGCAAGTTGGTATTGGTACTACTCGATCGGATCCTTCTCTCTGCGCTGCGGGTGTCCCTCAAGGTGCTGTTCTCGGTCCCTATTATTTACGATCTTCACTTCACCAATCAGCCGCATAGCCAATCACTTTGAAGTCCAGTTACTGCAGTATGCTGATGATACTCAGCGTTTAATTGCTCTGTCGCCAACGGATCAGTCCGGTAAATTAATTCCTGACAGTGCCTCTCTTCAGTGCATGCATGGTTCTGCTTCAAAGATTTTTCTATAAACCCAGATAAGTCTGTGACAATCAAGTTTGGGTCATGCCAACGACTGCGCTCTTTCCCTTCTCATTCTAGCGTTGACCTTGCTGGAACTGTTGTTCCATTATCGAAGACTATCAAAACACTTGGGGTCACTTTGGACAGTAGCCTAGTCTCACATTCCAATCCCACATAACAAACCTTTGCAAATCTTGTTTCTATCATATCAGGGCAAAACGTCACATAAGGTCTGCTCTTACCAAAGTCATGTCACAGACCATAGCCTTTCCTCCTGTCTGCTATCGCCTCGATTATGCCAACTCTGTTTGCAGGCATGTCAGGTGTTCAAGTCAATTCTCTGGCTCGCGTGATGCTGCGTGCATCTTCTCGTTAAAACTCATTAACTCTGTTCCAGCAGCTGTATTGGCTTCGTGTAGAATTCAGAATTAGACTGGCCGGTTTGACCTATAAAATCCTCACAATGTGCACAATCCTACCTACTTTCAACTAGAGCCCTGCACCGGCCGCGCCGCGCCGCCGACAAACTGCAAATAAAAAAAGGAACCTAAATTTCACAAACACATTATATTGTAGGAATTGGATATTTGTTAGGTGGCCAAAAAGATTCATTTTCCGATGATGAATGGCAAAGAAACAGAGTGGAGAACCAGAGTAACGTGATTGAAGCCAACGGGCACAAAGCCCACAGACATAAAGAATAAGAGAACAGTCTAACCTGTACTTCAGTACCATACTGAGCACCAACATAGATGTCCAACTCTCCGTCCTCTCCCTTTGGTACAACGCGGATTCTGTGTGTCTCCATGTAGAAATGCTCCTGACCGGCAACCTTCACCTCGCCCTCGATCACGTGATCGCAGGAAGCAAAGGCAGATTTCACATCTCCATAGTTGATGGCCCCAGCATCACCAGCCCACGGATGAAAAGCCTTCTTAGAAATGGCATCCTGTGGCATCAACAACAGCAGCATTTTAATTGGCAACCTAGCTGGTTGGTTAGATGCATACCTTGTAACTTGTAGTGGAATGTTTCGAGCCTTCCCTGATTCAGTTCATGTGCAAGGATCTTGAGCAAGCCCTTCAGGCATAATTGCTTAGTGTTATCAATTGATGCTTTGCCATTACATAATTGTGCTTTAATAGTGAAAACAGGCACAACAACAGTGGCTAATTGATAATAATCTTCTAATACATTATCTTGCAGCAGTTCTAGTTGCGACACCTAGCATATATGTTCCTTTACATTACGAGGTACCTTACATTACAAAAGTCATGAGATTGAATTTCCCACGCAAATTTAAACATCACCACAAACACAATCTTGCTCTCTCTGTCTGTCTCTCTGTCTGTCTGTCTCTCTGTCTGTCTCTGTCTCTGTGTGTGTGTCTGTGTGTGTGTGTGTGTCTGTCTGTCTGTCTGTCTATGTCTCTGTCTGTCTCTGTCTCTGTCTGTCTGTCTGTCTCTCTCTCTGTCTCTCTCTGTCTCTCTCTGTCTCTCTCTATCTCTGTCTGTCTGTCTGTCTGTCTACCTGATTGCCTGTCTGTCTGTCTGTCTGTCTGTATGTCTCTCTCTCTCTCTCTCTCTCTCTCTCTCTCTCTCTCTCTCTCTCTCTCTCTCTCTCTCTCTCTCTCTCTCTCTCTCTCTCTCTCTCTCTCTCTCTCTCTCTCTCTCTCTCTCTCTCTCTCTCTCTCTCTCTCTCTCTCTCTCTCTCTCTCTCTCTCTCTTATGATAATATCGTATTCGTAAGTTAGGGAACTGCAAGCACCAGGGAGCTCAGGTCAAAACACAATCACAAACTGTGCACATCAGCCAACAAGAGTTAAGCCATCCAGTTAGAAACAAGATGGTAGTCAGGTTTAATGTGTTTCAGTTTCTCAAAACAAAATGAGCAGAAAGAAAAGCGAATAGAAAACAATGACTTGATGGCAGAAACAAACTGACCTCGATGGTGATAATTGGCTCAAACTCTTCATATTTCACGATGACTGCTCGTGCAGCTCTTCTTCCAAGGTCATGTGACTCGGCTACGATTGCTCCAATCGTCTGGCCAACCCAGTGCACCTTTGAAACACGAACATACGCAATGCGAATGCACGTGAGGTACTTAGAAGAAATTACATACAGATATATATTAAGTGTTAGTAGCTATATTGCAAATACAAGACACAACACGGCAGTTTCAATGCAGCATTTCGACCATAACAGACAATTCATCAGTCTTTATTGATCAGGAGTTTCTCAGCAGTTCCCTCCTCTGAATTTTAATGGTTTCCATTTTCAACGATTGAATATGCAATCGTTGACACAAGCTCATCAAAGGACATGGTAGATGATACGGCGTGAAATCACACGGTGCACAAAAAGGGAAAAATGACGAATAAATGAAGACTTAACACTATATTGCAGCCTTTGTATGGTACATTAACTAGTGTCAAGTTAATAACTTTGGGGAACATAAAATCACTTCTCGTTAAGCAGAATGGCGTATAAAGTCATTGCGTTCAACTGCTTAAACCAGTGTTTCACCGGTTAAGATCTAGTAAGATATGTTTTGCAGCTAACATCACAATTTCCTAGTAAGCACACAAGTCATACAGGAACAACACCGCATTTCGAATGTGGCCTTCACACACAATACGCTATCAGGAAATGCTCGTGCATCGCAACTAGTGCCGAATTGCACAGTGAAACAAAGTAGTGGGAAATCAGCGTATTCGTAGGCGAAACAAAGTCAACAAGTTAGTGCGCCAAAACCTAGTGAATAAACAGTGAAAGCAAAGTAGTGGGAACCAACTTATTCATAGGCAGAAGGTAGGAAGTCCAAACAAGGTCAAGAGGCGGGTAAAGTCAGTTTCGGTTCCTGGTCAAGATCCAAGATCCAGCGGTCAGGTAAGTAGATGGTTACAGTGGATGGTGCTTAGAAGTGGAGCAAGTAATTTAAAAGAACATGCATCACTCTAACAGGAAAACTAATAGGCCTATAACTATAGGGACCTGCGAAGCTTCGATATTCGATTCGAAAACGAATCGATTGGAAAATGAAGTCATGATTCGAAATATTTTCGAATCGTTTTTGGGAAAAATGATAACCACTTTGTTGTAAACTAGTTGTTTAAAAATTGGGGCTGCTGATTAATCGCCGTTGACTCGACGACAGCAAACCCTCTGCAAGAAAAGGGTTTATAATTAGAAAGTTATGCTCCGCTTAGATGTATGTACACCAAAGTGCGATTATGCAATTGGTACAATGAAGAATATATTTATTTACTTAAATCATAAATTATTTGTGCTATTTTTAATTCTATTGAATAGTTTAATGTTTAGTTTAATTCAGTGCTTTTTTTCTAGAAAAAAGGTTCCGGAACTGAACATTTGTGGAAGGGCTAAAATCCCGAGAAAAACGGGATTGGGGGTTGGGAGGGGTCTCAATAAACACTGAAAACAGTTCACAATACTGAAATCAAATTAAAATAACTAAATTATTGTTTTTGTTATTAAAATAAAAAAATATTTTTTAGTAGCTGAAAAAAGGTGCCGGAACGCCGTCCGGCGCGTTCCGGCTGAAAAAAAGTACTGGTTTAATTGATTTTAAACTGCAGAAAAGTTATTGATATATTGTTACTGTGATACGCCTCTGCTATCAAGCTTCATGAATACCCGCCGATTCGATTCGAGATTCGATTCGAATTCGAACCTTTACTCCCGATTCGATTCTCGATTCGATTCGACTGAAAATTTGTGATTCGCACGTCCCTACCTATAACAGGGCCGGGCATAAGTTTAAAAAGAATTCACTTTTATACAAATAGACTTCCTATAATGAGACATCGGTATAAAGTTTTTTATAAAACGGCTCCAAAAGACAGCATTATAACGAGCAATAAAAGTTGTAACAGAAAAATACTAATACTAAATAAAAATTTTAATATCTACACGTAATATTAATATAATAATAATAATACTAACTATGACAAGAAGAAAGCAACAGCTATAACAAGAATAAGATGGATATGAAAAAGTACCGACCTCCTTACTGGCAAAGATTTCCTCTTCTCCCAACCTCTTTTCTACCAAGTTAGACTTGATAACGGATGTGTGATCAAGAAAGCAGACAACACCTTTCATCGCCAATGCAGCTGACGGATCAATGCTCAAGATCTTTGCATTTGCTTTTGTACTTGGAACAAGCGTCAGATGTAATTCGCCTGTTGTTGATTACACAACAAAAGCCTTCATGCAACATTCAATGCATACATCCATATATATTCATTATTCATGCATACATACATACACATACATGCATATACAAACATACTACATGCACACATTACATACATACATACATAAATGCATACATGCATGTATAAAATATCAATACATACATAGATCGTTGATGAGATACTTAAACATACCATATTGATAAGTAAGTAAGTAAGTAAGTATATTCTTTATTAAGAAGCGCTAGCAAACGCACAGCGCCGTACAAGAAGATAATACAGCATATTATTTTATATTACATATTACAATCAAACATGGTAACCAATTGATAAATACATACATACATCCATACATCCATACATGAATACATACATACATACATACATCAATCAATCAATCAATATCTTTTTATTGCAACCAATCAGTAAATAACAATTACATAAGAATAACAATTCAGGTACATTTAATACTGTTTCATTAAATAAGGTGAGAGAGAACAGTCGGTGATGGAAGCAATGGGTGGCCCCAAAGGGATAATTATCCCGCTATGCGGGGACACCCGACAGATCAAGTAACATCATTCAGTGTATGGCATATCTAAGTAATCCTTCCCGACGAGTAGAAAAAGACAAGAATAGTCTGGGCGTTAAACGGGATAAGGATGCTCAGTGCAGTAGAAAGAAATGAAACAATGCTTAACTAATCTTATCTAAACCTTAACTAAGGAACTCAAGGGCCAGTGCGCGGAGCCTGCGCTCCCAAATTATAACAGAACTTATATGAGGAGGAGTCTAGTCAAGGCGAATTCTAGGATTGCATAATAAATGACCGTAAACGTTTTTTAAACTGATATCGAGTAGAAGAGGAGCGGATTTCTATTGGAATGGTATCCCAAAGTAGTGGTCCAGCTGTTTTAATGCAAAATTCTCGCGTGTTAGTGCGCGCTTTTTCTGGTCGATACGAAGTGGCTTTCCTAGTAAAATGGTCATGGATTTGGGAGGTGAGAGTGAAGTATCCCATGAATGAGGCAGGTAGTAGATTGTGCTCATAACGGTAAAGGAAGTCTCCTATTTGTTCGAAACCTATCTGCTTTAAATCTAGCAGGTTCCAGGTCTTGAATATAGGGGAGGTATGTTCGCGTCTTCGGGCTCCTGCTTTCTTTTGTAAAATCACTAGTTTTTGGAGGCGGGATTCATAATTAGAGGTCCAGATTAAATTACAGTAATTTAGGTATGGGTAAATTAATGAATAATACAGGTTTAATCTAACTGTTTTAGGGAGGAGGTATGAAATTCTAGATATTATTCCTATATTTTTAGCTATTTTCGTTGAGATGTAGTTAATGTGAGTCTTCCATGTTAGATGTTGGTCAAGAAAAAACCCCAAAAACTTAACGGAGTCCACCTGAGAGATGGGCCTCCCTTCAAACGCTAAATCTATTTTTATCGGTTTTATTTTCCTATGAGATTTAAATATTATGAAATTTGTTTTTTCAATATTTAATGTGAGCCTGTTGGCAGCAAACCAATTACTAACTTGAGACAGCTCAAGGTTGACAATTTCCATAAGATCAGTCCAAGAATGATTAGAGTAAAATATATTGGTGTCATCCGCAAATAGGATGAAGTAAAGAGTCGAGGACACTTTAGCCAAGTCGTTAATGTATAGTAGAAATAACAGTGGCCCGAGGTTCGAGCCTTGTGGAACGCCATATGTAATGGAACCTATTGCGGATAGGACACCGTTACAAAGAACTTTCTGATTACGATTTATGAAGTAGCTTTCAAACCATTTTAATTGCATACCTCTAACGCCATAATTAGACATTTTTTTAAGGAGGATAGAGTGGTCGACCGTATCGAAAGCCTTGGCCAGGTCGATAAAAATCCCGACAGAATATTCATTATTGTCAATTGCTTTCGAAATTTTGTCTTCCATATCCAACAAAGCCATGAAAGTGGAATGACCCGGCCGAAATCCGTGTTGGGAAGAATGTAACAAATTTGCTTTAATAATATACGAACTAAGCCTTTCATACATAATTTTTTCCAAAAACTTGGCAAAATAAGGGAGGACCGAGATCGGTCGATAATTTGCTAGACATTCTTTATCTCCTTTTTTAAAAATTGGTACTACTTTTGCAATTTTGAGCTGGTCAGGAACAATTCCAAATTTTAAGGAGGAGTTAATAATAGCGGATAAGGGACTGAGTACAAAGGATAGGTTAGGAGTGGCAATATAGGGGTCGATGCCGTCAACTCCCTTAGTGTGCGTTTTTTTAGGTTTACCCCAATTTCCATGAGTTCTTCTGGGGAGGTAAGGGATAATCCCATTGAATTTAAATTAGATGGGGGCAAGTAATCTACAAAAGAGCAAGGGGGATTTTGAATCTTACTGGCTAGGTCATTGGCTATGTTGATAAAATACATGTTAAATCCATTTCCAATTTGATCTGGGTCGAGGATTTTTTCCCCGTTAATTATCAGAGCTTCGACTAGTGGATGTTTATTTTCTAGATGCATGGCAGATCGAATTAGTTTCCATGTCATTTTTAAATCGCCATGATGTTTAAGGAATTCGGCTGCATAATACTGTCTTTCTGCGCTGATCCTAGTAGACTTAAATTTATTTCTATAAAGAGTGAATTTTTGTTTATTGCATGAATTAGGATTTTTTAGGTATTTAACATATAGTTGATTTTTTTCCGACATGATTTTAGTAACCCAGCTGACATCCAGGGTTGGGAATATTTAGGTTTTGGTCTTTTAGGATCCAATTTTAGAGGAAATGCAGAGTTATACGCCTGGATATAGCTTGAGAAAAAAAGATCATATGCTTCATTAGTTAGTCCTTGAGCACTGAGACTTAAAACTTGGTCCCAATTCAGACCAGTAAGATTCTTTTTAAATTGTTCCAAACCCTTTTGAGTAATAGGCCTACTCTCATTATCGGGAGGATCATTCTTAGGGCTAATCTCAAATGAAAATTGCGCATAAATCGGTAAATGGTCCGAGATAACAATATAGGCATGTAGGCGCCTAGCCCAGGCGGTACTGTAAATATTGTCGATAAGAGTTCGGGAAGTAGGAGTGATTCTAGTGGGTTTTGTGATAAACGGGAGGTATTGGTGAGAGATCAAGGCGTTATAGAAGGTGTTGGTTTCTTTATGTTCTTCAACTTTTAGTAAATCGATATTAAAATCGCCGAGAAGTATAATTTCTGTAGAATAATTTTTTAGCCTCGATGTCAATTCTTCGAATTCTTCATTGAAGTCATTTAATCCCTGACCAGGAGGACGATAAATTACGCCAATTATTAGTACGGTTTTCTTAAGGTTCACTCTGATAAAAAGACTCTCAAAGGTTTTTAGCTCAGGCTTTCCTTCAAGTGGGTTATATAACTGAAATTTGAAGTCCTCTTTGATAAGAATACCCACTCCACCTCCCCCACCATCCTCTCTAGCCTTACCAACGAATTGATAACCAGGGAGATGGACCGAGTCCTCAGAATTATCCTCAAGCCAAGTCTCAGAGAGTGCCAGGACAGAGATTTGTAGTTTTTCTGCTAGGTCTCTAATTTCGGATATCTTATGAGATACGCTTCTACAATTTATGTGTAAGACGGAGAAGTCCCCGCCTCCAGGGAATTCTTCGTTTTGAATCCGTTTCTCAAGGGCTGAGGGGGATATATATTCACTAGACCAGTTATTGCACCTAAAGTAGTTCTGGTCTGGGTCCAAATTTAAGCTATCAAAACTAGAATCTGGCTCCTGGTCTTCTGAAAATACCTCTAGATCAATTACATGGGAATTATCCTTAGGCCCAAAGCGCACTGAATTAAGGTCAGATACTTCACTCTCCAAATCTACATTTTCCTCAGCTGTAGAAGATAAACCATTATGGCAGGCTAGACAGGGTTCGTGAGTTGGGTGGGTAATGCTAACATTTTGAATAAGTCCGCAATGTACATGATATATTTCATTACATAAATGGCACGAGTCTGATTCCTCCGAAGCTTGGATCAATAAAGAGCACCTAGTGCAGCGCGCGTCTGGCCCATGAGTATAAGACGACAGAGTGGAGGCTCAATATGTACCGTCGTTCCTAATTAATCTACAGGTGGGACGGTTGTTAATACTGTTCAATCCCCCTTCTCAAAGGTTCTAGGGTAGTAGAACAATTAAGCCGTGGAGAATTAAAAGGTCGGAAATAGTTTTACCCTAGTAACTAATAAAATGCAGTAACGAACATGCTTCTAAACAATGCAAAATAAACACCAGTGATGGAGAGAAAAGGAAAGACTAGAAATAGGAGTTAAGGAAGACAAGGAAGGTGAGATAATGAAGTAGGAGGTAGGATCCTAATATCGGACTTCCATTAGGAATTAGGTAGAAATAGTAAGAAGTATGATAGAGCATTAATAGACTCAAAAAAGAAGATAGTTAGGGCAAGTTCAAGCTTACTAATAAAGGAGAGGTAATATAAGAAGTGACAAAATCAAATCTAGCTCTAGTGAGCAAATAGACACACACGGTGCCTCTGCAAACGAAACTAAACCAACTGTCAAGTCGCCCTTAAATAACAAAACCTAACAACAATCTGAATTCGTTGAAATATATAGGCCTACACAGCCGTAAACTAGTGAAATAAGCGTTCATGTTTTCCAATTGATGATCCAACGTGAAAATCAGAATTACATCATAACAGAAGGCAATCGGTAATCCATCATCGCATTTAAATCCTAGTCAATTCTAAGTTCAAATAATAACAGAAAAGAGAAAACTTTCTCGGTAACATTCGGAGTTGTGAGCGATTACGAGAAATTGAGTAATGTAATTGAGTGATGTAATTCTCAAACTCCGTAACTACATACATACATACATACATACATACATACATACATACATGCATACATACATACATACATACATACATACATACATACATACATACATACATACATACATACATACATACATACATGCATACTTGCACACAATGTAAAGGCTTAGCCTCATTACAGTGTCTGAGAATTTACACGAAATTACCTTGTAATGGTAGCATGTCATCGATGAAGACAGCTTCGCCAGTTGCACTCTGCTTGGCCCATCTGTGAGTTAACGGCTGTCCAACCGCATCAGCCTCGGACTGTTTGGTGACAATGTCATAGACCTGAGTTCCACAGTGTTTCTGCTGAAGTGCCTTCTGAGTGGATTTCAAGTAATGCTGCTCTTCTTCTGTTAGGCTCAGCAAATCCTGACATCACATAGATAACATGAGACACGAAGAGAGAGAGAGAGAGAGAGAGAGAGAGAGAGAGAGAGAGAGAGAGAGAGAGAGAGAGAGAGAGAGAGAGAGAGAGAGAGAGAGAGAGAGAGAGAGAGAGAGAGAGAGAGAGAGAGAGAGATGGACGGACGGACGGACGGACGGACGGATAGAAAGACGGACAGATTGGTAGACACACGGACGGATAGTCAGACAGTTTGACAGTTTAGACAGACAGACGTCGTACAGCTTACAAGGCACTACAACAGACAGGTAATCGGTAAAGGGGCCCATACACATACAGTTCCATTCTCGCAGATATGATAGTTTTACTCGTTACCAGCTCTTGGAGTTCAATTTATGCTTTAAGATTCTTTAAGCTATTATGCTTGTTCTTACTGAACTCTACATCGTTTAATCTGTCTATTTGTTACATGACCTACAGACATAAATTCGGCTGTTCTAAGAGCATTAGTAGGCCTATACGCACCAGTAGATAAATATTTCACTTACAGTGCAGTGATGAGTGAATGAATGAATAATATGAGATTAAAATGTCAGACGTCAGTACTTGAATCAGAGGCATGTTCAGTCGCTAAGGGGAGGGAAGATGGACAGCCCTGGTTGGAAGCTAAGTGACCAATGGATTCATGAATTAGAAAGTTTTTTGTTGCTACTTGAAGGGGTAGATTTTTGGAGCTGGCCTTATAAGTAAAGATATTTTATTCCTGACAGTGCCTGAGGTTGAACTAAAGCACGAGCACCGATAGCCTTACCAATAAGTTTGACGAAGCTTCAGAACACCACTGTATCGTGTGGTACGGACAGGGACGTGATAGTCTAGTGCGAGGGTAGGCAGGTTGCAACCGTTGGAGGTAGGTTACTGAGTATGAACGAGTTGATATGTGACAGTAGCCAATTAAAATCGATTCGCCCTGAGATAGGGAGCGAGTGGAATTGTGATGGAAGATCAGCGAATGAGAGTTTGCTACCAGAACTAACGAGATTTGCCACTAGGTTCTGCACCCGTTGTAATCTTATGAGACGAGTAGTGATACAGAATGGAATAGTATCAGCATGATCCAGACGTGAATGAACAAAAGCAAAAGTAACATAGGTGGCCATATCGTCAGTAAGAACAGGTCGTACGTGCTTCAGGGCTCTAAGATGAAAGAATGCCAGTCAGCGGAGAGTTACTTAAAAGTAAGAGAAACGTCAAATGTGACGCCAAGAGTTGTGATTTTTTCTGACAGACTGACGTTTGTTCCAGCTATATTAACTTGATGATTGATTAGAAAGTGAAGTAACCGTTGTCGAGCGCCTAGGAGTATTATGTGCCTAAGTGTATTGTTACACACTGTCCACAAAATCTGCCATGATCTACTGGGCATCGCGCTGGACTGTCAACCAAGAGTTCACCGGTTCAAATCTCCGCCAGGATGGAAATTTGTTTCAACATTTTTGCCTCACTTGTTCCATGGAAAATTCAGCTATAATGAATACATTGGAGTGTACTATAATGAGTGCATTGGAGTGACCTTGTCCGTTAGGCGCTGGCAACACTTTAATCTGTAGAGACTGGCAAGCGAGGAATACATTTTCTGTGTGCACCCAGAGGCTTGAGGAATCGCCGGACGTGCATCATCTACCTTCATTGACATCGTGCGCTGTAAACTTAGGCTCTACTGTCTTTCGTCTCTTCAAATTATCGATGCAAATTGATCCAGGGACTCTGAACATGATGCTGTGTTTCAACTTTGCGGTGACTCTTCTAGTTTTCTGTGAGCTATTTCTCATCTTAACTACATTTAGCGTCATATAGCCTAGTTCTTTTTTTCTAGAGAGGCCCTATGCAAATTTAATTTTTAAATACAATTAGAAACTGAATGTACACTGAGAGCGGGAAGATCAGACAGTGAAGTAAACGGTCAGACAGTGAGGACTGAACATCGCCCTCATATGCTTAGCTATGCCTCTTTAAGAGTTTGCTCGTCTGTTCTTCTAGCTATCAACAACGATTACTTCTTAAAAACCAATACACACGCTTTGAAAGAAGAGAAATCAACTAACCAGCTTTTGAAAGTGCTTGTTGTAGACCTTCAGGAAGAATTTAAATGCGAAACCCTGTATCACGGCCAGCTTATACTTGTCTGAATCTAAACTGGAAAGTATCGGACGAAGTTCATCGCCTAAATTGGATGTCAATTCATCCAGTAGGCTGCCATCCCATTTCCTTTGTAAAACAGAAATGCAGATTTGGTGAAGAACCAAAGAAAAAACAATGACTCAGATAGTTACTGAATAGTTAAGATGCGTCGAAGCACGCGTCAGAATCGATGCGATGCTTCCAGGCCTACACGTAGGCCTAATGGAAATCGTAACTACATATAGCATTATATAACTGTACTTCATTAAATTTTACATATTGCCTCTCAAAGATAAAATATTATCAGCT
Source organism: Allolobophora icterica (assembly GCA_963556255.1). Lineage (NCBI taxonomy): Eukaryota > Metazoa > Annelida > Clitellata > Crassiclitellata > Lumbricidae > Allolobophora > Allolobophora icterica. Next base: position 10,373,980 of record OY744607.1, on the reverse strand, counting down.
GTGAATAGCGCAACACCATAGCCAGAAAGGATGTCTTAAAACTGTTAATGAATGAAACATAGGAAGAGACACTGGTAATCAAATGATTGCAAATATTGACTAAAGCAGTGTTCCTGTGAGTGAAAAATTAGCCAGTTTTTTCTTCAAAGGTTTTCATGCTGATTTGCTCTTAACAAAGTTTTACTAACTTGCTCGCTTTAACAGCTGCTTCCCTATTTATGCTTACTCACTTAATATGAAAAGATAGAAAATATCGACAAATGATCCATACAGTAATTGATAAGCAGTTTAACAAATTAGATAAAGCATGTTATTCAGTTCACCTTCCAATCAATTTCTTTGCAGTTGTTTTGACAACCACAGGCATTTCTGAAAACGCGCCAAAGACCATGTCAACAACTTTAACAACGTTGTTTCCTTCCTCAAACTCCACGTGCATGCCTGCATTAACGTCGGCCAAAGCCAGGTCTTTGCGACCAGACTGCTTAAAACTTTCAAAGTATTCTTTCTGGAAACAGAATGTAACAGTGTGTTTTTTCACAACTCTTAGAGCACCAATGGAACAAATATGCATATTAAAGTTCCTAAATCACATTACCTTGCCTTAGGCCTATGAGTCTGGAGCTGACGAGTCCCAAGGGCATGGATGCGATGCCAGCTCATCGCAGACTTAATGCTAATATCCCAGGTTAAACCAGTACGAAATTATAGTGACTGCAGACAGAAACAATTGTGTAGAAAACAAAGTCCATGTGATTAGCCTGAACCTGAATCATTAGAATACAAACTATGGTCCACTATTTAACGGACCCTGTGCCAAATGTAGGCCTATAGGCAAAGGGATATTCACACATCAGACTTTTAAAATTAAATTCTCAAAGGAATCCATAATTATGATCATAGTATGACAAATCTCTTAAGAACAAACTTTAAAATGGAGATATACCGGTACTTTAGACTCAATTCCTTATAACACTAATTGTGATATAACACGATCATGGATTCCAAATTAGTCAGCCAAAAATAACCTCACTATTACACGCTCCTGAAAAAGTATAGGTTCTTGGTAAGGCGCCAAGACACAGCATTAAAACGAAATTCTGGTAAAATTTTGATTATATTATATTGCCGAGTTTAAAGCACAAAATGTTTAGTCATAACTGACTGCATGTACTTTTCTTCTTATCCGATGAAATTCCTACCTTTCGTAACTGGAGACAAGTTAATTTCATTTGAATTAACCAAACAACCAGCTTATAAGACACAGTGATATAAGCAGAGGCGAAACGTTGGTCTGGAAAGTAGGGGCTACCAAATTTCGCATCGTTTGCCCTTCACGGCTGTAAAATAATTAGGCCCCCTATAACGGCGCCGCTTATGCGCCATGGCTAATCATAGTAATAATAATAATGATACTACTACTACTACTACTACTGCTGCTGCTGCTGCTGCAGCTGCTGCTGCTGCTGCTACTACTACTACTACTACTACTACTACTACTACTACTACTACTACTACTACTACTACTACTACTACTACTACTACTACTACTAATAATAATAATAATAATAATAACAACAATGAAGATGATGATGGTAATGATGATGCCTGGTAATTGTCTTGAGTCTTAAGGGCCCAAATGAAGGCCTTCCTCCAAGAAAATAATCATGGGCATCCTTTCTTCTGGGTATGAAAGTGGAGGTTCGGTACCCTTCAGTGAAAAGCTTGGGGGACAGGTACCTCACGTGCCCCCCCCCCAAATTGCGCCTATGGATATAAGTGTCGGGCATTTACATTTGAAGAGAACGGCAGGAAGAGACCGAGAATCACTTCATCGTCTTTTAGACACGTTGTCGATTTCCCAGTGAAAAAGTTCTCCTGAATGTTCACTTCTCTTTCTCCGCCTAAAAGAAAAAATTGGAAAACGAGTTAAATGTAGAAAATAATGCCATACCACTGCATTAAAGTCGAACTGATAATTTTTCATCTTCTTCTTATACTTTTTCTCTGTCAAAATGTAACAAACGTATTCAAATACCGAGAGAAGTTTGAACGCAAATAAGACAAAGTCTGGTAATTTCTCATTTAGTACTCCTCCTCTAGCAAAAAGTCGTCAAATTAAATACAGTAAACAAGAACTCAGCTTACTAGCTGAAACAAGTTTGATGCGGCTTCTTGTAGCCAGTAGCAGGACATTAACGTCACCAAATGTGCTTGCATTAGCCAGGCCTCCACCTAATGTCTGTAATAAAAATGAAACCCAAGCATAGAATTAGAATTTAAAGGGCAGTACCAGGGCAAAATAAACAATCACTCGTAATCTTAGCACTGCTAATCATACTACAGCATATTGTACCTGATTAAAACGTAAACTTTGAAAAACAAGCCAAGCACCTGATATATACGTATATATAATCGTCTATTAACCAAAACGGTAGAAAATGCATACACAACAAAGTTAGTAAGTAATGATAATAAACTTTGGTCAAAATGACTCTAAGTTCAACTCAAATGTTCCTATACCCATCCTTATCTTAGGGCCCAACTTAAATCAACTTACACGTCGTGAATAGATTTTGTGTTAAAAATCAAGTATTTAGTTTTCTTCAAGTAAGTAGGAGAGCTGACGAATCTGCTGAACAGCTGAATATTTTACTAAAGTGTCAGAATAATGAATGTCTTTTAAACACAGGTAACACTACACAGCATACAAACTCACTGCACGATTTCTGATCTGTGTGCAGCCAAAGTACTGCAGCGCATCTACCATTGAACTCAGAAATCTTGCTTTTGTCTCTGCAGAAAAATAGAAGCATCATCGTCGTCGTCTTCGTCATCATCGTCGTCATCATCATCATCATCATCATCATCAACAGCATCACCAGCACCATCACCCTTATCATCACGACCGACACCATCATCATCACCACCACCACGAGTACCACCACCACCACCGCCTTCAACATCAGCAGCAGCAGCAACCTCAGCAAAAATGCACCAGTTCCGGGTTTTTATCAAGTCTTCTCTCATATTTAATAATAATAATAATAATAATAATAATAATAATAATAATAATAATAATAATAATAATAGCATAATTTTTTTAGACTCCTGAGGGATTACATGTACCTCGGGGGAAAAATAATAGCAATAATAATAATAATAATAATAATAATAATAATAATAATAATAATAATAATAATAATAATAATATTAATAATAATAATAATAATAATAATAAACGCAGTCGCTCTCTTAGGTTGCTTAACAATATCGCAGCAAAAACTCGCTCGGCCGTTCCAGGAATAATTTTTTCTTCTTTTATATGTCTCTGGACAATTTTTTTTTATCTACCTGGGGGATCCTTGATACCCCGGGGCTAAAAAAAAAATAATAATAATAATTATTATTTAATCATTATTGTTAAATATAACAATAATAATAATAATAATAATTATGAAAATAATGATAATAATAATAATAATAATAATAATAATAATAATAATAATAATAATAATAATAATAATAATAAGAGATTTGAGTGCGATAGTTCGTAGACAGTCGAAAAAATCGATGCAACGAATTGGAAGCACTTGGAACAGGGAGTATGGGTCCAGATAGGCCTGTGAGAAAAGTACAGTCTTCAGATTTTTCTTGAAGGTGAGGAGAGTCGTAGAGATCCTGATGCTGGAGGTTAGATTGTTTCAGATTCGAGGGGCGGATGAGATGAGGGATTTTGATGCAGTTGTAGCGTGACACCGATGAAAGACGACCGCATGCTTCTCAAGGACATGCAAGTGGCTGTGAAGAAGATCGGACAGGTATGTGGGAGTTTTTGCTGTGTTGCAGTTACAGGTGATGATGGAATTTTTTTAGATGATCCTTTCTTTGACAGGTAGCCAGTGGATGGAATTGACGGGTGGTTTACTGCTGGCACGGTATGGGGAGTTGCATACGACACGAGCGAGGTTGTTTCGGATGCGTTGATGAGAGGTTAGATTTTTTATGATGTCAAAGTCCAAGTCTTGTTTATAATGTCTGTACAGTGCTGTCGTGGTCTTCCATTGCCTCTTTTTATTTCTTTAAATCTTGTACGCACTACCTTCTTTCACATCCACCCGTCAGACATCCAACTGGATAATATATTCAAATTTGCAGAATATTAAATAGCAGAGCAGCCTATACCAGGAAGTTTTTCCAACAGCAAGGTAATTTTGTTTTCCAGAGAAGTCATTGTTGTCATTGCTCCGATCCACAGGCCACCTTCTCTCTCCTCAAAACTGTGAAGTTCACTGATCTGTGTAGTCACAATAACAACCAGTGGCTTTTCTGGCGTCGAATCTTTCAACTGGAACACTAAAAAATGTATAAGATTTGAAAGCACATAAACGAAACAACCTCCAAGTGTCACACAGCAGCGCCATCAAATTTCATGACCTTATTGAAGGATAACTGATAGATATTAGCAGAAATTAGATGTTCCTTTGTGCACCAAATGAGAGTCAGCACTTGCGGAAAATTTTTACATGGTGCTTTAAAAAACTTTGGAGTTTACCATTGCAAATACATCTGTGATATAGGTAATTAGCCGAAGAGCTAAAGAATACCTTTGCCAAACCTCTGCAAAGCTCCGATTACTAGACTGTAAAAGCACATTTCATTGATCAATTGGATTTTAACCAACAGATAACATTATACAGTTGCATTTGAAGTTCCCAGCGATTGATGTCTTGTGCATTAAGAAAACAACGTCTCTATAGAACTCATCAGATTAGAAAAGATTAATAAACATTTGACATATGACATATAAATTAAACGAAGCATTGCTTACTTGGGTAGTTTGTAGCTTCACATTATCCTTCCACATTCATACAATTATGACAACTCATAACAAATTCTGATCAGATAAATACAAATTCGAAGAAAATAAATAACAAACCAACCTGCACTGGTTCCACCAGCAAAAAGCAGCGCACCGGGAAACTGCTTCTTCAGATCAAGTAGCTCTTTCATCGACACTGGTCTGTACCAAGTCAAAGAATCTGACACAAACTTAAGACTTTGCTTGTCATAGCAATCTGAGAGCTGACAACATAAAACAATCATACATTAGCATAACAAAACATAAGCATAACAAGGGTTTTAAGTGATTTAGCAGCCGTGTTGTCTGTGTTCGAACCAGCTTGCCTGAAATCGTCCGTGTCTAGATCAGTCAGATTTTAATATAATATGTAGCAAACAGATGTCGTAATGCATGGATCGCATGCATATAAGTTCAAATCGAAAGGAAGGAAGGGTAGGCCTATATTACAAGTGTCAAACAAACCTTAACACAGGGCTCTGGAACTAGGTTTTGAACTTCTTAGCCCAAGAGATTCATTGCTGAAGTCGTCAAAACTACAATCCTACGTGCAAAATCGTCTTGACTGCATATAATAAGAAGCAATAGGCTTCCCAATATATGCGGTCGCGCCTCAGATCTTTGGCCCTACGTACACGGTCTATAGATGGGTTAATTTCGTCAGTCGTTGGTGCTGCTTTGATCTAGGTTTCCTGGAGAGTTACTATGTAAATTAGTAATTACAGTTACATACAATTGTAGATAGGTATTGATAAATTCTTATTTAATGCCTTTCATATTAAATTCCACCATATTTTCAGTTTTGCGTATCGCGGCCTAATTCTATGTTCTGTCAACTGTTCACTCTCATCCGGTTCAAAGCCTCTAGACAAAACATGGTTCAACTTGTTTACCCACAGTAAATAATAGCAGCATGCTTTGTTAGCTGGGTTTTCTCAGTTCTTCACTGTCGTTCGGTTCAAAACCACCTAGACTCACCTGCTTCAACTTGCTTACCCACCAGAGCCTTACTTCTGGTTGTCCTTACCGATCAGATTACGACAGTGCTTATCCAACATGCATTGTGATCTCCGCACTACAGAAGTAAGAGATTATATTAGATTTGTAGTAGCACTTGAATCAGTTTAGTTTAGCCATGTCCGTTATCAGAATTTCCTACACATGTAGGCCCTATTTTGCATTTTATCACAGTGCAGAACATTATAACAGAAAACATAATTGGACATGAATGTAATTTTTACGAACCTGAAGTTCACTGGGAAATATCAGTTCTTGCTTACTGGAATCATCGTCGGCAGCAGGACAGCAAATAACTTTTGGACGCGATTCCTCCTACAAAGTTTGTCATTCAATTGCTCATTCATGACATTGTTTCAAATGCTGTCTTCAGACATGTATGTTTATGTTCGGTATGGTGGTCTTTTGGTAGCACTCTTCGCCTGCACACAGTCATGGGCGGCGATCTAGGGGGGCCGAGGGGGACATGTCCCCCTACCTCTAAGAGTGGGGGGACACGCCATACATTTGCCCCCCCCCCATTTTGAAAAAACACCAAAAAGGCCAAAAAATGTAATTGCGCGTGAGGGTTTTCACAGGCTTTTGACCAGAAGAGGTATAAATTCAATTTCTGAGCAGAAGTGTCCCCCGGAAAATTTTCAAGAAGTCAAGTTCGAGGGGATGAATTTGCGAAAAAGGGAGACCCGAAAAACGATGTAAAAAGAGGTCAATGACTGAAAAAAGGTCATCAACTTTTTTTGGAGATGAATTCGTAGAAAAGTGTAGAATTTTTTGTGTGGAGATGAATTCCTAAGAAAGTAAAAAAAAAATTTCGGGACATGAATTCCTAAAAAAAGGTCATCGACCAGACCGTGGCCGACTTTGCCCCCCCACCTCTCAGACAAGATCGCCGCCACTGAACACAGTAATGGTGGGTTTAAATCTATTGAGTGTACCTTGTATGACAATCCTGGAAAACTCGTTCACTCATAATTATGTCTGTTAGCCAACATCGGAAATTGGTACCAGCATCAACTGAACAAAAAATTGACAAGTCCAGCAATGCACTGTATCTTTAGTTTTGTCCATTATAGCTAAGGTTCCAACGAATGGGAAACAGAAGTCTCTTTATGTTCCACTGGAGATGTGGGAACTTCTTTTAAAATTGAGGTAAGTTCAATCGATATGATGATCAATATTGGTTATCTACACATGGAAATTTGCTTCTATACTTTCTGAGAAATTGAAGACACATTACAAAGGACAAGTTCACAAGTTTACATAAATGTAGTGTAACGTATATCTCCTATACTTTTACAGGTCACAGAAAAGGAAGACCAGCTCATATGTAGGCCTACACCGACGTTATATCAAATCATGTACACAACTGTCAGGTTGTGTGATCCATGTCGGCGCCACGTCAGTCTGTGATGAAGTTGTGTCAAAATTGAAAACTGGAGGCGAAACATTAGTAACAAACATCAGTGACAAGGTATGATTATATGAATGGGAAAAAATGTATTAATAAAACACTGAAGAGAAAACAACAGCCACAAAATTATAATTATAAGAAATTGATTATACCAGCTGCTACCTAATTTTCTCTAACCAAAAGCTAATTAATATTCAATATTATATAATATGTCTATTAATATTTAAAAGTATAGCATTTGGAAATCCAGAAAATCAACCTTTGGCTGGTTTTTGCAGCACTTTTCTCCCATGGGGCATTTTGCGACCTGAAGGAAAAAGAAACAAATTACACAAATACAACAAAATTAAATATCTTAATAACACTAAGATATCTTATATATCTTTATGCCGTGCTGTGCAACGTGCGCCCGCGGTCTGATTTTAAATGGCCCGCCGGAGCTCGATAAATTTTGGAATTTGTGCAAAAAATGTTTAAGGAGCAAAGTCACTGGCCTACTTGTATAGTTATCTGTGGGTAACGTGGCTTATCATGTGACAATGTGAACACAAAATCTACCTACTCAATACCAACCGCAAATGAAAAAATTACAAGCACAATTCAAAGCCAAATATCTCACCAAAAATGAGCTTGAACGTTTATTGATATACTTTTTTCCGATGAGCTATTATAAAGCATGCCATAGATGCCAATGATTATTCTTTATGATTATTGCATAATTATTGCCATAAAATTTTTTAATACAGGTAATAATTTTCAATAAATTTTAGTCCTTGCTTTTGAGTTTACTGGTGCGCCCCTCAGCTTCAAGAATAATTTTTCGGTGGCCCACGGTATCAAAGAGGTTGGACGCCTTAATGGTAGAATGAGAATCGTAACTAAGTAAATTTCTTAAAGTTTCGTTTGATTTAACTCTTCGTGTGCACTTCAAAGTTACAAAGCAGAAAGCAGATGATCAATATCAGCTGATAGCAGATCGCTTTACATCACCCAGAAAATTTAAATTTTTATGTTTCCCATTTGACTGAAAGAAGAAGTGCAGCCAGCTAACCAACTCGAGATGCAGCCAGAAATAAAATGAATCCTTCATTGATTACTTAAAAAAAAGAAATACATTATATACCGGTACATAAATAGTTCATGAATAAATGAATGTTTCCCTTACGTTTGAAAAGTTTCTGAATGAGTCCAGAATCGGCCTGTAGCCTGTGCATCGACAAAGATTACCTGTTCAATCAACAGAACCAAGAACCATTTAGTAGTCTATACCTTGTCACAGCTTTATATTTGATGTTGTTCCGTAACACAGAAACGACAAGCGTGTAATAAAAGTTACTGGGAAACCAATGCAGCTCGTCGTTAAAGCGTTAAGGGGAAGTGATAATGATGATTCTGTAGCGTACACAGATACATGCATGCTTGACTTCTCTTGCTTTATTCCTCGCACAACAATAAAACTGTTACAAATACATATACATAACTAGGCTTCAACCTTATTCAAAGATAACCCATTAACTGATAGAAAAAAAGCTTTTAAGAATTTGCAAAGCATGTAAATATCTTTATGAAGTACCTTGCAGCGCATGTTCAATCTGGAGTTCACTTGGTGCACATGCACCATTACCTCTCAGGAGTGCGTACATTGCCATGACCATACCAGGAGTGCAGAAACCGCACTGAATGCCATGGTTAGCCACAAGCCGCTCCTGTAATCAATCCACAAAGCATTGAAATGGAAACATATCGAAGCAGCCTTACATTGAACACAAAAAATGAATCATATGAAGTTGCAACACACATCCTTATGAGAAACATGTCCAAGATCGGTTTGGAATGTCACCTTGGCATTGGATTATCGCCAACTAATGTTCAAGGCAGTGGACAAAGTTTAATTTAATTTAATTTATTTACTTTTATAGCACTGTAGTCATAATGCAATCATAATGCATAATGCATAAGGTAGGGTCCAGTGAAAATGAAATCGCAAATCATAATCAGTTGTAGACGACTGGTCAGAACCTGCTGGTTCAAGCATACCAGAAGTCAAGCTACATCTGGTAAGCAGGGTAAAGCTGGTGAGCTTTTAGGTAAGGGAAGTTAATCATACATTTCCTTTATACTACCAGTGATGGGCACTTTAAGCTACTGTAGTTACTATTTACTAGTTATAACTACTTTCAAGTAGTTAAGCTGTAGTTATAACTACGTTTAATAAATAGTAGTTACAATGTGGTTAAACTACTTATGCGGTAATTATGACCCCATTAGTTAAGTGTTTTTCTTTAACTCCATTCATATTATAATTTATTATTGTAACATTGTAATAGATTTCATAAGAAACGGCAATGATATGACACAGAGGCATCGCAATCTTTCTAAATGAAAAATATATAGAGATCGCATCTCATTAGTTAATTTTTCCTTCGTCTACTCCATTTTGGAATCAATGACAGATGTTGAAATCTTCGTTTTGTTTTCTTACATTTGCGCTATGAGGCCTATTGTGACTGCAATGGATATTTTACAAAGAAGACTTGCTACTTTGGTCATATTATTGCAACTGTTCTTGGCCTAAAGTCAAAACTCGACAAAAATACAGAACAAGTAATGGCACCTCTAGTAAAAGCACTTTCTGCAGGTTTCAACAAGCGATTTTGCGACGAGTTGGTTGACGACGAACACATGACTGCATCCATGTTGATACCTCAATTTAAATTGAACTTTACTCCTGAGCATTACAGGCTAACCGTGAATGGTAAACTTGTTGCTTGTGTTAAGAAGGTTAAACCTCGAGATGAATGAGGCAGTTGTGGGTGAAAATTTGTCCAATTGCAGTCAACAAGGCCAAGATACAACCACAATTAATAATGATGATCTGTAGCCTACAACTATCTTTACTCGTCTGATCAACCTTTACAAAGCTGCACAGTGGAAAGAGAAGTTGCCGAATATTTAGCCTCGAAGAGTGCCGACGTCACCAGCCTGAAGGCCTTTCCAGACGTTACTTTGGATTTCCCAAAAGCCAATTTCACGCTGCCTATTAGTGCAGCCGTCGAGCGCCTATTTAGCGCTACAAGCTTGACTCTTGCCCCAAGGAGCTGTAACATGTCAGACACCTTGTTCGACAAGATGGTGTTTTGATGATGTAGATCTTATAGGAAATAATGAATATGTTTGGCTAACTTTAGCAAAGTAACAACCAATTATTTGTTTTAGTCCATATTAAGAAGAAGAAGAGGAGGAGGAAGAGGAGGAACAAGACGAGGAGGAGGAAGAACTGCAATCTCTTAAGCTTGCCATGAGGCAGCCATGAGTACGAAGTGTTAGCGACTTCATTTTTTTTAGCCTCGGCATATGAAGGCGGATGGCCAGTCCTCTCCGTCGCCGTCTCGTCTTCCCACCGACACTGTACGGTCAGTGTAGGCTACTCGTTATAGCTGATTTGGCTAAAGGGGTGCAGGTGGAGCAGAAATCTCGAACCAAATTTCTGACCCCAGTCCATATGAACATTGCTACAAATAATGTACATTACAGGCTCTAGTACTTTGATATGACTTAGTTGAATATGTTTGCCTTGTTAAAAATTGTTTTTGTGCCTATGTAGCTAAGAAAGTAGTTAACTATAACACTGGTAGTTAAAGAAGTAGTTGTAGGCCCTAATAATTTATCTACTGAAGTACCGGTAGTTAAAAAGAAGTCATGAATACTTTCTTGACTATAGTAGTTAGAAAAGTAGTTTAACTACTGCTGAAGTAGTTAGTGCCCATCACTGTAAAAAGCTAACGAGACGTAAAATTTAAATGTAGTCACTGCACGTTTGTATAGAGCGACCGTATGGCCTCGACTCTGCCCAGTTGTCAATGAATTGATCGGGTGAGATTCTTCACCACCGCTGCCTGTTTAAATAGGAGCTACGCCCTTTGAGGTCCATTCATAAGGACTGTGCAAGACCAAGATTTAAATCTCTTAAATAAGCCACAATGGGGAGGCGCACCTGGATGCGCTAACATAGAGGCACATGAAATGTACGCTCTACTGGTTCCAACCAATATCGGTAACTGGCAGAGATCATAAAAGATGTTTTCAAATTCTCCAGACCGTGTAGGTAGCCTACTACAAAGAAGCATCAACACACCTTACGTTCTTATTATTTTCTGTTTTCCTAGTTTGGTATTCAGGTGCTCTTGTACCTGACTGCGGTTTGTCAACCTGATTGATAACAAACGAGCATATATACATACCTAAAGCTGGCGTTATTCAAATGAAATTCACAGTACTCACCACATCTCATGTAGGCTAACATAACGGACCTCAAGTTCGTCAAGTGCATACATTCATTATTCATGCCAGGCACCATCAACTGATTGCAAATGTGGGTTATAACCTCCTATATCGTAGATTCCTCTATGGTAACGGTTTACCAGAAGTTCAAACATACCTGAAGCTGGTGAAGTTTGGTTTTAGTGCTGCCAAGTGCTTCAACGGTTGTGATTGCCAGACCATGCAACAAACAGATTGGTAAGATACACGCATTTACAGCATTGTGTCTGAAGAACCAGATTGTCAGAACAAACTAACATGGCAACGGAGACAATGTGCAACTAAAAAGCGAACTATACAAGTACATATCTCACTTTGATTGCAGACTGGTAAATTCGCAGGAATCACAAGTAAATGTTCTGCCTCTAGAAAATGTTTTCATTAATCACAATTTGGTTTAACGTAATGTAATCGAAGCTCCAAATTGGTCTAACGTGATGTATGTTGTAATGATGTAAAGTACATTACAGGGCAATTCAAATTTTTCGATCTGAGGTTATTGTTAAAGCTCGAAGTGTGCTTTGTTTCGTCTGGTGCCACTAATGTAACTGCAAAATCTAAATGAAAATTTATAAAAGTCACTCAAAGCAAAGCACAGGGCATTAGCTTACTCACAAATCAACTAATAAGCCTGGTGCAAAAATGAGTAATAGTAATCACATTCTGAGGACACTCGCATTTATTTCAGTCATATATGGGACTTTGTTCTAATATGTTGATAGTGACGGAAAAGATACATGATCTTTGAAGCGGAACGGTCAATCCAGGAGACCATAACGGTGCAGCTGCCACATCTTCCCTCTCCGCAGGACACCTTCGTACCAGTCAGCTTCACTGGTTCACGAAAAGTCAAGGCAGATCCACTTCTATTTTGTTATATTACTATTATTATTATTATTATTATTATTATTATTATTATTATTATTATTATTATTATTATTATTATTATTATTATTATTATTATTATTATTATTATTATTTATTTTATTCTTATGTTATTTATGAAATTCTATTATTTTTTTATTTTTTAAAATTTATTTCGGATATTTCTATAGCGCCTACTCAAGTCTACTACTACTCAGGGGCGCTCCCGACTACAGCATTTGAAACTGTGCCGGAATTTTCACGCCGAAGCGCCACGAGCAATTGCGAGTGAAGGACTTGCCCAAGGTCCGTACGCAGCGGCTAGAGTGGGATTCGAACCTTCAACCCTCCGATCACAAGGCGCCGAACTTACCACTGAGCCACCACGCCCGATTATCTTTACTCATTGATTATTTCTGTAATCAGTTCAATTATCACGTCTTCATAATAGTCGTCACTGATGTCATCACCAAGAACAAAATAATTGTCATTGTTATCATCAACCACAATTGCTTTATTTCACATTTTTACTTAAAAACCCGTCGCCATCGTCAAAAATGATATTATCACATATGATATCATAAATCATTATTTAGTACTCACTAAAATCCTGAAACTATAAGACCACACATCTAAAAGACCATATTTTTGAGAAGTTGTTCGATTGGGATGTGTGACTTATGCTCAAAGGATACAGTTGTTACGTAAGTAGTCCACAAGTAAAGTGTTTGGACACGGATTTGTTTCAGTTATCTGACAATACAGAAAATAAAACCGAATTAATATTCTCATCTATTATTCGAAATGCCACATCAGGAAAGAAGCTTCAACTAAATTGTTGAAGGTACAGCTCTGTCACTTGACAAAGGTTCGTCGAGCATGGCTAAGCTTTGTCTGATGGTGATGCATGCTACATCACCATGAGATACAGACGTGTCTTGCTGGAACAAGCTTAAACATAAGTTCCCATAAGTAACATTTATGCTACACAGAACCATATGCATATGTAATGTAAATCTCCGATAAGCTTACTTCCCAGCGTCACACAAAAGCCACGCCAAGGATCGATACTAGTTTATTCACCTGCGCAAGACGATTACCAATGATTGAGTGTATGTGGTATTTTTCGGACGACACCGAGATTGTAGATGGAAACTCAGCAAATATGGTAATCTCTATGTTCCTTTCGCACGCACCGATACTATACAGGAGCGCGATTTCTCCGTGGTTGTACCCACAACTTGGAACTGATTCATCCTGAGTTGCGGTCTCGTCCTCGAGACTCGTCTACCGCTTTCTTCTCTGTTCTAAAGACTGTCCCCTTTCGCCGGAGTCGGGCTGGGGGCGCCTCTGAATAGTTGCCTTGAATGGGCGCTATGTAACTGCGTAAATGATTGATTGATTGATTGATTGAATAATAATAATAATAATAATAATAATAATAATAATAATAATAATAATAATAATAATAATAATCTCCTTTTTTTAATTCAAACTGACAAACGCAGTACGATTACATTGAAACATGCTAGTATAATACAATCTTAACTAAACACACGGTTTGGTAGCCATGCAAGGCGTCGCCCTAGAGGGGGTTACGCTTTAATGCTCTCCTGGCCATGGGTGTTACCACTACTCTATCCCCCCCTCCGCGTATACTAATATACGTCTGGATGGTGTTTTGGATTCTGCTGAAAGTGTTAAGTCTTGCGTGTCGAAAATTGTTCGGACCTTACCTTTTTGCCATTGACATAGAAGATCAAAGCAGACATCTTTCCCCGATTTTTCAAATCAACACCTAAAATTTCAAAGAGGAAAAGCAATTAGCCAGTAAAAGCACCAGTGCCAGTAAAACGGCTGGTAAATACCGAAATTTGCAAGGATATTCTACAGGGTGGGCCAAAAAAGTAACCCCTACATGTTTTTGCTAATATTTCGGCGAATTGTAGGAATTATATTTAAATCAAGTTTTACTGGCTGAAAGGTAATTCATATTTACGTATAACAGCCAAATTTCAACAAAATATCTCGAATAGAACCAAAGTTATACCACTTTTACTGAGTCCACCCACTGTTTTTTGATGATCCAAAAACATGTTACGCAACAAAAAGTAATAAAAACGATTTTATTGTCATATCTGAAATTATTGGTAGTATTGCGGCCAAAAGTAAGAATTTTTAAATCATTAAAATGTAATTATTATTATTAGTATTCAGAAAAGATACGGGGCACCAGCGTAGCTGCACTTCACTGTGGCGTCATTTAGCAAGAAGACAATCAATTTGATAAATAAACAATTTTTCAGATTAATAATTTCAAAAGAATCAAAAAGTGCAAGGTGTTAGTGACAAACAAAATGCATTTTGTTGATGAAAAGTCGAAGGTGAATGCTGCATGTTACTTTTCTCGACTGCTTCCAGAATTAATTTCAGATTGCAATCATCTGCTACCAGCTGGATTCATCTTTCAGCAAGACGGCGCACCAGCGCATGCTGCTCGTCTCACGCAAGAATGTCTCAATGTCAATTGCCCTGGTATCATTGAGAAGGATAAATGGCCCCCAAACTCTCTGGATTTGAACCCACTGGATTACGTGTGGGGGAGCTATGCTGGAGAAATACCACAATCTGCAACCATAGCCAAAAACGATAAGAGACTTGAAGGTCGCATTGGAGTCAATATGGGAAGATTTACTTCTGGAACCTATCAACAAGGCCATCAAAAACTTTACAAAGAGACTCGGAACATGTGTGGGTACTGGTGATGGACACATTGAACACAATTTGTGAAGCAATAGCAACTCTGTTTGACACAAATTATTTCAGATATGACAATTAAATCGTTTTTATTACTTTTTGTTGCGTAACATGTTTATGGATCATCAAAAACCAGTGGGTGGACTCAGTAGAAGTGGTATAACATTGTTTCTATTCGAGATATTTTGTTGAAATTTGGCTGTTATACGTAGATATGAATTACCTTTCCGCGAGTAAAACTTGATTTTTTTGGCCCACCCTGTACATCTGGTTTCTAATCTACACAGCATGCAGGACGTCCTATGCACCTCTCTGCGTGAGGTTGCCGATTCGCACACATTCATTCATTCGTTCATTCATTCATTCATTCATAACGGACATCTATATAACGCCTCTTCAAGGAGAACTACTCAGAGGTGCTCCCGACTCCTGCACGGCTGAATAGAGCGGTCTTAAGGTGAGAAAAGAACGTGGAAGAAAAGGTTCTGGGAAGTAAGCGGAGCGATAAGGGAAGGCTATTCCAGGTTAGAGGGCCCACCACCGAGAAAGCACGATGCTGCCTGGTAAAGGTACGGGCAAAAGGAACAGAGAGCAGGCCCTGCTCAGACGAGCGAAGGGAGCGAGAGCCCCGCGGGCTGAACACGCAGAGCTCGCGGAGATAGAGCGGAGCAAGGCCAAGCAGGCAGTGCCAGACTAAGGCAGCCAACCTATACGTAATAGGCTGCTCAAGAGTGAAGAACATCAAGCATGTAGCTCGAGACATGGCCAAATTTGGGTATGCGACCAAGGAGGCGGGCTGCGGAGCGTAGGACCCGATCCAAGCATCTCAGACGGGTAGCAGGGAGAACAGCATAAAGTGAACAACAGTAATCAAGTCTAGACGTGACAAAGGAGTGGATAAGTGTGGATATAGCAGAGGGAGTAAGCGAGCGAGCGACAGTACGCAGCTGGCGCAGTTGGTAGAAGCAATCACGGCTAAGGTGACTGATATCATAATTATTGGGAACATATGGTGGCTTATTTCAAAGATTTTAATCTCGGGCTAGCACCCATTCAGTGGTGGTAATCGAGGGATCTCATACGGCCAATTGATTGAAAAGTGGGCAGGGTCAAAGCCATACGATCGCTCAGAGGCGTCTACACTATAGAAACCTTGGAGCAAATGCTCCATCCAAGAAACAGGGGGGGATCTGTCAGTGTGAGCCACCATTTTAGGGGGAGGAACGGGAGGGGAAGAAGAAGGGGAAAAAGACGTTGCTTCAATGACTTAGGGGCGATCGCTGTAGAAACGTGTACAGTTACATTTTAAATTTACACTCTTGCAGTGAGAGAAAGGCAATAGGCCATACGTGACGTTGTGTTATAAATCAAATTTCAACGCCAGCCCTCTTACAAGAGAACAAAATACGAGAATGCGTTGTCTCGTAGATGATAAAAGGAACATGTAAGCACCTATATTGATTCATCTTTACGAGCGTCTCCATAAAAGAAACCTCTGCGTCAACATGTTTGCCAACATGCAGCTACTGAATCTTGTATTCAGGCCAAGAGTTGTCTTTACGCCAACCTAGCTTGGACCCTGGACCCAAAGACACGATGAGTTTTCGATTGTATTCTTACGTATAAACTCAATTCCCATAGCCATCATCTCCCAAAATCGTTAGTAGTACAGCGGCATAGCTCCGATATATGAAGTGATTGTGCATTTTGTGATACAAGCATGAGATTTGGCACAGACATCATACATAGTAGTACTAAGAGATATAGATATTGGGCCACGCTGAAATATTATTTTTTGGCGGGAAAAAATGGCGGGAAAAAATAAAATATGAATTTTTCATAATTTTGGGAAAGTGGTCTGCAAATAAGATTTAGGACCGTTTTTGCTTAATTGGTTTTCAATGTAGATTTTGGTTTCCATTTGGATTTTTAATAAATTACTCGATTTTTATTTATATTATTAAAATATTACAGTTTAAATTACTATTGTTGTTGCAGCACAACTAATAATGTCTATACGGGTCAATACATGGCTCAACTCCCAAAAAATTTATATAAAAGGATTCTCAGTAGATTTTGTTACCATTTGGTATGCTTATTAGCATCGCAAAAGTCTACTCTATTCTGACCATTCGAAAAGGGTCAATTTCAAGATGGCGTCCAAGATGGCTGCCGGGAGTTAAAATTGTCTATATCTCAAGCACTATTCAACCTAGAAAGGTGGTTTTGGTGTCTAACCGTAAGGTTTATTCCTCAGTGTTCACATTGTATTGTACACATGTTGAAATAACTTTAATCACTTTCTGTATATTCAAGATGGCGTCCAAGATGGCTGCCGGGAGCTAAAATTGTCTATATCTCAAGCACTATTCAACCTAGAAAGGTGGGTTTGGTGTCTAACCATAAGGTTTATTGCTCAGTTTTCAGTTGAAATAACGTTACTTAATATATCATTTACTGACAAATTCAATGGTCATACAGTTTACAGCTACATGTATTGCTTACACATACAATTAGTCACTACTCATCGTCATCGTCCGACTCCTCTGGAAGGAACTTTTTATGTGGATTGTCCATTTTTTAACTTGGCACTGTCCACAGGCAGGTAGTCCATTTCTTCTACAGCCTTTAAAAATGTCAAGGTTCAAGGTTCAAATAAAAAATGAAGTTAAAATCAACGTTACAAACTTTCAAGGTTTAAATCAAATTTGTGGGTTTTTTTCTTTTCAAAATTTTCTCTAATATGTTTCTTAGGAATCATGGTTACATTTGAAACAGTTGAAATAGAATGTATGTATTCATCTACAGATCTCTGCGTGTTGAACAGTCACCTTCACAGACACATAAAACAGTATTTTGAAGTGAGAGCTTCCTGCAAGAACATCTTTTTACACAATCCTTCTTGCACTTGCAGGTCGTGGATGCTTCCTGTAGAGTTGTCCAGTTAGGCTCGTATGTGTTATCATCAGCCTTTGTCCAACCCCATATGGTTGGAGATGGCAACTCAGGATTTGGTAGCAGAATCTGCCCCCACACGAGGCTTTTTGGCAAAGTGCCCCTTGATGTGTTGCTCCAAAGCTGCCTTCATTGGTGGGATTAACTGAACATTGCATTTCCTGGCAAACAACTTTTTCCGTGCTTTGTTGATGTCCGAATGTGTGCTTGTGCGGTCATACATAAGTATCACAAACCTTTCGATGGAATGGAAGACATCAACTAGTATTGCAGATGCTGTACATGATACTTTAAGCAAGGCACTTGTCAGATCTGGATAAGCAGTCCAAATGGGCCAAGCGGTTTTCTTACCATGTCCAGACAAACTGGACACAGTGTCACAGCCTGTCAATGCGTGAAACATTGGCAATGCTTCTGCCCTCTCTGGTCCAAGGCCAGGAGCAATTTCATGAGCTGCTAAGTACCAGAAATTCCTTCCAACTTCAAAAGCGAGCCATATTTTATCCTCCGGTGCCAGTGTTTGTGCAACAGAAACAGCTAGTACCTTTGCACGTTCAATTCTTGCAGTGCTTTTAAGGACTCCGCTTTATAAGTGTCCCATACTATATCCACGCGTGTAGCACTCGGGAGCTTTCCATTGATAAAAGGAATGAAAATGTGTCTGGCATACTCATCGAAGTTCTTGAATGCAGCTGGTTTCAACATGCGTACAATAGCAGCACCGTCAAGAATTATATTTATCGCAACAGGAGCATCCAGCTGGGCATGCGATAGATTTTCGAACCACGCTCTAGAAGAAATGGACTACTATGTACTTCTGCCAAGCACGCTCTAGAAGAAATGGACTACTATGTACTTCTACCTGTGGACAGTGCCATGTTAAAAAATGGACAATCCACATAAAAAGTTCCTTCCAGAGGAGTCGGACGATGACGATGAGTAGTGACTAATTGTATGTGTAAGCAATACATGTAGCTGTAAACTGTATGACCATTGAATTTGTCAGTAAATGATATATTAAGTAACGTTATTTCAACTGAAAACTGAGCAATAAACCTTATGGTTAGACACCAAACCCACCTTTCTAGGTTGAATAGTGCTTGAGATATAGACAATTTTAGCTCCCGGCAGCCATCTTGGACGCCATCTTGAATATACAGAAAGTGATTAAAGTTATTTCAACATGTGTACAATACAATGTGAACACTGAGGAATAAACCTTACGGTTAGACACCAAAACCACCTTTCTAGGTTGAATAGTGCTTGAGATATAGACAATTTTAACTCCCGGCAGCCATCTTGGACGCCATCTTGAAATGATACAGAAAGTGATTAAAGTTATTTTAACTGAACACTAAGCAATAAACCCTACGGTTAGACACCAACACCACCTTTCTAGGTTGAATAGTGCTTGAGATATAGACAATTTGGAGTTGAGCCATATATTGACCCGTATAGACATTATTAGTTGTGCTGCAACAACAATAGTAATTTAAACTGTAATATTTTAATAATATAAATAAAAATCGAGTAATTTATTAAAAATCCAAATGGAAACCAAAATCTACATTGAAAACCAATTAAGCAAAACGGTCCTAAATCTTATTTGCAGACCACTTTCCCAAAATTATGAAAAATTCATATTTTATTTTTTCCCGCCATTTTTTCCCGCCAAAAAATAATATTTCAGCGTGGCCCAATATCTATATCTCTTAGTACTACTATGTATGATGTCTGTGCCAAATTTCATGCTTGTATCACAAAATGCACAATTGATTTGCTATGCCGATGTACTATAGGGGATTCGCGTCTTTTGCGATTGATATCCCAGACCCTCACAACTTTCATCCAAGTGGACCTTCGTGGACTTCTGGTTTACGACAAATTACTAAATATTTCTATTGCCTACATTTTTCCTTGCCGTATTCCAACTAGCTGAACAAATTTATTACGTTTGCCGGCATCTGAAAACCACAGCGACAAGCTGCAAATAGGCTCAAGCATCCTTTTTAACTTACAATGATAAATTATCTCATTAATGAATAGAAGTCTTTGAAAGCGTTCGTCAACTGACAAGAAAATTACGGGTTAACGTACGTTGAAGTGTCGTCGACAATCTCCAATTCTGAAGAGTTCAGGCGTCGCAATGCGTTGTTCTTTAACCTTCGTTGAAAAATGTGCTACTCCTGGCCTTTGACAGTTGGCCTACCATGCAGTCATCCGCTCAAGGCGTTTAGGCCGTTGTCTGAAAACGATCAAACTTATTGCTAACACAAAGTCAATCATTTGTCGACGATCGACAGAATACCTTTCACTGTCGATGTATACATCTCCACACCCACGCCCACACCCACCCACACACGCCCACACCCACACCCACACCCACACCCACACCCACACCCACACCCACACCCACACCCACACCCACACCCACACCCACACCCACACCCACACACACACACACACACACACACACACACACACACACACACACACACACACACACACACACACACACACACACACACACACACACACACACACACACACACACACACACACACACACACACACACATATATATATATTTACGAGCGCTGCGTCAAATCAGGTCAGTTGTCCAGATATATCAAATGGAGATCCAAGTCCGGTTGTGCCAGACATGCCATGGCAGAAACAGGATTCAGAGGAGCTTCTAGAGTCAGGAGAGCTTCAAAAGCGGGTATCGTTTAGGTCAAGCATGAGTTGAGCATAAATATAACTGCCAAATAGACTTGAATCTCTATTTGATATCTCTGAAGAAGTCCTCTGACTCGACACAGCGCTCATGATTGAGCTGGTGCCCTGCGCTTAGCTCTAACTGGCACTTTAGAAATTATAAGAACTTATGGTTACGACGATTGCTATATATACGTATAAGAACATAGTGAATAAGCTGCTTCCCGCGATTTCGCTCTTTTGGCACTGCATAAATTTCGAGATTACCATTTGCGTACAACTGTTCCTACATTATTTCCGAGCTAAGCATAATGTAAAAGACTTACGTTTGAGAGACTACCGACTGCCGACTGAAAATAACACGGAGTACACGTAGACGCTCAGCAGGCTGACAGGTCTTGAAGCCTGAGAAGACATGAGAGTACACTGTCATTTGACACTAAACACCTAGGCATACGTATGTCGGTGGCTTGACGAAAAAAATAACTACGCGGCGCCCAGTGCCATATTTGCCATAGAAATAAACGAAGCCGGTTTTGTAAACACGGCCGTCTGGTTTATTCTGACCCAAATATGCAGTAGTGCGAAGCATGCATGTTCACATTAGGCCTACACAGCCCATTCCTTAGCCCACCGTTCCCATTTAATTTCGTTTGCTTCTACGCAAGTTGGAATGTCTACATTTAAAGATTTAATTCAATGCTGCCCATGTGATCAATGTCATTATCTGATCAACTTATGAACTTATCAATATTTGCGCTGAAAATTCCTCATTGTTGTACTGCAGCCAGCGCAAGAGTTCGCCAACAGTCCAATAATAATAATAATAATAACGTCTTTGAGGCTTTACTAGTCGGCCAGATCTTATGTGATAGGTCAAATGCTCATGACTTTGTCTCACCACTTCCAAAGGCGATAATTGCAGGCAACTCTTCTCTATTTCTGTCACGTTTCTATGTGCCATTGTCCGTTTTCACAAATTGCTAATCGCGCTTTGGTGTACAGACATTCTAATAAAAAGCAAAGTGAAAAAGTAAAATTACATCCTAATGATAAATGTTACGAGCATCTGGAATTCGCTCCAGAATTGGTATTGTGACCGCCAACTTCAGCTTAGAATGTTCCTCTGTCTTTTGCATCACACGATCCGCAGAATCTTGTCTCGAAAGATGATCGCAGCTCTGATCATATTTCTGTCACGTCGCTATGTGTCATTGTCCCTATTCACAATTATACGATCGCAGGCCTACTGGTTGGTCCTTGGACTGTACTCGGATCTCATCGACGCCCGGCATTCAGTCACTCGAGCTGTAATATGTCAAAAGAAAGTTAGAACTATTCAAAAATAGTTAATGTCCACGTCAACAGCCTTTCTTGACTTTAGGCGAACATGTACGTATCGTTAAACTCTGGATCCGTCCAGTGTTTAATCTAGTCCCCTCTTATGGAGGGGGGGGGGGACAAGGTTTCTGGAAATATTTAAAAAAAATTCATCCGTGTTCCAAGATCAAACTTTTTCGGGAATATTATCTTCCCAAAAAAGTTGATGACTTTTTTTAGTCATTCCTCCCGCAAAACGTGAAACTTTCATCGCTTTCTTTCGGGAATAACCCCTGAGAAATCTGACGACCTTTTTTCAAGAATTCATCTCTCAAAAAACCTTCCTATATCTTACTCTTTTATTTGTATTCTTATATTACTCCACTCTGGGGGACCTAACATTTTTCCTGGGGGGATTTGGGGATTTTCCTCCACAAACACGTGTCTACATTCATATATTGCCGGCCTCTGGGGGATACATCAATCCTGGGGGAAATTCCCCCCCCCAAAAGACGTCTAGATTAAACACTGGATCCGTCCATATTGCATTCGCAACAAAAGCTAGCGCTCGTGAATAAGTTCAGCGTTCGTGAAAAGCTAATTCCCTGGGCTTAGCTTTCGAGTAGCGCCTTAGAAATTTGAAGTTCACAATTACAATTCAGTTTGTGGCAACTGCACATAAACTCCATAGCCTTTCTTCAGATCCACAAGAGGCAAAGTTCCGTGATTGTACGTCTTCTTTGCTGTAAACGTTTTACATCCAGTCGTTCCTGCACTTCTGTAGCTACCTCCGTTGTACAGAAGCCGATTAACTCTCGGGGGTTTGTATTCAACGACCGTTGTGGGCGTATTTCACACTGAAGAATGGCACGCCAACGTTAGAATTGTCTATAGTATACACTTCTGACGAGTTGTTCTCACAATATGTACAGCTGCTGCTGTCTTGCTAACTGACCTTGCATAGCGAGGCGAGATTCCGATGTGTTTAAGGCCGCACACATAGGACAACATGCGAAATGCAGAACTTGGAAATTGAGGACCATTGACTGTGCTCAATATTCTGAAAATTCCGTAGCGGCCGAGATGTTGCATCAGTTACAACATTACATCGTTCGTTGTTGGATCTCGTTTAAAGAGAATTCCAAGAATTCACTGTTATGATGCACTGTCGTCATGAAAATTTAAAAAAAATGGCTGAAGAAGATCGGCAAACCCGACACCGGATGCGATATCATAGACACTCGATCTACCCTGCTGTGGTTACATCTAACTGACAGTTGCACTGCTGGACTGGTTGCTCAACCGCAAAACCGGTCGGTACAAAACTCCTCGACTCAACGCAACCACGAGTCTAAGCCGAGGTGTAAAACACGAGTCTAAGCCGAGGTGTCAAGCACGAGTCTTCACCATGGTGTGACTCATGAACCAGAGCCATTATTGCGATATCATGATCGTGGGCATAATCACTTGACTCACTTGAGGTTCTTCGTATAACAAAGACTAGGTCATTTCTATATCTCGAAAATTCCTGTTTGCACGCACCTCCTGATCTATTTCCTGCTCTTCTTCTGGAAAACCGAGTTCCATAACACTCCTCAGAACACTGGAACCCGAAACTTCTCCGCAATTTGTCTAAGGCGACGCTGAGTATCATCGGTCGCCGAGAGAATATCTGTTGCATCAGTATTGGCTATTTCCTCAAATGGTAGATATTTCACTGTCATAAGATGTGCCGAATATAGACTTCCTCGTCTCTATAGTCCGCTGAACAATTTTTGATTGTATTAATAGGGCCATAGGAAAACAATCTACTGCATGCATTACTGTTTCCTCGAGTCTAGCTCACCTCCAACGTAGAGTCCTACACTTGTAAGACGCATGCTTTGCCGTCTTTTAGCATTGGCCAGTAGCGGCTTTCGGAAGTTCATATCTAAGAACTTGTGATCGCTCACAACATGTATCCGATCCAGTACATATAATAAATATCTACAGAGCTCTCACATGCGAATACTATCGCTAACATCTCTTTTTCAATCTGCTCGACCTGTGAGAGAGTGCGTGAACCGAAAGCGATAGGCTGACCAGACGGCACTATTGCCGCTCAAAGTCCACTCTTACTCGCGTCGCATTGCACAATGATCGAGTCGTCAACATTGTAATATTTAAGCACTGTAGCATAATTTTCCGGTAGGCTTCCTCGTGTTGCTTGATCAAAAAGTGGCTATTATTATTATTATTATTATTATTATTATTATTATTATTATTATTATTATTATTATTATTATTATTATTATTATTATTATTATTATTATTATTATTATTATTAATTATTATTATTAGTGCCCGAGGTGTATAAATGATCCCTCGGGACTTAAAATGGCCCTGGCGAATTGTTACTATCTGGTTGGCTAAGATTCGTTAAGTTCTTGCAAGGAGAAAGTGCTTCGAAAGGCGACTACATGAATTCGTTGGATCGTAACGATTTTAAAAATCGCTCGATCATAAATCAGAGGATCATAACGCTTGAAAAATGATGGCGTGGATATTATTATTATTATTATTAGCAGTAGTAGTAGTAGCAGCAGCAGTGGTAGTAGTAGCTATTTATTACACCTATTATCTGCAGTGTTATCTCTTGAGGGCTCAAATTATGGGCGGTTTTACTACTACTATTTCTACTTCTTCACAAATGCAAAAACTTTTTATAATAAAAGTTTTTTCTTTTATTTTCTCAAAACGATGTAACATTCTGATACTCCGTTCAAGCTTAAATCCCTCGAAATATAGATTTGTTTATATTTTAATAAAGACCAAAACATTGGTGCACGAACTAAATATATTAAAAAATATAGGTCTACATAACAGATAATCACCGGAAGAACCCCTTTATAACACGCATCATTATAATGTAACTTCTGACAAGACAGTCGACAAGCTGGATTGCAAATTTAGAGTCCAGGTTCAAGCCTTTCCTGCAGAAGTCCCAAAGGAAGTCCTTCACTCGATCACAATCAATCGCTCCACACATTCAGATTTATAAATCCTGCAAACTCAATAAATGCAGTGTAATCATATTACTAATAATTGCTTATACATTTACTAAATGGCTAAAATAGTAATGAAATGTTACAGACTGTAACAGAAATTGTTCAATTGTTACTTCAGTAATACAGTTAGTCACTCAATATATAAAACCTACAGCAGTGCTTTTTTCTGGGAATAAAGGTTCCGGGACGGAAGAATAGGTTCCGGAACGGAACAATTGTGGGTGGGCTAAAATCCCGAGAAAAACGGGATTGGCGGTTGGGAGGGGTCTCAATAAACACTGAAAACAGTTCAAAACACTGAAATTAAATTTAAAAATAACTAAATTATTATTTTTATTATTAAAATAAATGAATTATTTTTAGTAGCTGAAAAAAGGTCCCGGAACGCCGTTCCGGCGCGTTCCGGCTGAAAAAAAACACTGACCTACAGTAATATTAAGTCATTCAGTAGGCCAATCTTAAAAATCGATATAACTATCAGCATATTGTAAATATCTATTATAGTCTGCTTACAAAGCATTTCAAGTAGATACAAAAGCGATATAATTAGGGCAGATTTTAAAATTTTTCTTTTTAATGCCATTTATATGAACTACTGAGCATGTATTTTAGCAGAAGCTTAATAAGCTCGTTAGACATCTCTACAGACACAACTAGTCAGAGTGTTTGAAGACATCTTCCGCTGAAACACAAACACGACCACAACAACCTCATTTATTTTTTCGTAGTTGGCTGGTTTAATTTTGGTGCATCTGTGCCACAAGCCAAACGAATCTTCTGAACAGTGGCTGGACTGTCGAGGACAAACTCCGACGGAAGTCCGGCTTCTTTTCGGGCAGCAGAAATTGCCGCTTGGATGGCAAAGAAAACTGAGCTACTCAGAAGCATCGGGGGTTCACCGATACCCTAAAAATGTACAGGAACGTCTGAAAACTTAATGAAATTAGAGACAGCAGATGTTGCATCATAACTTTATCAAATTTTTAGAGGCAACACCACTTCAGGAAGTGCTGCTTCGGAAAAGTGGTTGAGGCAATCAAAATTCCAAAACTTGCCATGCAAAATCACACCGTTTTAAAATGTAATTCCGAAACATTGTAAGTTTTTAGGTAGCCTATCAGTTTGCAATTCATCCTAACATAGCCACCAATTGATAAGCATGGAAGATGTTTATACTCACACCTATATTACCGGTGCATGTATACGAAGACTCTCAGCTGAGGGTAACAAATGTAGGCCCTACACAGAAACACCTAAGTTTTAATCTAATTTAACCTAATATAATTTGAAACATTATCAAAGTGCACGATGCATCAAAACTTAGTCGACAATCAATTTCCATTGACAAAGTCCAGTCAGAATATGATCAGACTGTGTGAACAACGCATCAAACATCAGTCCAATTTGAATTTCTAAACTGCGTCTATAATAGAAACTAATACTTGTTAAAAAAAATTAAGTAGTTGCAATACCTTGGACGAATATATGGCCATCGGGTTTCCCGCATCTTTGAGGAGAGAGACATTCATCTGAAGTGGAATTGAACCAGCGGTAGGTATGAGATATTTTCCTGCACCGATCGTCTGCAAATGACCATCGGGACCATAGCGATGCTCTTCCAAAGCATACAACCCAGTTCCCTGTAAGGTATATCACTGAAAGTTTGGCAAATGTTCTCCATAGGCCAGGGTAGAGTATACGCTCATTCATTTCACATGGATAGTGAAAGCTGAGAGAGAAGCAAAAGATGGCGAGCAGTCGCACAGTTCGACACATAACCGTGCAACATGACAGAGAACTTGAAGAAGAGGCATGGTTCTTGAGGTGAACGAATTTTAGGCTGAAGCATAGGCTTGACAACAGCAATCCAAAAAGTGAGCAACATCTACTAGGCTACACGATCAATCAATCAATCAATCAATCAATCAATCAATCAATCTATCAATCAATCAAGCACTTTCGTTTATTCTCAAGAGCAAGTTGACAAAGTCGCAACTTGTAACAGAATACAGCTAATTATCATAAGTAATAGTACACAAGTGGTTAGGAAATTATGTCTTTAGGCAATACAATATAGGTACATTGTTCAGTAGATGTTTTTAAATAATACTCGAGATATGAAATAATTACGATCAGCTTTAACGGGGAGGAGGAAATCATGAAGTCTAGGTCTCAGCTCATACCGTGAATGAGGTCGGATTGGGGGAATAGTCTATGAAGGACATGCATTTCATTTGTTGTTATTGCTGCAAATAGTCGGTCGTCCGCCTAGTCAGCCAGCTCTGCAGCAGTCGGCGCTTTCAAAACGTATTATGAGTTTCACATGATAACAAGACTAAAGCCCTAACGCACTGGCCCTGGTAGCTGCATTGGTTAAAGTAAACATGTCATGCGTCTCTGTGCGTGACGATTCTTCTATGAAACTGTTCTATGAAAGCCAGTTACAGTGCTTATTGTCGGCTTCGTTAAGAGATTTGAATTTCGGGCTAGCACTGTCTGTCTAGCTCTGTACACGGGTGTTACAATGGCATGATACCCATTCAAATGGGCAGCGGCTGTGAAGATCTCACCCGATCAATTCATTGAAAACTGAGCAGGGTCGAGGTCATGCAGTCGCTACAGAAAACGCGTACATTTACATGTAACGTGGTACCCCGAGAACGGGCCTCTAAATATTATTCTGGAAATATGGATCTTCCTTCTGTACTTAACTGCATATTAAACTTTTTATTCTTACAGGGAAACCACAGGAACAGTATGGATGCAAACGACTTTATTACAGAGATGAATATATGTTAATTGTTAATGTTAGGCGACATGGTATTTTGAATATACGGTCCGGTACTCTGGAATACTTTGCCGAGTGAACGCACCTATCTGCCAACACTGCACCAGTTTAAAAGCAAGCTAAAGGCGCAACTTATGTCTGCAATGTAATTGTAATAATTTCACAGTCTTTGCCATGTTAAACTAGGTGTAACTCTTTGGATTTGTGTGCTCAATGTTAAGCTAGGTGTAGCTGTTTGAAATTGCGTGCTCAACGTTACAAAACTGTTTAGGACTGTTTGCTCAATGAACTGTCAAATGAACTGGTTAAACGTCGTGTTTACTCTCTGTACAACTACGTTTACCATATTTGTCACTTGTAAAGGCATTAAGTAATACATTATGATCTATCGTAATAGTTAGAATGAGAAATAAAAAATTGTATTAGGGAGACCCTTCAGCGGAACTTGATGTTCCTTTTGGTTTACCCATTGTTTCCGGAATTTCATGCCTGCTATAACATTCTTATTGATCTGTTATGGTGAACAATAAAGTTGATTGATTGATTGATTAATTTGTTTGTCATTATTACGGTTTTAATGTCTATCTTGTAACCTAAAATTGATCTTGCAACATACTATTGATCTTGTTACATTTACCAAGTTTGCACCGATTTTCCTTAATTTTTGTCTCGGTAAAATCGCGTCTGATGAAAAGTGTACTAATACCAAACTTGCTACAATAAGTACCCTCAAAAGGAAATGACTCTAAACTGCTTCAATTATTTACACCTTCAAAAGTAGGCCTAATACGTTAAATAAAAGAACTATTACTTACCCGATAATAAAAAAACAACGAAGAGACAAATTAAAGCAGCGGACACAATGTACTTTTGTGTGAGAGAGAATTCTCATTGTAATTCTAAATGTAACAATCAACTGTGTAAATGTCTTATTTTATATTCAAGTAGCATAATCAAATTAGAACATTTGGTTTCTGTTTCTTCCTCCTACCATGACAAAGCCACCTTCGATCTGGCCCACATCGATGGCTGGATTCAAACTTTTTCCAACATCCATCACGATATCAACCTTTGGAATCTGAAGTAAGAAAACACCACTGTCGTATACAACGTATACATCACATTTCGAAGGAAAACTATTAAAGGTAATTTCAAAGTATAAAATATAGAGTTTAATGTTACAAAAAGACACAGTAAACTTATTTAATGTTTAACTGTTATTAGGGTCAATTCGTCACACTCGCCTTGGGAGCAGTTCGGCCTCCTCTCTTGACCTAGACCTCTGGAAACCGGAATCAGACCTCCTTTGACTACCATCTGCAAACCCTCTGACTTGACGCAACGCTCGTGAATAAGCTGGTGCCCTGCGCTTGGTTTTCGAGTGGCGCTTGATACGTTTGGAGGTTACGATTACTATTATTTACTACTAATCTTTGTAATTAATTTAGTTTTCGCACCATGAATTCCAGCCAATCAATGAACAGTCATCTAGTTGCCTTACTCAATATATTTCAGCAATCACCCGCTGGCGGAGCGACCAACCCACCAAAGTAGCTGCAAGTTGTTTCAATTTAGTGATAAAAGGTGCAAATTAAGATGACAGCAGAAAGAAAGATAAAAAAAATATCCGTACAGTGTAGCTGCCAGTTAGACAATCGATTTCCACTTGTGTAACAGCAGTTCCGTAAGTGTAATATGCATACGGTCGACCTTTTCCTGTTTTCCAGTCATAGTCTTCGTTATAAGATTGTCTGAATTAAAAAAAACAGAGCTACAAATGGGTCACAAAAAATCAACCAAAAACACCATGTGGGACACGGCAGCCAATTGGTTAAGCGTTCACTGTGTAACACGGAGAGTACATTTTGAGCCTTCCCTGAGATGGGTAAGGTGTAGGCCTAAGGACTTTAAGCAAATACATCCTCGCAGTTGCATCATAATAATTATAACAATAACATCATCAACAACAACAATAATAATAGCAATAATTTTAATAGTGTAATAGTGTAATCAAACAACTTACAGCACATGATGTTCTTAATGATGCTACATATATCAATCAATCAATCAATCAATCAATCAATCAATCAATCAATCAATCAATCAATCAATCAATCAATCAATCAATCTTTTTTATTGCAACAATATAACATACATCAGTTCAACATTGGTATGTCACAAGAAAGCGTTGACAATGGGAAGGCCCAGAAGGAATGGAAATCCCGCTAATAAAATATACCTTAACACATGCATACACACATGCACACATGCTCTTTGGAATGAACTTCCAATGTCCGTTCGTTCTTCTATTCTCTGAGGTAACGTCTCTATCTCTTCCAAATTTCTTAAAACTTGCTTCTTCTCTCGGGGTCTCTCGCACTGGGAGCGTTTCTGAATGGCCCTCCCGCTAGAAGCGCTTTATAAATATCAGAATACAATACAACACCTATGTCCTACAAGGTTGCATGGCACTGGATGGTAAATGGTATATCATTAAAGTTTTGTGTGATACGGAGCACACGCATTGCAACGGAGAGAGTGCAGAAGGCCTCCTATGGGTGGTGAAACTAATTGGATTTTGAGCATGATCCTTCAGCATAATTATTGCTCAGCATCATCGATTGATGCTCGGTCATCATGTAGTGGCACTTAATAATAAGTGCAGTTAAAATAAGTATGTTCAGAAAAGTTCAAATCCTGACAAAACATTAGTTAAACATGTCACGAGAAAAATGTTATCATAATGCTGGATTTCTCTTGCCATGAAAGCACTTCAGCGAAATGATGATATTCCCATACACATCCTTTATTCTATGAACCTTGCCACTGAAGACTTTTGTTGATAGAGTCACAGAGGTAATAAAAAGTAGTAAGTAATTTTATCTTATCTTGCTTTATCATATTCTATCTATGTTCAGCAACGACTTCGGATGATAATGTATGTATGCGATAAATAATACACGAATGTACGTATATAATCATGCACGTAAATACAAACGTATGTATATATATGCATGTATATAGTCATATATATACATTTACATACATATCAAAACACAATATACAGCTTTTCTAAAAAGCCCAAATTGTCGCACAATATTACCTCTTGGCACCACACAATTATCATGCAGATCAATAGTAATGTGAGAAAGCAAGTTAAATACGTACTTGAAGAATCCAGAAGCTGAGAGATTGATCTTTTGACCATATGCAGCCTTGATCTGTCAAGCATTTTACATGTACTTTATTAGCATATAACCAACGTGGCATCCAGGTAACTCAATCATGCCAGGGTAATGATGAAAGCTACCGAAAAATTAATGGCAGCCCCGTTAGCTAATTCCAAGAAGAAGACATGAATAGGAAGTGTTAGAACCTTCATTTTCTCAGCCTTAAACGATTTGTTAGATTTGCAGAAATCTCAAACGATAAATCTAATCTAATCCATAAACTTCTCCAGCGCCATTACTTCTGAACAAATCGCATTTAAAAGTCTCAGACCATTGGACATGCATGTAGCCTATGCATGCAGTCATAAGCCGGAAGGCCCCAGAATTCAAAAGATGGGCATGGGGTTACTAAGCTTAAGTCCACCATGCGCCCTTCCATATATCGCTGTTACGTACAAAACAATAATTTTCTCTTCAATATTAATTGCAATGCGTGTGCTCCATGTCACACAAAAGTTTAATGATGTACCATTTACCATCCAGTGCCATGCAACCTTGTATGCCATAGGTATTGTATTGTATTCGGATATTTATAAAGCGCTTCTAGCGGGAGGGCCATTCAGAAGCGCTCCCAGTGCGAGAGACCCGAGAGAAGAAAGTCTTAAGAAATTTAAAAGACGTAGAGACGTTACCTCAGAGAATAGAAGAACGAACGGACAGAGGAAGCTCATTCCAAGGATCATGTAATGAAGTTTATGACATGTAACAGCAAAACTACCGTTAGAATGTTACAACCTGAAAACAGCTTATTAGAACTGATAGCTGATTATGTTACAGTACGGTATCGTTGAGCTTTTGAGAAACTCGTAAATATAATGCAATATAAACATCAAATTTAGTTAGTACAGTGTCTAATATTTTGCAATAAAAGCGCATAGTCAATCCAAGCATAGCTCCTAGGATACCACAAATTATCCCAGAAAAAATATAGATTTTACCCAATCTTCCCATGTTCCACTCGGATTTGCTTCCTTAATCGGCTTCAGTCGTTCATTCAGTTTATTGCAGGCATCCTGTAATGAATAATTAAAAGAACAGATCAAACTTCGTTTTCACTCAAAATAGACTTTCAAAACTGAGCGAGGAACAACTGGAAGAAATGTTTAAATTAAACCTGATCTGTTTTATTTCATTATTTGGAATATTCAAAATCATCTTTAATTAGCTGTGCATAACATCAGTGATCTTGTGGGGTACTTAAAAATGTGCTATATTTAGTTACCCGATACACACACAAATACATACAAATTATTTAATTAATGTGTGCCTCTCTGACAGATAATAGCTTCGACTATGAACTCATCGACTGATAACTAATGCATTGTGATAACGACGCTTTGTAAGTCACTTGATTAGATATGATAAGAGATAAACAAGAAATGACTACCAGGACAGCGCCCCCGTTGAGGTCAGTTCCACTACTGCCGCCAGTAGGTGAAGAGTTTGGAATAACTCCGGTGGATGTCTCGCTGAGGTGAATCTTATCGACAGGGACATCCAGGACGCGACTTGCCACCTGGCAATAGAACACAAGTCTTAGAAACATTCGGGAATAAGGCAATCAGAATAAAACTCTAAGGCCACTAAATTGCACAACTCTAGTCTTAAGCTGCTGCTTTTCCTTTGACTCGATTCAACATAATATAGATCTAACCTTTCTTAATACATCTATTTAAATCTTTTTTACAGCCACGTTATACAGATACAAAAGGCGCTATGTAATACAACTGATACTGTGCAGTCGAAATTTGATAAAGCACCCTTAACAACAGCAGAAGTTGAACATCTGCCTCTCCATCACAGCAGACGGATTTCCAGGTAGTGACATATGCACCATCGGTTGATACATCGTGCATTAGACACCAGAGCTATGAAAGTTGCAATTATTAATTTTATCATACAATAAAACCGGGCAACAGAAATCAGTAAATGGTCAGATATACATAGACACATCGCATTCTCCTTTAACAAATAACTTGTTCAACTCTTCATATAGGATTTAGTGGGAAACTGAAATCTACCTGGATCATTTTTGTGTGTAGGCCTTGTCCCGACTCTACTCCACCATGATGTAGAAGCAGAGATCCATCCAAGTAAACATTCACCAAGGCACCAGCCTACAAAATAAATGAGATAAAGTCTAAAGTTAAAAAAATGGATTCGTTCAAAATTCAGACACTAAATGGAAGAAGAATAGAAGAGCAGTCCCTTAAGCTAGCCATGAGTATGAAGTGTTAACGACTTCAGTTTCTCAGCCTCCGCATATGAGGGCGGGTGGCCATTTCTCTCCCTCGCCGTCTCATCTTCCCAACTACAGTGTACGGTCAGTGTACTCATTATAGCTCAGTCGGCTATGGGGAGCGAGTGGAGCAGAATTCTCGAACCAAATTTCTCACTTGGTGGAGATTCGAACCACCGACATCTCGATTAGAGTTCAGCACGCTAACCACTACACTATGGAACTCGACATTAAGAGGAGCCAATGTCAATTGCTCTGTTTCTTAACGCTACTGCGTATAACATTTGACTCGTTTACATGCTTCAATGACTATGTAAATACCATTTGTAAAAACATTTCATTTTCACATTAAATTTTGCTCCATTCATCGAATTAGATGCTATATCCTCACGGCTTGACGAGTGAAGCCAGGTTTGTTGACCTGGGCAATTGTTTTTAGTCACTTGTTTTTAGCCACCTTAAATATTGTAACTCCTTTCTCTTTGGTATCACAAAAACAAATTTGTCATTATGGCAAAGTTCAGAACTCATTAGCCGGAGATATCACAGATACTTGAAAGCATGATAACATTGCCACAGTTCTTAAATCATTGAACCGGCTTCTTGCTGAGCAGGGAATTTATTTGACTAAATTGGGCTTTTGCTTGTAAGATGGATAACCGCAGTGCACACAACATTCATTCATATCAGCATTTATATAGCGCCTCTTCAAGGAGAACTACTCAGAGGTGCTCTTATTCTTATCTTCAGACTTATCATCACTCCATTAGATAACCTAGTTGCATTTAGCTCGCGTCCCTCGAGTGAACACCTTAGTTGGCAGCAGGCATGACTTCTGCTGTTGTTGGCCTATATGGTTCAGCGGATTCATCCTCTTTAGGCTGCCTTTCTATCTCACAGGACCGACCCTTCCTTGGCATTGACCGGATGCGCTTCTGCTTTCTGTTTTGCAGTGCCATCGATTGATGCTTAGTGCATCACTGTAATGGCTGTAATCACTTAGAGGTTCTAAGATAAGATTAGATATATTGTTTTGATATATTTCATCGCTAAATATACAGACCTGAAACCATGCAGGTGGCAGGCCTGGCGAAAATTTCACTGGTATTATCGCAATCCCTTTCTTGAGCAGACGAGACTGCCTGTTGTGAAGATTCATCACAGTTAAATAGTTAAACGTAAAGATATTGTATTCATTGCAAATTTTAACAGTGGAATCAATAGATAGGAAACATTGTTCTATAAAATATGGGTCCTTATTCTCCCAAAGACAGACTCAGAAAAATGTGCAGAGTTCCTGTTATAACCATATATTATCATGCTTTGCTAGTAGGCCTATATCAAAATAAGTTAAAATTATATGGAAGCAAAAACATGCAAAACTCATAGGATAGAATAGAATATTCTTTATTGGAACCAATTGCAAACCGCATTTTGGTGTACAGCAACGCAAACGTGTTTATACAGATAATCAAAACAGCAATTTTAATGCACTGCAGAAAGGAATCTGAAAAGCAGTCCCATTACCCATTGAATTTTTCAATCTCCTCGGAAGTATGCTCATAATCGCTCTGCTTCAAGACTTCTTCAAAGCATCTTCGCAGAGAACCTTCAATTGGGACGTTAATGAATGTGACATCACCTCCACGATACATGTTCAACTCTCGTATCTACAAATTCGGATTCATTATCACATCATTTAGCAATTATTGTCAACTAATGTCATTAAGTAGAGCTCAAACTAGGAGCCAGAGATACTAAAGGATGTTCAAAACATAGCATACAATAAAGTTTTAAGTGGTTTAGAAGGCATGCAATTATTGGTTAGAACCACTGCAAATTAATAAGGAATGGGTAGCATTCAATTCTTTCAACCTTCTTTCTAAAAGGATACCATTGCCTACCATTTGGCCTGCCTTAGGGCTCCCTACGTGGCTCCTTGTTTACATAATCTACACTGCCGACCGGGGTCACTTGCTGGGTGCTGGGACAGTTCTTAGCCAGTCCTATGCTGACGACCTGCAAGCCTATGTACACTGCCAGGCTGTCCGAGCTGTTGCAGCCGTGGGAACCATAACCCAATCTACGAAGTCCCTGCGGGCCTGGATGTCTGCAAACCGCGATCGGTTTAACCCGGCTAAGGCGCAACTCTTCTGGCTCGGCACGCCTCAGCAGCTCTCTAAAATAGATTATGTCTTCTCTTGCTTTGCAATTCCCGTACCTTTCTTTCTCGATCTGGGTCCGGTGCTTGGGAGTACATTCACGCGGCACATATCTTCTCTCTATTACTACTGTAGCTCCGGCAGCTCAAAGTGATTTCTGTTCTCTATTCTCTAGTGCAGCTACCACGCTTGTCCATGCATTTCTTGTTTCTCGTTTGGACTACTGCAGCGTCATATATGACGAACTTCAGGGCTGTCGGGTTGAACTCCTGAGTAGAATTCTACGTTCTGCTGCCCGCCTTGTAGGCCGCATACACAGGTTTGGCAGAGTGTCTGCGTATACGGGGGAGTCCTCCACTGGCTCTTTTACCCACAGTGATGTTGAATGGTGTTTCTCCCAATATGAGTAACCCTCGAAAAGCAACCTGTTAAATATATAAACTAGGAATGGTGCTAAATCGTCTAAAAATGTTCACCAAAATAAATGGGGGAAGAGGGTCCAGTTCGCATGATTTTTTTGATGATCCAATTATTTGACGAAGTTTCGTTTCAAGAATTGGACGTAATCCTTCGAAGGTGTGGTCCATGTCTGGACTGGTCATTATGATCACCTTGCCAGTGAAGACTGAAGAATTGGACGTAATCCTTCGAAGGTGTGGTCCATGTCTGGACTGGTCATTATGATCAGTCTTCAGAGGAGCGTGGGGTGTTGGCAGATGCACATGCAGATAGACTGACAGGCGCCATGTAAAGGTATGCTATGTATGAAGGCTTTCGATAGGGCTATAAAAAATTGTAGTCTCTAAGGTATATGGGCAAAGAGAATATAGGGATACAGCACGCTAGTTACACGGCTTAGGCTGGACCTCTCTACCGTTTATCAACGGGGACATGGGTCCTAGCGTGTATCACTATCATCTGAATAAACATCGACAACTAAAATGTGTTCTCTCTCTCTCTGTCGATATACACCTAGCGGTAATTCAACATCCAGGCCCGTCGCTAACATGCATACAAAGATACAAACATACATTATTATTATTATTATTAATTTTATTACACATTTACTAAACACCACTATCTCACAACTAAGCATCATTCGTGAATGTAGGACTTGCTCAAGGTCCGTACACAATAACTGTCTCAGGCCAGGCTCAAACCCGTACTCTCCGCACTATCTGGTGAGTGCATTAACCAATCAGCTAATGTGAGCTATACCGCATACATTCGTGTGTATAAATTATATGTGTAGGCCCTACATAGATTATTTACATATATATATGCATAAATTATATAAATTTTACACACACATACTACTGTGGTGCTACAGAGATTCTTAGATGAGCAAGTCATACTGGCATTACCTTGTGAGGAGGTTGTTTGAGGAAATTAGCCACTTCGGTCATCCAGTGTTCACATATTAGGACGCTCTGTGGAACACCGGCTCCTCGCATCGGAGTGTTAGGCGGCAGGTTCGTCTTACACAGCTGACCGCGAACAGAGATGTTAGGAATAGCATAACAACCGTCAGCATAGAACAGGGATTGTTCCATCATCTGAAGCACAACGCAACACAAATCCGCGTTTAATCACGGGGGCCAAAAAATCATACAAAAATATCAGATTTTCGTCATCATTCTTCACACAAAAACACAGAAGAAACTGAAAAGAAGTGAAGGATTGACTAAGCACATAAACACATAAATGGCTCGAATCAGTTTACCTCAGGAATCAAACTGTCGACGAAGAGGTGAAAATCCTTTTCGTAACTGCACATTTTTATCGTATTGTATCGTATTTTGAGATTTGTAAAACGCCGCTCACAACTGAGGCCACTCAGCAGCGCTCCCAGTGCGAAGACTCCGAGAGAAGAAAAAGGTTTTGAGCATGGAAAGGGACGTAGGAAGAGATCCAGAAAGTAAGGTTACCCGTAGAGAGGAAGGAAGGGCATTCCACAGGATGGGCCCTATGTTGGCGAAACATCTAGTTTGAGCTAGACTGGTCCTGGCACGCAGAACAAAGAGGACATGCCGGTCGCGACAGCGGAGAGGTCGGTGTCATGTTATGCTGCATTTCTACAGACAACTACTCAGAGATTCCTCTGACTGATAACACAAGACCCCTTTCACAAAGAATGGTCTTCAGCGCTTGCGAAATAGTGGCTGAGAAACGACAGTAGTCAGCAATCAGCTGTAGGGCTTCCAAGGACCTTATGACTAGATCCTTGAAACTACTATTAAATTCGTGGAGAAGAAAATTATCGACTTACTAATTGGGAAAGCTCCGGCCAGAATCCATCGTTGGAGGACATATCAACTTCAAGGGCCTGGAGTTTTCCATCTTTGTTGAATCCAACCTGTTCAAATGAAAGACATTATAATTTTTTCCATCCACAAAGTTAAACAATTCACCGAGGTCTAACATTTATAATAGCACTAAAAAATCAATACAAACACTCTGGACTGAAGAGCGAAAACTGATTTCTTGTAGTAAGAAGCAGCCGACCAGTAGGCCCTACCACTTACCTAGGTTGCGATCCTTAAATCCAATCCGCCACCATTTGTCCGCCTTGTTATCTCAGACCTTTCTAAGGCCTTTGACGCGGTCAGACACTCTTACATGGCCGATACACTACTGATCTACCTACCAATCCCTATTAATATTCATAAATGGATCATCTCCCTCTTGAGTAATCGCAGCCATTGCTCAAAATTATTGTCCATACACGGCATCTCAAGGGTCACGTCCTTAAAAATACTAGGCATTGAGATAACCGATGTTTGGATTTTCTTCCGATATACAAAGACAGAGCAATCTCTTTACGCTCATCATATCCTGATTCCGCACGAAATCTCGGGTGCAGGGCTCCATGACGTTACTCGAGCCACTATATACTGTCAACCGCATGCTTCACTGTTCCCAGGTATGGTGGGACTTAGTTAACAAGCAAGAGCTCGATCATATGGGCGCAATTCTTCGTAAGTTGGTACGCCTTGGCTCCCTCCCTCCCTCTTTCGTTTCCCATTTTGAGGAACTCTGCAATAAAGCTGATCGCGACCTCATTAGTAGCATTCTTAAAACCCCTTCGCCTCCTCCATGACCTTCTACCACACGTCGGAAGAACCGGGTATGATTTGCGCCCTCGTTCACGTGATCGGGTTCTCTCTAGATATGGCTCTCTTACTCGACTAGGCTTCCTGGTTAGGATGCTGTACAGTTAGGTATTTGTAAATCATTCGGATTTCATTTTTTTCCTAGTGTTATTATTACTTCATTGTTCTATTGTGGCGGATTTCAACCTCCTTCTCGCCGGGGTATATCTCTCTATACCGTATACTTCCAAGGCCAGCCGAGTGGTTAAGAAGGCCCGGGACGTGTACGCGTAGATAAGGCCTCCGATGTCGTCGAAGGACTTACGAGTTTCTTACAACGATCGACTCAACAAATGACAAGACCGAATGACGATTGAAGACTTGTATTATCCAATCCAAATTAATCCGAGACTACTATAACTCCGTAATTCCGTATAAAACAGAAACCAAAACACTTCACGTGTTGAACACAAATAGCCTTCTATTTCGTACTACTACGATATATCACAAGAAAACATTTAATTCCATATAACTGCCGAACTTATAGTCTTTTTCTCTCTAGATGCCTCACCGTCGGACAAGAGCTCCGCTCTTACAATTTCTATCGCATCTCTCTTTTTCCGAATGCCCCAGCATCGGACAAGGGCTTCGCCACAATAGTCCCCGGCAGTCTTCTTGCCCGATTGAAAGCACGAGGCCCCTTTTATACTGGTAGGAGGCCTCACAGAGGCACGAGGCCTCACAGGGGCACGAGGCCTCACAGGGGCACAAGGCCCCACTGAGGCACGAGGCCTCACAGGGGCACAGGGCCTCACTGAGGCACAAGGCCTCACAGGGGCACGAGGCCTCACTGAGGCACGAGGCCTCACCGAGGCATCAGACCCCAGGCAAAGGCCTCACAGAGGCACAGGTCCTCAAGCACTCGTTGACCCATTCCAAAACCCCTGCACTCAGTCACCTCTCGCTTCTATAGCGCCCAACATGCATTCTATCCATCCAGGTCCGCTACATTCTCCGACGGCCACGGTGAGAGGATGTCCACATCCTCGAAAACTTAACCAAAAAGTTACCATCAATAAAACATTAGTTCTAGCAATGAAACTAAGAAGACATTTCCTGCCGTTAATATGCTCTAACAGTTCACAACAAAAATTCACTCCTATTGTTTTTCACCTGTCCATTAATAGAAGTCAAGAGTTTTCATCATGACCTTATCTATGCAACTAAGAAGACATTGCCTGTCACCAATATGCAACAACGGTTTACAACGAAAATTCGCTCCTATAATCTATTACTTATCCTTAATAAAAGTACAAATTCTTAGTACTTATTCTTTGAACTAAAAAGAAGGCATCTCCTGCCGCAAGACACAATAGCAGTTCACCACACAGAATCTCTCTCACACAGACCAGTGTATCTTATTACTGGTTCATCAAGAAAAGTAAAAGTTCCCAGCAATGAAATTATCTCTGTAACTAAGAAGACCCCAGGACCATCAGGCCCTGGAGAGGCACGAGGCCTCACAGGGGCACGAGCCTCAGGCACAAGGCCTCACAGGGGCACAGGGCCCCACAGGGGCACGAGGCCTCACAGGGGCATAAGGCCCCACAGAGGCACGAGACTCCTATCGTTCACAGACTTAATTAATAGCTAACATGCATCTTTTAAAAGAAATAATCAACTGGTACCAACAAATTGCACATTAAATTATTACAATCTGCCTTTTTAACCACAAAACTTACTCTGTCAATTCTTAATTATCTTTTAAAACCAGTAATCAGCTTCACTCCTTACTTAATTAACGGCGCTTGTCTTCTTACGTCACAACAGCCGTTGCATTTTTATAGCGCCTACCATTCCTCATTTGCAAAACATAACTGTCAAAATTTTCCAAACACAATGAAGAAAAACTCTCTTTAACATGACGGACCCCAATTGTGTGGGCACCAAAGGGCCTTAAGACAACAGTTCAAAAATGAACAATCTTCAAATGCGTCTGGGCACGACATTTCCAACCCACAGAGATCCACCTCGTCCACACCATAGTAGAATAAGGACGACAATTCTAGCTCAGCCAAATCTGGCGACAAGGGTGGTTCCATAATATCGTCGTTATCACACTCCAAAAATGATTCTAATGCACTCGTATCGATTTCTTCCTCCATTAAAGCCATTAAATCGATTTTGTCGAGATCAAAATCTATGACATTGTCTTCAAAGGGAAGAATTTCTTTCACCACTTCGGTGCGGTCAACCTCATCAGTCATTGTAAATCACTACACAACAGAAAATTACAAAATTATGCTTCACTTCAGCAAAACTAAATTACACACATTTCACAAGCAATAATATTTCAAAACAGAGCTTTGTTAGGAATTGCACTCTGTTCCAGCTTTCCATGCTAATTCGCTTGACAGCAACAGTATCCCAGTTGTCTGCACTTGGCGCACAGCTGCTGCCGATGGGCTCTCTTTTCCTTCAATTCGGGCGCATTTTCTCGCTTTGATGGAGGACACTGCTTATGCGGGTACACGGTGGCCCCACACGCAATACAATCTTGTCCAACGTTGGCCCAGCTGTTGCCAGAAACCCACTTGCGTTGGCATCGGAGACATCTGTACTCCCCGAAACATCTTCGCGCTCCCTGGTATGGAGTAAGTGCTTCCTCCTGAGGTCGAGCCAGGACACAGTCCCGTATGTGATGTCCACCTTGATTACACAGGTGACACCGGTACGAGCTCGGTAAATCGTTCCGAGATCTCCGAGCAATTTTCCACTGGTTTAGCTGATCAATCACTTCCGTCGTTATGTCATCCTTTGTACTCAGAAGCGACATCGTATTTCCTTGACTCTCCGAGTCCAACGATACAGGACTGTTTGCCGGAACCGGCGGAACCAGAGGCGATCGGTTGCCCGCCTCGCTCCTGTACTTCGTATTTTGTACCAACAGGTTCCGTCCGATTGCATAATCCCTTGGTCCCCGCATCTCACAACTGTTCGACAGTACCGGCACAGCAGCTGCTGCTCCAAAAGTGTTCGCCCGACCGTCCCAAAGAAAAGCTGCGGTCGCATTGTTTCTAACCGGCAGCCCGACGCTCTGACCAAGAATTGGCTGTCGGTACGTGAGAACCGGATACATGGCGAGGAATTTATTTCATTCAACTAGAACTCCTTCCTTGTTCAGCCTCCTGTAACACAGAAACAGTATCTGATCAGCATCGTCACAGCAGTTGCCAAACAGCTGCACTACAGAACATTACTTCGGATGTCCGGGCATAACCGCAAGGCCCGAGCCATCCAACGTCAACCTCTTTACTGACAATAACGTGCCGGCCGGCGGATCTCTCGCCGAGGTCGGCCTCTATCCGTCTCTTCGCTCGTTGGTTGATCCAGCGGCGCCTCTTCTTCCCTTGATATCCCTTCGTCGAAACATAACTTTAATTTGTCGACGTGCACTGTAAACGGTCTGGAATTAGCTGTCTTCCGGATTACGTAGTTTACAGCTCCTCGCTGCTCCACCACAGTAAATGGCCCCGTGAACATACGGGTCCATTTCGGAGTGCGGCCTCGATGACGACGCGGTGTGAAGTAGAAGACGCGGTCGCCAGGTTTGAGCCGCGCAGGGCGAACTCGTAGGTCGTAAGTATGGCGACGTCGTTCCGCCATGATTTTCAACTGTTCGCGGACAAGCCGATAGGCCTTCTCCATACGGTCAGCGAAGTCTCGAACATAGCTCACGTAGGTAGCATCAGTGCTACCGGCATCCGGAGGTCGACCGTAGACGAGGTCCAGTGGTGCTCTTGTCTCGCGACCGAACATGAGAAAGTTCGGACTGAAGCCCGTCGTTTCATGCAGCGACGCCCGGTAGGCGGCCAGGACATGGGGCAAGACGTCGTCCCAATCCCTTTGATGGCTGCATATAACTTTCCCCAACATCGCGTTTAAAGTTTTGTGAAACCTTTCGATCATCCCATTTCCGCTTGGGTGGTAAGCAGAGGTTCTGACCTTATCGATGCCCAATATTTTACAGAGCTCCCGGAAAAGATTCCCATCAAAATTCGTTCCCTGGTCAGTAAGTATTTGCAACGGGGCCCCGTACCTCACAATTACATTCTCGACTAACGCTCTAGCCACCGATATCGCTTCCTGATTAGCCATGGGAATGGCCTCGACAAATTTAGTGAAATTGTCCATGACCGTTAAAATATAAACATGACCCCGTCAGCTCCTTGGGTGAGGACCGGTTATGTCTAGGCTTAGTCGCTCAAAGGGTTCCCCACAAGGCAGTGGTTGCAGCGGGCCCTGCCGAGGAGGTTGTCCGCGGTGGTACTGGGCGCATTGTGAACAACGCTGACAAAAGCGTTTGGTCTCTTTAGACCAACCTACCCAGTATGCTCTACGTCGCACTTGCCATCTTGTGCGTCGGGTCCCCAAATGACCTCCCGTAATTCCCGTGTGAGCCAGCCTAAGGAACTCTTCGCGTCGGACCTTAGGCATTACTAACTGTTCCACATCGTCAGGCGTTCGGCGATATAAGACGCCTCCTAGCAAATACAACTGTTCGCGCTGATGCCAATACGTCTTGATAGCGGCATTCTCATACAAGATTTGCACAAGATCGGGAACCTGTCCACCTTCCTTCAGCCATGATCTCACTATTCCAA
Source organism: Allolobophora icterica (assembly GCA_963556255.1). Taxonomy (NCBI): domain Eukaryota; kingdom Metazoa; phylum Annelida; class Clitellata; order Crassiclitellata; family Lumbricidae; genus Allolobophora; species Allolobophora icterica. The sequence goes on along the minus strand of OY744607.1, from coordinate 10,330,535 downwards.
GGTCCGGGTCTTCCTCCTGTACCTTTTCTAATGACTCCGGGGGCCCAGGCTCATTCTCTGCTACACCAGGCCCCGTCACTTCAGTCACCGCGGCTACCTCACTCCAAGTCTCATAGCCGCATTGACGGCATGGCTTCCTGGAAAGCGCATCGGCGTTTCCATGTTGTCGACCCGGTCGGTGTATTATCTGAAATTCGAACTCAGCCAACCTTTCCAACCAACGCCCCTGTTGACCAATAGGCTCCGGAGTTCGCTGAAGCCATTGCAAGGCGGCGTGGTCCGTCCTTAACACAAATGGACGACCCAACAGGTATTGTCTATACAACTTCCTAAAGTGTACTATTGCAAGCAACTCCCTACGAGTAACGCAGTAATTTCTTTCTGCATTGGACAGAAGGCGACTACCATAAGCTATTACCCTTTCCTCGCCTTCAATGCGTTGAGACAACACCGCTCCTATGCCTAAGTCACATGCATCACAATCCAGCACGTAAATTCCTTCATCCCCAGGCAAAGCTAGAATTGGTGCGGTTGTCAAGGCGGTTTTCAACCGTTCAAATGCTTCCTGGCAGGTCAAATCCCATTCGAAGGCCCTACCCTTCTTTGTCAAAGCAAATAGCGGGGCCGCTATCATAGAAAAATCACGAATGAAGCGCCTGTAGTAGGAGCACAACCCTACGAATGCTCGTACATCCCTCAACCATTGAGGGGTAGGCCACTCAACAACATCCTGTATCTTAGACGGGTCCATCGACACTCCTTCTGGTGTAATGATGTGTCCTAGAAAATTAACTGCTCTGCGCATCAGACGGCATTTGCTCGGCTTAAGCTTTAGATTAGCCTCTCTCAGTCGCTGAAACACCTGCTTCAATCGGTCTAGATGCTCTTCTGTGGTGCTCCCGAAGATTATCACATCGTCCAGATAAACTAGGCAAATCTCAAAGTTTAAACCGGAGAGGACGATATCCATCAGCCTCTGAAAAGTGCTCGGCGCATTACAGAGCCCGAACGGCATCACATTCCATCGAAAGATACCCCGTCGCGTAACGAAGGCTGTCTTGTCCGCATCTTTCCGGTCCAAGGCCACCTGGTGATAGCCGCTCCGTAAATCCAGGGTGCTGAACCACCCACCACCAGCAAGTGCGTCTAAACATTCATCAATCCGTGGAAGCGGATACGAGTCCTTCTTAGTCCTATCATTCAACTGCCTATAATCAATACAGAATCTCAAAGTGCCATCTTTCTTACGGGCCAACACTACATTGGACGCCCATTCACTAACAGCAGGTTCAATGGTCCCAGCAGCCAACATACTATCCAGATGCTCATCTACTGCAGTCCTATACGGCAATGGCTGTCGCCTTGAAGGCTGTCTTACCGGTCGTGCATCACCGGTGTCTATCTTATGTGTAGTCACGGTCGTTCTACCAAGATCTCCTTCCGTTGCAGAAAATATATCCTTATATTCTGCCAACAAGTTTCGCAGGTGTATTCGATCATCCGGCCTCACCTCTTCCGGAAGATCTTCTAGCAAAAAGTCAAGTGAAAAATCGCCCTCAACCCGACCTCTGCCTTCCTTGCTAACACTGCTGCATTCAACCTCTACTGGGTGTAAGCCTCCTAGCAGTTGGTCCCTACTTAGCTTAACCGGGTCTTCACTAAGGTTTACCACCCTTACCTGAGTTGTATCCACACGATCTCCTACCACTACTCGGGCTAAGTGAACACCAGGCTGGACCTCCGCGGCCTCAGTCATCCATGCAGGCGCTTTGGTAGCTAAGTCCCCATACTGTGTCCTAACTGACACATCCTGTTGGCACTTAGGCGATACCACAACCTCCTCAGCGACGATCACGCGCCGGCACCACATGGACCCATTGCCCCTTACAAGGGGGACCCGTCGACGGCCAACAAACAAGGCCCCCATACCAAAACCCAAGCGACATCGGTGCTCCCTTAGCCAATCCACACCTAACAAAGGTTCAGCAATTTGGTCCGAGACCAGAAAAGCCGTATGAATTTCAAAACCCGTCCGAATTTTAATCGGGATGTTTACTTCTCCAAGGACCCGTATATTAGACCCATTAGCAGCCATCAAAAAGCGATTACAAGGACGTAAGTCTAACCCTTCAACAGTAGAAAGCGGTACCAGGCTTACTTCTGATCCAGTGTCGATCAGGCAGGTCTGCGGTCGTCCGTTGACTATACCTCGTATGTAGATGGCGTTGTTGGTTGCGCGGTTCGGAAGCCTTGACCGCGCCATGTGGTTAGTGACAACTTCCTCCGTTGCATCGGTCGGTTCCATACCGACCGCTGCCGTTGCTGGCTGACGATTGAAGGGCCGGCGGCCTTGCCGGCAGTTGCGAGCGAAGTGACCGGGTCGGCCACAGTTGAAGCAGGCCGCCGTCCGCCGTGAAACTCCTTGGTTGCCTTCCGAGGGCCGAGCATCTCGCTCGGTTGCATTGGTCGTCGCAGCTGGACCCCGCAGTTCTCGGAGTTGTCGTTCAATGTTACTCTCCAGCTCTTGTTGCCATCTTCGTTGCTCCTCGCGTTGCTCAGCGAGAAAGCGGTCTATCCGTGACTGAATCTGAGCGTCGAGGTCGGTCTCCTGCGTTCCTCTCACTCTGTTCGGCTGCCTTCTCCGATCGTCTGTATCCGTCGTCTGCCGGTAGGCCTCGAGACGAAGCGCCGTCCGGTAGGCCTCGTCCAAACTTTTTGGCTCTCGCTCGCGAACCTTGAGTGAAAGTTCGCGGTCCCGCATTGCTTCCAAGAAAGAGTCCCTGGCGATGATCTGCGTAGTCTCATTGGATGGAACCGGGTACGCGAGGACCACAAGTCGCCGAATATCATGAAGAAGATCGCTAAGGTTCTCACCCGCACGCTGACGTCGATAGTAGAGCTGCGCACGGAACATCTCGGCCTGGCCTTCCATGCCATACCGTTGTCTCAGACGTCCGACCAATTCTTCATATGTTACATCCTGTCGAGCGCCGAAGTCCCATAACAACTGAGTCGCAGTTTTCTCCAATGCACATCGGAGGAAGTCGATCTTATCCGAGGCCGTCCATCGGTTATGTGTTGCACATACCTCGAATTGAGCCAGGAACGACTCCAACGATCCGGTTCCGTCGAACTTCCCTGGTTTCATCTGCATCGGTCTCGTCTTCAGAAGGCCCCCGATGCCTTCCAGCAATTTCTGTGGCGACATTGTTTCTTCTGGTCTCTTTCGTCCGCTCAGTTCATCAGGCCTCAGGTCGCCATCGGCATCGTCCTCCAAAAGACTCCGTATTGGCGAGGCCTCCGTCGTTTGCCGTCTTCTCACGGGAGTTGAAGTGCCCGAGACCGGATCCTCGATGCCCCGCGGTCTTCGTCTTATGATTACCTCTTCGTCTTCCATCGCTGTCGATCAAAACTCGTCGTCTCAATACCCCACTTCTGGTGCCAGTGTGGCGGATTTCAACCTCCTTCTCGCCGGGGTATATCTCTCTATACCGTATACTTCCAAGGCCAGCCGAGTGGTTAAGAAGGCCCGGGACGTGTACGCGTAGATAAGGCCTCCGATGTCGTCGAAGGACTTACGAGTTTCTTACAACGATCGACTCAACAAATGACAAGACCGAATGACGATTGAAGACTTGTATTATCCAATCCAAATTAATCCGAGACTACTATAACTCCGTAATTCCGTATAAAACAGAAACCAAAACACTTCACGTGTTGAACACAAATAGCCTTCTATTTCGTACTACTACGATATATCACAAGAAAACATTTAATTCCATTTAACTGCCGAACTTATAGTCTTTTTCTCTCTAGATGCCTCACCGTCGGACAAGAGCTCCGCTCTTACAATTTCTCTCTTTTTCCGAATGCCCCAGCATCGGACAAGGGCTTCGCCACAATAGTCCCCGGCAGTCTTCTTGCCCGATTGAAAGCACGAGGCCCCTTTTATACTGGTAGGAGGCCTCACAGAGGCACGAGGCCTCACAGGGGCACGAGGCCTCACAGGGGCACAAGGCCCCACTGAGGCACGAGGCCTCACAGGGGCACAGGGCCTCACTGAGGCACAAGGCCTCACAGGGGCACGAGGCCTCACTGAGGCACGAGGCCTCACCGAGGCATCAGACCCCAGGCAAAGGCCTCACAGAGGCACAGGTCCTCAAGCACTCGTTGACCCATTCCAAAACCCCTGCACTCAGTCACCTCTCGCTTCTATAGCGCCCAACATGTATTCTATCCATCCAGGTCCGCTACACTATTTTCTTTTTCTCTGTGTAATTTTGAATGTAAAGCGCTGTGAGTTTGCTAACACTCATTAAAGAATACACTTAGGTACTTACTACTGATGCATCATTTTAGTGGCACTACAGAGGTCATTAGATCATTGGCTGCACTCTAGAGAAATTACGAAGTAAAACTTCACATAAAATAATGATTATCAAACCATCATAAACAAATAAGAAAAATCATACACGCATCATATATTGTAGAGGTCAGTTGACGGACAATTATTTAATGTAACACAATTCAGATTTCACAAGCAGGCCTTCAAAGGTACACATGTCGTATCATTTTTCTATGTATGTATAACTTTTGCACGTGTGCATAGAAGTAGGTATGTATGTTTCTGCACATATATGCATTCTATTTTAAACCTGGGACCCATCTGCCTTTTTAAGCTGTTAGGCGAACACGCCACATTATGAATACGCTTATATAAGCTTAGAGCCTTTGTAGCCTTACAAATTAAACTTATATAGCTCTACATTGGTGTCTCTGAGTGTTAAGGTTAAAACTAGACATAAATAAGGATCATCCACAAATCAACAGTATGGTTTACCTTGTACTTGGCAACGTAAGGCCGTCTTATCCCTGTGATTTGCATATCTTTGTTCCTCTCCAAGACACAGCGAACAGGTCGATTTAACCTGCAAATGCACGAAATAATATACAGACTAGTGTTGCAAACAGGTGTCTCCAAGTTACGTTCATACTGTATAACGGATGTCACCCACCACGTCGGTCGTTTTTAACTTTGTCGTTTCGTCGGATTGTTTTGTCTAAATGCAGAATTTGGCCATTAATTCCTAACATTTTGACTTTTTCTGGCGCTGAGTTTGCGCGTCGGACTTATTTCACGCTTCTGCTGCAGATTTTATGCGTTTTACGGTGTTTTCTTAGCATGTCGCTTGACCAACGTAACCCCGTGCATGGGAAGGTATGGGCATCCCGATAATAAATTATAAAGTCGAGTATGATGGATCTAAAGGCAGTGTACGCGTCTGCAACCGAGTAGCTTTCGTCTTGACGGAGGAGAAGCAATGCGGGCCTTTGGATTGACCTCGACCATTAGTCATTCATTTCTTTGGATTGACCTCGACCATTAGTCATTCATTTCTTTGGATTGACCTCGACCATTAGTCATTCATTTCTTTGGATTGACCTCGACCATTAGTCGCTCATTTCTTTGGATTGACCTCGACCATTAGTCATTCATTTCTTTGGATTGATCTCGACCATTAGTCATTCATTTCTTTGGATTGACCTCGACCATTAGTCATTCATTTCTTTGGATTGACCTCGACCATTAGTCATTCATTTCTTTGGATTGACCTCGACCATTAGTCATTCATTTCTTTGGATTGACCTAAACCATTAGTCAGTCGATCAACTGACCGGTTTGCGAGAATGCCTGTTCTACGCGCAAGAGGTAGTTCGAGGGATAGCCGGTCTTTGCGTCATCTTGTACCAGTGAGAGACTGCTCACCGGAGGCGTAAATTTGCTGCGAACGTTACCTCCCGCCGTCGCTTCATAATATAATGATAATAATAATAATAATAATAATAATAATAATAATAATAATAATAATAATAATAATGATGATGATGATGATGATAATAATAATAATAATAATAATACTAATAATAATAACAAAATAATATTAACTCTACTGCTAACTAAAGTGATGACTATAGCGATAACAACATTAACAATGATGATAATAATAATAATAATAATAATAATAATAATAATAATAATAATAATAATAATAATAATAATAATAATAATAATAATAAAAATAATAATAATAATAATAATAATTATTATTATTAGCTAACTAACTAGGTTCTTGGAAAAACAAAAATGACTGAGATAGTTGAATAATAGGTGAATGAGATAGTAGAATGTCCTCTTTTCTTCCTTCTCTCTAGTATTGTAGTTCACACATGCATCACCAACCTTCTTTCATAGCTCAGGTCATTCAAACCCCTTAAGCCGTAGACCTACGCGTGTACGAGCAACGTATAGACAACCTCATCTTTCACTTCAGCTGTTTTTTTGGGCCTGTTCCTTTATTTCTGTCGAAATGTTGCATCTAAATTTCAATTTTTTACTCGCGTAATGTGCCATTACTTCTTCCAAAGCACTTATGGAACGTTATAACGCACAAGCTACTATTAATAACAATAATTTATGACTTTTCTGCATCACTTTAACAGCTAATGGTGTCATTTTTAATTTCCAAAGGAATTGGAGCCTACACTTATCTTCAATCAAAAATAATTACTTCATCAAGATTAGGAAAAAATAAAAATGATAATAAGGATGAAATAGCTCGTAAATTAAATATTTTCACTTGTGAGCTGCTATCGCTGTGGGAATTGAAACGAGAAACTGTCTGCATTCTTTGCCACCGAAAGAACCACCTATAACAATAAATCATTTAATTAAACGATTACCAATTAAATAAATGTATGAATAGATATCTTTAACATTTACAATGATTGACAATGCATATATAATTAGCAGCTGAAATACACTTAAAGCCTATGATGCTGAGCTATTATCGAATTCAGACGCGCATAAAGCACAATGTAATAGTCCGCTTAAAATTCACGAGGATGATCCACAACGTGTATCATTAAGATACTTATGATACTAACCTTGATTAAAGTAATGACACTGACTATGACGATGAAAATCACAATCATTACTGTAACATCGTTAACGACGAATAACAAATTTTCGAGTAAACTACTACCCTGCCAGTATTTCTAAGGACATTAAACGGTTCATATATGGGAATATGGGTCCTATATGGACTCCATGTGGGCATGCTGGCAGAGTAAACCAACCCCTTTAGCGCAAAATATCATCCTGTGAAATCACCAACATAAGACAATTTAGAGCTGTAAAGAAATATCTTTAAATTTCAGAACAATGGAACAGACCCATTCTCTTGGTGTGTACGACAATCTTGTTACATGCCACATCCAAGGCAGATGCGATAAAGATCTACAAGAAATCATTACTGACTGTAATGAAACAATTTAAACGATAATTAGCAGAAGATAGACTAAGCAATGCATAAAATTAAAATCAGATCTTTTCTAAACGATATCTGTAATTTAAACAGAAGAATTTAAGTTTTGCTTTATCACCAGCTTAACAGTAATTGAAAAAATCAAATACCTAATTTTATTCCAAGCCCTTGATAATAGAAACTGACACAACAACAAATTTCAAGAAGTTTCAGTTTAAAATTTCTGCAGTGCAGTCACATAGTGCATAAACCATCAAAATTAATAGTGAAAGACAATGAGGATGAGTTTGGGCATCATGGTGCACAGGTGACATACTGCAAGTCTAACAACAGAAACGATTGCAGGCCTACTACGAAACAAATAAAGGAACCTAAATTTTATGAATACATATTATAGGAACTGGATTATTCTTAGACTAGCTGGTTTACCCGGCGTTGCCCGGGTTTCGGAGGTTTTGGGCCGGGACACCATGGCAGCGGTCAAAACGGGGGACGCGAAGCTGCTTAACCCGGCGTTTTGGGTGTTTCAATCCCTCTAGCGAATAAGCAATAAAACACTGCTTAACCCGGCGTTGGCCGGGTTTAGTTCAGTGAAAGTTTCAATCCCTCTAGCGAATCCGTACTCTAGCTGCTTAACCCGGCGGCGCCATCTGGCGAGTGAAAATAGGTTGAGTGTAAGTTGTTTTACCAGCTAAAAATGCATTGCGCGGGTAGGTTTTGGCCCGGGACACCATGGTAGCGGTGAAAAGGGGGGACGCGAAGCCTCACACTGGGTGTGCAATGCCCACCCCGAGACAGTAGTGAAGGTTTGGAGTGAAAAGGTCCAAAGCTGTAGAAATACATCGCGGTCAAAGATCGCTGTGACAGACAGACAGAGTCTTGTCTTTATTTATATAGATGGCAAAGAACATTCATTTTCCGATGATTCGTGTAAGAGAAGCCAAGAGGAGAAACAAAGAGAGGCATGTGATTGAAGACAACGAGCACAGAGTTCATAAAATAAGAGAATAAGGAGAACATTCTAACCTGTAAATCAGTACCCCACTGAGAACCAGCGTAGACGTCTAACTCTCCGTCCTCTCCCTTTGGTACAACGCGGACGCAGTTTGTCTCCATGTAGAAGTGCTCCTGACCGCCAACCCTCACATCGCCCTCGATCACGTGATCGCAGGAAGCAAAGGCAGCTTTCACATCTCCATAGTTGATGACGCCACCCCATGCATGAAAAGACTTCTTAGAAATGGCATCCTGTGGCATCAGCAATATCAACAGAATTTAAATTAGTAGCCTATTGGTTGTGACTTGGTAGCTGATTGGTTAGGTGCATACCTAGTAACTTGTAGTGGGAGGGTTCGAGCTTTCCTTAAGTTAGTTACTGTGCAGAGATCTTGAGCAAGTTCTTCGCACACAATAATATTTCTTGGTGCGTACACTTGAAGCTTTGTCGTTACAGTCACAAGAGTAAAGAGTATAATGATCATCTCCCAAGGCAATTTCTCGCAGCAGTTCTAGTTACGACACCTTTATATCCCTTTACAGTACAAGATTCATTACATTACAAAGTCGTGAGATTAAATTTTGAGGCTAATTTAAACATGACCACAAATCCAGTCCTGCTGTTTTTATTATGACTACACCGTATTCGCAAAATTATGGAACCGCAAGCATCGGGGAAATCAGGTAAAAAATAATCACAAACTATGCACAGCAGCCTACAAGAGTGAAGCCAGTAATGAAAAGTGAAATGAGTAGGCCTAAACACTGCAAGAGCGAACCCAGTCAGTTAGAAACAAGGTAACAGTCAAGTTACATGTGTTTCAGGTTGTGAAAACAAATGAGCAGAATGAAAAATGACTGGACTGACCTCGATTGTGTTAATTGGCTCAAATTCTTCATATCGCACAATGACAGCTCGTGCTGCTCTTCTTGCAAGGTCATGTGACTCAGCTACGATTGCTCCAATCGTCTGGCCAACCCAGTGCACCTTGAAATATGAACACATGCAAAGCAGATATATGTGACGTACTTACATGTAGAAGGAATTGCATACAGATATTAAGTACTTAGTATCTATATTGCAAATACAAGATACAACATCGCGGTTTTAATGCACCAGTTACAACTGTATTGATCAACAGTTCATTGGTGTTCTTTGGTCAGTTGTTTCTCAGTAGTTCCCTCATCTGGATGGTGATGAATTCCTTTTTTATTTTAACGATTCAATGTGAAATCGTAGACACAAAGTCATCAGATGACACGGCGTAAAATCAAACCGTGGTTAAAAAGCGATAAAGGACGAATAATTCAAGAGTTAACAAAACATTGCAGCCTTTCTATGCCACATTACCTAAGGTTGAGTTAATTACTTTGGAAAACATAACTTCTCGTTAAGCAGGATGGCGGATAAACTGGTCAGTGGCGTCTGCCAAGGGGTTGGGGGTTGGAAGAATGATCTCCCACGGTTGCCTGAAGTGGGAGGGTTTACCATTGCATGATGCTGATGTGCATAATAAATTAATTTACAGTTCTGAGTGACTTCTTAGCCTCTAATCTATAAGCCGGCCAGAGTGTGGGTTTGTTCTCCCATCCCATGTGGATGGGGGTTACGTCACTGAAATTGGTTAGACGTAAAATCGTTCACACTGTTTGAACAGGTGTCTCACACTAAGAGCTAGCAAGACAGTTTTTGCAGCTAAAATTACAATTTCCAAGGAAGCACAAAAGTCATAAGGAAAAACAATGCATTATAAATGTGGCCTTCACTTTAATTCAAAATAAGTCAACAGGTGTGTAAGGTTAGTTTCGGTTCCAGGTCAAGATCCAGCGGTCAGACAACTTGATGACTACAATGGATGGCGTTAACAACTGGAGCAAGTCATTAGAACATGCTTCATTATAACAGGAAAACCAAAATAATACGGCAGGCCATGGATTAGAAAAATTAATTCACCTTTAAAGAAAACAAACTTCCTATAATGTGCTGCATTAAAACGAATTATAAAAAGATGTAGTAGCAATAATAATAATAATAATAATAATAATAATAGTAATAATAATAATAATAATAATAATAATAATAATGATGATGATGATGATGATGATGATGATAATAATAATAATAATAATAATAATAATAATAATAATAATAATAATAATAATAATAATAATAATAATAGCACCAACAATTACAACAATAAATTACATATAATATTAATGCATTATTAATAATAACGACACTAATAAATGATAAAATAGCAACGATTACAATAAGAATTAGATGGATACGAATAAATGCTGACCTCCATACTGGCAAAGATTTCCTCTTCTCCCTCCCTCTTTCCTACCAAGTTGGACTTGATGACGGATGTGTGATCAAGAAAGCAGACAACACCTTTCATCGCCAATGCAGCTGACGGATCAACGCTCACGATCTTGGCATTTGCTTTTGTACTCGTAACAAGCGTCAGGTATAATTCACCTATAGATAATTACGAAAACCTTTCATGTAACATTCAATACGTACATATTCTTGCACACATGCATACCGACAATCATATGCAAACAAACATACTAGATGCGTACATACATAAATGCATGCATGTATGCATACATTTCAATACATAAAATTTAATCGATCATTGTTGAGATATTTTAAACATACTACACTGATACAAACATACATACGTAATTGAATCCATACATATGTAATTTATTATATTGTACATAATGTAAAGGCTTGACCAGATTACAATGTATGAGATTTAACATGAAATTACCTTGTGATGGTAGCATGTCATCGATGAAGACAGCTTCGCCAGTTGCACTCTGCTTGGCCCATCTGTGAGTCAAAGGCTGTCCAACCGCATCAGCCTCGGACTGTTTGGTGACAATGTCATAGACCTGAGTTCCACAATGTTTCTGCTGAAGCGCCTTCTGAGTGGAAGTCAAGTAATGCGCTTCTTCTTCTGTTAGGCTCAGCAAATCCTAACATCACATAGATAACATAAGATATATAGAGAGGCGGCGGACGGACGGACGGATAGACAGATGGTTAGACAGATAGACGTCGCACAGGTTACAAGATGATACAGCGACGGAGAGGAGTGGTCACCTGTCCAAAATGCCGAGGCTAAGAAAATGAAGTCGCTAACACTTCATACCCATGGATGCCTCAGGGTCCAATACCCGCCAGGGTAGAAATTTGTTTCAACATTTCTGCCTCACTTGCGCCCTGGAAAATTCAGCTAAAACGAATGCATTGAAGTTTACTATAATGAGTGCATTGGAGGGACCTTGTCCGTTAGGCTCTGGTGACACTTAAATCTACGGACTGGCAGATGAGGGTACATAATGTGCACCCAGCGGCTTGAGGGATCGCCGGACGTGCGTTATATACCATCACTGACATTGTTTACTGTAGACGTAGGCTATACCGTTTTTCGTCACTTCAAACTATCGATGCAAACATTATTCATCGACTATTGATTAGGGCATAACCGGATATCGCCTCGGACATTCGCCTCGGCCGAATATCCCGATTTTCGGCACTTTTCGCCTCGGCAAATACTGTACAGACAAATAGTTGCAAATGAAATTTTTAAACTTATTCATTTAGCACATTCATTTAAATTTATTTCGCCAATTTTTTATTACATGAAAATTGTAAGCTTTGCATATGGAACAAATGGTACTCGGCTCGTACCCCGATCCGGCAAATAGTACATCCAAATACTCGGATTTGTTACTCGGTGGAAAATGTCTACCCGGTTATGCCCTACTATTGATTGAATCTGAACATGATGCTATGTGTCAACTTTTTGGTGTCTCCTCTAGTTTTCTGCCCACGGTTTCTCGTCTTAACAACAGTTAGCGTCATGTAGGCTGCACAAAGAGCGCCTGTGATTACTTTTATACTCAAGCGGCCCTATAAATGTTTTAATTAGAATAATAGAAATTTACTGCACACAAACAGTTGGATTATGAGACAGTGAAGTAGACGGTCCGACACTGAGGACCGGTCACCGTTCTCTCATATGCCAGGGTCTAAGTAAAATTAAGTCGCAATCACTTGACACTTACCTATGCCACTTGAGCTTAACTTAACTAGTTTTCTCGTCTTTTCTTCCAGATAACAACAATATTCACTTCTTAGAAAACAACACACACACACTTTGACTGAAGAGAAATCAGCTAACCAGATTGACTGAAGAGAAATCAGCTAACCAGATTCTGAAAGTGCTTGTTGTAGACTTTTAGGAAGAATTTAAATGCGAAACCCTGTATCACGGCCAACTTATACTTGTCTGAATCTCCACTGGAAAGTATCGGACAAAGTTCATCAGATAAACTGGATGTCAATTCATCGAGGAGGCTGCTATCCCACTTCCTTTGTAAAACAGAAATACAGATTTGGTGAAGGACCAAAGAAAAAACAATAGCTCAAATAATTACTTAATAGTTTAGATGCTTTCGAAGTACGTGTCAAAATCGATACCATGCTTCTAAGCCTACACGTAATGGGAATCGTTACTTAATTTACATAGCGCCTCTTAAGATAAAATATTATGAACTGTAACCAATACGATTGCACAAAAACCATAACCAGAAAAGATGGTTTAAAACTCTTAATGAATGCAACAAGGGAAAAGAGACACTTGAATGAATGCAACTTTATAAACGACTAAAGCCGTGTTCCGATCACTGAGGAATCGGCCAGTTTTCCTCTTCAATGGTTTTCATGCTGATATGCTTTGAGTGAAATATTACTAACTCAATCGCTTTTACAGTCGCCATCCTATTTATACTTGCTTACTTAAGATGAAGAGATAGGAAAGCGATAAATTAGCCATAGAGTACTTAATAAGCAGTTTCATAAACTAGACATAACATGTAATGCATTTTACCTGCCAATCAATTTCTTCGCAGTTTCCTGGACAACCACAGGCACTGCAGATAACCCGCCAAAGACCATGTCAACAACTTTAACAACATCGTTTCCTTCCTCAAACTCCACGTGCATCCCAGCATTAACTTCGGCCAAAGTCAGGTCTTTGCGACCAGACTGCTTAAAACTTTCAAAGTATTCGTTCTACAAACAGAATGTACAAGTGTTTTTTCTCAACTGTAAGAGCACCATTGGCGCAAATAGAAAAATATGTAACTATGTAAATTGCGACTGGCACAAATATGTTAATTAAATCTCCCATATCACATAATATAACGTAAGGAGGTGCCGATTTCCTTCACTTAGGCGTATGAGCATGGATCTGGTGGAACCCAAGGTCCTGGACACAGTGTCAGAACATCACAGAAATAATATCCAAGCTACCAATTTAAAGTGACTGGTGACAGAAACAAGTGTCAGAAAATAAAGTCCACGTGGCTGGCTTGAACCTGCAACGATTGCATTACAAACTAGCGCTCCAAAACGCAGCATTGTAACTAGTTTCTGATGTGATTTGGCAGTTTGATTATTTGATCTTATCGAGTTTAAAACATAAAACGCTTTGTCATGACTGATCACTGGCACATTGTTTCTTTTCGTATGAAATTCCTACCTTAATTACTGGAGATCAGTTAATTTCATTTGAGTTAACCAAACAACCAGCTCATGACAGAGAAAGATATAAGCAGAGACGAAAATTTGGTCTAGCAGAGGCTATCAAATTTCACATAATTTCCCCCGTTCATACGCCATGTCTAATAATAGTAGTAATAATAATAATAATAATTAATAATAATAATAATTATTATTATTATTATTAGTAGTAGTATAATAACAGTAATAATAATAATATTAATAGTAGTAGTAGTAGTAGTAATAATAATATTTATTTTATTTTATCATGTCTCCGGACAATTTGTGTTTCTTCCTGGGGGATCCTTGATACCCCGGGGCTAAATAATAATAATAATAATAATAATAATAATAATAATAATAATAATAATAATAATAATAATAATAATAATAATAATAATAATAATAATAGCAGCAGCAGTAGCAGCCGCAGCAGCAACAGCAGCAGCAATAGTAGTAATGATATTAGTAACAACGAAGATGATGATGGTGATGATGATCATGATGATCATGATGACGATGCTTGGTTAATGTCTTGATCCTCAAGGGCTCAATTGCAGGCCTTCCTCCAATAAATTAATAATGATCCTTGTTTCTTCTAGGTATAGAAGTGGGGCACGGTACCCTCCAATCCAAAAAATTGGGGTACGGGTACCTATCGCGCCTCAGAAAATTGCGCCTATGGATGTAAGTGTCGGGCATTTACTTTTGAAGAGTACGGCAGGAAGAGACCGAGAATCACTTCATCGTCTTTTAGACACGTTGTTGATTTTCCAGTGAAAAATTTCTCTTGAATGTTCACTTCTCTTTCTCCGTCTAAAGGAAACACAATTGGAAAACGAGTTCAAAATACAGAAAATAATGACACACCTGGAAGTGATTAACATGAAGAATTCATTCATTCGTTCATTCAAGTATTTATATACATGTAGCATCTCTTCAAGGAGGACTACTCAGAGGTGCAACAATAACTTTTTCCTTGCCAAATTCTACTGAAGTTACATCGAACTGATAATTTTTAGAACAACTTCCACTCTTCATCGTCATCTGATACTTTTTCTCTGTCAAAAATGTAACAATCATGTACAAATAGCAAGAAAACTTTGAGTTTGTAAGCATGCCAAGGTATGGCAATTTCTCATTCACTACTACTCCTCTAGCAGCATTTGTCAAATTTATCACAGTATCAAGCACTCAACTTACTAGCCGAAGCAAGTTTGATGCGGCTTCCTGTAGTCAGAAGCAGGACATTAACGTCAGCCTGTGTGCTTGCAGTAGCCAGGCCTCCACCCAATGTCTGCAATAAAAATGAAATAAAGCATAAAATTGGAAGTTAAAGTGCAGTACCAGTGCATAAAAGCAATCATTCGTTATTTCAGCACTGCTAATCATACTACAGCGTACTGCCCCTGATTAAGACGTTAACTTTGGAAGACAAGGCAAGCACGTGATAAATAAGTATATATATAATCACCTATTCACTACAGAGGTAGAAAATATAAAAGAAAAAATTAGTACGGTCTAAGGACAACTGAATTGTTACAATATCTATCCTTAAATTAGGGCTAACTTAAATAGCCTTACACATCGTTAATATAGGTTTTCAGTTTAAAAAATCAAGTAATTAGTTTTCTTCAAGTGAACAGGACAGCTGACACCTGTTGATCGAATCGGTAAAACAATTGAATATATTACCAAAATGTCAGAATAGTGAATGTATTTTGAACACAAGAAACAAATACACAGCATACAAACTCACTGCACTATTTCTTATCTGTGTGCAGCCAAAGTACTGCAGCGCATCTACCAATGAACTCAGAAGTCTTGTTTTGGTCTCTGCAGAAAAAAAAGAAGCATCATCGTCGTCATCATCATCAAGACAAGCAGCAGCAGCAAAACCACCATCACTTCCATCGTCATCACCGCCGCCATAACTACTCCCACCACAATCACCACCAAAGCCATCGCCCTTAACATCATCAGCATCAACAGTACCAGTTCCTGTTTTAAATTAAGTTCAAAGCTTCTCTCATATTTAGTCCAAGTCTTGTTTATAATGTCTGTCCAGTGCAGTTGTGGTCTTCCATTACCTCTTTTATTGCCTAAATTCTTGCAACCACGACCTTCTGTTACATCTATTCGTCAGACATCCATCTGAATCAAACATCAAAAGGCAGCCTATACCAGGAAGTTTTTCCAGCAACAAGGTTATTTTGTTTTCCAGAGAAGTCATTGATGTCATTGCTCCGATCCACAGGCCACCTTCTCTCTCCTCAAAACTGCGAAGTTCACTGATCTGTGTAGTCACAATAACAATCAGCGGCTTTTCTGGCGTCGAATCTTTCAAGCGGAACACTAAAAACAAGAAAAGATTTGAAATTACACAATTGGAAACGACTTTCAAGTGTCACAAAGCAGTGCAATCAAATTTCAGGACCTTATTGAAAGATTATAACGGATAGATTTGAGTAGAAATGAGATGTTCCTTTGTGTTCCTTTGCGATTCAGCAATCGTAAATATGCTGGCGCCCTGCGCTTAGTTTTTATATGTTGCTTTAAAAACTTTGAGGTTTACCATTGCAATTATATTGGTATGTAGGTACATAGCTGGACAGATAAATAACACCTTTGGAAAACCTCTCCAAAGCTCCGATTACTAGACTATGAAAGCACATTCCATTGGTCCTTTAGATTTTAACCAATAGATTATATTATACAGTTGGATTTGAAGCGCCCAGCGATTGATGTCTTGTGAATTATGAAAAAACAGCTCTATTATGGAACTCATCAGATTAGAACAGATTTATAAACATTTGACATATGACATATAAATTAAACGAAGCCTTGCTTACTTGGGCAGTTTTGTAGCTTCATATTATCCCCATACAATCATACTGTTATAACAACTAATAACAAATTCGGATCAGCTGAAGACAACTACGAAGAAAATAAATAGCAAACCAACCTGCGCTGGTTCCACCAGCAACAAGCAGCGCACCAGGAAACTGCTTCTTCAGGTCAAGTAACTCATTCATCGACACAGGTCTGTACCAAGTCACAGAATCTGATACAAACTTAAGACTTTGCTTGTCATAGCAATCTGAGAGCTGACAACACGAAACAGCCATACATCAACATAACTTAACAAGGGTTTGAAGTGGTTTAGAAGACACTATTATGTCTGTGCTCGAACCAGCCTCCGTAATTCTCCCGTGTCTAGATCAGTCAGATTTTTATGCAGCAACAAGTGTCGTGACGCACGCATCTAAGTTCAAATAGAAAGGAAGGAAGGGTTCATTACAACAGCAAACCATCCTTACCATAGGGTTCCGATACTACATTTAAACTTCATGACTCAAGACATTTATCGTTCGAGTCGTCAAACTACACTCTTTGGACTTATGGCCATGGATTGACATTGAGCATGGTGAATATTTTCGTATAATATGCAAAATCCTGTTGAGTGCACGAGAAAGGATGAGCTTCCCAATGTAACAGATGTATGGATCTACGTACACCGTCAGCAGATGAGTAATTTTCGTCAGTAATTCGTGATGCTTTGATCTAGTTTTCTTGGAGTTGTGCTATATAAATAACTAGTAACAGTTACAGACAGATATGGATTGGTCTTAATAAACTCTTAGTTAATTCCTTTCACATGCCACCATATTTGCAGTTTTGTGTATCGCTGCCGAATTCCACGTTCTATCAGTTCTTCAACCTTATTCGGTTCAAAGTCATCTAGAGTCGCCTGCTTCAACTTGCTTCACCACCACAGCCTTACTTCTGGTTGCCCTTACTGATCAGATTTCGATAGTGCTTTTCCAGATGTCTCTTTGTGCATTGTGATCTCCGCACTACAGATTATATTAGATTCTTTTAAGAACTTGAATCAGTTCAGTTTAGCAGCGTACGATATCAGAACTTCCTACACATCTATGCTGCATTATATCACAATACAATACATTACAACAGAGGACATATAAAATTGGAAATGAATGTAATTTTTACGAACCTGAAGATCACTGGGAAATATCAGTTCTTGCTTACTGGAATCATCGTCGGCAGCAGAGCAGCAAACAACTTTCGGACGCGATTCCTCCTACAAAGTTTATAATTCAATTACTCTTTGATGCACTGTTTCAAATGCTGTCTTCAGACAACTTATTCAATATGGTGGTCTGTTGGCAGCACTCTTAGCCTGCACTGAAAAGATGGTGGGTTTAAAACTATTGAGTGTACTTAGGGTTGCCAGATCCATAGGTAGCCAAAGGAGAATATAGAACGCCGGAAAGGTCGAAAACATATAATACAGAGTACAAGTTCGCTAGTTTTCATAAATGTAGTGTAGCGCAAGTCTCTTCATTTCTCAGCGCCACACAATGTACACCTGCGTTATGTGAAATCATGACATTGTCCAACAATAGTCAGGTTAGGTGATCCATGTCGGTGCCAGGTCAGTCTTTAACGAACTTGAGTCAAGACTGAAAAATCCAAGGTGAAACAAGAGTAACAAGACACTAATGACAAAGCACAAGTGATAGCAATGGCACTAGTCACAACTAAGATACTAAAAGGACAAATTGCACTAAGAAATCGCAAAAGAGAAAACAGCAGCCACAAAGCTCTAGCAGCAGCTATTTACATGTACTTCTCTCTAATATCAAAAGCTGATTAATATTGAATTTAAAATGTCTAAAAATATTCAAAAGCAGGGCTGTAGTCGAGGGTATACGCGGGTATACAGCGTATACTTATCTCTAGAGACCGTATACTCACCTCACAAAATATTTATATTTATTTATATTAAAATACTATAGCGTATACTCACAAAATACTGTAGCGTATACTCACCTCTAATTTGTTTAGGAAAACTATCCGGTAGCGTGTACTCACCTCTAATTTTACCACTACAGCCCTGTTCAAAAGTAATATGTGAAAATGCAGATACTCAACCTTTGGCTGGTTTTTGCAGCACTGTTCTCCCATGGGACATTCTGAAGCCTGAAGGAAAATAATACAATTTACACAAATAGAATAAAAATAAACATCCTAATCACTATAAGATATCTTAGATATCTTAATGTTATAAGAATAAATCAATCATTCATTTACTGATCTAAAAACCCAGTGAATTGCCAGACAGTTCGAATACAAAATCATATACTAAATAAAGAGTACACATTACACATTAGCAATCGATCGAGTATAACTGTAGCAGTGGGTCAATAGGAGACCTCTAAGGAACCTAAGTCCCGCTAAATAAGGCCTATGTCAGATTCAAGCAATGGCAGAACTAAAAAGACGAATTAAAAATGATCCTATTCCATAGCATCATAGACTATATTTCAGGAGCGATGATCATAGGGAATAGTGATTACTAATTTCATATCAGTGGATCAATTGTACAGGCAATGGAAGGCTAAACTAAAAAATATAAGTTCTCAAATGAAAATTTGATTATGCAACAATGGGTCACTGCAAGAGTTACGGTACTTTAACGTTGAGCGGGCATGCAAGCAAGTTTTTAAATATATAGAGGTTGGAGAAGATTATTCAAAAAAATTGATATTAGAAGCATCACCTCACAACTAAGTGAATTTCTTAAGTTTCGTTTCGATTAACTCTTTATGCTCATGCCAAGATAGCACAAATCAGAAGATCAATAACGTGGATGGCAGAGATATCTTATCTTATCTTATCTTATATAATTATTTATAAAGCGCCTCTCACAGCATAGACTATTCAGAGGCGCTCCCAGCGTGTCAGCCCCGAGGGAAAAGAAAGGTCTTTAAGCAGCGGAGAGAAGAAGGCGAGATCCCAAGCAAAATCTTGCTACGGAGAGAGGGGGGCAGGTCATTCCAAAGGGAAGGGCCAAGGATGGCAAAAGCACGATGCTGAGCCATCGAAGTCCTTGCACGAGGGACAAGCAGATCAAGGCGGTCAGCAGACCGAAGAGGGCGGGAAGACAGAGCAGATAGAGGTTTGCGCATTAGGTCACAGAGGTATTTAGGAGCTTTTCCCAGTTGAGTCCTAGAGACCAGGAGAAGAACCTTGTATTGGATGCGGGAAGCAACAGGAAGCCAGTGAAGTACATCAGTCATAAAGGTAGTTATGTGAGAGAAGCGAGGAAAACGGGCAATGAGCCTGGCAGCCGCATTCAGAACAGACTGCAGAGATGAAAGGCGCGCTTTAGGGAGCCCAGCAAACAATGAATTGCAATAGTCAATGCGGCAGCAAATGAAGGCATGGACCATAGTAGTAAACACTGAAGGAGAAACTGATCTTCTTACAGCCCTCAAACGCCTCAGGTGATAGAAACAGGAACGTGTCAGATGGGAGAGGTGTTCAGAAAACGAGAGGGTACTATCAAGGGTGACACCCAAATCCCGAACACTGGATGAAAATGAAAAAGCAGGGTATATTGACGACAGAAGTGGGATATCAAGTTTAGAAAGTTGCTGTTTAGTGCCAAACCAGATCAGTTGGGTCTTAGAAGAGTTAAGGTTAAGTCGATTTGATGACATCCAAGAGTGGAGATCATGTGACAGGGAATCAATGGATCCAACAAGGGAGATCTGCTGAGAGGATGGGCCTTGGACAAAGATCTGAACATCATCTGCATAAAGGTGACCAGAGGTAAAGTGTTTAGTAAATATAGAAGGAATGTCAGCTGTGTAGAGTAAGTACAGAATGGGGCCAAGGACAGAACCCTGTGGGACACCATACTCAACTCTAACCCAGGCAGTTCTGGAGTCACCAAGGACAATCCTCTGAGTACGGTCAGAGAGGTAAGATTTGAACCAAAGAAGAGGGAGACCACTGAGACCACAAGATAGTTCAAGACGTTGAAGTAGGATTTCATGGTCAACCATGTCGAAGGCCGAGGAAACATCAAAGAGTGCTAGAAGCGTCAAATGAGACCTGTCAATGGCAGTATAAATGTCCGAGAGAAGGGACAGGAGGGCAGTTTCCGTAGAATGGTGACCTCTAAACCCTGATTGACTAGAAGGGAGGAGTCCAGACTGTTCAAGATAGGGCAGAAGTTGAAGCGAGACAAGTCTCTCAAGAGTTTTAGAGAGAAAAGAAAGGTTAGAAATAGGACGATAGTTAGAACATACTTGTGAGTCAAGATTAGGTTTTTTGAGGGTAGGGAAGACAATAGCTTGCTTCTGAGATGGAGGGAGATGGCCCTCTGCTAGAGACCTATTGAACAAATATATCAAAAATGGGACAAGATCATCCAAAACATTAGTAAGAATAAACGGAGGAAGCGGGTCCAGTTCACAAGATTTCTGATTTGAAGAGCTGAGAACACGTCGAAGATCAGCCTCAAGGATGGGACGAAAGTCACCAAACTTGAAGTCCGTGCGTGTGAATTCAGGTGGAGGCGAGTCAGCGGTTGAAGCACGTAAGCCCGCAATCTTTTCTGTCATCATTCTGAGGAAATCATTGGCCGAAAACGCAGGAGAGGAAGACGAACGGGAGGCTCGGCCCAGGAGTCCCGAGATGGAAGACCAGAGACGTTTTGGGTTCTTTTCATCTCGAGCGACGAGTCTCTCCCAAAATTCAGCCTCCTTGCGGTGATATAGACGATGGAGCGATCGGAGTTGAGTCACCCACGTCAGGTGGTCGGCCGGATCTTTCGAGCGGCGGTAGCGTCTTTCAAGACAGCGTGTACGTCGACGATACTGGCGGCACTCGCTGTCAAACCACACAGCAAGTGGTCGCATACGCATTTTGACCCTCCGCTGAGGTAGTAATTTATCCAGTATTTCGTTCATGGTGGTGGAGTAAAGGTCAAACAGGTCAGCCACCGACAAGACATCCAGTGAAGAGGAGTCAGAAGCAAGTTTTGAGCAGCGAAGAGCATCACGGAAAACTTGATAGTCGAGGGTCTTCCAGCCACGCACCATACGAATGGCATGTATGGGTTGCAGATGCAAGAAGGGAAGAGTTAGTTCAACGAACTGGTGATCAGACAAAGTCGGCGGGTGAACGTGTAGATCACAGACAGATACTTCGTCAGACGTGATGATCAAATCAAGGATACCGCCGAGCACATGAGTGGGCTCACTTACATGCTGACGGAGACCAAACTGAGCAAGCAGATCAAGGAACCGTAGAGTAGATGGGTCTGAGGAGTCTTCTAGATGGATGTTGAAGTCACCTAAAATAACCAGCTGACTGTTTCTTGTGATTAGACTCTCCAGAACAGATGAAAACTCATCAAAAAATGTTCCGGTTAGAGGAGCAGAGCCAGGTCTGTAGAGAGCCAGAAGAGTTGATGGTCCATGGGATGTAGAAATAGCAAGGCATAGCGCCTCAAATGAAGTGATGTCCGGATCAAGTTGAATTACGGAGGTTCGAAGTGTAGAGCGGATGTAGACAGCGATACCCCCACCACGAACCGAGCTGTCATCTGGACGAGAGGCTCTGGGGCGGTCGAAGATGGAGAAACCGGACGGAGCAGCACGAAGAAGAGGCACATCATCAGAACCACGGTGCCAGCTTTCCGTAACGGCTAAGACGTCGAGTTGTCTTTCCTGAAGAGTTTGTGCTACATAAGCGAATTTTTCCGAGAGAGAACGGGCATTCCAGGTAGCCATTCGAAGCCCTGGATGCCGCTTGTCATCCTGAAGAGACTGATCAGGAGCGAGAGGATCAGAAGTAGATCGATCATGAGCAGCCAGCTCATCAGGGCCCAAATGAGAGCTGGACGCCGGAATGGAAGACGACGAAGACGATGAAACTTTCCCAGGTAGAGACAAAGTAACGTTGTTGATGGATGAGCGATAAGCAGCCGGACACCAAATATGGTAATATGGTAATAGATCGCTTTACATCATTCAGAAAACTGTAATTTTGTATGCAAAGTATTAGTCACTTGTTTCCCATCTGCTTGAAAGAAGAAATGCAGCTCCCTATAATTAATATACATAAAGAGTTCAGAAATATATGAATATTTCCCTTACTTTTGAAAAGCTGCTGAATGAATCCAAAATCGGCCTATAGCCTGTGCATCGACAAAGATTACCTGTTCAATCAACAGAACCAAGAATCTGGCTTTAGAATGTTACTTTGATGTCACAATATTGTATTAGGCTGAAATGATAAAGAAGAGTCGGTAACCCGACAAAAGCGCGCAGGACAAAAGCGCGCCGACAAAAGCGCGCCGACAAATGCGCGCGGTCACAAAAGCGCGCAGGACAAATGCGCGCCGACAAAAGCGCGCAGGACTAGACATTATGAAAACATTAGTTGTCTGACTACACAATTAAAGACATTAGTTGTTTGATAGTAGTTTAATAGGAGAAACTATACTAAATATACTAGAAGTAACCGTGAAAATATACAAGAAATAATCGTGTAACGGAAACTAGACGTTTGATAGCAGGCCTATACTAAATATACTAGAAATAACCGTGTAATGTTATTTATATGTAAGATAAAACCAGTTTATAAGTCAACGTTTTGTGCGACCCCACGCAAGTACTCGTCCAGTGGAACTGTTCCATATGTTGGAACCAAAGCCTGCAAACGTCGATTTAAACGAACGTATTTACACTTTGATGCCTCCGATAATGCTGTAATTGGATGTTAATTGCGTTTCACTTCCACGGGTCTATGGTTGTAGCCTGTATACCTACTTCTGATGGGTAGCCTACCTATGAAGTTAGTTAGGCTGTACGTTATTGACAATTAACAAACAATTAATTTCCTAAATTTCTTAATTAATTTTCTAGATTTGCGCGCTTTTGTCGTGCGCGCATTTTTCGGGGTTTCCATTCATTCATTCATTCATTCTGAAGATTTATATAGCGCTCCTTCAAGATACCTACTCAGGTGCGCTCCCAGCTCAGCCACGGCTAAAAAAGAAAGATTTGAGCGATTTATGAAATGCAGGCAAATTATTCAGAGGTAGTAATCGCAGTTCCAGCGGGAGCCCATTCCAAGTGGAGGGACCCACAACTGAGAAAGCCCGGCGCTGCCCAATAGAAGAACGAGCACGCGGGACCAAGAGCTCCCCTCTGGCCGAGGAGCGTAGTGCCCGACGCGCTACGACGTCGGACACCGGGCGGCAAAGGTCACGAAGGTAAGATGGAGCGCAGCCTAGAAGACAACGAGAGACTAAGGCAGCGATCCGATAGGAAATAGGAAATATGTCGGCGCGCTTTTGTCGGCGCGCTTTTGTCGGCGCGCTTTTGTCCTGCGCGCTTTTGTTACGGCGCCAGAAGAGTCTGGTGCGTACACAGATACATGCACACTCGCCTCTCTTACTCATTCCTCACACAACAATAGAACTATTAAAATTACATATACATCACTAGCCTTTAACATTGTTAAAGGATAATCTATTAACTGATAGAAATAAACTCTTAAGAATTTTTAAGAATATAAGTGTATTTTAAAGTACCTTGAAGGGCATGCTCAATCTGGAGTTCAGTTGGTGCACCATTACTTCTAAGGAGTGCATACATTGCCATGACCATACCAGGAGTGCAGAAACCGCACTGAATGCCATGGCCAGCCACAAGCCGCTCCTGTAACCATACCACAAAGCACGGAAATGAAAACAGAGCCAAGCAACCCTTACATTTAATACAGGAACTGAATCATAAGAAGCTGCAACATACATCGTTAATAAAACGTGTCCAAGAATCGGTATGGAATTTAACCTTGGCATTGGTTTGTCACCAACTAATATTTCATGCAGTGGACAAGGTTTAATTTAATCCAATGACGTTAATAGCACTGTAATCATAATGCAAGATTTCATGATGCATAATGCACAAGGCATCATTAGATTGTCGGTTCCAGTAACGCTGCAATCACAAATCCTAATCCGCCGTGAAGCCCCCTAAGCCAAAAAAACCAGAAGTCAAGTTGATCAACTCAAGACCAAGAAGTTCATCTCGGAGGTTTCTAGGCAACCTATTCCAGAAAGAAGGACCGACCAGGTGGTGAAGCTTAAATGAAGCACTTTGTGGAAGTTCAAGCTATAGGAACAGCCAGGTAAATATATATATATATATATATATATTTATTATATATATATATATATATATATATATATATATATATATATGCGTGGCAGAACGAATGAATCTTCGGCCTGGTATTGATGACACCTGCGCCCAAAGCTTCCTAAGATAGACTGGGGCATGGCCTGCAAGACAATTACCCGTAAGCACAACAATATTAGACTATGCCGCCGATCAAGCGAGCCGCGGTATTTAGAACAGATTGCAACTGATTAATAAGCGATATAATTAAGCCCGGTGCATAGGCCTAATATGAGCATCAGGGTCGTGGCGGAATTCGATTATGAGCAACCGGCATACCAAGTAAATCTGATGTATGTCGTAGAAGCACGTGCGACATACATTTCTCACGTGTTCTGAAAGGGTCAATTCTTTGTCCAGGGTCACACCCAAATCCAGCACAGTGGTAGAGAAAGAGACACCTGAAAGCGGTGCTGGAGATTTCGTAATTCGGCTTTGAATAACTGCCCACGAGTCCACGACTCCCAACCCAGATGAACTCCGCCTTTCCGGGGTTCAACCGGAGGCGGTTGGATGACTTCAAAGACCTATACATGTACCTCCGATGTCTTGAGCATTTTTCCACTAAAGAAGATAGCCTCTGAATCCTCAATACCGTGTAGCTACTACAAGGAAGCGTTCACACACCTGAAGCTAACGTTACTCATATGATATTTACAGTACTCACCACATCTCATGTTACATAACGAACATCAAGTTCAAGTCAAGTGCATATAAGTCATCATTCATGCCAAGCATTATCAACTGATTGCAAAAGTGTTTTACAAACCTCCTCTAGATTCCTCTGAAGTAACGGTAAGAGAAGTTCAAACATACCTGAATTTGATGAAGTTTGGTTTTAGTGCTGCCAAGTGCTTCAATGGTTGTGATTGCCAGACCATGCAACAAACAGATTGGTAAGATACACGCATTTACAGCATTGTGTCTGAAGAAACAGATTGTCAGGAACAAATTAACATGGCAACGGTGACAATGTGTAAATTAAAAGCAAACGACTTAACCGCATGTCCCGCATTTATTGTAGACTTTGGTAAAATCTCAGTAGGCCTAATCACACGTGAAAGTTCTGGAAAATGTTTTCATCATTATGAGAAACAATTTGGTTTAACGTAATGATATCGTAAACTCCAAATTGGCTTAACTGGAGTATGTACCGGTAGTAGGGCCTATTTATGTAAAATGGCCTGCATTTTAAATTCCTGTAAGATGATTTTTTTGTACATTACAGCTCCAGTGTGATTTGTTTTGTGTGGTACAACTGTAATGTTATCGTAATATCGAAATAAAAACTTTCTAAGACGTCACTCAAAGCTAAGCACAGGTCACTCCAGCTTTCCCACAAATCAACTAATAAGTCAAGTGCAAGAATCAGTCATAGTTGTCAGATTCTTTGGACATTCGCATTAATTTCAGCCATATATGGGAATTTGTTTAAATATGCTGAAAGTGACGTAAAAGATACATGATCTTTGATGCGGAACGATCAAACCAGGAGATCATAACGGTGCAGCTGCCACATCTTCCCTCTCCGCAGGACACCTTCGTACCAGTCAGCTTCACTGGTTCATGCAAAGTCAAGGCAGATCCTCTTCTATTTTATTATTATTATTATTATTTATTTATTTTATTCTTATATTATTTATGAAATTCTATTATCTTTACTCATTGATTATTTCTGCAATCAGTTCAATCATCACTTCTTCATAATAGTCGTCACTGATGTCGTCACCAAGGACAAAATAATAGTCATTGTTGTCATCAACCACAATTATTTTATTTCACGTTTTTACCTAAAACCCCGTTGTCGTCATCAAAAATAAAATTATCATTATTGATATCATCAACCATAATTATTTTAAACTCACTAAAAACCTATGACCCTAACACTTATAAAAAAACACATTTATGAGAAGTTGTTCGATTGGGACGTGTGACTTATGCTCAAAGGATACAGTTGTAACGTAAGTAGTCCACAAGTAAAGTATTTGGAGATGGATTTGTTTCAGTTATCTGACAATATAAAAAACAAAGCCGAATTAATATTCTCATCTATTCGAAATGCCACATATGGAAAGAAGCTTCAACTAAATCGTTGAAGGTTCAGTTCTGTCACTTGACAAAGTTTCGTCGAGCATGGCTATGTATTGATTATTTCTGTCTCATGGTGACGTAGATCAGTGCTCTCGTGCTGGAACAAGCTTGACTATATAACTTCCCAAAGTAACATTTAAGTAATGCAAAACCAATGGCATATGTAATGTTATGTAAATCTACGAAATTCCTCACCTCCACACAAAAGCCACGTCAGGGAGAACAGCTTATTCATGGGCACTAGATGGCGCATATACCTTTAAATAAACGAGTGTATCTGGTATCTTCCCGATTCACGTATTGAAATGATGGCCAAATTACGGTATATCCAAATTAACATACACATTTACGTTACTTAATTAATTTACCTGAAGCACTTATCACATTTATGCAACCAAGTATGTTTGTTATAATAAAGTAAGCCATGACACAGGCCAACTTCCAAACACTGCAGAGGGAATAAAACATTCTCCAACTTAAAACTGGGCCTCTGTCAGCCGGTCTTACAGAAACACAATAATTATTGTAAAGAATTATAGAAGATATAACAGATGATAGACAGTATAAGTTTACATCGCAATGCAATCATTGTGGACTACTTGACAGAACTTTTAAAGTCTACAGAGACTAACATGAATGTTCTTTGTACGAGAACCGGATAATCTTTCCCCATTTATTGGTCTCGACTAACCCCACTCTACCTCTCTACATTCGGATGCATTTACTTCAGTTTTCTTTTTACATCCACCCACAAACCACACCCTAAAAATCATACTATTCCTTAACTAAGGTTGTTGCAGGTTACAACAATATGGTAAGGATGAGGTTTAAAATATGGTAGGTGGATTGGAGCAGAGCTCAGTGGTAACATAATGACGAAGGGCGTCGAAGGCCTGCGCCTGGATGGGGTTTGGATTCTACTGAATGATGTAGGATTTGCGTGTCAAAACTTGTTCGGACCTTACCTTCTTGCCATTGACATAGAAGATCAAATCAGACATCTTTTCCGATTTTTCAAACCAACTTCTAGAATTTCAAAGAGGAGAACTAATTAGTCAGTAAAAGCAACAGTGCCAGTATAACGGCCTATCAATTAGAAAATTTGCATGAATGTTCTATATTCTGATTTCTTCATACATGTAGTACATCCCATTGGGCCATTGGCACACTAATGATGGCTTATTCCAGAGATTTAATCCCTGGCTAGTACAATCCGCACAAGGTGACTTTAAAAAGGGCGTGTCACCCATTCAGCGGTGGTAATCGAAATCTCACCCGAACAAATGACCGCTACAAAAACATGTACAATTACATTTCAAAGTTATGCTCTTGCAGTGAGAGAAAGGCAATATATCACACCGTATGGTATAGGGGCGTCCGCAGGAATTTTCTAGGGGTGGCTAAATTCTTCTAGGGGGCCAAAATTTGTGTAGGGGGAGCAAAACGACGTTTTTGCATAAGCTATTCGTGAACACAGAACATGTGACAACTTTAAAAATAAATAATGGTCAAGGACTTGCCTAAATAATTAGTGTTTTTCACATTGAAAATCGTGTTGGGACTGTTGCAATAATCATAATAATCAATAGATTTTATTTCTGTAAAATGTTAGCAAAATCAAGGAGACAATTGTCC
The DNA here is from genome assembly GCA_963556255.1 of Allolobophora icterica. Lineage (NCBI taxonomy): Eukaryota > Metazoa > Annelida > Clitellata > Crassiclitellata > Lumbricidae > Allolobophora > Allolobophora icterica. The sequence continues at coordinate 10,301,841 of OY744607.1, read as the reverse complement.
CCTTGCCCCCCTCCGGACGCCCATGCTATCGTATGTATCTAGGGATTAATAAGGCGCCTCTCGCAGCCTATAGAGTATAGACTATTCGGAGGCGCTCTCTGTGGATGCACAAATAGTGGTAAAGAGGCATAGTAGATCGCCTGATAGCTCTCAGTCGTCTCAGCTGGAAGAAGCAGGAGCGAGTCAGTTTTGAAATGTGCTTCCCAAAGGCGAGGGAGGAGTCTAGAGTCTCGTACACTGGAGGAGTAGGAATAGGAAGGAAATTGCCGACAAGTGGTGAAGAGTCAAGCTTATGTAGTTATTGCTTAGTCCCAAACCAGGTCAATTGAGCTTTGGTAGAATTTAGGCAGAGTCGATTTGCAGACATCAACAAATGTAAGTCATGGGCAAGCACACCGATAGAGGAGACATGGAGAGTTGATCGGTAGGCAGACCATGGACAAAAGTTTGTGCAAAATCTTACCCTAACCCATTATGATCTTGAGTCCTAAAAGACAACAGCCAGCTGAGAGCGATCAGGGAGGTAGGATTAAAACGAGAAAAGGAATGTTATGGGCCTAGAGATGCCACAAAATAACTGCAAGCGTCGAAGGAGAATCTCATGAACGACCATATATCAAAAGCCGAACAGACTTCAAAGAGAGATAGGAACGAAAGACGGGATAATCAATAGCCATGTAGAAATCGGATAAGAGAGATAGGAGGGCAGTTTTGATGGAATGACAACCCCGAAACCCGAATGTACCAGAGGAAGGCAAGCTTGCTCAAGGTAAGGAAGAAACCGAAGGGAGAGTCTCCCAAGGGTTTTAGAAAGGAAGGAAAGATAACAGATAGACCCTGCATGACGTCCTGTCATAAATCAAATACGAGAATCCATTACATCATAGATAATCAAAGACACATGTATACCATCCCATTATTTTTACGAGGCGTCTGCATAAAAGAAACCTCTGCGACATGTTTGCCAACACAGACTGAACCTTGTATTCAGGCAAGTGTTGTATTTACGCCAACCTAGCTTGGACCCTGGACCCAAACACACGATGAGTTTTTTCCATAGTTATCCTCGTATCTTCATTCAAGTGGACGTTTAGTTTAAAATTACGAAGGCCTGCATAACTAAATATTGCAATTGCCTACATTTTGCCTTGTCATCTCCCACCTATAGCTTAACACATTTACTATGTTTGCGGGCATCTCACAACCATAGCGACAAGCTGCAAATAGGCCCAAGCATCATATTTTAATTGCAATGATAAATTTTATCACAAAATGAATAGAAGTTTTTGAAAGCTATTGCCTACAGACAAGAAAATTATGGGCTTACATACGTTGAAGTGTCGTCGACTAACTCCGATTTTGAAGAGTTCAACCGTGGAGATGTTTACTGTCCTTTAGCCGTCGTTGAAAGATATGCTAATGTAGGCCTATGGCAATAGGCTTACCAATAATGCGCTCAAGGCCATTAGGCCGCTGCCTGAAATAGATCAAACTTATTGCTAACAGACGTACACTCACACACCCAAACCCAACCACACGTAACCACATAATATAATATATATGATATATATGTAAGTGTATATATATATTCACGAGCGCTACGTCAAACCAGATGTGCTGTCTAGTTATATCAAATGGAGATTCAAGTCCGGTTGCACCAAAGTCAGGAGAGCTTCTAAAGCGAGCATAAGTTGAGCATAATGTAACTGTCAAAGACATCGCTCAGCAACTCCTCTGACTCGTCACAGCGCTCATGAATAAGCTGGTGCCCTGCGCTTAGCTGTTAAGTGGCGCTTTGGAAATTTTGAGGTTATGATTACGACGATTGCTATTAGCCTATTAGGCCTATATGCATACACGAGCACAGTGAAGAAGCTGGATCCAGCGATTTCGCTTTATTGGGACTGCAGAAATTTTGTACAATCTGCGTACAACTGTTCCTACATTATTTCCTCGCTAAGCATAATGTAAAAAACGTACGTTGAGAGACTGCCGACTGAAAACGACACGCAAAGTTTAGGCTCTACGTAGACGCTCAGCAGGCTCAGAGGTCTTGTAGCCGGAGATACGCAGAGAGAACACAATCATTCCACACTATACACTAAGCCTCTGTGTATGTCGGCGGCCTGACAAAAAAATAAATACGCCGCGCCCAGTGGCATATTTTCCATAGGAATAAACGAGGCCGTTTTTGTGAACACGACCGACTGGATTACTCTGACCCACATCTACATTTAATGCATTGGATGAATACGGCTCTGATCATATATCTGTCACGTCGCTATATGTGCCATTGTCCATATTCACCATTATATGAACGCGGTTCTACTGGTCCTTGGACACGAGCTCATCGACGCTAGGCATTCAATTAGTCGAGCTCTCAGTATGTCAAGCGAAAGTTAGAAATGTTCAAAATAATTTATGTCTACGTCAATAACCTTTTTAGCCATTAGGCCTACGTGTAGATTTCGTTAAACTCTGGATCCATCTATCTTTTATTCGCGAAAAAGGCCAGCGCCCGTGAATAAGCTGGTGCCCTGCGCTTAGAAATTTGAAGTTTATGATTACGATTCCGGCTGTGAAAACTGCGCATAAACTCCCTGGCCTTTCTTCAGGCCCAGAAGTGGCAAAGTTCCGCGATCGAACGTATTCTTTGCAGTGAAACACTTCTGGTCCAGTCCGTCCTGCACTTCTGTGGCTATCTCTGGTTGTACAGAAGCTGATTCGCTATCGGAAGACGCGTACATGTATGTGCGAGAGGACATCATCCGCTGGGGAGATTGTGTTCAACGACCGATGTGGGGGTATTTCAGGTTGAAAAGTAGCACATCAACATTAGAATTGTCCAGTGCTTTTTTCAGCCGGAACGCGCCGGAACGGCGTTCCGGCACCTTTTTTCAGCTACTAAAAATAATTTATTTATATTAATAATAAAACAATAATTTTGTTATTTTAATTTAATTTCAGTGTTGTGAACTGTTTTCAGTGTTTCTTGAGACCCCTCCCAACCCCCAACCCCATTTTCTAGGCATTTTAGTCCTTCCATAATTGTTCAGCTCCGGAACCTATATTGTTCAGTTCCGGAACCTTTTTCTCTAGAAAAAAGCACTGGAATTGTCTACAGTAGGCCTATACACTTCTGACGAGGTGCTCTCGCATTCTTTACAGCCGATTCTGCCTTGTCAATTGATCTTGGACAGCCAGACGAGCTTGCAATGTGCGTAGCGCCACAGACATGAGAGAACCTGTGAAATGCGGAACTCGCAAATTGAGGACCATTGACTGTGCTGAGCAATCAGAGAATTCCTTAGTGGTCGAACTGTTGTATCAGTTTAAACATTGCATCGGTCGTTGTTGGATCTCGTTAAAGAGTTCCTATTCCAGGAATTCACTGTTTTCATGCACTTTGATGATGAAAATGTTACCATCATGGCTCAAAAGATCGGCACATCCAGAGACTCCTTGAAGAACCCAACAACGGATGCGATATCATATAGACTCTCTTCGCTGCAGCTGTGGTCGCATCTGAGAGTTTCAGTGCTGGATTGGTTGCCTACCGTATAACCCATCGATTCATCACAAGGACTAATTTAAGTCCAGGTGTCAAGCACGAGTCTAAGTCGAGGTGTCAAGCATGCGCACGAGTCTGAGCCGAGGTCTCAAGCACGAGTCTAAGCTGAGGTGTAAAACACGAGTATTAATCGAGGTGTTAAGCACGAGTCTAAGCCGTGGCGTCATATACTAGTCTTAGCCGAGGTGTCAACCACGAGTCTAAACCGAGGTGTGATACATGCACCTGAGCTATCATTTGCGATAACGCGATTTTGGGTATAATCACTCGAGGTTATTGCATACTTTGTGTCGATGGCTTTTTCATCTCGACTGCTCCTGTATGCACGTACCGCCTGGTCTACTTCTTGTTTTTGATCGGTTAGCCTCTTGGCTAACCGAGTTCCACAACTCTCTTCAGAATACTCTAGACCGAATCTTGATAGCAATTTTGTCCAAGAAGACGCTGGGTATCCTCTGTCGCCGAGAGAATATATGTTGTATCAGTTACCCTCAAAGTGATAAATGTTTTATTCTCATAAAATGCGAAGAATATAGACGTCCTCGTCTCTATAGTCTCTTGAACAATTGTTGATTGCATTAATGGGCCCTAGATAAGGAATCCACCACATCTTACTTCCTAGAATCTAGCACACCTCCAAAGGAAAGTCATGCGCTCAAAGGCTCATCCGTTGTAGTGTTTTGGGAGTGGTCAGTAGCGGCTTTCGGAAGATCATTTCTAAGGGCTTATGATCACTCACATGTATCCGATCCAGTACATATATTTAATGTCTATAAAGAAACACATGCAAAAACTATCGCTAACATCTCGTTTTCATTCTGCTCGACCTTGGCAAGAGTGCCTGAATCGAAAGCGACAGGCCAATCAGACTGCACTAGTGCCGCTGAAACCCATCAGACTTGCGATACACTGCACAGTGATGCGGTATAATATCCGAAATGCGACGTCCCCTATCCGGGATATCGATATTAAAGAGAGTTTTGCACTTGGGAGAAGATGCAGAGGCTCGTTCCAGCTTCTCCACGGCTTGACCAGGTATTGTTGTTGGCCACAAAAGACCCCAATCATGTGCTGCGCGGCATGCTCCCTCCCCCCCAGCGGTGGACACAACCTCCGAGCGAGATCACATAAATTCACCATACCTGAAACAGACGATAATAATGTTATACTCCGTATTCTCTACAAGAATGTCAATTGACGTTAGATAACTGCCCGTGAGTCAAATCTCTGTGGTCTGTTCAAGTTGCGTTATGTCAACGTTGATGTTCAATAAACGAGTATTCATTCATTCATTCATTCATTCATTCATTCATTCATTCATTCATTCATTCATTCATTCTGTAATATACCTTCGGGTTAGGCCACTTCCTATACGAGGAGAAACTGGAAGAAAAACAATAAAGGACCAAGACATTGGGGCACTCACTAAATGTAATTATAATAAAAAAATATAGGCCTGCGTAACAGATAATCACCGGAAGAACACCTGTATACACTAGAACCTCCTTATAACACTCATCATTATAATGACAGTCGACATAAAACCAAAATAATCCAGCTTCAGATAAAATGAAAACTTTAATGTAACATTTCATGCTTATTGTGGCTCACAACGAAAGCGTCAAATGAAGCTTCCGGAGTAATTACAAATTTTCGCGCTACTCTCCATCTCAACTGTTAAACATATGAGCTTAGTCACGTCTCATCTGCAGAAAGTCATTATGTAAAACAACCAGGTAGATTAGTTAGAAGCCCTATTATATTTTTCACGTTAGCCGACAAGTTGGACCTGGTTCGAGCCTTCTCAGTTGCAGTTCCAACGCAAGTCCCTCACTAACAACAAACTGCTCCATACAACACATTCAGATTTAGTAATCCTGTATATATAGGGCCTACTCAATTTTTTTACAGATTGAGATAGTTTAGAAACTTTTATTTCGAAATCATTTTTTAAAATTTGAGATAAACAAGAGCAAAAATGTACTCCATTTGGCATTAAAATGCTCAAAATTGTGTCGGCTTCTGGAGCTCCGCCCCTCAACCCGCTGAGGGAGCTTATGACACTCCCCAGATCCCCTAGTCGTTAGGGGCTTCTTACATTCGGCAATCGCGCATTCGGCGGTCGCAATTCCCCCCCCCCACTCAGACGTTCCGGTAGGTCCCCCAACTTCTTGCCTTCGGCAATCGTGGCTTCGCGTCTTTGGCGCTCGCAATCCTCCACTCAGACGTTCTAGTAGGTCCCCCAACTTCTAGACCGTGATTGCGCCTATACCCTTAACATCCCCTTTATTTAATTGTGTTGCTACCAAGTCTTCTCTTCTTTAAGTTCTCTGCCCTTTGGCAGGTTTCCACTTCCAATGACGCCAAGTTAGAATGTTTATATTTAAAACATTTCTTTCAATGTTACCCAGTGCTTTTTTTCTAGAAAAAAGGTTCGGAACGGAACTATTATGGGCGGACTAAAATCCCGAGAAAAACGGGATTTGGGGTTGGGAGGGGTCTCAATTAACACTGAAACAGTTCAAAACACTGAAATTAAATTAATATGACTAAATTATTGTTTTTATTATTAAAATAAATAATTTTTTAGTAGCTGAAAAAAGGTGCCGGAACGCCGTTCTCGAACGGGTGAAAAAAAACACTGGTGTTACCTATTATTATTACTGTTATTATTTTTATGCCCATTTATTATTATTATTATTATTATTATTATTATTATTATTATTATTATTATTATTATTATTATTATTATTACTGTAATTATTGTTGCTGTTGTTGTTATTAATAATTATTTTTATCATTATCGTTATTATTATTATTGTTATTATTATTATATTATTATTTTTATTATTATTACATGTATAACAAGGTAAACAATTAATGTTAGTATGGTAAGGTCTCGGAAAAGCAGATGGCGATCCCGCGTTGAACAGCTATCGAAAGTCTTTGGAACAGGTAGTTTGTCTTGTGAGTTGCATCCGTCAACCTTCGTCCCAGTTCAAACACAAAATCCAAACCTTCCGAACTCCAAGCACCGTTGGACTCTATTGCTACCGCCACAATAGCATTCGTTCTGGTGATTGTGGCGAATTTCGATCTTTAGGCGGCGGTTGCCCGGTTTCCGGCCTCACCTGCTCCGGTTGATGGTGCTGTCATATAATGTGACGTTGCAAATGTGTCCGAAACGGTCACACCCCATGTGAGGCACCTTCAACATGACCACGGGAAAAGAAAGAACCGTTGGGCCTCACCATAGAAGATGGCAAACGACCAGACAGTGCTCTGCCCAACGATCTCCAAACTATATAATTGAGCATGTTGTGCCGTTGTTGTCTGGCAGCGTTTATCTGCAGCCAATACCGTGGAACAGTCCTCTGGCATCAACTCTCTCGCCACAAATGTATCATCATCATCATCATCATCATCATCATCATCATCATCATCATCATCATCATCATCATCATCATCATCATCATCATCATCATCATCATCAATCATCATCATCGTGGGCGTAATTTTTGTAGGGGGCATAATTTTTGTAGGAGGAAAATTTTGTAGGGGGAGCAAATTGACGGTTTGGCGAGAACTTTAGAAATAAATAATGATCAAGGCTTTTACCTAAATAATAAAGTGTTTTTTCGCATTGAAATCATGCTGGGAAAGTTGCAATAATCATAATAATCAAAAGATATCACTTTTAGAAAATATGTGCAAAATTCAGAGGGCATAATAATCATATGCTCCCCCTTGCCCCTCCGGACGCCCATGATTTTTTGTATATGAAGATGTATAAAGCGAGAGTTTAAATATATAGGCTAATCAAATACATTGCTTATCGAACAGAATCTTTTAGTTCCTCATACTAGAACAGCTATGGCGCAGTCCCCCTCTTCGGTTTTATACCGTCTCCTACGCGCTCTCACATTTTAACAGGTACCGGTAACCTCTCGTCTTCTTTTGCTTTCCTGTGAACTTTTTTTTCTTGAGGCCTTGCGCACTAAGAGCGCCTCTAACAGCTATGGCGCAGTCCCCCTCTTCGGTTTTATACAGTCTCCTACGCGCTCTCACATTTTAACAGGTACCGGTAACCTCTCGTCTTCTTTTGCTTTCCTGTGAACTTCTTTTTTTTCTTGAGGCCTTGCGCACTAAGAGCGCCTCTGAACGGTTCACCCTACTAGAGGCCCTTTATAAATGTTTAAAGACAATACAATACATCGGATATGCTAAACCTTTAATTTTATCCTGAAACTTTCGATAGAAAGTCCGGGGATACGGAATTCAACGGGTTGGGCATTCAAAACCGTTGGGCCGGATGTACCGAATGACAACATTCCAGCAAACTGTCCTGGTCTGTACCCTGCATTAAAACGCAAACTCGCAAACAAATAATATTTTCTTCAAATTTATATTATTGTGCCTCTTCCTCCTAACGTAACCCCAACGTACTTCTGACAAACGCAAACACTGAATATTTAAAAATGCAAGGTTTGGCTCGTTGAACTAACAAGAATTTCTAAATGCCTACTACTTTCTCAGTGAGTTAATTGTTTGAGATCTTTCACCACCGCTGTCTGTTTGGAAAGTGTGCCACACCATCTTTACAGCATCTAATGTCCCTTTGCACGGATTTAATTTGAGTGCCATTTTAAAAATTGAAACCTTGATTAGGTGACAACAAATAAGAATAACAGGTAATCACCGGAAGAACACCATTATACACTAGAACCCCTTATAACATGCAGTACCAAAGCAAGGCCCTCACTTACAATTAATTGCTCCACACATTCAGATTTATAAATCCTGCACACCCAAGAAATGCAATGTAATCACAATACTAATAATTATTTATACAACTACTTAATAGCTAAAATATTAATGTGATACAGTTAGTCACTCAATATATATATATATATATATATATATATATATATATATATATATATATATATATATATATATATATATATATATATATCAATAGAGTTGTTTAATCGAGCTTATTAACCTTCTGTTAAAATACACCCGCACTAGTTTATGAATGGCCCAAAAAGATTTTTAAAATTTACCCTTATTATATCGCCTTTGTTTGTGCTATGATAACTATTTACAATATGCCAGTAATATATATATATATATATATATATATATATATTATATATATATATATATATATATATATATCCATAGTAATAGTAATTCAGTATTTAAAAAATCGTTAGAATTACTGGCATATTGTAAATAGTTATCATAGCACAAACAAAGGCGATATAATAAGGGTAAATTTTAAAAATCTTTTTGGGCCATTCATAAACTAGTGCGGGTGTATTTTAACAGAAGGTTAATAAGCTCGATTAAACAACTCTATTGATACAACTCAGGGCATAGTCCAGTTGTTTAAAAAATCCCTCCACTCGACTGCAAAAACGACCAAAACGATTTGGTTATTTTTTTCGTACTTGACTGGTTTAATTTAGGGGCACCTGTGCCACAAGCCAAACGAATCTTCTGAACAGTGGCTGGACTGTCAAAGACAAACTCCGGCGGAAGTCCAGACTCTTTTCGGGCAGCAGAAATTGCTGCTTGGATGGCAAAGAAAACCGAGTTACTCAGAAGCAGCGGAGGTTCGCCAGTGCCCTACAATAAACACACGAACATCTGAAAACGTAACGTAATTCACCTAAGAGTAGGCCTAACAACTAAAAATGTTTATTTGTAATCACAACTAAGTTACCAGTAAACGAAGACAATCACCTAAGAGTAGCAAAAATACACAGAAATATCTTAATACTGTATTTAATTAAAAGTAACCTAATCTAATCTCAAAACATTAACAATCTTAATAATTATTTGTATTTAATTTAATGTAACCCAATGTCTGAAAACATTATCAAGTGCCAAAAGCATCAAAACTAAGTCCACAACCAATTTCCACTGGAAAGTCCAGTCAGAATATGATAAGACTGTGCATAATGCATCAAACCTTAATCCGCAATGAATTTCTGTTGTAGAAGTTTAGTCAAAATGTAATTAAATTAAATTGCATCTCAAGTAATAAAAAAGTAACTAAATTGCCCCAATACCTTGGACGAATATATGGCCATCGGGTTTCCGGAATCTTTGAGAAAAGAGACATTCATCTGAAGTGGAATTGAACCGGCGGTGGGTATGTGATATTTTCCTGCACCAATCGTTTGCAAATGACCATCGGGACCATAACGATGCTCTTCCAAAGCATACAACCCAGTTCCCTGAAACAGTCACCATAACAATTTTGACAAAATATTCTCCTTAAGGCATGGTAGAGCATATGCTCATTCATGCTCATGAGGACAAAGAAAGACAGAGGCACATGCTGCTGGATTGGATGATGACACATGGATGCAGGGCAAAATGCAGTGAGGAGTTGCATCATCGGACACATGAAACGGCCAAGGGGCATTTAACCTGGAGAAGAAGTAGCCCTATGGTTCTTGAGGTGAAATAACTTTAGGCTGAAGACTTAGTATAGACATGAATCCAACAGCAACCCAAAGACTGACCAACATCTCCTGTGCTACACTGCTTAGTAACAACCCCCTTTTCAATTTCAACAACATCAAGACTAAAGTTCTAAAGCAGACGTAGAGGGCCACAGTACTAGCAATCAATGATCGCACTACATTGCTCTTTGGGCTTGTGGGTGGCGTTTCGCATACCAGTGTTTCATAGACGTGAATCTTTCTAGCACGATCTATTTAAGGGTCCTTAAATGACGTGGCACCCATTCAAACCGGCCGCAATACAGTCGCTACAGATAAACGTGTACAATCACATTAAACGTGCAACTCTAAGAACATGCCTTCAAATAATATCCCGGCAGTTCGGATCTTCTTTTTCTATACATAACTGCAGAAATTACACTTGCTCTTCGTACAGTAAAGCAATAGAAACAGTGTTCTTAATGAATGCTGTACGACTTTATTACAGGACTGAATATTTATGGTGTTTAATATGGTATTGATATCATTCTATTTAGCAAAATAAGGTTGACCTTGCAACATAAGATTGATCATGCAACACAGTACTTAATACTTATTATGTGAAATTGTGTGTCAGTTTTGTAACTGATTAAATTTAATTTTCGGTCTCACTAGTTTCTACGATAGCGGTACTGGTGAATAAGTTTATAAAGTACCAAACCTGCAAAAATTAACACGGTACAATTAAGGCTTACACGCAACCAGTTTCAAAACCCCTCAAATGCAAAATAGCTGTTAATTGGTTTCAATTATTTCCTCCTTTCAACAGTGAAAGAACAAGAATAAGAAACCCATTGCCTGCATAATAATAATCACAACGGACACTATATTACACTCTAATGACGAAAGTGTACTTCAAACGAGTGGGAAACCCATGCAGCTCGTTGTTAAAGTGTTAAAGTAGCGGTCACTTGGTATTTTTGCGAGGAGATTCGTTAGCAGAATTCTAAATATAACTAAGCAATCGATTGCGTAAATTCTGTTATATTATATTCGACTAATATAATCAAATTAGAACATTTGGTTTTCTATTTCTGAACATGAGACGATTCAGTTACGCTAATTCTTCCTCTTACCATCACAAAGGCACCTTCGATCTGGCCAAGATCAATGCCTGGATTCAAACTTCTTCCAACATCCATAACAATATCAACTTTTGGAATCTGAAGTAAGAAAGCAAGAATTTCTAAAATATTTACAGCATAATTATGTCAAAGGAAAATAATTAGAGGTAATTTCAAAGTAAAAAACAGTTGCAAATGGAAAGCGAATGGAAAGAGAGACATGACTGAATCCAGAGGAGAGCAGTGTCAGTAAAACCGAACAAAGTTGACAGTCTTTGGAGTAAGAATTTGCGCTCAATGGTATCGAAGGCTGCAGAAATATCAAGAAGGCAGAGACAAGATACCTGTTGATGAGATATGACAGAGACAAGTGTATTGTAGAGGGAAGTGAGTACGGTTTCAGTGGAGTGCCGTTTGGTAAAACCAGACTGGTGTGGGTTGAGAAGTGAGTTGGAAGTCAGGCACTCATTGATTCGAGATAGGACTATGCGTTCAGTTAGCCTAGAGATGAATGACAGATTAGAAATATATCGGTAGTTGGAAAGGATTTCTTTATCTAGTGATGGTTTCTTGAGGAGTGGAGTGACTAAGGAATATTTGAAAAGGAGGGGGAAATTGCCAGTAGATAAGGAGAGGTTGATTATTTTGGTAATGATGACAACAAGGATGATGCGAAGTCTTTCAGTAAGGAGGTAGCCTCAGGTAGGTGTAGGATAGAGTTCGCACTGCCTGTTTGGAAGAGATAGTAAAATATGAGATTCTTCAGTCTCTGATGCTGGTTGGAAGGCAGAAAATGATGTTCGAGGAGGGGAAGGCGGAGAGTCGTGAGTAAAGGAAGGAGCGTCTGAAGGTGATTCGATGGTGGTTTTGGAAAGGAGTGATTGGAGAGAGACGGAGGGTAGACATTTTTTCTGAGAAGAAAGAGCAGAACGACTCAGCTATTGAAGAAGATGCAAGAGAGTTTGGAAGTGAGATGGAGGAATTTGTAAGTGCGTTCAAGGCGTCGACGGAAAGAATTGAAGGCCTGGAGATATTATACCAACGGTTGTTAGAGTGAGGGCCGGATTTTGTAACGAACGGAGAGTGTTTGTCAAGAAGCGTAGAGAGAATGGTGTTGCAGGAAGACAGGAGGTCGTCAAGACTTACATAGTGCCACTTCAGAGAACGAATTAGAGGTGCTTTGCCCCTGATAAAACAAAACCACGATTGAACAGAATGATTTTCAAGCCCTTAGGGAAATGAGGTTTACTGAATAAATATACTTCAGCCATCACATCAGGCAGTCATCCATCCGTCCATCCATACATCCATTAATCCATTCATCCATCCATCCATCCAGCCAGCCAGACATTCAGCCGAAGTAGTTACAAGTTCTTTCATTGTAGTGATAAAAAAAGCTGTAGAGTAAGATGACAGCATAAAGCAAGATCCGTACAGTGTAGCTGCCAGTAAGACAGTCGATTTCCACTTGTGTAACAGCAGCTCCGTAAGTGTAATATCCATACGGTTGACCTTTTCCTGTTTTCCAGTCATAGTCTTCGTTAAAAGAATGGCTGAATAAAAACCAAAGAACAGAACTGCAAATGGGTCACCAAAAAATGAACCAAAAACATGTAATCTAGTGAGACGTGGTAGCCTATTGATTGAGCGCTCATAGTGCCCGGAGTCAGTCGCTAAGGAGTTAGCGACTGACTTGATGAGTTAGCGACTGACTTAGCGACTCAGTCGACTAAGTCGCATGCTTATCGACTGACTAAGTCGCTTAGACTTATCGACTGACTTAGCGACTTGCTATCGACTTCTCAGGTAATCAGGCATGTCTATAGGACATACCTGATTGCCTAACAATATAATGCATATTACCGCATACTGTACTGACCGTGCCGTCATATCCTTGGGCATTAATGGAACCCATATGGGCTCTATAAGGGTCCAAAATGAGAATATGGATTCCGCTCTTTGTAGGCATGTTGACAGAGGACAGACCGATGACTGTGAGAATGTTAATGTAAATTCGTGAAATTGAGCGCTTGATAAATCGAATGAAGCGAGGATTTATAACAGTACCCGATCTTACGGCCAATCAGATTGCCGACACTGCTGACGCGTGCCTCTTTCAGGCAGTAACAGAGAACGAGAATCAGGGTGAGAATTGTCGGGGGGTTTGGGGGTTCAACCCCCCTAGTCTTTCTTAGGACCCCATTGAAAAGTCTTCATTGCACACCCCAACTCCACATGAATCAAGGTCTAACCCACCAGTCTTTTTTCTACAATTCTCATACTGACGAGAATCATGTACTAGGCACTCATTCCCAGTGTGAGAACTGTTGAAAAAGACTGGGGGTTAGACTTTGATCCATGTGGAGTTTAATATTTGATTCGTATTTTGAAAACTGGTGTCAGCTGAATTTGAAAGCAGCAGATTTCAACGCTAGCAGTTTGCAAGTCAAACTCGAATCAAAATCAATTCCTTTCTTGAGAAAATTCAAAAATGCATACATGATACACCATGGAAATGTCTTCTCTGCTAAATCATACTAGCACAACTGACGGGGTTGGTAACGACTCACTGGAGTGTGCAATGAAGACGAGACCCAGAGTTAGAGCCCCCATATTATAGGGCTCTGGGACCCGAAGAAGGACTAGGGGGTTGAACCCCCGATAATACTCACCCTGCTTATTCCCCTCCTTTTCGTAATCATCAACGCCATCTTATGATCTTCGTAATAGAATGCATAAATTCACTTGACCAAAGAAAGACAACAACAACTATATCCCCCGTATTCTTTATAAGAACTCTTACTAATAGAGCAGACTCTTTCTCTTATAATGTACGAAGTTGCAGCATGTTAGCTTGTTTTCTTCAATAAGTGAATGTTGTATTGGGTTGTATTGTATTGTATTGTATTGTAAGTGTTGCTCATGCCCTGCTGCTGATGTCTCCGTCAAATCGAAACTTGGAAACCGCGGTTAAACAACAAGCAAAATATTAAGTGAACGAAGTTGCTAGCAGTCGATAGCTTAGCGACTGGTTTCGACTTGAGGGCTTATCGGCGGCGGCGGCGGATGGCGGCGGCGCCGGGGACTAAGCGCTCACACTGTAAATCCGGAAGTACAGGCTCGAGCTCCCTTTGAAACAGTTACTGTGTAGGGACCTTGAGCAAGTAGCTCACTCACAATTGCTCAGCATCATCAATTGATTTCGGGTCATTAGATAGTGACGTTTAATAACCACATATTAAAAATAACTATAAGAATAACAATTATAAAATGTAACATAGTAATCTCTCTCAGACACCTTACAGCACAGGAGGTTCTTAAAGGTGGAACACAAATGCCTTGATACATGCATAGTGCATACATTCACGCTCCCATGCATATAACATACATAGAGAGTTGCATTGGAGGGAAAATGGCACATCATTTATCTTTTTTGTGACATGGTGCCAGAAAGGTCTGAGCACGCACCTTGCAACGAAGAGTGTGCAGGTTTAAGACTCCTCTGAGGTGGTTATCCTGCTTTGATCTTCAGCATCTTGGCCTTCAGGATAATTATTGTTTAGCATCATCGACTGATACTTTGTCGTTATTTAGTGGCGCTTAATAAGTGCAGGTAGAATGCTCATGTTCACAGAAGTTTTAATCATGGCAAGGCATTAGTTTTTAGGGCTAGTCAACATGTCAGGAAATGTTGTCATGATGCTGGATTTATGCTGTCACAAAAACGCTGCAGCCGAATGATGCTATTCCCTCACATATCCTTTCTTCTGTTTATAGAGTCACAGAGGTAACGAAAAGGTAATACCATGTGACAGGTCATATTCGACCTATATAATTCAGCTATGACTTCAGGTGGTATTGTATGTATGCACATATGTAAGCACGTATGTGCATAATCATGCATGTATATGTATGCATGTACCCCGGTATGCATTTATTTATCTATGTACATGTACATACATAACAAAATGCTTATAATTACATAGGCCTAGCCTTCTGAAACCCCAATTTGATGGAGATCGCTTATAATGTGATAAAGAAAATTAAATTACATTTCCTGAAACAAGAATGTAAGTCGAACTTACTTGTAGAATCCAGACGCCGAGAGATTGATCTTTTGACCAAATGCAGCCTTGATCTGTCAAGCATTTTACAGGTCCTTTATTAGCTTTTTACCAATGTGGCATCCAGGAACGGGCGCCGAGTTGACCGAAAAAGTGCGAGTGCCCAAAGAGTCAAAAGAGTACGCGAAAACATATTTTTGACCTTTTTTGGTTACAATGTTACAATGCTACAAAATACCATGGTTTTCTCCAATGTCAATTCTCAATTCTTTTGTTTTAAATTATAATGGAAAATTATAAATACCGTGGCTTCTCTCGTCCAGTGTCAATTCTTAATTTTTTTACATGTTTGGGATTTTCTATATCTTTGCTTTGTTGGATTTGGTTGACACACTTATTGAAATTATCTCTTTGAGAGTAGAATCTGCAATCTACACCAAGGCCGATCTTGTGTGACAGGTAGGAGGGCACTTTTGAACTAGGTGAATATTAAAATTTTGGGACCTTCTTTGTGCACGATAAATGCAAACTATTTCAGTCTAAAGTTTATTGATTTTTATTAGTTATAGCACAGTGCGAAACAGTATAAACAGAACAGTAATAAATAAAACTCATTAATTTTTGTTAGTTGTTGGTGCAACGTGTTGATATGTCAGCTTCCTGGTCTCAGTCATCAAATTTCCAATTGGCAATTATTTAACAAATACAGCAATCAAAAAGTTTCTTTAGAAAGGGGGGACAACTGTATACTGTACGTGTCCCCTCACCGTTAAAGGTGCAGGGGACTTGTCCCACTCGTCCCCTCAGGGATCGCCGCCCTTGGAGGTTTACCTACAGAAATAACTCAAGGAGACTAGGATACTAATAATTTAATATATCCATCAGCATTGAAAAACAGAACAAGTTCAAAAAGATATAACAATGGAATTTACGACATATAAACAGTACTGATACAGCTAGAGTATTACAACCTCAAACAGCTCATTAGAACTGATAATCTTATTATTTTACAAAAACTTTATTGATAAGCTCTTTGAGAGACTTTTAAATATAATACAATATGAATGACAAATTAAGTTAATACAGTACATAGCATTTTGCAATGAAATCAGAACTGCACATAGAGCAGTTAAACAAGTAAGAAACTTAGGGCGTCCCTCCTAGCGGGATTTCGATCCCTTTGGGCATCCCCTTTGTAGCCAATGTTTCTTTTTCTGTCATCTGCTTGTTTACTTTGTGTCAATCTGGTTGCAATAAAAAAATACTTGACTTGACTTGAAAAGGCTATGAGAAAGCAGCACATCAAAGGCAACATCACGTATAATCAACAAGGAAATTAGCTTCATGCACAGTCAATCCAAGCATAGCTTCTAGGATGTCATAAATTATCTTAGAAAAACTATCAAATAATTTACCCATTCTTCCCATTTTCCGTTGGGATTCGCATCCTTAATCGGCTTCAGTCGTTCATTCAGTTTATTACAGGCATCCTGTAATGAATATTTAAAGAACACATAAAAGTGCTTTCTAACAAAAATAGAGTTTCAAAACTGAGCAACGAACAACGGGAAGACATATTTAAATTAAATATGTGATCTGTTCTGTTTCATATTTGGAATTATCACAATCATCGGTAATTTCTATAACTTTGCATAACATCAGTGCTTGTGTGAGGTATTTAAAATGTGCTGTATTGGGTGGTCTAATACATGATATGAAAACATACAATTATTGAATTAATGCATTCAACTTATTGAGTAAATGCATATACCTTCCGTACATGAAGTCTAATTATTCTATGTAGTTCATGTGCCGCTCTGACAGATTTTAACTATGAATTCACTTAAATTACCCATCGATTAATGCTTTATGGCGTCCATAAAGTTTATGAATTATGATAACAGCGTTTTAGATTACATATAAACACAGAAATGACTACCAAGACAGCACCCCCGTTGAGGTCAGTTCCACTACTGCCGCTAGTTACTGTGGAATTTGGAATAACTCCGCTGGATGTCTCACTGAGGTGAATCTTATCCACAGGGATATCCAGTGCACGACTTGCCACCTGGAAATAGAACACAAGCCTCATAAACCCTCGGGAATAAGCCAAAGAGAATTAAACTCTTAGGCCATTGAATTTCACAACTCTATCATAAACTGCTACATCTCCTTTGACCGAATTCAACATAATATTATAGAGCTATCCTATCTTACTGCAACTATTTAGATCTCTTTGACAGCCGTTTTCACAATACCTTAGACAGATTCAAAAGGCGCTATATAATATAACTGATACTATGCAGTCGAGAGTTGATAATGCACCTTTACAACAGTTCAGAAGTATTGCCACAGACGGAGTTCCTGGAACTGACATAACCACAGCTCTTTTGGTGAACCATCGCTAGGTGCCTCGTGCACTAGACACCATCGCAATAAAAGGTGCTATTATTAATTATTGTTTATCTATATAAATAAAGAGAAGAATCTGTCTGTCTGTCTGTCACAGCGATGTTTGACCGGGATGCATTTCTGCAGTTTTCGAGCTTTTCACTCCAAACCTTCGCTACTGTCTCGGGGTGGGCATTACACACCCAGTGTGAGGCTTCGCGTCCCCCGTTTTCACCGCTACCATGGCCTCCCGGGCCAAAACCTACCCGGGCAATGCATTTTTAGCTGCTAAAAAAAATTACACTCAACCTATTTTCACTCGCCAGATGGCACCGCCGGGTTAAGCAGCTACAGTACGGATTCGCTAGAGGGATTGAAACTTTCACTGAACTAAACCCGGCCAACGCCGGGTTAAGCAGTGTTTTGTTGCTTATTCGCTAGAGGGATTGAAACACCCAAAACGCCGGGTTAAGCAGCTTCGCGTCCCCCGTTTTGACCGCTACCATGGTGTCCCGGCCCAAAACCTCCGAAACCCGGGCAACGCCGGGTTCACCAGCTAGTAGTTAATAAAGCCGGACAACAGAAGCCAGTAAATGTTCAGATACATAGAAATATAACATTCTGTATTCACAAATACTTAGTTCAACTCTTTATTTAGGATTTAATCAGAAACTGAATTCTACCTGGATCATTTTTGTGTGTAAGCCTTGTCCCATTTCCACTCCACCATGATATAAAAGCACAGACCCATCCAAGTATGCATTCACCAAGGCACCAGCCTATAGAATAAATGAGAAAAAAGTATAAAGCCTTAAGAAATGTATTTGCTCAAAATTCAAGCTTTAAGAGGAGCCAATGTCAATTGCCCTCTTTCTTGACTCTCCTGGGTATAACATTTGACATCTCAAAATGCTTCAATGATCATGTAAATAACATTTGCAAAAGCATTTTTTTTTCGCATTTGCTCCAATAATCTAATTAGATTACATCCGCACAGCTTCACGAGTGAAGCCAGTGTTCCTGTCCGGGTACTTGTTTCTAGTCACCTTAACTATTGTAACTCCTTTCTCCTTGGTGTCGCAAGAGCACATCTGTCAAAATTGCAAAGTTCTGAACTCACTAGCTACACGCATCATAGATACTCTAGAGGATGACAACATTACCACAGTTCTTAAATCATTGCATCGGCTTCCTCTTGAGCAGGGATTTACTTTTACAAAATTGTGCTATTGCTTGTAAGATGGTTAACCGCAGTACAATCAACATATTTTCTTATCCTCAGACTCATCATCCGTCGAGTGAACACCTGCGTTGACAGCAGGCAGGGCTACTGGTGCTGGAATATGGTTCAGCGGATTCATTCTCCTTAGGCTGCCATTCTGTCTAACAGGACCGACTCTCTCCTGGAATTGCCTGGATTGCGATTCTTCTTTCTATGTTGTAGTGCCATCGATTGATACCTAGTGCATAATTTTGATGGCCCTCTAGGGGTTCTAAAGTTTCATTAGATATATGTTGTATTAATATATTTTATCGATAAGAAATAAGAAATACCTGAAACCATCCAGCTGGCAAGCCTGGCGAATGCTTCACTGGTATTATGGAAATCCCTTTCTTGAGCAGACGGGACTGGCTGTTGTAAAGATTCATCACAATTAATTAGTCAAACATAAATTGTATTGAATCCATATGTAGCAGTAGAATGAGGTTTCGTGTGTACAGAAAGGAAATATTGTTTCTTATTCTACCAACGACAGACTCAGACAAATGCAACGAGACTCCATTATAAATCTCCGAAATTTCTCAGCGCCACACAAAAGCCACGTCAGAGAGACCAGCTTATTCACCGGCGAATTCACCTTCATCTTTACAGCCATATACTTGTATGCTGTGCCATGATATCCAAGTAAGGTAGGTAGGCCCATATATACAGAAACAACAACAAAACATGCAAAACGTATTACTCAAATCAAAACAGCGTTTTGATTGCACTGCAGAAAGGAATATGAAACGGAGTCCCATTACCCATTGAATTTTTCAATCTCCTCGGAAACATGCTCATAATCGCTCTGCTTCAAGACTTCTTCAAAGCATCTTCGCAAAGAACCTTCAACTGGGACGTTAACGAATGTGATATCACCTCCACGATACATGTTTAGCTCTCGTATCTACAATTCGGATTCATTGTTTACTACGTTGTTTAGCGATTACTGTCAACTAATGCCATTAGCTAGATCTCATTCTAATAGCCAGAGACACTATATACACTGTTAGTAAGATATAACATACAACAAAGGTTTAAGTGGTTACGCGGACAAGTAGGCTTTAATTTGCATTAGAACCACTGCAAATTAACCAAGAATTCGTAGCAGCTGGTCGATAATCCGAATCATTTCGTATACGCCTTAATAGAAACGAACACTCTGATGTATTAGAGTTGTTTGCTAGACGATCAGGAGTACAACAGCACGACTATCTAGTAGCTATACTTCGTGTCCGCTTTTACAGTCTCAAACCACAATTAAAAACCGTTTTGGGAGGCGTCACTAAGTCTATCAAAGGCATACAAGCAGAAATGCCAACAGTCTTTCATAGCAGAACGACTAGGTCGAACAAACGTAATAACACTTGCTCTGCACCTTAACGAATATGGTCGCAGGCATTACTCAGAAACATGAAAAGAAGTACGGTAACCCGCTACGGTTCTTCCCATTTAATTAAACAAGGGAGACTTGGTGTCCTAACAAACGATATCGTCAGATCCTATCACCAAGCTCCCCGACAATCCTACCACAGTCTCTTTTATATAATTCACATGACTGCCAGATGGCGTTAGACTCGGTGAAAACTAGTCAAGCAGAACTAAACGAGAATGTTCCATCTCAACACTCCTACAGTCTACAGAGTACAATGTTCTACATCGTCCAGCAAACCTTAACTAGAGATATCTAACAATATTATATTTTATAGTGGTACCCACATTAAACATATTTACATAGAATCATAAACAAATACATAATATCAATCATACATACACAGATATATATATATATATATATATATATATATATATATATATATATATATATATATATATATATATATATATATATATATATATATATATATTATAGTTGTGTGTAGGCTTCTAGACCTAAGTAGGTAGAACGTGTGATGTAGCTGATAGAGGATGGGTTAAACGTAGAAGATGTTTTGGCGCTCAATCTTGCTATATAAACTCGGCCTTCGTGCATGTACGTTAGACTCAATTTAGGATCCTCTGATAGCGTCAGTCTGGTTGTTTGTTCGTATCGGCTTTTGGTCGCCCTTGTGGCTGACAGTTTGTAACGTTTGGAGAGCTCGACATTGGAAGTCTTTGTTAGACTTGTTGTTGGCTCGTAGATTCTACTCTGAAGTCGTGCTGTGTTTCGCGCTGACGTTTACTTCTCATGGTTGTTCTGCTGTTAGGATAAGGCATAGTTTCGCTTGTATATTGCTTAATAAATTGTTATATTCTTAAACGGGGGACGCATTATATTTGCCCCTCTAGACAAACTTGCCACAATATATTATACGTACGTAAATACATTATATGCTTACAAAGTATTATTATTGCGCATTCATTAAGTGCCGCTTGGTAATGACCAAGCACCAGTTGACGGCATTGAGCACTTGCGAATGTAGAACTTGCTCAAGATCCCTAAACAGTAACCGTTTCACCAGAGGCTTGTCAGCCTTGAACCCATACTCTACGTGTCACAAGCTAAGCGCCCTAATCAATTGAATACTTTGTCACACAAAAATACACGCATACATACTCGTACGCACGGAGCTTTTAGATGAAAAAGGCATACTTGCATTACCTTGTGAGGAGGCTGTTTGAGGAAATTAGCCACTTTGGTCATCCAGTGTTCACATATTAGAATGCTCTGTGGAACACCGGCTCCTCTCATAGCAGTGTCAGGCGGCAGGTTCGTCTTGCAGAGCTGACCACGCACATATATGTTAGGAATTGCGTAACAATTGTCAGCATAGAACAGAGACTGAGCCATGAACTGAAACCAAACACAAGAAAGTGAGCGCTTGACCATGCAGGCCAAAATCTATATAAATAAAGGAAAGAATCTGTCCCTCTGTAGCACGCGATCTTTGACCGGAATGCATTTCTACAGTTTTCGAGCTTTTCACTCGAAACCTTCACTAATGTCTCGGGGTGGGCATTACACACCCAGTGTGAGGCTTCGCGTTCCCCTTTTGACCGCTTCTATGGTGTCCCAGGCAAAAAAACTGCCAAATTCCCACTTTTTTCAAATTCGAATCGACCTATTTTCATTCGCCAGATGGCGACACCCGAGAAGATTATTCTCTGTCACCGGCACGGATTCGCTAGACGGATTGAAACTTTCACTCAACTAAACCGGGTTTGGTGGTGGTGGTGGTGGTGGTGGTGGTGGTGGTGCTACAGGTACGGATTCGCTAGAGTAATTGAAACTTTCACTCAACTAAACCGGGCGTGGTGGTGGTGGTGGTGGTGGCGGTGGTGGTGGTGGTGGTGGTACAGGTTCGCTAGAGGGATTGAAACTAAACTTTCACTCAACTAAACCGGGCGTGGTGGTGGTGGAAGGTGGTGGTACAGGGATTGAAACTTATAACACCGGGCAACGCCGGGTAAACCAGCTAGTATCTAATACAGAAACACTAAATAGATTACCGTCATTCCTCTGCCCAAATAAACAGTTGGAAAATTGAAAAAGAAATGAAGGACTGACTAAACACATAAACATATGAATGGTTCGAATCAGCTTTTGTCAAGTACCAAGGATCAAACTGTGGACGCAGATGCGAAATCATAACCGCAACTGCACATTTATGTAGGTCTACGACTTCTACACAGAAACTACTCCGACCTGATAACACAAGACCGATATCACATAGAATGGTCTTCAAACTCGGGCGAAGTAGAGTTAACGATTCTTGAAATCTTGGAGGGCATAATTAAATGTGACTTCTTAGCGACGTCACCTATGAACAAACTACGGCATAGTGGTGTTCAGCAATAATAATAAAGCGACGGTTTACCTAACGACCTGAGTCGATGTATTAATTTGTGCACAAAACGTCACTTAATGCGTAAAAGATAGTAGTTAAATTGGTTGTATAAAAATTTGATTAAAACTGTAACGCTATTAATTTGAATGCAAGTTATCATTTTATAGGGGTTGTGTTTTTCATAGTGTAGTTTCAGAAAAATTAATGAACACCATGGTATATGTTAAAACTGGATACAAGGCACTACGTGGAGAAATAAATTATCAACTTACCAAATGGGAAATTTCCGGCCAGAATCCATCGTTGGAGTACATATCAAGATCAAGGGCTTGGACTTTTCCATCTTTGTTGAATCCGACCTATGTATTTGAAAGACATTATAATTTTCTCCATCCGCAAAGTTAAACAATTCACTCAAGTCTAATATTTAGAACAGCATTAAAAATCAATACAAACACTTTGAACTGTGGAGCGAAAACATTTTTATAGTTAAAAGCAACCGTCTACTGAGATATCATTACGGTAGCACTACAGAAGTCAATACACCATTGGCTAAACTTTAAAGAAATTGCCAAGTAGGCCTAAAGCTTCACATAAAATAATGATTATCACACTATCTATATAAATAAAGCAAAGACTCTGTCTGTCTGTCCCTCTGTCACACCGATCTTTGACCTGGATGCATTTGTACACCTTTCGACCTTTTCACTCCAAACCTTCACTACTGTCTCGGGGTGGGCATTACACACCCAGTGTGAGGCTTCGCGTCCCCCGTTTTCACCTCTTCCATGGTGAAAATGGGCGAAAACCTGTCAAAAAACCCCGCTTCTTAAAAATTCGAGTCGACCTATTTTTCTGGTAGTGGTGGTGGTGGTGGTGGCTTATAACCCCGGGCAACGCCGGGTAAACCAGCTACTACCATATATAAATAAGAAAAAATCACACATGCATCATAAATTAAAGAGGTAAGTTGAGGGACAATAATATTATTTCTAATTTTACAAGCTGACTTCACAGATACATATGCCATATCATTAGTGTAGGCCTATATGACTTTTGCACACCGTGTGTAAATTGTGTATGCTTGTATGCTTCTGTATGTAATTGTAATAAATTGTAATCGAGAATTTATATAGCACCAGAGTTTATATAATCAGAGTCGCTCCCGACCCGGGTTAGTGTCTTCACTGACAAAGAGATATGTTTTCAGGCGCTTGCGGAACTGGACAGGAAAGAGACAAGCCTAAGGGCCTGAGGCAGACTGTTCCAGCTGGAAGGGCCCACTATCGCAAAGCTACGAGCAGAGGCGGGTTTAAACGTAGGCGCACTAGGCGCGCGCCTAGGGCCCCAAATCTCACAGGGCCCCTACACGAAGGAAAATATTTTTCATTTATCAAAAATAACATTTTTGAATTTTTAATTATTTTGAATATAACCTATTTTTCTATTTTCTACAGTTTAGCATTCACATAAAAGTATATAATAGTAATTACTAAAATCATTAAATCAATTAACTTCACATTCCTTAAAAATAGCTTTTTATAACTAATCATAATTACAGTGACAGTGTCAAATACACTCACAAAAACGGCTTGAAGTTCAACTTCGCGGGTTTTCGCACTGCAGCACATGATAGGATAGGCACCAACAGAGTCTCAGACTCACAATCTATAAGTTCAGAAGGGTCCCCCAAAATGTTTGCGCCTAAGGGCCCCGTTTTCGGTAAACGCGCCTCTGGCTACGAGACGGGGCCGTAGCAGTGCGCATCCGAGGAACAACCAAATGGCCACGGGCAGTTGACCGGAGAGAGACGCGACCAGGCAAACTGGAAACCGGGGTGCAGTAAGCCCAGAGATACAGCGAAGCTGAACACACAAGACAGTTACGCATGAGGGAAATGACCTTAAATTGGATGCGTTGGTGCATGGGAAGCCAATGAAGGGAGTCGCGGATGTAGGAGATTATACAGGCAAACTTCATGATGCCCCCTATGAGACAGACAGCAGCATTAAGTATGGATTGAAGCTTTGATGTATTAGTAGAAGACAGGCCAATATAGACAGCGTTCCCATAGTCAATCCTAGTGCAGATCAGAGCATGAACCAAGGTCTCAATCGCATGCAGCGGAAGGGACTGGCGAATGGCACGGAGTTGGCGTAAATAGTAGAAGCACGAGCAAGAGACACTATTGATATGATTAGATAGAGAGAGAGAGCAGGGTCTAGGACGAATCCATGGTCACGAAAAGAGGTGGATAAGAGTATTTTGGGAAACCTGTCGAACTGGACACGATTACCGGGCCAAATGTACTGGGTCTTATCACGGTTAAGGTGGAGGCGATTAAAGGACAGCCAGAGATCTAGAACAAAGAAAGCCTCCAGGATGCGTTCAACCATATGGGCTGCCGAGGTGGCCGGGCCATGGAGGTAAGCCTGTGTGTCATCACCGTATTGGTGAGACAAAACACCCATTGGACCCAGAATCCCCGCTAGATCCGAGGTATACAAAATGAATAGAAGGGGAGCGAGAACAGAGCCTTGGGGTAGTCCATACGGGATGTGGGCCCAAGCGGAGCGAGTGGGTTAAAAAAAACATGTATGCATTTATGAATATGTGTGTATGTATAAAAACATGTACATAATATATATGCATGCTTGACTATATGATGTATTTGTACATGTATAAAGGCATATAACGTGATTAAAAGTTAATATGGCTGGCTTCCGGTGATGCTGCCTTTTTCGCTTCAACTCGGGTGATGTTGCCATTTTCTCGGTATGAAGCGCAGCCTAGCGGTCGGTTTCTTTAATGAGGTGACATCTAGCGGTCGCTTGAGGTAATGTAGTCGATCGGACTGCCCTTCGATTATTGTAATTGTAATTTTGTAATTGTAACCGAAAACTTATATAGCGCCACTCATGTATTAATATCTGTGAATTTAAGGTCAAAACTAGACATTAATAAAACTCGCTCGCAAATCAACAATAGTTTACCTTGTACTTGGAAAAGTAAGGCCGTCTTATTCCTGTGATTTGCATATCTTGGCTCCTTTCCAAAACACAGCGGACAGGTCGATTTAGCCTGCAAATGCACCAAATCATGTACAGACTAGTGATATAGACGTCTCTCCGAGTCATGGGGCGGAAAGTTGGTTGAACGGTGACACGCTAGAATGAAGATCAGAAGGACGCGGCTTCGAAACCCGCAAGCCCCATTAAAGGTTGACTCGGCCTTTCACTCCCTAGACTCTCTAGAGACAGATGGGCGTGCTTCAGGCTGCCCCACAAACTTCTGTTGCCTTTGTTATCGTCTGTTACTAGGCCTACTATATAATGTGGTCTTACTGCGTACTTGTCATTTAATAAACGAATATTAGGTCTATTATTGCTATGCATATACTGAATGTTGTGCGTATGTCACCAACCACGTCGGTCGTTGTTCAACTTTGTCACTTGTGCGGATTATTTAGTTTAAAAGCAGAATTTGGCCATTAATTCCTAACATTTTGAATTTTCATGGCGCTGAGTAGGCGCGCCGGACTTGTAACTCGTTTCTTCTGCAGATTTTGTGCGTTCGACGGTGTTTTCTTCCCATGCCGTCTTGACCAACGTGATTCAATGGGAAGGTATGCATGTATGGGGTTGCAGGCATACGGTAAGTGTATGGATCTAAAGGAAGTGTACGCGTCCGTAGCCAGGTAATTTTCGTCTTAGCGGAGGCGGGGGAGAAGCGACGCGGGTCTTTGGATTGACCATGACCGTTAGTCACTCATGGTGAGTCGATCTACCGACCGGATTGCGACGAATGCCTATTCGCCTATTCTACGTGCACGAGATAGTTCAAGGGATGGCCGGTCTGTGCGTAATCTTCCACCAATGAGAGTCTGCTCAGCGGAGGCGTAAAGTGTGTTGCGCACGCTATCGAACGTCGTCGCTCCACGCAATGACGCAACTTCATCCTGAGACTCTGACCATGATCCTACGTGTCAACTATGGTCGCAAACCGTTGCTTGGGCCAATGTGCGTTGTGTTCGCCCGCCATTGGTGAATCTTGTTTTTCTGTCCACTGTTTTGCTAGAGAATGACACCAGCTCATATTAACATTTAACATCACATAATTAGAGGCTACTCACGCAGGAATCGCTTAGTGACGTAATTAAAAGAGGGGCTTGGATATTAAGTGCGCAGATACATACATGCATATATACATACATATGTATATAAATACTTGTATAGGCCCTACGTGTAATCGTAACCTCTAAATTTCTAATGCGCCACTCGAAGGCCAAACGCATAGCACAAGGCTATTCAAGAGCGCTACGTCAAATCAGAGGGGTTTTCCAAAGAGAAGTCAAATGGAGGTCCGAGTCCGCTTTCCAGCGTGCAAGGTGAAGAGAGTAGGAAGAGCAGCTGTTAAGGCGGGTGTCGTTTAGGGCAAAAGGAATCGGAGGGCGAAGGATCGGATGAGTCGGGGCTGGAGTACTTGAAAAGCTGAGAATTCAATTTTGAGTGGAACGCTCGGTTTGATAGAAACAGGAACATGAGGAGGAGGATGGAGGACGGGTTGCAATGATGATGGAGGAACCGAGAATCTGTGGAACTCAGAAGTGATAGAGATCCTTCCAGAGGCGTGGTGCTGTGTTGGATATAGTTCGGTTGAAGAAGTTGAAATGAGTATTGACTGATATAAGAGGATGATCGGGTGGAGCGGGTTGCCCGGATGGTGAAAAGATCACGGAGATACTTGGGCTGGAAATATTGCAGGGAGTTGTATGTAATTAGTGATAGAACTTTGAAGTGAATTCGCTCTGGAATGTTTAGCCAATGGAGTAATTTGAGGGCGGGAGTGAGATGATGATGTTTTGGCATTCTAGTGACGGTCCTGGCTAGTGAGTTTTGGATAAGTTACAGACGCTCGATTTGGGTGGATTCAAGGTTGAGGAAGTGGGAATTTTAGTAATCGAGCTTTGAATGAACAATGGGGGTAGCAATGATGGAGGCAGCTTTAAGGTCGAGCATGGGCCGGATGCGTCGTAAGTCGCGAATGTGCATGAAGCAAGGGCGCGAGAGATTGGAGATGTGGTTAGAGGAGAGGTGTGGATCAAAAGTAATACCAAGATTGCTGACAATAGAGTCAGAGGTGAAGGTAAGAGACGACGAGTTAGTCCATAAGAGTATGGAAGGGTCAGAGGTTTTCTAGATCTGACCTAGAAGGCCTTGGATGATGAATTCTGTTTTGGAAGGGTTAAGGCGGAAGTGATTGGATGACATCCACGGTGAGATTATTTGCTATGAAGGAGAGTGTTGACAGTTTTCCAGAGATGTCTTGGGTTGGAGGAGCTGGAATGGATGAGTGTGGAATAGTATTTCTTTTTGGCAGCAGCGATGAGTTTATGTAATCTGTTGTTGGCTAATTTCAGGATATTGGGGCTTTTGCTCTAGCTGCGAGGTCGAAAATGCGCTGGTAGATATGCTCAAGGCGCCTACTGGTAGTTTTAAAGGCTTGGAGGTAAGAAGTAAACCAGGGGTTGCTGGTGTGTGGACTGTATGCCTTTATGGTGATGAGCGGCTCATATATGTCGAGGAGGATGGAGAGTGTAGATTTGTAACAAGAAAACAGTTCATCAAGGGAAGAGGGAGGGTTAAAACTAGTTGTGAGTCGAGAATATCCTGGATGAAGGCCTGACGGTCTCTGGTCCGGTGGGCGGAAAGAATCAGTCGAAAGAGGAGCCGAGCGAAAGGCTTGATTTCAAAGTCAGCCATGATAAGATAATGAATGATCAGTAATGCTGAGAACAGAGTGTGATAGCTTGGGAGATAAGAGGGAAGCGTCGCAGGTGATGAGGAGATCAAGGGTGTGATTATTGACATGAGTCGGGAAGTGAAGATGTTGGATCAGATTGACTGAGGAGAGGACGTTCAGGAAATCCAATGCAAGAGGGTCAGAGGGATTGTCCACACGAATGTTGAAGCAGCCGGTTAGTAAGAACTCGTTGGGAGTAGTGGCAACGAGAGAAGAGGGAGCAAAATGTAACCAGGAAGATAGAGGGATTGAAGGGGTACGAGGGGGACGAGGTGGGAGGGCGGCTGATATTGGAAACTGTGAGTAGGTGGGAAGCAAGTCGAAGAGTTGTGGAGGAGCATTCGAAAGAGCGGAAGGTATGGCGAGAGAAATTCAGGACGACAGCCAGTTCACGGACCAAGAAGGCATTGCCGCCATCAGAGATTTCTGCGGAACGAAGTGCAGATCCCGTTTTTGTTGAGAAGGCAATGAGATCAGGTGGACAACAGCTGACAAGATCACCAAGGGCAATGGAGTTTTGGGGCTTGAGAAAAGACCGAATATTGAGGGAATAGAGTAAAAATATCTTGTTGGGAGACCTAGATGTATGAGGTGAAGAGTATTTGCTGGAACCCGGATTTGTTTTGATGTCACTGGAAAGCAGCAGAGTGAGCAGGATTTATCGGGCTTTATGGCAGGAAAATTAACTTTGGGACGGCGGGTGACGAGGGAACAGGCGAAGGGAATGAAGTTGAAGCGAGAAAACTGTACAGTGGTGGTCGATAGTGCGGAACTGGTGTGCGAAAGGTGTGTAGGTCGGATGCGATTTGGAGAGAGACGGATGAGCAGAAACATCAGTAATATTGAGCGAGCGTTGTCTGTAAATATTGGTTAGATGGCTGATGACGCGAGTGAACAAAGACGCGCGTCTCGTGGCAGATTATAAATTAACCTGAGGCTTTTTAGAGATGGTTGTAGTTATTTTTGCTGAACTGGGAACGATCTGACCTGATATCCTGAGTGTGATTGGACTGGAAAGAACGTTAAGACAAAAGCGAGACCCATAAAAAGTAGAAATTAGATGATAGGTCGAATACAACGCTCTGACAGCTACGCCGACGCCCTCCATTTTTGTGTGAGCAGGGCCAGACGATTCTGGAAGGAATGTGTGGGTATTGGGTAGGATATGCATTATGCAGGTTAAAAGTACATGCAGAAGACTAAATGACTGAACAAGGAAGACGTGAGCAGAAGGGCGATAATGAATGAACTGAAGAATGAGACATTTAATTTGTGTTCTTGTAATTGTATTTCAACATTAACATAATCACCAGAGTTAACTAGTGAGGCGATCAGGTCTTGTCAGAAGATAAAATAATGAATTAGATAGAGGAATCTCCTCTGCTCTCCCTTCTCTCCTGTATTGTAGCTCACACAGGCATCAACAACCTTTCTTTACAGCGCAGGTCCTTCTAACCCTTAAGAACAAGGCATAGATAACCATAACTTTTCACGATTCACTTTCACGATCTTTGACAAAAATGATTGTCAGTATTTTGTATTTTTGTATTTCTGTCGATATCTCATTTCTTACCCTCGTAATGCGCCCTTACTTCTTCCAAAACACTTATGGCACATTATAACGCACAAGTTATTAATAACAATAATCTATGATTTTTCTGGAAAACATTAACAGTTCCAAATGTAATATTTTGTTCATTAGGAATTACACATATCTTAAATCAAAATAGTAATAAGTACTTAATTAAATTAAAAGAAAATAACAATGATTTTGATGATGAAAAATATCGCAAATTAATATTTTCACTTGTGAGCTGCTATCGCTGTGGGAACTGAAACGAGAAACTTTCTGCATTCTTTGCCACCAAAAGCGCCACCTATAACAATAAATCATTTAAATGAACAATTACTTAAATAAATGCAGGAATAAATAACAATTACAGTAATTGACAATACACAATGACTTAGCAGCTGCAATATATTTAAGGCATTGATGCTGAGCTATTATCAAATAGGCCATTTAAAATTCAAGAGGATGATTCACAATGTATAGGCCTATCATTAAGATACTGATGATAATGACCTTGATTACAGTAATGATACTGACTATAACGACGCAAATCACAATCATTAGGCCTATTGGTTACATTGTTAACCACGAACAACAAATTTACGAGTAACCTACTACCCTGCCAGCATTTCTATGGACATTAAACGGGCCCCATATGGGAATATGGGTCCTATATGGGCTCCATGTGGGCATGTGGGCATGCTGGAAGAGGAAATTAAGCATTTTAGCGCAAAATCTGGTCCTGTGAAACCACAAAAATAATACTATTTAAAGCTGTAAAGAAATGTCTTCAAATTTCAGAACAATGGAACAGACCCATTCTCTTGGTATGTATGACAATCTTGTTATATGCCACATCCAAAGCTGAAGCGATAAACATCTAAAAGAAATCAGTATTGACTGTAATGAAACAAATTAACCAATCAATCAATCGATCGATCGATCGATCGATCGATCAATCAATCAATCAATCAATCAATCAATCAATCAATCTAAACTTGATATGGCGAGCATTCAAGGTACCAACTCAGAGGTGTTTCCGGCCCATGGACGGTTGAAAAGAGCGGTTTTAAAAGATACGTAAAAGGCTGGGAAATTTGTCTTTGAGCAAGGCGCAGCTCCAGTGGGAGGCTATTCCAGGAATCCAGGTCCTCGGGCCCACGACCAAGAAAGCTCGAATGTGCATGATGGAAGTACTTGCAAAGGGATCAGGCAGGTCGAAGTGACGATAATTACCAGAAGAGAGACTACACAATTAATAAAATCAGCTCTTTTTCAAGACTATATGTTTTCATTTAAACATAAGAATTTAAACTTTTCTATAACATCAGCTTACCAGTAATTGAAAAAATGCCTAATTTTATTGCAAGCTCTTGATGAATAAAACCAAAATAGCAACAAATTTCAGTTTAAAGTTTGCTCATTTCAGGCAAATAGTGCATAAACCATCATATTATAATGAAATTATGAGGAAGTGGTTGCGTAGCAGGGTGCACACATGACAAAATGAAAATCTAACTATAACAAAAATCGATTATAGGTCTGCTGTGATACACTGTGAAGCAAATAAAGAAACTGAAATTTTATGACCATATATATTACAGGAATTAAATAATTCTCAGATGGTCAAAAGAATCATTATCTAATGATGCATGGCAGAAAAGCCCAGTGGAGAAACAAAAAGAGGCATGTGATTGACGCCAACAGGCACAGAGCTCATGGACTTAGAGAATAAGGAGAACATTCTAACCTGTAATTCAGTACCCCACTGAGCACCAACGTAGATGTCTAACTCTCCGTCCTCTCCCTTTGGTACAACGCGGACGCTGTGTGTCTCCATGTAGAAGTGCTCCTGACCGCCAACCTTCACCTCGCCCTCGATCACGTGATCGCAGGAAGCAAAGGCAGCTTTCACATCTCCATAGTTGATGACGCCAGCATCACCATCCCATGGATGAAATGACTTCTTTGAAATGGCATCCTTTGGCATCAACAATATCAGCAGAATTTAAATTGGTAGCCTATTGGTTGTGACATGGTAGCTGGTTGGTTAGGAGCATAACTTGCAATTTGCAGTGGGAGGTTCGAACTTTCCCTGAGTTAGATAAGGTGCAAAGATTTCGAGCAGGTCCTTCGTGCACAATTTCTTTGCGCATTCACTTAATGCTTTGCCATTACAGGCACAACAGCAAATACTGTAGTGATAATCCGGCAAGGTATTTTACGACACCTTTGTATCCCTTTACATTACAAAGTACATTACATTACAAAGTCATGAGATTAAATTTCCGTGGTCAGTTTAAACATGACAACAAACACATTCTTGCTCTCTCTATTATGATAACACCATACAGGCCCGCCGAAAGGGGGCAGGGGGCAAATGCCTAGGGGCCCGGAGACTTTTTAGGGGCCCGGGCCGGGCCCTCAATCAACTTATGAAAAATATTATAATCAGTTATACAATGTTTATGATTTATGCCTTTTAAAATATATTATCTGACGCTTAACTGCAATCAGTTTAAACTTCAAGCATCTGAATTTCTGTCGGCGGCCCTGACACAGTATTCGCAAAATTAGGGAACCGCAAGAATCGGTGAAGTGAGATCGGAAACATAATCACAAACTGTGCACATCAGCCAACAAGAGTAAAGCAAGTAATGAAAAGTGAAATTGGTAAACACTGCAAGAGTGAAGCCAGTCAGTTAGAAAAAGGTAGCAGTGAGGTAAATGAGTTTGAGTTTCTCAAAACAAATTAAGCAGAAAGATAAATGAATATAAACTATGAGTTGATGGCAGAAACAAACTGACCTCGATGGTGATAATCGGCTCAAATTCTTGATATTTCACGATCACTGCTCGTGCTGCTCTTCTTGCAAGGTCATGTGACTCAGCTACGATTGCTCCAATCGTCTGGCCAACCCAGTGCACCTTTGAAACACGAACATATGCAATGCAAATGCACACGAGGTACTTAGAAGGAAATACATATATATATTAAGTGCCTAGTGTCTGTATTGCAAATACAATACACAACATGGCAGTTTGAATGCACCAGTTACTACTGTAGGGCCTAGTGATCGACCCCAACAGACAGTTCATTGGTCTTTATAGGTTCGTACTTTCGAAGTAGTTCCCTTATCTGAATGGCAATGGTTTTTATTTTAACGAATTAATGTGGAATTGTAGACACAAGGTCATCAGAGGACATGGCCGATGATACGGCGTGAAACCAAACCGTGCAAAAAAAGGGATAAATGACGTATAACTAAAGACTTTACACTACATTGCGGTCCTTGTATGGCACATTAACTAGTATTAAATTAATAACTTTGGGGGCATAATATCCATTCTCGTTTAGCAGAGTAAATTGTTGGCACGTAAATGCGTTCACACTGTTTAATCCTGAGTTTCACACAAAGAAGTAGCACGAACGTTTTTGCAGCTAAGATTACAATTTCGCGTAAAGCACTCAAGTCATACAGGAACAAGAATGCAGTTTTAATGCGACCTTCACTTTAA
Source organism: Allolobophora icterica (assembly GCA_963556255.1). Lineage (NCBI taxonomy): Eukaryota > Metazoa > Annelida > Clitellata > Crassiclitellata > Lumbricidae > Allolobophora > Allolobophora icterica. The sequence continues at coordinate 10,268,293 of OY744607.1, read as the reverse complement.
TCAAAAGCACACAACAAGTTATCATGAAATGCTGCCAACGCAAGTTCGTGCATCACAAACTAGTGCTTAATTGCACAAGGAAAGTAAAGTAGTGAGAAGCAACTTACTCTAAAGCAGTAAGTCGAAACAAAGTTAGCAGCTGGGCGAGGTTAGTTTTGGTTCCAGGTCAAGATTCAGCAGTCGGGCAAGCAGATGGCTACAGTTAGTACCCGGAGTCAGTCGCTAAGGAGTTAGCGACTGACTTGATGAGTTAGCGACTGACTTAGCGACTCAGTCGACTAAGTCGCTTGCTTATCGACTGACTAAGTCACTTAGACTTATCGACTGACTTGCTATCGACTTGTCAGGTAATCAGGTATGTTTATTGGACATACCTGATTACCGAAACATATAATGCACTTTACTACATACCGTACTGACCGTGTCATCATTTCCGTGAGCATTAGATGGAACCCATATGGGCTCTATCCGGGTCAAAAAAGGCAATATGGGCTCCGCTCCATGTGGGCATGCTGATAGAGGACAGACCGATGACTGTGAAATTAAAGTTAATGTGATTTCGTGAAATTGAGCGCTTGATATATTGAATGAAGCGAGGAAGATTTTTGGCAGCACCCGATCTTACGACCAACCAGTTGGTCGAAACTGCTAATGCGTACCTCTTTCAGGCAGTAGCATAGAACGAGAATCAAGCACTCCGGCACCTATTCCCAGTGTGAGAATTGTAGAAAATGAGACTGGGGGTGGTGGTGGTTAGACTTTGATCCATGTGGAGTTGACTATTTTATTCGTATTTTGCAAACTTATGTCAGTGAAATTTGAAAGCAGCAGATTTCAACGCTAGCAGTTCTGCAAGTCATACTCGAATCAAAATCAATTTCTTTGTTGAGAAAATTCAAAAATGCATACATGATACATCATGGAAATTTCTTCACTTTTTCAGAGATTCAGCGTCATATAATGCTAAATCACACAACTGAGGGGTTAGAAACGACTACTCTGGGTGTGCAATGAAGACCTAACTGTGGGTCCTAAGAAGACTATGGAGTTGAACCCCAAACCCCCCGACAATTCTCACTCTGCTTATTACCCCTCTTCCTAATTATCAACACCATCTTCGTAATAGAATGCATAAATTCACTTTACCAAAAAAGCCAACAACTATATCCCCGGTATTCTGTATAAAACTCTTGAGCAAACTCTTCTCATATAATGTACCAAGTTGCGGCATGTCAGCTTGTTTTCATGAACAAACAAATATTGTATTGTATTGCAAGTGTGGGTCTTGCTCATGTCCTGCTGCTGATGTCTTCGTCAAACCGACACTTGGAAACCGCGTTTAAAACAACAAGCAAAATATTAAGTGAACGAAGTCGCTAGCAGTCGATAGCTTAGCGACTGATTTCGGCTTGAGGGCTTAGCGGCGGTGGCGGCGGCGGCGGATGGCGGCGCCGCCGGAGACTAGATACAGTGGATGACGTTTAGAATTGGAGCAAGTCACTAGAACATTCCTCATTATGACAGGAAAACTACTATAATACGGCAGAGACATGGATTTAAAAAAAACTAACTCACCCTTAAAGAAAATAAATTTCCTATAATGTGATTTCGGCATGAAGAGGTTCATGAAACGACTTAAAAAGGCAGCATTATAACGAATAGCAAAAAGATCTAATTGCAATAATAATAATAATAATAATAATAATAATAATAATAATAATAATAATAATAATAATAATAATAATAATAATAATAATGATATTAATAATAATAATAATAATAGTAATAATAATAATAATAATAATAATAATAATAATAATAATAATAATAATAATAATAATAATAATATCTAAGTCCCCGAGGGATCATATGTACCTTGGGGCAAAAAAAAGAATAATAATAATAATAATGATAATAACAATAATAATAATAATAAATAATTTTTCTCTTAAATAATTTTTTCCAAATCCTGAGGGATCCATGATACCTCGGGTAAAAAAAAAAAAAAAAAAAAAAAAAAAAAAAATAATAATAATAATAATAATAGATTACGTATATTATTGATGTATTATTAATAATAATAACACTAATAGCGACGACAAAATAGCATTAATAATAACAAGAATAAGATGGATATGAAGAAATACTGACCTCCTTACTGGCAAAGATTTCCTCTTCTCCCAACCTCTTTCCTACCAAATTGGACTTGATGACGGATTTGTGATCAAGGAAGCAAACAACACCTTTCATCGCCAATGCAGCTGACGGATCAACGCTCACGATCTTCGCATTTGCTTTTGTACTCGTTACAAGTGTCAAGTATAATTCACCTGTTGATAATTGCATAACGAAACTCTAATGCAACATTCACTGCATGCATGCATATATTCATGCATGCATACAGACAGACATTAATTTATATACAAACAAACACGCTATATACAAATGTACAATTGTACATACATAAATGCATCAGCTTACATGCCTGTACATATCAATACATACATAGATCATTGTTGAGATATTTAAAAAATACTCCACTGATACACACATACATACATTCACGAGCACGTATGCATAAATGCATACTTGCACCTAATGTGCACATTACAGTGGATAAGATTTAACATGAAATTACCTTGTGATGGTAGCATGTCATCGATGAAGACAGCTTCGCCAGTTGCACTCTGCTTGGCCCATCTGTGAGTCAACGGCTGTCCAACGGCATCAGCCTCGGACTGTTTGGTGACAATGTCATAGACCTGAGTTCCACAGTGTTTCTGCTGAAGTGCCTTCTGAGTGGAAGTCAGGTAACGATCTTCTTCTTCTGTTAGGCTCAACAAATCCTGACATCACACAGGTAGCATACGACATATAGGTATAAAATTGTGGTACTGGTTAGCGTGATGGACTGTCAAACGAGAGGTCGGAGGTTCCACTGCTCAGTGGCTTGAGGGATGGCAGGACGTGCGATTTATTTTACTGCAAACGCTGCCACTTCATCCAGAAACTCTGAACATAATTTTGAGTCAAATTTGGAGAGCAATCTTCTGGTTGGCTCCATCGGTGTACGTGAACTCCACAATTGGTGACTCTGAGTTTTCTGTTTTCTGTGCATTATTTTGCTTACTGATGAAATATCTTAACACTATAATGACTAACTTCATGAGTTCCCGAGTCAATTTTAATACACGCTTGTCGTTGAAGTGTTAACGACGTGCAGCATCATTTAGGAAAGCGTGGATCAGTTCACAGTCCCTATATAAATTTCTAATTTCAGTCAAAACTGACTGTACACTGTTATGAGATGGAAGATCAGACAGTGAGGGATAGGACTGGCCATTCGTCTTCATATGCTGAGGCCGAGCAAAATGAAGTCACTGATGGCTGCCTCTCAATGCTTTAAGGATTTGCTCTTCTTCTCTTCTATCTATCAAGAATGTTCACTTAATTCTTACAAACCAACAAACATGCTTTGAAAGAGGAATTAACTAACCAGCTTTTGAAAGTGCTTGTTGTAGACCTTTAGGAAGAATTTAAATGCGAAACCCTGTGCCACGGCCAACTTATACTTGTCTGAATCTCCACTGGAAAGTATCGGACGAAGTTCATCAGCTAAACCCGACGTCAGATCATCCAGTAGGCTGCTATCCCATTTCCTGTGCAAATAGAAATACAGATTTAGTGAATCGCCAAAGAAAAACAATAGCTGTCTGATAATTACTGAATACTTTAGCTCCATTTGAAGCATGTGAAAGTCTCCATAGATTGATGGCAACTGCAGTCAAAACTGCACGTCGACTTACGTGACTGCACTTCTTTTATATAGCACCTCTTCAAAAAGAATCAATAACTGCTTCTCCGATTCTTACAGCACATAAACATTAACCAGTTACAGTGTTAACAGTGTTAACGAAAAACAACAGCAGAGAGGCTGGTAATCGAATGAATGCAACCAGCGCATAAAACAGAATATCAATCAGGAGGAATAAGTCATGGCTTTCTGTTGCAAAGGTTTCCATGCTTATTTACCTACTCACTAGCTTTGTTAGATGCTTTCTCTTTCTTTCTTATTTACTTACTTAATTACAATGATTTGGTAGAAAAGTGCAAATGAACCATACAGTAATCAGACAAAACATATTATTATGTTCACCTTCCAATCAATTTCCTTGCAGTTTTCTTGGAAATCACAGGTATTGCTGCTAACCCACCAAAGACCATGACAACAACTTTAACAACGTTGCTTCCCTCCTTAAACTCCACGTGCATGCCTGCATTGACGTCGGCTAAAGCCAGGTCTTTGCGAGCGGACTGCTTAAAACTTTCAAAGTATTCGTTCTAGAAACAGAATTTTTCCACAAATATGTAAATTAAAGCTGTCATATAATATTTTCTTAATTTCAACTGATGAACTGGCAGTGGACAATCCCAAGATCTTGGACACATGGTCAGCACATCGCAGGACTTATGCTAACTCTCTAGCTTACACTGGTGCCACATTATACTGCCACATGAAAGAATCAAGCGTGCAGAAAACAGTCCCTCAGCTTGAACCTGCAATCGTTAAATTAATAAAAATAAAAATAATAATAATAATAATAATAGTAGTAGTAGTAGTAGTAGTAGTAGTAGTAGTACTAGTAGTAGGCCTACTAGTAGTAGTAACAGAGATTCAAGTGCCATAGTTCGTAGACAGTCGAAGAGAAATCGATGCAACGATTCAGAAGCACTTGGAGGAGGGAGATCAGTCCAGATAGGTCTGTGTGAAAAGTTCAGTCTTTTTCAGATTTTTCTTGTAGGTGATGAGAGTCGTAGGGATCATGATGTCGGAGGATAGGTTGTTCCAGATTCGAGGGCCGGATGAGATGAAAGATTTTGATGCAGCTGTAGTGCGACACCGATGAAGGACAAGAGTTTAGGTTCCAGATGACCGCATATTTTTCGAGGGCATGTGGTTCTGAAGAAGGTTGGAGAGATATGAGAGAGTTTTTGCAGTGATGAAGTACTTATAGGTGATGATCGAAATTTTGTAGATATTCCTTTCTTTGACAGGTAGCCAGTGGAGGGACTTGAGGAGTGGCTTACTCCTGGCACGATATGGGGAATTGCAAAGGACACGAGCGAGGTTGTTTTGTATGAGTTGAAGACAGATTAGATTTCTTTGATGATGTCCCGTAGAGAAGGTCGTTGCAATACAAGGCAACACAAGGCGAGAGTTTACTCTTTTTTGTTGCATTTATAAAAAGACTTGTACAATTTAATGATATTCAAATACTAAACGCGCTTTGTGATGGAAAATATCTAAAATAACACTGCGTGTATAAAGTTAACAAAACCTGATGAATTGCGACACGGTTGAAAATTCTGTCATAAATTTCGTTATAAGAAACCAGGTAACCCTGTTCGCTGGACTTGTTGTCCCTTCTGGTCTCTCCTTTGAATACCTACTGATACTTTCTTTGAATGAATGTAACATCGATTGTTATTACTGGTGTTCACTGACTGGTTGATTGATTACTGCACACATCAGTTAGTTTTACCTAACCAAACAACCAGCATATGACCGACAGCTATACACATGGGGATAAATTACCTTTGCAGAGAACGGCAGGAAGAGACCAAGAATCACTTCATCAGGTTTCAGACATGTTTTCGATTTTCCAGTGAAAAACATCTGTTGAATGGTCACTTCTCTTTCTCCACCTAAAACAGACAAATTGGAAAACAAGTTGAATACTTCAAAATGAGATTCATGGATGTTGTTAACATGATCAAAGCCTTTGTCAACGTCTAACTTTGTCTAACTCTGCTGAATTTTAATGAAACTGGCAGAGGGTAGAAAGACCTCCACTCTTCATTTTTAAAATATACTTCTTTTCTCTATCAAAAAGTAACAATCTATAGAAACTGACTGTTCAGATTAATTCATTCATTACCAAATACCACGAAAACCTTCTGGTTGTAAATAAGGTGTGGTAATTTCTCATTCACTACTCCTCCTCTAGCAATTCGTCATCAAATTTATGACAGTTACAAACAAGCACTCAGCTTACTAGCTGAAGCAAGTTTGATGCGGCTTCCTGTAGTCAGAAGCAGGACATTGACGTCAGATACTGTGCTTGCAGTAGCCAGGCCTCCACCTAATGTCTGCAATGAAAACGAAACCAGTGCAGCACCAGCACAAAGCAATCATTTGTAATTTCAGCACTGCTAATCACACTACAGCACAATAATATTATTATACCTGTTTAAAACACTAACTTTTGAAGACAAATCAAGCACGTGATATATATATACATATATATATATTGTTGCATGTAGGCACGTGACCTCCTACGTAGATGCAGGTGCTAGGCTAAGTCCGTAGGTTGGTGGGAATCTTATGCCATAGAAGGAGTGGCCTTGTCTATAAATAAGACTGCCGTATATTTGTTCTAGAGCTCATTCGTTGATGTTAGTTAAGAGAGCTCTGCTGATAGACCGCCTGATGTTTACGCATAGATATTTCGTTTGCATAGGTAAGCTAGTCGACCGTGAGTGTTGACACGTAGTCTTATTGTCTCCTTTCATGGGTGACCGTTTGTAAAGTTTTTAGTATTCTACTCCTTGTGGAGTCCGTTCGTTTCGTCGAACTTCGTGGCGTTCGTCCTACTGTTGATGTCGTCGTTTACTGTCGAGCATCCGCTTCTAACTGTCTGAGCGTGGTGCTTTGGCCTCCTGTATCGTCTGAAGTGTCTTATTTCGTCAGATTTGTATATATCGCATTTCTACTATATTAAATCCTATTTTATAGAACTCTGGGCGTGCATTTCTTTAGATACCGGTAGCGAGAAATATCACTACATCAACACGCCACAATATATATATATATATATATATATATATATATATATAAAATCGTCTATTCACCGCAAAGTTAGAAAATACATACACAAAAATTAGTGATTAATGATAATGAACAATGGTTATGACGCTAAGTTCTAAAGCTAAATGAAATCAGAGACCCAATTAGAATGACTCCATTATAACAGAATTCACATTCCGACACAAAATTTAAAAGTTGTTGTTGCAGAGTAATCAGCTGAAAGATCTAGCAGCTTGAGGTCTGCAGCGTTAATGAGGACTAGCAAAGGCAACTGGTGCTACTATATGCATCCTTACCTCCTTACACATCGTTAATAGATTTTGTGTTAAAAATCAACTAATTGGTTTTCTTCAAGTGAACAGCAGGACTGTCACCTGTTCAACGAATCTGCAGAAACTGCAAACTGTGTTTATTAGATGTCTGTGCACCAAAACGCAATTAGCATTTGGTTAATAAAGAATACATATACTTACTCACTTGCTCATTTTACTAAAATGTCAGAATAGTGAATGTTCTTTAAACACAAGAACTAATACACAGCATAGACACTCACTGCACGATTTCTTATCTGTGTGCAGCCAAAGTACTGCAGCGCATCTAACAATGAACTCAGAAATCTTGATTTTGTCTCTGCAGAAATAGACAGAAGCATTTACATATCATCATCTTCATCATCATCATCATCATCATCATCATCATCGTCGTCGTCGTCATCATCATCATCATCATCATCATCATCATCATCATCCTCATCATCATCATCATCATCATCATCATCATCATCATCATCATCATCATCATCATCATCATCATCATCATCATCACCCCCACCACCATCACTACCACCACCGCCAACATCACCATCAGCAACAACACCTGCAGCATCTATGCAAACTGCTTCTCAGTTTCATCAAGTCCAAAGTTTCTTTCCTATTTAGTTGGTGTTGTTTATAATGCTTTTTCAATGCAATCGTGGTCTTCCTTTGCTTCTCATTTTTTGAAACCTAGCAAGTATTACTTCTTTCTGATTCATTCGTCAGGTATCAAACTGGATAAATATTCCATGCTATATACAGAGAATTAAAACAGCAAAAACAGCCTATACCTGGAAGTTTTTCCAACAACAAAGTAATTTTGTTTTCCAGAGAAGTCATTGACGTCATTGCTCCGATCCACAGGCCACCTTCTCTCACCTCAAAACTGCGAAGTTCACTGATCTGTGTAGTCGCAATAACAACCATTGGTTTCTCTTCCACCGAATGTTTCAGATGGAACACTTAAGGCAAATAAAAGATTTGAAATCACATAAATGGAAACAATGTCCAGTTGTCATAGAGCAATGCCATCAAATTTCACGACCTTACTAAGTGACAGATTTAGTATATAGATGTTCCTTTGTCAGAAAATTATGAATCATGAATAAACTGGTGCCCTATTCTTGGTTTTTAAGGTGTGATTCAAAAATTTGGAGTTTATCATAATAATTACATTGGTATGTAGGCATACACTGGACAGTTAACAATTTAGTAAGAAGATTGTACTAAAAGCGAATGGAAAATCAATGCAGCTCGTCGTTAAGGTATTAAGTAACACCTCTGCCAAACCTCCCAAAAGCCCAGATAATAGCCTACGAAGTTATATTTCCTTCACCCTTCGGATTTCGATCAACAGACTACATTTTTTACTATTGTTGCACTTCAAGCATCCGCCGATTGATGCCTTATACATCATGAAGCAGCTCTTTATTTATTTATTTATTTATTATTAGGAACTTTCTAACGCGCGCAATCATTGAGAATCTGAGGCGCAGAATTCATCAGACTAGAATAGACTAATAAACGTTCTAGGTATGATATGGGCCCATGGTAATCTAAATGTACTTTACAAGCATTCTTAGCACTGGCAATTTCGAAACCTCGCATTATTCTTAGAAATTTAGACATTACTTGAAACTCGCAACAAATTTGCATTAGCTGAAAGCAACTGTGAGGAAAAGCCTAACAGACCAACCTGCGCTGGTTCCACCAGCAAAAAGAAGCGCACCAGGAAACTGCTTCTTCAGGTCAAGTAGCTCATTCATCAACACTGGTCTGTACCAAGTCACAGAATCTGATTCAAACTTAAGACTTTGCTTGTCATAGCAATCTGAGAGCTGACAACATCAAACAACCATACATGTTCATTGTTCAGGCTGCCTGAAAACGCACGAGTCTAGACCAGTCAGATTTAAATGTATGCATAGTTTTGAGAAGTATTAAAAAGCAGCTAACTGTATGAACGCATACCTACAATCTCAAATTGAAAGGAAAGGCATTTCACAAAAGCCAACCCATATTTAGCATAGGGCTCTGGTACAAAGAGTAGAACTTTATGACCCCAGCGATTTATTTCTAAAGTCTCTGAAACTACTCTCTGTGGACTGACGTCCATGGTTTGACATGGTCAGTAGGCCTACTTTCCGACATGTAAAATCATCATGACCTATGTGACTGCATGAGAAGGGACAGGATATCTGATGTGCGATCGAGCCCCAGATCTATGGACTTATGTACACCGTATCCAGGTGGGTAAATTTCATCTTAGCAGAGATGGAGCGACAGAGATCCTTGAAGCGACCTTGACCATCAGTCATTGGTGATGCTCTGATCTAGTTTTCCTGATCTGGTGCTAAATAAATTTCTAACTACAGTTCCAACTGGTTTGTAACTGTTGTTAGATTTGGTGTCTTGTGCATTATGATTGCCGCTGTACAGAAATCACAGATTTAGATTAGATTCTTTGAAGCACTTGAATCGGTTTAGTTAAGCAGCATAAGTTATCAGAACTTCCAACACCATAATTATAACATCACCTGAATTACAATAACCATAAATACAGCACTTTTATTCCATTACAACAACTTAATGAAATAACACAGAATTTATTACTAAATATAATCATAAGACATTGTATTGCATCATATCACAATACATTAAATTATATAATCTGATATGTGTGTAATTTCTACGAACCTGCAGTTCACTTGGAAATATCAGTTCTTGTTCATGAGGCTTGGAATCATCGTCGGCAGTGGAAGAGCCAACAACTTTCGAAGACGATTTCTCCTGAAACATTTATCATTAAGTTAGTCTTTTGTGGAACTGTTTCGAACTCTGTCTTCAGATATCTTGTTCGATAAGGTGGTCCATCGACAGCACGCTTAGCCTGTAATCAAAGCATGAGTGATAAGAATTGTAGTCCATACTAGTCAAAAATAATCTATACTACAGGGAAATTGCATTAACAAAAAACTCTATAAGAGAAAACAACAGCCACAGAACCATAATTACAAGAAACTGATGTACAACTGCTGACAAATTAGCTCTAGTAACAGAAGCTAATTAGCTACTAGTCAATTTCAAATGTCTAAAAAAATCCAAAAGTAACTTGTCAAAATACAGGTAATCAACCTTTGGCTGATTTTTGCAGCAGTGTTCTCCCATGGGGCATTCTGAGGCCTGAAGGACAATAAAACAAATAACATAAAATGCATTAAAAATAACCAACTTAATCACTGAAAGATATCTTATATATTTTAATGACAGAAGGAGCATCACAACTAGTTAATTTTTAAAAGTTTTATTTCAATTAAGTGCTCATGTGCACGTTACAAATCCGAAGATCAAAAAAGTGGACATCAGAGATTTTGTAACATATTCCATTACACTCATCCAGAAAACTGCAATTTTTTATGTCCACAGATTTAGCCACTGATTTCCCATTTCGCTGAAAGAAGAAGTGCAGCCCCCTAAGCTCGAGTCAGTGACCAGTTTTCGTAATCCTCTCCCTTGCCACTTGATCTTCCTACTGAACGCGTACAGTCATAACACTCATTTCATAATTAGGATGGCACAAGTGGCTAACCACTACGCTATAATTTAGCCCGCTGTACCTGAAAGACAAACATGTGAGCATAGAAACCAAAAAAAGGCTCGTGAGAGCACTAATCTTTCCTACGGTACTGTACGGTTGCGAGACGTGGACAATGACAAAGAACATGGAAAATAAGGTTAACGCTTGTGAAATGTGGATATGGAGGAAGATGCTGAGAATATCTTGGACTGAGAAAAGAACGAACGAATCAATACGAGAGGAGATTGGAGTTGAGAATGAAGAGTCGTTAAAACAAACTGCGACAAGAATGAAGCTAAGGTTCTTTGGACATGTTATGCGATCTGATGGTCTGGAGAAGGAAATGATGCTGGCGTGCGGTGAGGGGAGGAGAAGACTGGGTCGCCCAAGGAGGAGATGGATGGATGAGATACAAGATGTAACTGGCATGAATTTGGCGGAATTGAGAGACTTGTCATCGAATAGGAGACGGTGGAGTGTGTTCACCAGGACGATCGCTAGAGCTCCACGAGCTGACAGCACAAGGTGAGGTGACAAGGTACCTGAAAGGGCATAATATGCCCTACAATGATTATTGCACATTTAAACAAATGAGTCATCCAATAAGGACATCTGTAAAAAATGAACTACTTTGGACTCCTCTCCCTTTGTCCATATTTGGCATTACCCTCAGCATCCCCTCTGCAGACGTCAGCACTGAAGTGCAGTACTAAACCTAGACTATGCAATCCTGTCGATCTTGCAGGATAGTTGCTATGGGATAGTTTACTGCGATACTGTCATATCCAGCAAATGGAATCTAGTTAGATCCTTTGCAACATAGACTGCTCTTTGACTGAAGTTGGCTTTTAAGGCATGGACTCTACTGAAATTGCTGTATGAACCAAATTTAGATGTATATGTCTGCATTCGGCATAGCAGAACAGAACTCAATAGAACTAAAACTTTGGCTTTAGAAAGATAACTTTCCGCATATAAATGTCCTCCTCTTTCTTTATGTTCATCTTTAATGGATAACCCCTATGAAGTTAAATGTTAGCAACGATAATATTTGTAGTCATCACACGTGATCTCCTCGCAACATATCACAAGTTTCATAACCACTAGTATTTTGGGTAAAAATGGTTTAAAAACAGTACAAAAATAATACAAAAACAGTACTAGAAGCAATTTAAGTTATTAATTTAAGATAGAAATAAAACTCTCTGGCGAAAGAAACAGTTGCTACGAATCAGGAATCAAAATAGAAACCATACATAAAATGAACCTCTTACTGATTACATCAAGAAAAATAAATACATATATTTCATAATAAAATATATATAGTTCATAAATATATGAATATTGCCCTCACTTTTGAAAAGCTTCTGAATGAATCCAAAATCGGCCTATAGCCTGTGCATCGACAAAGATTACCTGTTCAATCAACAGAACAAAGAATCTGGCTTAAGAATGCTACCTTGCCATAATATTGCATTTGAAGCTGATCCCTAAGCTGAATTGATAATGACGAGTCTGGTGAGTACACAAATGCAAGCATGTTCGTCGCTCTTACTTCATTGCTCACAGCACAATGAACATAATATTATTACAAGTACATATTTTATTCCGGATATTTCTATAGCGCCTCTCGAAGTCAACTACTACTCAGAGGCACTCCCAACTACAGCATTTGATACTGTGCTGGAATTTTCACGCCGAAGCGCCACGAGCAATTGCGAGTGAAGGACTTGCCCAAGGTCCGTACGCAGCGGCTAGAGTGGGATTCGAACCTGCAACCCTCCGGCCACAAGGCGCCGAACTTACCACTGGGCCACCACGCCCCACAAATATGCATATGCATCACAAGGCTTCCACCTTATTCAAAGATAACCCAAAAACTGATAGAAATAAGCTCCTAAGAATGTTTAAGAATATAAACGTATTTAATAGTACCTTGAAGGGCATGCTCAATCTGGAGTTCAGTTGGTGCACCATTACTTCTCAGAAGTGCATACATTGCCATGACCATACCAGGAGTGCAGAAACCGCACTGAATGCCATGGCCAGCCACAATCCGCTCCTGTAACCAATCCACAGTGCATGGAGATGAAAACAGAGCCAAACAAGCTCACATTTAATAAAGGAACTGAATCATATGAAGTTGTAACGCGCATCATCAACACTTTAACGATGAACGTGTACTAAAAGTGACTGGGAAATCAACGCAGCTCGTCGTTAAAGTGCTCAACAGATATCAAAGAATCAGATTGGATTTTTTCACCTTGACATTGGATCATCATCAACTAAAGTGGCAAGCAATTTATAAGATCATGTATATTATAAAGTTCAATCTTATCCAATGACTTCTATAGGCACTGTAATCATGAATCTAAAATTCCGAATTCAAGCTAAATACGTAAAAGTCATAATTCAAGCCAAGCACCAATAAACCAATTGCAAACGTGTGGTACAAGGTTTACATTAAATACTGCGCACTCTTTACCGCGCCGTTAAACCCCCTTAAAATCGTGTCGTTAGGGGCCATCCATATATTACGTACGCAAAAATCCAGGAAAATTGGACCCCCTCCCCCTGTTCGCAAGCGTACTTTCTTCCACACCCCCTGCGTATGCACGCTTGACGCACCCCCCCCCCCCGGAAGACCAGCTGCAGAAAGTGTCTGGACAGCTCCAGGCTGTCTGAACTTTAGGCCAGATTGAAGGATGAGTGAGGGCCAATATAGACAAATTATAGGTGTCTCGTTCACAGCACAGAATAACTGCACATGGCTTTTATATAATGTAATAAAATGCCATCGGACGACTATAGGACAATACAGAGTTATAAATAGGCTAATGTGGACGTCATAATTAGAAATTTATTTTGCGTACGTACACATTTGGTCCCCCCTCCCCCCCTCCGTTCGCACCCGTATGCAAAATCGACAAAATCCGACCCCCCTCCCGACCCCTCAGTGCGTACGTAATATGTGGATGGCCCCTTAATTACCGCGTGTTGTTCATTATAGCCGCGATCATAACCGAGTGAATCAAAGCCATCGTCGCCGATTACGCGGATCGTCCGCTGTTGGATTATCTTCGTGGGATCGCGCATAACTTCAATTTACAAGTCTAATTGTTAACTTTTTCATTGTTCGTTTTAGAATATTATCAACATTATGCAAGTAAGCCTAAATGGGAGGCCTAACAGTAATTTGCACCTATCATTCCTAGTTTTATATTCAATGATTTCATTTAGTATTAAAGACTGTAGACTAATTGTGTGTTTAGTCGAGACTTTTTTAATAATCCTGGAAAAATGTCAATTCCATATTTTTTAAACAATACCGCGCTATACATTCTACTATAATATTATTTTTAATTTTTATTATAGGCTAATGATGAAAAATAAATAATTATCTGTTTCATTTTTGCTGACATTTACAATAAGCGACGTAGGCCTAATCGGCGACGATGGCTTTGATTCGCGCAGTAATGATCGTGGCTCTAATGAACAACAAGCGGTAATTGACCGCGCGGTTTTGTGTGCGGTTTTCAACGGCGCGGTAAAGAGCGCGCGGTATTTAATGTATGTCGCGATACAAACCTCCTCTGGATTCCTCTATAGTAACGGTTTTCCAGAAGTTCAAATATACCTGAAGTTGGTGAAGTTTAGTTCTTGTGCTGCCAAGTGCTTCGATGGTTGTGATTGCCAGACCATGCAACAAACAGATTGGTAAGATACATGCATTTACAGCATTGTGTCTGAAGAACCAGATTGTCAGGAACAAATTACCATGGCAGTTGTGACAATGTGCAACTTAAAAGCGAACGACACAATCACAGGAAAGGACACAAACAAGAAACATGGCAACATTGGCCAAGTACAACTAAAAAGCAAACGACACAACTGCATATCCCACTTCGATTATTAGACTTTGGTACCGGTAACGTTATTGTAATCACATTTAAAGTTATACCTATAGAAAAATTTCATTATTATAAAACAAGAGTTTGGTTTGTTGCTGCGCATATGGTATTGATGCAAAGTGCATTAAAATGAATTCTTCTCTGGTGATCATTTTTGTGAATTACAGAGCTGAAGTGTGCACTTTTTTGTCTGGTTCCGCTAATGTCGTCGTAAAATCATTAACTCAAAAAGTTGAAAGCAGTACTCAAAGCTAAGCACAATGCACCAGTTTACTCATAAATCAACAAATAAACCAAAGACAAGAACAAGACACAGCGATCACATTCTGTAGACACTCACATCCCTTTCGTACGTATGGGAGTTTGTTTTAGCATGCTTGGCTGCACTCAACAGCCAAGTCGCCCTATTAGGCCCTTGCACGAACTAAAAGAAACCTTAATGGGAAGGAAGGGAAGAGAGGTAAGGGATGGGCCGCCAAATTAGAGGGAGAGGATTTGAATGCTCCACACAACAACCTGTGTTCAGCCATTGAGATCATAGCCTCTACAGACCCATAATGTCTGACGATCATTGCTCAGAATTGAGTAGGATGCAGTTTGCGATGGGAAGATCTCCAGACAAGAAAAATATGCAAGGACTAGGAAAAAAACTTATAGTGTATATATCGGACGTTGACACCGACAGCGAGAAAAAGTTCCACTTTCACTCCTGCAATTTGAGACCACTGCTGAATAAGTCAAATATATGGAGATGTCTATGGTTATTTAGAATCAAATGTGTTGTTTACCAATCTGTTGAACCATCAACATTGGCCACAAATGGCTTTATGTCACTGAACAGCAGCCAAAGAAATGTTTGTTAAGGTTTTATGGAAGAAATTGAGACTTTTATAACATCTTAGAACGAAAAAGTTTCTGTGCACACAGACCTATAAATTAAATGGTAGCAACGAAACTCTACACATATCAAAGACCAATTTGAAACAATTGGTTGTGATGAATTCATGTTAAATTGAAGTGATAAAAACTAACAACTAACAAAATAAACAGTGATAGAAAAGATACACAATCTTTGAAGCAGAACGGTCAAACCAGGAGACCATAACGGTGCAGCTGCCACATCCTCCCTCTCCGCAGGACACCTTCGTACCAGTCAGCTTCACTGGTTCACGCAAAGTCAAGGCAGATCCATTTAATCTATTCTCATTGACAAATTATTTATGCTAACAGTTCAATTATCACTTCTTGGTAATAGTCATCACTAATGTCATCATCAAGAAAAACTTATCCTTATTGTCATCGTCATTCCTAACCCTAACCCTAATATCCTGTAACCACACTTCTAACAAGCCCACATTTCTGAGAAGTTGTGTCTTTGAGATGCAGTGATGTGGAAAAAGCTTAGTCAACAAAAAAGTTTAAATTTTTTTTTATTAAGAATGAAGTTTAACTGGAGAAAAATAGTTTAGTTAGAACCAAAGTGTAACTAATATTTTTTAGTTACTAGCTGAAAAGTTTAACTAACCAAATCAGGAACTAAGCAAATATCTTCCGCAACGAACACTGTCAACAACTCAACGCGACATTAACTAACTTATTAACACTGGTGTTGCCTCTGCATAGAATATGTAGTAAGACGCAGTGTAAATAAAGACATTGGTGTTTATTATTCTTTATGAGTTAAGTAAGTAAGTATATTCTTTATTACTATCAACTGCTTATACCGCTCTTTGGTTTACATTTAGTTAACATATAGTTAATACAATATAGAGCATGCGGTAAAAATGAAGAGCTTATTAGTCACTGAGGTAAAACTGAAAGAAGACAAAATCAACTGCAAGAACTTCATTGCAAAATGTCCATTTTGTGTGAATAAAAGGATCTCTGGAAATATTACGTCAACAACCAATTTTCTGAACCCCATCAAGGTAACATGTCATTCATTATTAATCAGTAGGCCTACTAAATAGTCAATTAGTCCAGCGTTTTTTATACTGTGGTCCGCGCACCAAGAGGGGTCCGCGAAGGATATGGCGGCGTCGCTAGATCGTTCTGAAAATGTTCATTAATGATTAACACTGCATGGTTTTAGCATTAACAGCATGTGTTTTCAAATTCATACACTACTTATAGTACGCCTGTAACTGCATGCTCCATTCTGGTCCGATTGGGTAGAAATCTGTGGGTTTCGCCTGATTTTAGCCGTTAAATTAACGATAACGCACAGTTTTGGCCTGTTACTTTGATTAAATTTTAAGTGATAAATTTTACTTTTTAAGTACTTGGGTCCGCGAGACATGCTAAGAACAAAATAAGGGTCCCTGCTCCAAAAAGTTTTAAAACCACTGAATTAGTCATTAGGTTCCCTCATCCTTGGTCGCCAGAGAAAAGTACTAGATTATTATTCAAGTCAAGTTGCATTAGCAACTGTCTTAACTATTTTCTGGTAGAACTGTATGTAGCAGGACTTTTAGTGAAATTGTCATTGACGCTCTTTATTATTACAGTTCACTTAACCTCTGTTATTGTGAAAATGTTTGTCATAAACAGTTGGAAAAAGTTTAACTAACTGTTTTTAGTTTAGTTAACTTATTTCCAAAACGAGTTGCCAACTTTAGTTAAACTGCTTTATTTTAGTTGAAAAATAGTTTAAGTTTAACTAAAAACAATTAGTTTAGTGCCCATCACTGTTGAGTTACATAATTTATGCTCAAAAGATACAGTCGTAACGTAGGAAGTCCGCAAGTAAAGTGTTTGGAGATGGACTTTTTTCGGTTATCTGACAATGCGAAAGAAGTTGAAATCACTTAATCACAGCAACATTCATGCCAAACAAGATCAACGGCATATATTATGCTAATCAACAGATGAATGTATTTGGCATCTGCACAATTTATATACAAGTATTGAAATGATAATGTAATTAAAGTATATCCAAATCGGTACGCTAATTTACATTACTTCATTTATTTATCACAAACACTTATTACATTTACGTAACTAAAGATGTTTGTTGTAATGGAGGAAGCCATGAGAACTTTCAAACACTACAGAGGGAATAAAACATTTTACAACTTAAAACTTGACCCATTTCAGCTTCCTTACAGACACACAATATTATTTAAAAGAATTATAGAAGATATGAAACATGATAACAGATATCTTTAGCAATGTAATGTACACTAACGTAACTAATGAATTGGAACTGAACCTCTTAAGTCTATAAAGACTAGTCTGGATGTGCTTTGCAAGAGAACCGAGTATATACTTCACCATCATCGGTCTCCACTAACCCTACTGTGCATTGCAGTGCCCCCAGTTTTGTCTCTAATTCCAACCCACATACCACACCATAATCAAAGCAATTGAAAATACTAAGCAACCGCCTGCTTAGGGACTTACTAAGGTTTTTGCAGGGTTTGAACAATATGAGAAGGGTGAGGTTCAAGCAATATGATAGAAGGCTTGAAGCAAGGGTCAGTGGTGATATTATATGCGTCAAAGCTCAGTGGTGATATATAATGTGAATCTGGATGGGCTTTGGGCACTACTGAAAGTGCTAATGTGCTGAAATTGTTCAGATCCTACCTTTTTGCCATTGACATAGAAGATCAATTCAGACATCTTTGCCCGATTTTCTAATCAACGCCTTGAAATTAAAACAGGAAAGTGAACTAACATTAGCCAGTAGAAGCAAAAGCCAGTTAAAAGGCCTGTAAATTATTATTATTCATTTATTAAGTGCTACTATTATAACTACAACTAATCGATTGCGCTTAGCAACTGTGAGTGAAGTACTTGCTCCTAAGGTACCTACACAGTAAGCGTCTCAGAGGAGGCCCGAACCCTTTTTCTCTCTGCGTTACCCGGTACATGGCTAGCGCTCTAAGCCTCTAACCAACCCACAAACACACACGAAAATTAGGACATCTGCATTATTATTCTATATCTACTGTTCTGATTTCTTCAAGTTTGCTCAACCGTAAGCGTAATTTGTGGTGTTGTACGAGAAGTAGGCCTACTTGTACCCCACTTATTGAACTGCAGCGTACCATTCGGTCCGTACCCCCTCACCTTTTATACCCAGAAACAATGCCCATTGTTTTCTCAGAGGAGGCGTTTATTTGAGCTCTCAAGCTTAAAACAATTACCGAGCATGATGAAGCATCATCATCATCATCATCATCATCATCATCATCATCATCATCATCATCATCATCATCATCATCATCATCATCATCATCATCATCATCATCATCATCATCATCATCATCATCATCATCATCATCATCATCATCATCATCATCATCATCATCATCATCATCATCATCATCATCATCATCATCATCATCATCATCATCATCATCATCATCATCATCATCATCATCATCATCATCATCATCATCATCATCATCATCATCATCATCATGTGCATAAACGGTGCCACTATAAATAGCTAACAGTCGCGAAGGGGAAACGATGCAAAATTTGGTATCCCCCCACACTTTCTGGACCAAAGTTACGTCTCTGTACACAACATGTTGCACGCTCTTGCAATGAAAGAAGGGCAATACATAAAGTCCATGCATTATTTATAAATGAAATTTCAACGCCAGCCATCTTTACAAACCCAGCCATCACTGCCTTACCTCGTATAAATAAAAATTCTGCAAGTGTTTATCTTGACCGCATATCTAAGCTTTATTACTGGGCGTCTGCATACAAGAAACCTGCAAAGACCAATAATCCACAGTCTTTTGAGTACAGTTCTCTGGCGGACAAGAAAGTTTCACGTCTTGTTTACATAGCAAATGCATTGCAATTTACAGTCTTTTTGTCAAGACCTTAAACCTCAAAAACAAGACCAAGACTTTGAACGTCAAGACCAAGACCAAAACTTTTAAACCTCAAGACCAAGACTTTGAACCTCAAGACCAAGACCAAGACCAAAAAATCACAATCATATCCACACTTCTATTCCTTAACCTACTAAATAAAAAGTACCAAGTAGGACTACTCGCTATTTTAATGAAAACGTGTCTTTAATTCTATTCAACAAAACAACTCTAAATGCAGACTGCAGAGAATTCCGAATTCGTATTTACAAAAGTCTTTCATGCGAAATGTTATTTCAAATGCCTGTTGCATTTTATAAAAACCAATTCGCCCAGAATTTTCTGACCAAGACGTACCCTGTGGAGCCTTATAAAATTCCGTGCACCTTGTGAAAAAATACGTTCTACAGGTGCTGAAGTCGCTGCAGGCACCACAGCAGCTTTTGAAGCACTGTACGTAAATGAACAAATAGTGAGCTTTTATTGAAATCCTCCCATGGTTAATCAGGCTTCTGAAATGTTTAGATGCAGCATAACTGCTGCTGCTGCCGATGATTTATCCTGACCATCAAGATTCGTATCCGTCCTTGTGTGTACATGTATTTGTCGTATGACGCAAACAGGCTTGATAAATTTTTTAAATTCTTCCCTTTTGTTAAATGATTGTTCATATTGACAGTCGAGTCTTGGTCTTGCAAGACCAAGACCAAGACTTTGAACCTCAAGACCAAGAATTTTCGTCTCAACACCAAGACCAAGACCAAGACTTTTAAAAACGAACTCGAGTGCACTCGAGACCAAGACTTCGGACTTGAGGACAACAAGACTGGCAATTTATTTTATTGATGAAGTAAATTCAACGAATAATTATGCTTGTGGAGTAAAAAATTGCCTGAGGAAAATAAACCCAAACGGTGTAAAACTTGAATCGATGGACACCTGTGGGTAAGGATGCAACCGGATCTGCAATGTTTCCATTTCTCATGTACATAAATTCCTTGCATACAGACCAACTTTCGACCCCAAGGACCCTAAAGACACGATTAAGTTTTTGCTAATTTTAGAAAACACTTAGGTATCAATTCAAAGATCGAGCTAAATGTTAACCTCTAACCATATTCCCTAAGTCTTCTATGATACATATCAGTTCATAGATCGAGCGTTAACCTCCTATGGCCATCACCCTTAATAAAGTTTTTCATAATTAGTCTAGGTCTACTTAGGCCTACGCATAAGTTCGAAGATCATTCGTTATCCCATAACCAGTATACCCTCTTATTGTTAGGGTCTACGATCACGTATTTGGCGATCGATGTCCCAGACCCCATCAACTTTCATCCAAGAAAGCTTTCGTGGACTCTGGTTTTTGAACAAATTACTAATTATAGACCTTACCAGTGGCGTCGCAGCCTATAGCCTACTTGTGGTACGGCTTTCGTCGTAACACTTCTTAAGGTGGTGCGGCAACAACATACTTTAGCCGTACCACTTTTTGTCTGCTAAAGCTAGAAAATACTTTAAAGTTTATTCGCGTCGTTGAACTTTTACTACTTTAGTTCAATTGTCTCAACGAAACTATATAGTAGGGCCTAATATCATATTCTGTCGCCAGCGATGCCAGAAGCGCAGTGAATTGAAAGTAAATTCTTGGTTTTATCATCTTTGGTCAATGGTTCGTATAATCGTATTAAGAGTGACGTATTGATATCTTTGAACATTTTGGTATGGCCTGATTGCCCTGTTATCACAGACGGAAGACTCGCAGCTGCCATTATCATTTTACTGAAGTAATATTGAAATCGTTCTGCAATGGGAAAGAAAACGCCCATCTTCGGCTGCGATTAGTAAATTTCATTATCGTAGTTTATGCTAGTCATCAAAACATCCACACTTTCCCAGGACTTTGCCTGTGGACCCACCGTCCCCAGTCTTCTTAATTTGCCGTACTACTTTTCAAATCATGGCGACGCCACTCGACCTAACTGAACATTTCTGTGGCATACATTTTTCCTTGCCATTTTCTCATATAGCATTAGGACGGATTTTGCTCAAAGTGCTCAACACATTCAGCCTACTATAATCGTAATGTCGAGACTTTACAGCGCCCAAAAAGGAGGAGTCGCGGGAAGCGCTTAGTCAAAACAAAATTGATAGGCAGGTAGGGTCAAATCGGTTCCAAGTCATGGTCCAAAAGGGTTCAGGCAGACAGTCAGACGAATGGATGGTGCTTAGAATTGAAACGGCGAGGGAGGAAAAAGGAAGAGAAGGAATCGGGATAGGATTTATGAAAGAGCAATTAAGTGTTTTCAGTTTTTAATGAAAGACCTGTGGATCGACAGATATCAAGATGTGAGGATATTTGGTGAGTTTTCCGACGCCTCACAACCACAACAATAAGCTGCATATATATATGACGCACCGTAATTAGTGTGTCATATAAAAATTATTACCTCAGTAATGAATTCAGAAAAGTTGTTGAAAATCTTTAGTCTACCAACAACAAAACAGTATGCGTAAGTTTTCGTACACGTTGCGATTTCCTACACAAACTCCGACTTTGAAGAGTTCAAACGTCATGAAGGCCTAATAACGGTTCTTTAACACTCGTAGATTGTGCTACGCTCGGCCTATGGCAGCACACTCCGCTCAAGGTGTTCTATATATACAGTAGACTGCTGCGTGAAATCGATCAGACCTAATTATTGCTAACAGAAATTCAATAAGATAATTATGGACGATCGACCAAATTTCTTCTGTTCGCTGTTGTTGCAACTGGAGTCCATGAAGATATATATATATATCTTCATGGACTCCAGTTGCAACTATATATATATATATATATATATATATATATATATATATATATATATATATACATATACATATATATATATATATATATATATATATATATATATATATATATATATATGCCTACCGTTGCAACTGTATGTTTGTGTGAAAGCTAAGCACAGTGCACCAGCTTGTTCACGAATGCTACGTCAAGTTAGAATGGTTGTCCAGCGATATCAATTAGATATGTAAATTAAGTCCGGTTGCCAGAAAGTATAGATATATATTTGTACATAATATATATACATGTTTATATATTAATATATATATATATCTCTCGTTCAGCTGTTCCGCATTTAGTTCCGAGCTACGCATAATGTGAAGACTGACCGACTGACAAGGACACGCAGACTGAGTGTACTAAGAGACTCAGCAGGCTGGAGGTGCTGAAGCTAAAAATAGAACTACATCTTGTAATCGTAATAGTAATCGAAATTGCAGTGTGATATCTATACAGAACCACTTCAAGAAAAAACTTTTCAGGCGCTGAAGCCCAGAACGCAATACGTATTATCAGTAACAGATAAGCCAAAAAAAATTTACGTCGGCGGCCTTGTAGCATAAATGCCCCTCTATAAGTGGCAGATTTAGGCTAGTATAGCGTTGCTTCCCAAGGCACCGAACCTGCTCAGTGTTCGACAGGTAGTGAAGGGGCTATAGCCTAGTTATAGCTAGATCGAATTCGCCACAAATAGTTTTCAATAAGGGGCCATCCACATATTACGTACGCAATGAGGGGGTCGGGGGTCGGATTTAGGCAATTTTGCGTACGAGTGCGAATGGGGGGGGGAGGGGAACAAATGTGTACGTACGCAAAATAAATTTCTAATTAGGACGTCCACATTAGCCTATTTATAACTCTGTATTGTCCTATAGTCGTCGGATGGCATTTTATTACATTATATAAAAGCCATATGCAGTTATTCTGTGCTGTGAACGAGACACCTATAATTTGTCTATATTGGCCCTCATTCATCCTTCAATCTGGCCTAAAGTGCAGACAGTCGCTGCCTGGAGCTGTCGAGACACTTTCTGCAGCTGGTCTTCGGGGGGTGCGTTAAGCGAACGTACGCAGGTGGGGGGGGGTGGAAGAAAGTGCGCTTGCGAACAGGGGGAGGGGTCCAATTTCCCGGATTTTTGCGTACGTAATATATGGATGGCCCCTAAGACAAAATTACAATATATCATAAATGCGATACCTTTTCCCACTCATCATCATCAACCAGAGGCTCTGGCGTCAACTCTCTCGCCACAAATGTATTATTATTATTTTAACCTTTTACATTTAAGAGAAATTAATTTAAAAAATCTCAGAATCATGAGAAAATGTACTATGATTAGCTTTTTACTGTTACGCGTTATTGTGCAATTCTGACCTTGTTTAGGCGCGCTACTGATGTCATATTATTATTATATGTTGTCTTTGGCTCTTCACGTTCCCCCTGGCTTCCTGCTCCTTTTGGCCTCCCTCAAGGCTCTGTTCTTGGTCCTCTACTTTACATTCTCTTCACAGCTGATCTAGGCTCTCTTCTTGCATCCTGCTCGCTTTCGAGTCACAGCTATGCCGATGACCTCCAATCTTACACTCACTGCTCTGCAACTAAGGCTGCTGCTGCTGTTCAGCTTATGTCTGATGCTACTTCCACCCTTAATGCCTGGATGTCATCTAATCGTCTGCGTCTCAATCCTTCGAAGACTCAGTACATATGGTTTGGCACTCGTCAACAGCTGGCCAAGCTTGATTTGACGTTTCTTGCCACTGAATTCCCCTCCTTTACCTTTTCTACTTCTGTTCGTGACCTAGGTGTCATTCTTGACCAAGAACTCTCCTTTTCTAAGCACATTCATGAACTGACTCGTGCTTGCTACTATCAACTGCGCCAGCTGCGTGTCGTATCCCGCTCTCTTTCATTCTCCGCGGCTTCCACTCTGGTACATGCATTTATTGTCAATCGTCTGGATTATTGCTCCTCTCTCTTTGTTGGACTTCCTCACACTCGCATTGTTTGTCTAGAGAGGGTTTTGCGGTCGGCTGCACGCTTGGTTGGCGGTATCTCAAGGTTTGACCACGTCTCTGAATTTATGCGAGACGTTCTCCATTGGCTTCCTGTCCAGCATCGCATTCATTACAGGGTCTCCACCATGGCGTGGCATTGTGTCCTAGGGCGGGCCCCGGCCTACCTCTGCGAGCTCTTTACTTTAACTTCCGCTTGTGCGGGACGCCGTGCCTTGCGCTCGGCCTCCCGGGGTGATTTTGCTGTCCCCTATGCGCGTACTGCTATGGCGCAGCGTAGGGCATTCTCCGTGGTGGGTCCTACCGCTTGGAACGACCTCCCCCTCTCCCTTCGCTCTCTCCCTAGAGACCTCTCAGGTACTTTCTATGGCCTTCTTAAGACCTTTCTTTTTGACCGGGCCTGGGTCGGGAGCGCCACTGAGTAGATTTCTTGAAGGGGCGCTATAGAAGTTTATTATAGATAGATAGATAGATAGATTATTAATATTATTATTATTATTATTATTATTACTATTATTATTATTATTATTATTATTATTATTATTATTATTATTATTATTATTATTATTATTATTATTATTATTATTATTATTATTATTATTATTATTATTATCATTATCATTATCATTGTTATCACCATAATTATCCGATAACATTAAAATCAGGATTCTGATTCCCCATCGTGCCTAGGCACGCGATAGCACTGAACCTCTGGATTGTAATGGATATTTTTTTTTACAGGAAGAAGGTTTCTCGAGAATATTCTGTTATTTTTTTCAACCGTCGGCCGAGTTCTTTGATAAACGCCAAGCCTTCGTGGTCCATGGGTCCCATCGTTTCTATTGTGATTGGAGTGCAGCTATATCTCGTCAATAGCTCCGCGTATTTGGACTTCTTTCGAGTTGCGGCTATTTCTGCAGCTCCCCCGCTGCTGTAGACGTCTGGGCCAAGTATGATGGCGCAAAAGTGTCAATAATATTTACATCCCAAATTAGGGAACGCCCGCTGTTCCATGGAATCAGGGTTTGACCATCAGGTCTTTTCCCGTCTAGTCGGGAGAGGCCAGCCGGTTCTTTGATTGATGGGGTGCCTGCCTTAATGAGATTGCGCAACACGATGTCATTTATGGAAGCGTGTCTAGCAGTGGCGTGCAGAGGGGGTGCCGAGGGTGCGACGGCCCTGGGCATCCAACCGGCGGGGGGCATCCAACGGTTGGCGTTGGCCCAGTCACATCTCTTGCGCTTGTATTGACGGACTAATTTCGTATCATACGAATCGTATGCCGTAGTTTAAGTACTAATAATAGTATCTAATGCATTGCGAACCCTTTTAGCGTGTTATGAAATCAGCGGTTGACAACGGCAGTGTTATGATTGTATTATCGTTCATAGGTTTAATTAGGTTAGCGTCGTCTTTTAGATTTTTTTCGGCAAGACGCAACACTCGCGGCAACAGTAAGTAATTTTATTGTCTATTTTGTAAGGATTTAATCAAACATTTGCAGACAACCATTAATATCAGCCGACGTTGGCTTGGCGGGCATACGCGTACCATTCGTCTTTACTTTAGATGAATCTTGTGTTCTTGCAACTATTTCGTTGCAAGTTACTAATAACCGGCCGCCAATAAATCGCCATTCAAATATTTATGTCTACAATACATAGCGAAGTAAGACATGAGTGCGCAAGTTTTTATGTCATGTTTTCCATACAGGCTATAGGCCTACTATGATTAGTAATAGTAGCCTAACTTCCTAAGCATAAAATACAAAGTCTACAATTCGGTTTCCGATCGTCAAAATAGGCTAAAGGTACCATACGGCAATGTGCAATTCTCAAAAAAGTCCTGGGGCAAAGGTAGAGGGGGCAGCACAGTGCAGTGGGAGGGGAGGGGGAATGAATTAGGGAAAGAACAATTTAGGGGCATCCAATGAAGGGGTTGGCCCCGGGCATCAAAGACCCTCTGCACGCCACTGGTGTCTAGCATGTCTGCCGAAGCTTAATGAGCAAGCCAATCCATGTAAGCCTCTGGCTGAAACCGTCGTTCCGCATGTACATGTATGTGGGGCACAGCTGACTGCCCCCAGTCTTAGGCCTACAGCCACTATTAGAGACTCGTCATCCAGTCTTGAGTTAGTCACTCAATATTCTATGAAATGTACAGTAATAGAAATTCAGTAGGCCTAATTTTAAAAAAGTTATAATTATCTGCATATTGTAACTATCTATTATAGTCTGATTACAAAGCATTCCAAATACAAACAAAAGCGCTATAAGAAGGGTAAATGTTAACAGTCTTTTCATGCAATTCATATAAACTAGTGAAGATGTATTTTAACAGAAGGTTAATAAGCTCGATTAAACAACTCTTTAGATACAACTCAGGGTGCAGTGAAAGTGTTTGAAGAATCCCTCCACTGAAGAGCAATTGCGACAAAAATAATCTATTTTTTCGTAGCTGGCTGGTTTAATTTTGGGGCATCTGTGCCACAAGCCAAACGAATCTTCTGAACAGTGGCTGGACTGTCGAGGACAAACTCCGGCGGAAGTCCGGCCTCTTTTCGGGCAGCAGAAATTGCCGCCTGGATGGCAAAGAAAACTGAGCTACTCAGAAGCATCGGGGGTTCACCGATAGCCTAAAAATGCACAGGAACATCTGAAAACTTCAAGTAATAAGAGACAACTGGTGTTGCATCACACCATCGTCAAAGTTTAATCACAACACCATTTAAATAAGTGCTGCTTCTGAAGAATGACTGAGGCAATCAAAATTCAAAACTTGCCTTCAAACAAGAGATTTAAAAGCACATTTTAAATAAACTTATTACTAAAAATATAATGAATAATGCCACAAAATTACAGCTACCGAGGTGTGAAACGCGTAACCAAGCAAAGGCAACCTGTTTAAAAATGTAATTACCAAACGTTGCAGGTTTTTAGATAGCCTACCAGATTGCAATTCATCCTAATAATGGCCAACAATTGATAAGTATGGAAGATGTTAATACTCACACCTACATTACCGGTGCATGCATGTGAAGGCACAGCTCAGGGCAACAAATGTACACAGAAAATACTTAAGTTTCAATATAATTTAACCTAATGTAGTCTGAAACAATATCAAAGTGCACGATGCGTCAAAACTCAGTCGACAATCAATTTCCATTTCTGGACGGAAGTGTGATGTATATTCTAAACCGCATCTCTAATGCAAAGTAATACATAAAAAAATTAAATTGCTGAAATACCTTGGACGAATATATAGCCATTGGGTTTCCCGCATCTTTGAGAAGAGATACATTCATCTGAAGTGGAATTGAACCAGCGGTAGGTATGAGATATTTTCCTGCACCAATCGTCTGCAAATGACCATCGGGACCATAGCGATGGTCTTCCAAAGTATACAACCCAGTTCCCTGAAAGAGACACCACTGACATTTTAGTAAATGTTCTCAGTAGGGCGTGGTAGAAGATATGTTCAATGTTCATTCATGCCCCCACGATGTCACATTGATACAGTAAGCCTGAGGAGTAGCAACATATAGCAATATAGCGAGGAGTCCGCACCATTGGACACATAACCGTGCCACATGGCAGATAACTTGAAGAAGATGCATGGTTCTTGAGGTGAACGAACTTTAGGCTCAAGCACAGGCGTGCCAACAGCAATCCAAAAAGTGAGCAAGATCTCCTGGGTTACACGATTTAAAAACGTATTTCGAGTTTCACATGACAACGAGACTGAAGCTCTAACGCATTGGTCCAGTTAGCCACATTGGTTAAAGCATATGTCATGTGCCTCTGTGGGTGAGGATGGCTTTTCACCACCCGATGTCGGCTTCGTTAAGATATTTGAATTTCGGGCTAACACTGTCTGTAGTACTCTGTACACGGGTGTTACAATGGCATGGTACTCAATCAAATGGGCACCGGCGGTGAAAGATCTCACCCGATCAATTCATTGAAAACTGAGCAGGGTCGAGGCCACACAGTCGCTCCAGAAAAACGTGTGTACTTACTGGTACGAAGAGAACAGGCCTCCAAATAGTATTCTACATATATTAACTTTTTTCTTATACCAAACCATAGGAACAGCGTTCGTGGTGATGGATGCAAACAATTTTCTTGCAGGGCTGAATATTTGTTAATTTGATTGTGGTATTGATGTCTTTCTTGCAACCTGAGATTGATCTTGCAACATACGATTGATCGTGCTACAGTTACCAATTTTGCCACTGATTATGTTGAATTTTCAGTCTCAGTAAAAATTCTACCCGGCTGATGAAAAAGTGTACAAAATACCAAACTTCACCAAACTTGCAGCAATAAGCACTGTAACAAGCTTTCGTTCATAAAGTGTTAAAGCCTTCAAAAACAAAAAACTGTTAAGTGCTTCAAATATTCACATTTTTCAAAAGTAATACGTAACATAAAAGAAAAATTACTTACCTGATAATAAAAACAAACAGAACAAGTTAAAGCAGCGGACACAATGTACTTTTGTGAGAGAGAATTGTCACAGTAATTTTAAATGAAACAATCAACTGTGTAAATGTATTATTTTGTATTAATGTAGCTTCATCAAATTTGAACATTTGGTTTTCTCTCCTTCTCTAACCACATCTCCAAGCTATTGCGCTCCTGTTTCATGCACATTCGTGACCTCCGACGCATACGACCCATGGTCAAACCTTAAAACTGCCTCCACCATTGCTACCTCCGTTGTTCATTCGAAGCTTGATTACTGCAATTCTCTTTTCCTCAACCTTGAATCCACTCAAATCAAGCGTCTACAGGTTATAAAAAAAACTCACTACCTAGAGCTGTCACCAGAACGCCCAAACATCATCATATCACTCCCATCCTCAAATCACTCCATTGGTTAAAATTCCCAGAGCGAATCCACTACAAAGTCCTAGGCCCTAACTAAGTCACTAACCTACAACTCCCTACAATATTTCCAGCCCAAGTACCCGCTCCACCCGATCATCGTCCTATCTCAGTCTTTCTCGACCCGCAGTCACTACTCACCTCAAGTTCTCCAACCGCGTCATTTCCATCACAGCATCACGCCTCTGGAATGATCTCCCCCTTGAATTTCGCAGTTTCTTAGTGCCTCCATCATCATTGCAAGCCGTCCTTCATCCTCATCCTCATGTTCCTCTATCACCCCCGGAGTTTCCACTCAAAACTGAAGTCTCATCTTTTCAACTACTCCTACCCTGACTCATTTGAGTCCAATTATTCTCGCCGTAAACGAGACCCGCCTTGACAGCTGCTCTGCCTTTCCTGATCTGGTACCCTGGAAATCGGACTTGGACCTCTTTTGGACTGCTCTCTCGAAACCCCCTTTGATTTGGTTTGGCCTCCTGGAAATCGGACTTGGACCTCTTTTGGACCACTCTCTGGAAACCTCCTGATCTGGTACCCTGGAAATCGGACTTTGACCTCTTTTGGACTACTCTCTGGAACCCCCTCTGATCTGACGTAGCTCTCGTGAATAGGCTGGTGTCCTGCGCTTGACCTTCGAGTGTCGCTTTAGAAGTTTGGAGATTACGATTACGATTACGATTATGAACATGAAAATATTCAGCTAAGCTAATTCTTCCTCTTACCATGACAAAGCCACCTTCGATCTGGCCCACATCAATGGCTGGATTCAAACTTTTTCCAACATCCATCACGATATCAACTTTTGGAATCTAAAGTACGGAACACGACAGTCGTATACAACGTATACAGCAAATTTCGAAGGAAAATTATTAAAGGCAGAGTCAAATTATAAAATATAGAGTTCAGTGTTACAAAAAGATGAGGTGAACCTATTTAATATGCAACTTTTTAAAGAAAAGAGATCCGTACAGTGTAGTTGCCAGTAAGACAGTCGATTTCCACTTGCGTAACAGCAGCTCCGTAAGTGCAATATCCGTACGGTCGACCTTTTCCTGTTTTCCAGTCATAGTTTTCGCTATAAGAATGGCTGAATAGAAACAACAACAAAAACAGAGCTAAAAATGGGTCACAAAAAAAACAATCAAAAAACCATGTGGGAAATGGTAGCCAATTCAGCGCTCACCTTTTAATGCGGAGAGTACGGTTCGAGACTCCTCTGAGTAAGGTTTAAGGACCATGAGCAAGTACTTCACTGACAACTGCTCAGCACTATCGACTGATGCGTTGTTCGACAGTGGTTGGGCTAGAAGTGCTCCTGAATAGGCAATCTTGAAGGAGCGCTAAAAAACTGCGCTATATAAAAATGCTGTAGTTATAATAATAATAATAATAATAATAATAATAATAATAATAATAATAATAATAATAATAATAATAATAATATAATAATAATAATAATAATAATAATAATAATAATAATAATTATAAATAGCAATATTAATATAATGTTATGAACTCTCTCAAAGAACTTTCAGCACATGATGTTCTCATTGGTGCTAGATATTATACATATATATATATAATATATATATATATATATATATATATATATCTGAATACATGCAAAGTTGAATGGTATCGGATGGTAAATGGTACATCATTTAACTTTTATGTGATATGATACCTGAATGGTCTGAGCATGCACCTTGCAACGGAGAGTTTGCAGGTTAAAGACTCCTCTGAAATGGTTCACCTGCTACGATCCTGAGCAAGAACCTTCACCATAATTATTGCTCAGAATAATCGATTGATACTTTGTCATTATAGTGGTGATTAACAAGTGCAGATATAATGTATAATTGTATATGTTCATAGAGGTTTGACCCTTTAGCGAGAGACGGATTAGTTTTACATTTTACTGTACGCTCGTCATTAAAGTGTTGAATCCTGACAAAGCATTTGTTTAGGACTATGCAACATGTCAGGAAGTGTTGTCATGATGCTGGATTACTGCTGTTATGAACACGCAGGTACGTATAATTATAATCATGCATGTATATACAAACGTCTGTATACATATATATGTATGCATAAAAGGTATAGTTATCTATATACATGTACATGCATATCAAAACACAATTTATAGCCTTCTAAAAAAACCAAAATGGCTGCAGAACCTCTTGGCACCATACAATTATCATGCAGATCACTAATTATGTGAGAGAGAATAGTAAATAAAATTTCCTAAAACAAGAATGTCTGTGGAACGTACTTGTAGTAGCCAGAAGCCGAAAGATTGACCTTTTGACCATAGGCAGCCTTGATCTGTAAAGCATTTTAGATGTACTTTATTAGCATGTTACCAATGTGGCATCCAGGGAACTCAATCCTACAAGGATGATGATAAAAGTAACCAAATTAAATGAACGTCAGCCCTTTAAGCTAACTCCAGGAAGAAGCTAAGGGCGGCCAATCACCTTCCTCGCTGTCTGACCTAGTCACCGACAATGTATGGTCTGTGCAATCAATTTACAGCAAGTATTATAGACTTGCACAAATGTAACAGAAATCTCAAACCATCTTGCCATCACGGCGTGGATAAATCTAATCTAGTGCCCTTGTCCGGCGAAGTATGGAGGACCTGGAACCTCCATATCTGCGGGAGCTTTGCTGCTCCACTACGGCCGTCCTGCGCCGTGGTTCCCTTCGTTCGGCTGTGCAAGCGGAGCTCCTTGTTCCTCGTGCTCTGACTGTCATCCGGCAGCGCCGTGCATTCTCTGTGGCTGGCCCAGCGATCTGGAATGAGCTCCCTTTAGCACTTCGATTAACGCCAATAGGTCACCCTACTTTGTTTCTTACTGTTATGTTTTACCGTGGTTGGGCTTAGGAGCGCTCCTGAGTAGATAATCTTGAAGGGGCGCTATATAAAACCACTGAAATAAATAAATAAATAATAAATAATCTAAGCCATAGACTCCTCTAGCGCCATTGCAAGGCATCAATGTACAGTCGGTTTTGCGCAAATTCGCATTTCAAAGTCGCAATCCATTGGACCCATGCAAGCGGGCGTGAGCCGCAAGGCGCCAGAATCCAGAAGAGGTAAAGACCACCATGCGCTCTTCCCTATAACACTTTTGCACACAACACATTCTCTTCAATACCAATTGAATGTAATGAAGTTTACGACATGTAACAGCAGTGCTAATATTACAACCCCAAACACTTAGGGGAACTAGCCTATATCTGATTATGTTACAGCATTGTTAGGTTCTTTGAGAAACTTTTAAATATAATGCAATATAAACTACAAATTAAGTTAACACAGTAACTAACACATGTACGAGTTAAACAAGGAAGAAAAGAGAAAGCAGCACATCTAAGGCAACATAGAGTGTAATCGATAGGAAAATTAGCTTAATGCATAGTCAATCCAAGCATAGCTTCTAGTATCTCATAAATAATCGCAGAAAAATTACAAAATTTACCCATTCTTCCCAATTTCCGCTTGGATTCTCTTCCTTAATCGCCTTCAGTCGTTCATTCAGTTTATTGCAGGCATCCTGTAATAAATAATTCCCGCCTCAGATTCGCATTTCTATGTGACTTTGTGCGCGTTAAAATGTTCGTAATAAATAAATTAAAAAAATGGCTAAATGGTTAAAAGAACATATAAAACTTTGCTTTCTCACAAAATAGACTTTCAAAACTGAGCGACGAACAGCTGGAAGACATATTTAAATCTGACCTATTTCAAATTTGGAATTATCAAAATCATATGTAGGCTAATTTGCATAACTTTGCATAACATCAGTGCTTTTGTGAGGTACTTCAAATGTGTTATGTAAAATGGCCAGAAGCACACATAAACACATACAAATCATTGAATTAGTACATTCAACTTATACGAAGTCTAATTATTCAATGAAGTTCATGTGCTGCTCTGACAGATCTTAACTTTGACTATGAATTCATTTGAATCGACTCTCGACTGATGCTTTACGCATATGTGATAACGACGCTTTAGTTTATATAAACATAGAAATGACTACCAGGACAGCAGCCCCGTTGAGGTCAGATCCACAACTGGCGCCAGTTACTGTGGAATTTGGGATAACTCCGCTGGATGTCTCACTGAGGTGAATCTTATCCACAGGGATATCCAGTGCGCGACTTGCCACCTGGAAATAGAACACAAGTCTTAGAAACACTCGGGAATAAGGCAAAGAGAATAAAAGTCTTAGGCCACTAAATTTCACAGCTCTATTCTTAAACTGCTACTTTTCCTTATACTCAGTTCGATATAGAACCAATTTTACTGTACCTATTCAGTTCTCTTTGACAGGTTTGTTCACAATGCTCTGAATAGATCAGAAAAGGCGCTATGTAATACAACTGATACTATGCGGTCGAAATTTGATAATGCACCTTTACAGCAGTTCAGAAGTAAACTGCCTCTCCATCACAGCAGAAGGAGTTCCTGGAACTGACAAAACCACAGCTCTTTTGGTGCACAATCAATTGATGCATTAGACACACGTGCTATAAAATTTGTTATGATTAATTATTATTTTCATAAATAAGCCGGCCAACAGAAGCCAGCAAATGTTCTACCTGGATCATTTTTGTATGTAAGCCTTGTCCCGACTCTACTCCACCATGATATAGAAGCACAGATCCATCCAAGTAAACATTCACCAAGGCACCAGCCTACAAAACAAATGAGAAAAAAGGTTAGTCTTAAAATAGATCCGCTCAAAAATCAAACACTAAGAGGAGCCAATGTCAGTTGCTCTCTTTGTTGATCCTCCTAGGTGTAAGATTTGACTCCTCAACGTGCTTCAATGACCATGTAAATGCAACTGTAAGAACATTTCATTTTCATATTTGCTCCATTTATCGAATTAGATGCTATATGAGCACGTTTCACGAGGTAAGCCAGGTTTGTTGGCCTTTGCGCTTATTTCTAGTCACCTTTAAAAGTGTAACTCCTTTCTCCCTGGTGTCACAAAAGCAAAAAAGTTCAGAACTCATTACCTCGAGATATGACAGATACTTTAAAACAAGATAACATTGCCACAGTTCTGAAATCATAGCACCGGCTTCCTGTTGAACGGGGAATTTCTTTTACAAAATTGTGCTATTGCTTGTAAGGTTGTTAACCGCAGTACGCTCAACATATTTGCTTATCTTCAGACTTATCATCACTCCATTAGATAATCTGATTGCATTTAACTTGCATCCTCGAGTGAACACCTTATATGGCAGCAGGCAGGGCTTCTACTGTTGCTGGCCCATTGTTCAGGGGATTCATCCTTTTTATGCTGTCTTTCTATCTCACAGGACCAGTGTCGGGTATGAGTTAACTCATATGAGTTTAAACTCACGAGTTAACTCACTTGCTGTGATTTATGAGTTTGAGTTAACTCACCTTAAAGAGTGTGAGTTATGAGTTTGAGTTAATTCATATTTTCTGTGAGTTTGAGTTGTAACTGTCAATTATTTTAAACTCAACTCACTCTTCGGTACTCGGCACATATTATGTTGAAACAAGCCTTTTTTTTATATCGTCGGCTTTCCATACTGGAGAGTGGTGACGGCAGGGAGGGTCGTAAACACTGCTAGCGGACAGTGTTTAAGCACTGCATATTTTGTATATTGTGAACAGTTAAGAACAACATGGCTGAAGTACCGTGTATTCTTGATGGAAAATATTTTTCTGTTACAAGTAGGCGTGATGGAAAAGTTTTGCTCGATTAGAACGTGGTAGTATGAGACGTGTGAGTTTATGATTTAACTCATTTAACAACTGAGTTTGAGTTAACTCATTTCACTTAGGATGAGTTGAGTTTGAGTTTAAACTCATTTTGAGGTGCATGAGTTGAGTTTTGATTTAACTCATTTCTTGTCTGAGTTTACCCAACACTGCACAGGACTGACCCTTCCTTGGCATTGACCGGATTGCCATCGATTGATGCCTAGTGCATCATTGTGATGGCTTATAGAAGTTATAAGATTAGATATTGTATTGATATATTTTATCGATAAGAAATACAAACCTGATACCATGCAGGTGGCAGGCCTGACGAATATTTCAATGGTATTATCGCAATCCCTTTCTTGAGCAGGCGCGACTGACTGTTGTAAAGATTCGTAACAGTTAAAATAATAGTCAAACGTAACAAGATGTTGTATTCACTTAAAAAATAACCGTAGAATCAGTAGATAGGGAATCTTGTTAGGCTACTTATTCTACCAAAGACAGACTCAGAAATGCAATTTCCTTTTATGACTAGCATACTAGGATATCCAAATAAGGCAACGTATACACTGTACAGAAACAAAAAACATGCAAAATTCATAACTCATGACTCAAATCAAAACAGTAATATTAATGAACTGCAGAAAAGAATCTGAAAAGCAGTCCCATTACCTATTGAATTTTTGGATCTCCTCGGAAGCATGCTCATAATCACTCTGCTTCAAGACTTCTTCAAAGCATCTTTTCAAAGAACCTTCAATTGGGACGTTAATGAATGTGATATCACCTCCACGATACATGTTTAACTCTCGTATCTGCAAATTCGAATTCAATATCAAATCATTTAGCAATTATTGTCAACTACTGTCATTAAGTAGAGCTCAAACGAATTGCCAGAGATACTAAAGGCTATTCAAAACATAACATACAACAATGGTCATAGGCGTAGGGGAAATTTCAGTGGCGGCGGGAAGATGTTACTTCCGACTGAAAAAATCCAGAATAATTGCATGGTGCATTCACTGTAAGTAACTAATTACTTAGCACATCATTGAACAAAGCTGTAGTTGTCATGATTCATGAGCTATAGCTACCTAAAGTGTAATTGTATTCTGATTCGTACAAGTTCGAGCTAGTTTGTTCAGCATTTATCCCGGTGACTACTTGCCCGAATGCCCGAAATTGGAGGGGGACAAGTGCCCCCTCTGAACCCCGCCTCCTACGCCTATGACAAAGGTTTAAGTGGTTTAAAAGACGTGCAAAAACATTAGAGCCACTGCACATTGACCAGGAATGTGCAGCATTCAATCCTTTCAACCTTCTTTCTAAAAGTCTACCATTATCCATCTCATTCCGCAAGGGCAAACTCTGGAATTGAAGACTCTCTGTTCTGATGTTCTTTTGGTTTAAATAAATAATATAAACAGGTAACAGGCAAAGTAACTTCTGGATCAAGACACACTTTGACGCTATATAAATGCTCAGGAACATACATACATACATAAATACGTACATACCGAGATCACCTTGTCACCTTGTGCTGTCAACTCCTGGAGCCCTAGCGACCGCCATGATACACATTTTCCATTGCTTCCTATTCGAAGTCAGGTCCCTTAGTCCGAGATACATACGTAAATACATACATCCTTTCAAACATATATGCATACATAGATTCATACAGTGATTCATACATACACACAAAGGCTCAAACATACATTATTGTGTAATATTATTAGTACACATTTATTTAAGACCACAATCTCATGATGATGGCGCCGAGCATGTTTGAATGTAGGATATGGTCAAGGTCCATACACAATAACTGTCTGAGGGCAGGCTCAAACCCGTACTCTCCGCATTACAAGGTGAGCACCCTAACCAATCAGCTAATGTGAGCCATAACGCATACATTCGTATATACATAAATATATATTATATATATCTACATATACAGTACACATATTACTGTGGTGCTGCTACCGAGATTCTTAGATTAGCAAGTCATGCTTTCAATACCTTGTGAGGAGGTTGTTTGAGGAAATTAGCCACTTTGGTCATCCAATGTTCACATATTAGAATGCTCTGTGGAACACCGGTTGCTCTCATTGGACTGTTAGGCGGCAGGTTCGTCTTACAGAGCTGACCGCGAACAGAGATGTTAGGAATGGCATAACAATTGTCAGTATTGAACAGGGACTGAATCATGAACTGAAACAAGACACAAGAAAGTCAGCGTTTGACCACGCGGGCCAAAAAATCATACAGAAACACTAAATAGATTATCGCTATTCCCCTTCAAATACACAGAAGAAAACTGAAAAAGAAATGAAGGATTGACTAAACACATAAACATCTGAATGGTTCGAATCAGTTTACGTCAAGTACCAAGAATCACACCGTGAACGCAGAAGTCAAACTCATAATCTTAACTGCACATTTATATAGCACTTCTATATAAAACTACTAACACGAGCCCTGCCCTAACACAATAATATCACTATCACATTTAATGATCTTCTATAACACTGGTGAAATAGAGTCTCGAAACGTTAGAAGTTCATGTGTCAGGTTAGCAATCAGCTGTAGGGCTACCAAAGATCTTATGACCCAATAATAATACAACTAAGCATTTATAGCGCGCTTTAGCAAGACAAGTTTTGCACGAGAGCGCGTTGCGCTACATTCCTAGTCATAGAACAATGTAAATATATGAGCCTTTAATTTTAATTTGAACTCAGCAACAGATTTGCATTGACTCAATTTCTTGAAGTATTATTTTAGGTGTTCATTTAGTGGGTGGCCCTAGACATGTTACGTTTGACACTGTCCCTTTAAACGGTTGTTCTACCATATTTTAATTGTGTTGCCTCTGACTATTATCATTATTATTACAAACATTTTTAACGCGCGCAAAGTCACACAGAAATGCGAATCTGAGGCGCGGTTAGTCAGTCGCCAGGTGACGAGCAATTAGATATCCAAGTGTTTGAAAGCCAGTGAGAAGTAATGAGTTTTGAGGCGCTTCTTGAAAGAAGAAGTAGAGGTCGAGTAACGGATAAACATTGGTAGTCGGCTCCATTCCTTAGGGGCTGCAACACGAAATGCACGAGACCTCATGGCAGTGCTGCATCTAGGCTCAACCAAAAGACCCATAACCGAAGACAGCAGACTGCGTGACGGGATGTAAGGAGAGAGTAGTGGTTGAAGGTAGGTAAGAGTGCACATTGTGAGCGTTTTATATGTCAGGCAGGCCAGTTTAAATCTAATTCTGAATTCTACAGGAAGCCAATGCAGCTGATGGATCAGAGTTAATGAGTTTGAACGAGAAGGTGCACGTGGCACCACGCGAGCCAGAGAATTTAGGATGCGTCGAA
This sequence comes from Allolobophora icterica, assembly GCA_963556255.1. Taxonomy (NCBI): domain Eukaryota; kingdom Metazoa; phylum Annelida; class Clitellata; order Crassiclitellata; family Lumbricidae; genus Allolobophora; species Allolobophora icterica. The sequence goes on along the minus strand of OY744607.1, from coordinate 10,229,897 downwards.
GCCTCTTGACTTGAAGATCTGACATGCCTGCGAACACAGAGTTGGCCTAATCGAGGCAAGATCAGACAAGAGAACAGGATATGGTTTGTGACATGTCTTTGGTAAGAGCAGACCTTATGTGACATATTGCCCTGATATGACAGAAACAAAATTTGCAAAGGTTTGTTATGTGGGATTGGAATGTGAGATTACTGTCCAAAGTGACCCCAAGTGTTTTGATAGTCTTTGATATTGGAACAACAGTGCCAGCAAGGTCAACGCTAGAATGTGAATGAGAAGGGAAAGAGCGCAGTCGCTGACGTGAGCCAAACATGATTGCCTCAGACTTATCTGGGTTTATAGCAAGACCGTGAATTTAACTTGGATGCAATTGTACACAGCAGCTGTTAAGATGGGTGCCGTTTAGGTCGAGAAGAATTCGAAGGTGGAGGATCAGATAAGTCTGGGTAAGAGTTCTTGAAAAGGTGAGACTTCAGTTTTGAGTGGAAAACCCGGGGAAGGGATGAAAGAGGATGAAAGGGATGATGGAGGACGGGTTGGAATGGTGATGGAGGAACCGAGAATCTGCGCAACTCAGGAGGAAGATTTTTCCAGACACGTGGTAATGTATTGGATATGGCTCGGTTGGAGAACTTGAGATGAGTAGTGACCAGGGGTCGACAAAGATTTAGATCGGAGGATTATCGGTGGAACGGGTTGCCTGGATGGTGAAGAGAATACGGAGATACTTGGGCTGAGAATATTGTGCGGAGTTGTAGGTTAGCAATAGGACTCTGAAGTGAATATGCCCTGGGATTTTTAACCAATGGAGTGATTTGAGGATGGGAGTGATATCATGATGTTTGGACTTTCTATTGACACCTCTGGCTAGTGAGTTCTGGATAAGTTGCACACGCTTGAGCTGGGTGGATTCAAGGTTGAGGAAGTGGGAATTGCAGTAATCAAGCTTTGAATGAACAATGAAGGTAGCAATGGTGGAGGCAGTGTGACGGTCGAGCATGGGTCGGATACGGCGGAGGTCACGAATGTGCATAAAGCATGAGCGCGAGAGGTTGCAGATGTGATTAGAGAAGAAGAGGTGTGGATCAAAAGTAATACTGTTGTGTGATCATCCCTGTGTTTTGGACTTTGGTCTAGGAAGGAGTGTCTGTTGGTTTCTACCGACCTCTAGTGACACTATTTTCTATTTAAGTCTCTGCGTCTTAAAGAGGATTGAGATTGGCATTAGATTTTCTGTTAGGAGACACGACGCTTGTGATCTCAAGTTAGGGCAGCCAATTCTCCTTTGTTAGTTCTTATTTAGATTTTCTGGTTCTCCGCCATTGTTTAAGGAGCAACCACGTTCAGGGCTTTCTGTTAGACTTTAGTTGTTTGAGTCGTTTCACCTTCGAATGTGTTCTCTGTCGAACTTCGTGAACGAACTTCTACGCAGTCTGGTCATGTGAGTTTTCTGTATCGTTTCAATAAGAGGAAATTCGAATGGTCTGTCTGTTTAATTTTGTTTGCAAATAGTACAACCTTTTCAAAACCTCTTCCAAGCGAGTTTCATCTTTAATTTAATCCTAGAATTAGTAAGGTTGTTACAATACCAACATTGTGGACAGGGGAGTCGGAGATGAAGGAAAGTGACGAAGAATTTGTCGATAGATGCATGGAAGGGTTAGAAATTTTCTTGATATTGTCATGAAGGCGTAGGATGAACTGTGACGGTTGTTATTTAATGCTCTATGTTTATTTTTGTTTTCGTTACGCCTTTTTCAGGTTTACTGCCTACTAGGTGTAATAAAGTTGTTTATAACGTAATTATGAGTAACTACCACACTGACAATTGCCTTGCTTTAGTTTTCACGATAAATATGATCTCAACTCATTACTCAACTTTATAGCCAGTTTGATAACATGTGTATAGTGAGCTGATCTGTTGTTGACTCTAGTTAACGCTACGTATTTTTAAATCTTTGTTTCAGTTTCAGTTGCTGATTCTGCCTCTTTGGCGTAATAAAAATGGTCATAATGGTGTTCTGCAACAATACGTTAGTGGCGGTTTACCTTATTGCCTGAGTTGATGGCGATGCCTGTGTAGAGGATTTTGTGCACAAAACGTCATTTATTGCGTAAAACATAGTAGTTAAATTGGTTGTACAAAAATTTGATTAAAATTTTAATTGCAATTAATTTTGAATGCAAGTTATCATTTTATTATAGGGGTTGTGTTTTTCATAGTGTACATGTAGGCCCTAGTTCCAGAAACATTAAGGAACATCATGGTATAGGCCCTATGTTACACCTGGTTACAAAACACTACGTGGAGAACAAAATTTATTGACTTACTAAATGGCAATGCTCCGGCCAGAATCCATCATTGGAGTACATATCAAGATCAAGGGCTTGGACTTTTCCATCTTTGTTGAATCCAACCTGTGCAATTGAAAGAAATTATAATTTTCTCCATCCGCAAAGTCAAACAATAATATTCACCCAAGTCTAATATATATATAACAGCATTAAATATCAATTATATAACAGCATTAAATATCAATACAAACACTTTGGACTATGGAGCGAAACTAATTTTTTGGTTAGAAGCAATCGTCTACTGATGTATCGTTTTAGCGGCACTACAGAAGTCAATAGATCATTGGCTGCACTTTAGAGACATTGACAAGTAAAACGTTACATGAACTAATGATTATCAGACTACCATAAATGAATAAGAAAAAATCATACATGCATCTTAAATTCTAGAGGTCAGTTGGCGGAAAAAATTTAATGCAACATAACAATTCTGATTTCACAAGCTGACCTTCAAAGGTACACCTGTCACATCATTTGCGTATGTATGACCTTTGCGCATGTTCATAGACGTAGGCGTGTATGTATGCCTGTATGCATCTGCACACACATGTATGCACAATTGCACATGTATGTATATATGAGTCGAAATGCATGTAAGCACGTATACTTGTATGCATGTAAGCTTATGTATGTATGTAAATATGTAAACATGTACATATAATTATAATGTATGTTTGTGCCTTTGTATGTATTTATTAATGGATGCATATATGCTTTTCGTCTCCTTTAATCGATGACATTTGTATTTGCCTTTTAACTAGACACTAGAAGTCTTTGTTAGGTTTGTGTTTCGTTTGTCGTCGACGCTTGACGTTCGTTCGTTTCTGGTTGTCGTCGTGTTACGCCAGATGACGCTTTTGCGTCGTTTATGCTTGTGAATGGTATATACGCATGTACGTTCATAGCTTATAAATAGCATTCTATTTTAAACCTGGGCCTCTTTACCTTTTTAAGCAGGTTCTCCTTAGATTAACGCACCACACTGAGAATACACTTATATATAGTGCCTTTGAGTACCTCACAAAATCCTATGTAGGCCTAGCTCGGTATTAATGTCTCTGAGTTTTAAGGTTAAAACTAGACATAAATAAGGATCATCCACAAATCAACAGTAGTTTGTTTACCTTGTATTTGGCAACGTAAGGCCGTCTTATCCCTGTGATTTGCATATCTTGGCTCCTTTCCAAAACACAGCGAACAGGTCGATTTAACCTGGAAATGCACGAAATAATATACAGACTAGCCTAGTGTTGCAAACAGGTGTCTCCAAGTTACGTAGGCTGTATAACGGATGTCACCCACCACGTCGGTCGTTTTTCAACTTTGTCATTTTGTCGGATTGTTTTGTCTAAATGCAGAATTTGGCCATTAATTCCTAAAAATGTGCATTTTACTGGCGCTGAGTTTCCGCGTCGGACTTATTTCACGTTTCTGCTGCAGATTTTGTGCGTTTGACGGTGTTTTCTTCGCATGTCGCTTGACCAACATGACTCAGTAGTAAGGTGTGGGATTCCCGATATACGAACAGAGTATGGATCTAAATGCAGTATACGCGTCTGCAGCCGAGTAATTTTCTTCTTGGCGGAGGAGACGCTATGCGAGTCTTCGGTTTGACCTCGACCGTTAGTCACTCATGGTGATTCCATCTACTGACTGGCATGCCTGTTCCACGTGCAGGCGGTAGTTCCAGGGATGGCCGGTCTGTGCGTCATCTTCCACCATGAGAGACTAAACAGCGGAGGCGTAAAGTGGGCTGCGAAAGCTACCGTCCACCATAGCTCCACGCTATCGACACAACTTGGTCCATAGACTCTGACCATAACTTTTCACCTTTCAGTTTCACAAACTTTTGCCAAAATGATTGCCAGTATTCTGTATTCTTTTATTTCTGTCGAGATTTCATTTTGTTACCCTCCTAGCACGCCCTTACTTCTTCCAAAAGCACATTATAGGCCTAACGCACATGTAGGCCTAGGCCTATTTAATTACGACAATAGGCCTAATTTATGATTTTTCTGAATCACATTAGCAGCTTCTGGTGTCATATTTTCGTTCTCAAGGAAATACACTTACCTTAGATCAAAATAATACTAAGTATTTCATGAAAATTAAAAGAAAATAACAATGATTTTAATGAAATAATTCGAAAATTGAGTATTTTCACTTGTGAGCTGCTATCGCTGTGGGAACTGAAAGGAGAAATTGTCTGCATTCTTTGCCTCCAAAAGCACCACCTATGACAATAAATCATTTAATTAAACAATTATCAATTAAATAAATGTATGAATACATATCTTTAACAATTACAATGATAGACAATGCATAATGAAGTAGCAGTTGAAATAATATTTCATTATATTTCAAGGCTGTGATTCTGAGCTGTTCTTAAATTGTCCATTTAAAATTCACGAGAATGATTCACAACGCATATCATTAAGATACTGATGATAATGATCTTGATCTCAGTAATGATCTGAAAGGAGAAATTGTCTGCATTCTTTGCCTCCAAAAGCACCACCTATGACAATAAATCATTTAATTAAACAATTATCAATTAAATAAATGTATGAATACATATCTTTAACAATTACAATGATAGACAATGCATAATGAAGTAGCAGTTGAAATAATATTTCATTATATTTCAAGGCTGTGATTCTGAGCTGTTCTTAAATTGTCCATTTAAAATTCACGAGAATGATTCACAACGCATATCATTAAGATACTGATGATAATGATCTTGATCTCAGTAATGATACTGACTGCTAAGACGCAAACCTCAATCATTATTGTTACATCGTTAGTATCATATAACAGAGTTACGAGTAACCTACTTCCGTGCCGGCATTTCAATGGACATTAAACGGCTCCCATATGGAATTATGGGTTCTATATGGGCTCCGTGTGGTCATGCTGGCAGAGTAAATTTTGACCCTGATGATAATGACCTTGATTACAGTAAAGCTACTGACTATGACGACGCAAATCACAATCATTATTGCCACATCGTCAACGACGAATAACAAATTTACGAGTAACTTACTACCCTGCCAGCATTTCTATGGACTCGAAACGGGTTCCATATGGGAACATCGGTCTTATATGGGCAGGGCCGCCGACAGAAATTCCGGGCCCCTAGGCAGAGCAGTCACGGGCCCCTAGGCAGAGCAGTCGTGGGCCCCTAGGCAGAAAAGTCACGGGCCCCTAGGCAGAGCAGTTATGGGCCTCTAAACTATCTTTAGGCTTTATATAAATATAATGTCGTACGAAAAAAAACACAAATTGAAACAATAAAAGTGCGTGTATGACCGTACCATATTATATATATATATATATATATATATATATATATATATACAACTGTGATTTTATTCAGATGCTTGAAGTTTAAACTGATTGTAGTTAAGCGTCAGATAACATATTTAAAAAAGCATAAATCATAAACTTTGTTTAACTGAATATAATATTTTTCACAAGTTGATTGCGGGCCCGGCCCGGCCCCTAAAAGTCGCCGGGCCCCTGGGCATTTGCCCCCCCTGCCCCCCTCTCGGCGGTCCTGTATATGGGCTCCATGTTGAACATGGCATGCTGGGAGAGTAAACCAACCCTTTTAACGCAAAATCTGACAGATTTTGCTGCCATGTGAAATAACCAACAGAAGACTGTTTAAAGCTGTAAAGAAATTTCTTCAAATTTTTTAGAACAATTGAACAGACCCATTCTCTTAGTATGAATGACAATCTTGTTATATGCCACATCCAATGCTGAAGCGATAAACATCTACAAGAAATCAGTATTGACTGTAATTAAACAAACATATTAACCAAACAGTCAATCAGTCTAAACTTGATATAGCGAACCTTCAAGATACCTACGGAGAGATTATTCCAGGTCGTCCGCCCAACAAAGCATGGACGTCATTTCAGCTTTTTCAGGGGGCAGGGACGTCATCTGAGTATTTTCCTGGGAGAACTTGGTCTGTATATGCCCATTAGCTAGTCCCTGCAGTACAGGCCTAACCCTTCAAATGACGTCCCTGAATCTGAGTATGATTTTTTCTTTTATATCCCTTTCTTCCTCCTCCTTATCTTGTTCCATTCTTTTCGTTTCTTTTTTCAAAAATCAAATGGGGAAATTCCTCTGTGCCTCGAAATGACGTCCCTGCCGACGACAAAGAAAACCCGATTGTTCATGATGGAAGTGCGTGCAATGGAATCGGGCAGCAGTAATGGGCAATAGTCAACTAAAAAGTTGCTAACTTTTAGTGTAACTACAATTTTTTAGTTAAGAATGAAGTTTAACTAAAAAAATTAGTTTAGTTAAAACCATAGTTTAACTAAAAAAATTTAGTTGCTAACTAAAAAGTTTAACTAAAAAAATCAGCAATATGCAACTATTTTTCCACAGTGAACATTGAACACTGTCAGCAAAAAACATATTAACACTGCATGGTTTTAGCATTAACAGGCTGTTTTCAAATTCATACACTACTTACAGTACACATGTAGCCTAACTGTATGCCAGAACAGTACACATTGCATAGTTTGAAGGTGAAATTGTCATTGACGCTTTGCATTATTACAGTTCACTTAACCTCTTTTATTGTGAAAATGTTTGTCGTAAAAAGTTGGAAAAAGTTTAACTACTTTTTCTAGTTTAGTTAACTAATTTTCAAAATCAGTTTCCAACTTTAGTTAAACTATTTTTTTAGTTGGAAAATAGTTTTAGTTTAACTTTAAAAAAATAGTTTAGTGCCCATCACTGTCGGGCAGGTCGCCGTGACGATAATTACCAGAAGACAGAAGAATTTAAGTTTTTGATTAACAACAGCTTACCAGTAATTGAAAAAATCCAATACCTAATTTTATTGCAAGCTCTTGATAATAAAAGCAACATAACAACAAATTTAACTTCAGTTTAAAATTTCTTCACCTGAGGCACATAGATCATAAACATCGTAAAAACGAAATTACGAGGAAGTGGTTGGGCATCAATCATGAGAAACTGCAAATCTAACGACAAGAGAAATCGATTGTAGGTCTACTGTGATACATTGTGAAGCACTTTAAGGAACCTGAATTGTATGAACGCATATTATAGGAACTGAATCATTCTTAGATGTTCAAAAAGATTAATTTTCCGATGACGCATGGCAGAGGAACCGAGAGGAGAAACAAAAAGAGGCATGTGATTGTAGACATCGAGCGCAGAGCTCATGGAGTTAGAGAATAAGGAAAACGTTCTAACCTGCAATTGAGTAGCAAACTGGGAACCAGCGTAGATGTCTAACTCTCCGTCCTCTCCCTTTGGTACAACGCGGACGCAGTTTGTCTCCATGTAGAAGTGCTCCTGACCGCCAACCCTCACCTCACCATCGATCACGTGATCGCAGGAAGCAAAGGCAGCTTTCACATCTCCATAGTTGATTACGCCAGCTTCATCAACCCACGGATGAAAGGACTTCTTGAAAATGGCATCCTGTGGCATCAACAACATCAAAGCTTTTTCATATTTAGTCCAAATCTTGTTTATAAAGTCTGTCCAGTGAAGTCATGGTCTTCCATTGTTTCTTTTATTGCTTCAAGTCGTGCAGCCATGCACTACCTTCTTTCACAATCACTCGTCAGACATCCAACTGGATAATATATTCAACTTTCACATCTCCATAGTTGATTACGCCAGATTCATCAGCCCACGGATGAAAGGACTTCTTAAAGATGGCATCATGTGGCATCAACAATATCAGCAGAATTTAAATTGGTAGCTAATTGTTTGTGACATGGTAGCTGATAGGTGCATACCTTCTAACTTGTACTCCGAAAATTCGAGCTCTCCCTGAGTTAGTCACTGTGCAAAGATCTGGAGCAAGCCCTTCAGGCATAATCAGTTTGAGTCTTTCGCGCATATTTTCTTAGTGCATTCACTGATTTCACTGTAATGATAATTTCCAAAGGCATTTTCTTGCCACAGTTCTAGTTACGACACCTTTATGTCTCTTTACATTACAAGGTACGTTACATTACAAAGGTCGTGAGATTCAATTTCCGAGGTTAATTTAAACATGATAACAAATACATTCTTGTTTTCTTTATTGTGATAACACCGTATTAGCAAAAATATGGAACCACAAGCATCGGGGAAATCAGATCAAAAACACAATTATTACAAACTGTGCATATCAACCAACAAGGGTGAAGCAAGTAATGAAGAGTCAAATCAGTCAACCCTGCAAGAGTGACGACTCATAGTTAGAAGCAAGGTGGCAGTCAAGTTACAAAACGATTTGAGCAGAAAGAAAACTGAATAGAAAACTGTGACTTGATTGCAGAAACAAGCTGACCTCGATGGTGATAATTGGCTCAAATTCTTCATATTTCACGATGACAGCTCGTGCTGCTCTTCTTGCAAGGTCATGTGACTCGGCTGCGATTGCTCCAATCGTCTGGCCAACCCAGTGCACCTTTAAATTAGGACAAATCCAATGCAAATGCATGTAACATAATAGAAAGAATTGCAAACAGATATTAGACCTAAGTATCTATAGTGTCTATTTTGCAACTACAAGACAAAACATAGCAGTTTTAATGAACCAGTTACACCTGTATTGATCGAACCAAACAGTTGGTCTTCATTGGGTGTAGTTTCTCAGTAGTTCCCTAATATGACTAATAATAATAATAATAATAATAATAATAATAATAATAATAATAATAATAATAATAATAATAATACTAATACTAATACTAATAATAATAATAATAATAATTATAAATCCAATGCAAATGCATGTAACATAATAGAAAGAATTGCAAACAGATTTACCTGCTCCTAAATAATTTTTTCCAAATCCTGAGGGATAAAAAAAAAATAATAATAATAATAATAATAATAAAACTGGAAACTCCCTGAATCTAAAAAAAATAATAATAATAATAATAATATAATAATAATAATAATAATAATAATAATAATAATAATAATAATAATAATAATAATAATAATAATAATAATAATAACGCTTCAACGCAGTAGCTTTCCGCGGCACTTTCCCTCTCTCGAATCCTGAGGAATAGAGGCCCTTCCAGATGATTTATTTATTTTAAGTAATATCTAAGTAGGAGGGATCATATGTACCTTGTGGCAAAAAATAATAATAATTATTATTATTATTATTATATAATAGATTATATATTACATAAATGCAATATTAATAATAATAACACTAACAACGACAAAGAGTAAGATGGATATGAAGAAATACTGACCTCCTTACTGGCAAAGATTTCCTCTTCTCCCTCCCTCTTTCCTACCAAGTTGGACTTAATGACGGATTTATGATCAAGGAAGCAGACAACTCCTTTCATCGCCAATGCAGCTGACGGATCAACGCTCACGATCTTGGCATTTGCTTTTGTACTCGTAACAAGTGTCAGGTATAATTCACCTGTTGATAATTACACAACAAAAGCCTTTCATGCAACTTTCGATACATACATACATATATTCATCTTCGAATGAATGAATGAATGAATGAATGAATATTCATGCATACATACATGCATACATACATGTACATAGAGACACGTATATATAATAATCATAATAATAATAATAATAATAATAATACTTGCACATTATGTAAAGGCTTGGCCACATTACAACGGTTGATATTTTACACGAAACTACCCAGTGATGGTGGCATGTCATCGATGAAGACAGCTTCGCCAGTTGCACTCTGCTTGGCCCATCTGTGGGTCAACGGCTGTCCAACCGCATCAGCCTCGGACTGTTGGTGACAATGTCATAGACCTGAGTTCCAGAGTGTTTCTGCTGAAGCGCCCTCTGAGTGGATGTCAGGTAATGCTCTTCTTCTGCTGTTAGGCTCAACATATCCTGACATCACATAACCAGATAACGTAAGACATGTACAGGGACAGACAAACGGACGAATAGATAGACGGACATTTGTTCTGTCTAAATTAACTTGATGAGTGACAAGAAAGTGAAGTAACCGTTGTTAAGTGAATTATTATGCACAGTCAACAAAATCTGCCATAATCTACTGATCATCGTGCTGGACTGTCAAGCCATAGGTCATCGGTTCAAATCCACGCAAGGGTAGAAATTTGCTTCAACATTTCTGCTTCAGTGTGCCCTGGCAAATTCAGCTGTAATGAATACACTGGAGTGTACTATAATGAGTGCACTGGAGTGACCTTGACCGTTAGGCGCTGGTGACACTTTTGGCCTATGGACTGACAGGCTAGAATACATGTCCTATGTGCACCCAGGAGCTTTTGGTATTGCCGGACGTGCGTCATCTACCTTAACTGACATTGTGCACTGTAAACGTAGATTACTGCCTTTCGTCACTTCAAACTAGCGATGCAAATTGATCCAGGAACTCTGAACATGATGTCATGTGTCAACGTTGTGTTGACGGTTATAGTTTTCAGCGAACTGTTTCGCATCTTAACGACATCAGCGTAATATAGACTAGCATTGAGAGCGCCTCCGGCTAGCCTTTTGCTCTAGCGGCCCTATGTAAATTTCTACACGAAATTGCAATTACAAATTCGCAGTACACTAATCAGACAGTGAGGGAGAAGTGAGACAGTGACGACTGGCCTCCGGCTTCATATGCCAAGGCTACGAAAAATGAAGTCGCTAACGCGTGACACCGGTGGCGGTGTCTCTAGGCTAACTTCAAGAGTTTGCTCGTCTTTTCTTCCAGCCTTCAACAATGCTCACTTGTTAGAAACCAATACACACCACACACTTGAAAGAAGATCGATCAGCTAACCAGCTTTTGAAAGTGCTTGTTGTAGACCTTTAGGAAGAATTTAAATGCGAAACCCTGTATCACGGCAAACTTGTACTTGTCTGAATCTCCACTGGAAAGTATCGGACGAAGTTCATCAGCTAAACTGGATGTCAATTCATCCAGTAGGCTGCTCTCCCATTTCCTTTGTAAAACAGAAATGCAGATTTGGTGAAGGACCAAAGAAAAAACAATAATTCAGATAATTACTGAACATGTAGTTGAGCTTCTTTCGAAGCATGTGTCAGAATTGATAGGTTGATTGTAGGCCTACGCGTAATGGAGATCATAGCTGCACATAGCACTACATAACTGCACTACATTTATATAGCGCCTTTCAAATATAAAATATCAGCTGTGAACAATTCGATAGCATAACACCATAACCAGAGAGGATGGTTTAAGCCTGTTAATCAATGAAACAAAGGAAATGAAAGATCGATAATCAAATGATTGCAACTATCGACTAAAGCAGTGTACCTATCAGGGAAAAATCAGCCAGTTTTCTGCTTCAAAGGTTTTCATTCTGATTTGCTTTAAATGCAATATTACTAAATCACTCGCTTTTACTGTTGCCATCCTATTTTTACTTACTTACTTAACATGAAAAGATAGAAAATCGATAAATTAACAAAACACTAACTAGTAAGCAGTTTGATAAATTTGACAAAACATATCATTCAGTTTACCTGCCAATCAATTTTTTGGCAGTTTCCTGGGCAACCACAGGCATTTCTGAAAACGCGCCAAAGACCATGTCAACAACTTTAACAACGTTGTTTCCTTCCTCAAACTCCACGTGCATGCCTGCGCTAACGTCGGCCAAAGCTAGGTCTTTGCGAGCAGACTGCTTAAAACTTTCAAAGTATTCGTTCTGGAAACAGAATGCAACATTATTATTTTTTCACAACTGTAAGAGCACCATTGACACAAACAGAAAAAGTGTAAATATCTAAATTGCCTTCGGGCAAAAAATGTAAATTAAATCTCACATATCACGTAGTGTAACGTAGGGGAGGCGCCCATTTCCTTCACTTAGGCCTATGAGCCGGGAGCTGACGGAACCCAAGGCCCTGGACACCGTGCCAGAACACCACGGAATTAATCCTTATGTCTCAGCTTACAATGATTCCAACTTACAGTGACTGCCTTCCAAATGAAGGCCTTCCTCCAAGAAATTAATAATGGGCCTTGTTTCTTCTAGGTATAGAATTATTATTACTTCGTTTATTAACAATAATGGTGCGTTGTCATACCGCAACTCATTACATACATGGGTGAGAAAATAAAGTTTCCCTTGGACCGATACGTAGAACATTCTTGCTGCTAGAAATTGTATTATAAGCGGGGCAGGGTGCCCTCCAATCCAAAAAGTCGTGCCTCCGAAAATTACGCTATGGATATATAAGTGTCGGGCATTTACTTTGGAAGAGAACGGCAGGAAGAAACCGAGAATCACTTCATCATCTTTTAGACACGTTGTTGATTTTCCAGTGAAAAAGTTCTGTTGAATGTTCACTTCTCTCTCACCGTCTAAAGGAAGGAAAATTGGAAAACGAGTTGAAAATACAGAAAATAATGACCTACGTGGAAGGAATTAACATGAACAATTCACTCATTCATTTCAGTATTTGTATAGCACCTCTTCAAGGGGGACTACTCATAGGTGCAACAATACTTCTTTCCTTACCAAATTCCATTTAAATTAATTCAAACTGATAATTTTTAGAATAACCTCCACTCGTTTTCATCTTGTACCTTTATCTATGTCAAATGTAAGAATCGTAGGCCTATACAAATACCAAGAAAACGTTGAGCTTGTAAACAAGACACTGTATCGTAATTTCTCATTTACACCCCTCCTCGAGCAATAAGTCGTCAAAGCTATCACAGTAGAAAGCTTACTGGCTGAAGCAAGTTTGATGCGGCTTCGTGTAGTCAGAAGCAGGACATTAACGTCAGCCTGTGTGCTTGTAGCCAGGCCTCCACCTAATGTCTGCGATGAAAATGAAAAACCAATATATATATATATATATATATATAGTTAGTGTTTTGTTAATTTATCGATTATATATATATATATATATATATATATATATATATATATATGAAGCGGCCGTTGTTGGCTACTTCGTTGATAGATAACACTCATTGATTTAATATTTACTTTATTGTTAACTTGCAATTAACTAATTCGATTCACCTACACGCACTCTCAATTCACTCACTACACACTGTTGTTGTTCCTACCACCGTCGTTCGTTTCTCGTTCTTTTCTTCTCTCTCTCTCTCGTTTCCCAAAACATGCCTCTTAATACATAAGTGACTTGTGCTGATGATGATGATAGCTGAGCCTTTCTACCTACAGCTCGCATGCAACAGATACATTATGTGCACGACCGAATGAATGGATGACTGTATGTATGACCACTATATGACCATCCTTATAAAAAAACACGAGCCACGGGTTTTGCCCATTAAACCCCTCAACAAAATAACGAATAATCAACAGTGAAGAATACTAACACATAAGTCCAATTCAAAAAAATCTAGTCAAATAGTCTATCAGTCCATAACTCTATCAGACCCCGTGCGGTGAATCGAACGCAGTGACAATAACAATCGAAATAGCAATCAAATAGTAAGCACGACATGAGAAACTAACGTAATATAACACAATACTCATAACTACCACTATATGACCAGTAATGATCACAACACAATAACCATATAAAGTACCGAAATATAACCATGTAACCATAAAAATCGTCATCCCAATACGAACAAGTAGAACATGATAATACAAGCGTCAGCAAGATAAGCAACTAAAACTAAACGATAGCAATCAATCGACGAATAGTTCAATCAACAAGCAGAAATTCAAGGTAAACAACAACACTGATTATGGTTGCAACTCAAGCGGAACATTGAATTCCAAACTAGAGATATACAGTTGAACAGAATAACGTTTGTTAGGGCCAATAATAGTGTCCAGTTTTCGAGCCAAACAGTAAGAAATAGATAAGGACTGTGGCAACAACACTCGAATCTGAGAAGGTTTATGTAAAGCTGTAATATTCCACTGAAAACGTAACTGACGACCAGAACAATGACGAGAAAGACTAATGTTAGAAATAGCATTCAAAGCGACAACATCATAATCTCCTAATGCATAACGCAACTTATACCAAGGAATAACAACTTTAGCTTCTGTGTTAAAAATATGCATGGTTAAACACACAGGCTGAACAACCGACGACTTGCAACAACGGCGATAAACCTTCCGAAAAATCAGAACCAAAACCATAACCACAAGGAACGTGATAACAGTAATCTGAAACCATGGAAATTCCGCATATTCAAATAAAATCATTGGCCGGGATGTCGGAATCCCAGTTGACTGCGAAAAAATCCAAACTGGTGGAACTGAATTAGTTTGAACAGGGCGTGACAAAGTCAACACAATAATAGACAATTGATGCACACGAACCACCAAATAAATCGTTACTACAGCAAGGAGAACAATTATAAATGAACCCACAGGCACAAGAAAAGATATGGATGCAGAGTAAAAGGACGAATCCAAATTAGTCAAATGTCCCAACTGTTCTCGAAAAATATCATCCTTGGACTTGAATATCACCTGACCTTCCTTAACAGAATTCATTGCAGTGGCAAAATCCTCAGCTAACTGTTCCTCAGCTACCAGAGAAGCATTTGAATGAGTAATGAAAACAGGCAACTGCAGCGTAATCTGTTCAGCAACAGTAGTGTCCGCCTTAAGCAGAGCCCAATCCTCCTGAACAAAAAACTCTTGAATAATCGCCAAATTAAACGTATGCACAACTGAATCACTAGCATTAAGTAGGTCACTCGCTGAACACGAAGCAGGAAAAACATAGTGTTCGCTTACCATGGAACATTCATTCGGAATAGAAACATGACAAGAACTGCATGCAGTAACCTTTTCGACCGTCCTTGAGGACAAATCAGCATCAAATCAGACAACCCATTTTCAATTGCCATAGTATTCTCAGTTAAATACACAAACGATGACGGCTTACGGCTAAGAAGAAGAAGTACACAATTCTTGCGTATAGCAACAGGGTCATTCACATACAAAGCAAATATACACACTTCTGAATCAGTCCGCAACTGAATATCATGCTTTGAAACAATGCGAAAAGCATCCCCGTCCTGCAACAATGGCAAAGAATCCCAAACCGCAAATGTGTTACTGACTGGAGCAACTGCAAAATAACTCGGTAAGCGATCAATCAAAGTAGCATGTGGATTATCAGCACTTATGGATTTGGCAACAACAGTGACCTTGTATAATTCCATGGAAAAGTTGACAGTAGTTAGAGGAATTTTTAAGGTAATGTAAAGAATATTACGTTGTAGAGTGGCAATGTGAGTATTAACCCGGTAAAAATATGCGGGATCTCTAACCAAAATCCGGACAGGCAGTCGCATAGACTTCAAATGCTTATGAAGCTTGACAAGAACACGTCGAATATCTCCTTGATGCAAGATAGTAGCCTCTAACCTGCCAGCAATAAGTGACTCAACAGACAACAACAAACTCTGCAAGTTGGCTTCCAGACATGTAAAATTATACAAAGTTTCACTCATGTAAAAAGCTAGTTGTAATGACAACTTAAAATCCACTCTCATCGCTTTACCAATATCAGACAAAATCTTATCATGACCCGTGACCTGGGACTTAATAGCATCCAATCTTTGATTCGTGATACTAGTAGCACTAGCCATGTTACTTACGTCAGCCGCAAACTGACCCAACGTACGTTGTTGACCCTCAAGAACCAGCTTAATACGATCTTGCATAGCTTGGATGTCTGAGTCCCGAGCAACCCCGAACAAAGAGTGTGCAACGTCCCCAATGAAATCCACAAATCCCCGTTTACGAACACGCGACTGACGACGTTCAACGCGTTCACTTTTAAAAGTAATTCGGATACGATCAATCAATTTATTAATTTTCACCTCTGCCCTCCTATGTAAGTCATGTATGGCTGTAAACGCAGTCAGGTAATCAGAACAATTGCTGTGTGTAGGTGTATTTCTGAAATGACAATACGGATTATCTCCCAATGGTGGCAATAACTTAACCCTAGGCAAAGCAATATCAAAGGTGTGAACCCAAACATCGGTACCGACTTCCAACACACCCAAAGAATGGAAATAAACACCATACGCTCCACGATTGAGAATGGGTGCAGGTGTAGCATGGATCACCAGGAACGAATGCAGAGCCAGAAATATCAATGTCCCGAAGATCCAATCTAGAGGAAAGAAAAAAAAATAAAAAAAAAATAAAACAAACGATGACTCTACAAACCGCAGATATGTAGGGATACCCGCAAGCATACAAAGCAAAACAGCCGCCCCACGCAACGCAGAGCACGGCTTATCACAGCACACAGCGATAACAATATCAGCGCGCAGCTATACGGCATGGTTTTCCCCATTCACCTGCACAACCACTGGCCGTACAACGACACACCCCAGCATAACCACAGCATACACCCTCACATAACCACGTAATATGAGATGAACCCCAGGCCTATGCCAATTACGACAACTCCGCCAAAACCCATTATATCCCATACATGAAGCGTAGGCCTGTACGTAGCCTACGTAGAACAGCATCTGTAACAACGGTGCATGAAACAACTACTATAGTAGGACAAAGAATAATATATATACAAGAATAATATCAACCAAGAAATCAAATCTCCACGGAAATAACCTCAAAGCAGTCCTACTCGTCAGTAACCCTGTCAAACAAAAAGCTGTCTGGATGGTGAATAAAGTGTCATTTCTCGACATTATTCCACGACTTTAAATGTCGATTTTAGCGCTGAATGTATCAGTGTAATACATATGTAAATAATTGTTGGCCAACAAGAAATCCCAAGATGAATATATAATAAGCGCTGTATAATAATTGCTCTAGTGACGCACAGCATACTCACTGACATCATTGTACAGCGGCTTTAACATAAGCACAAGAGGCAACTATCTCCTTTAAAACATATAAAATGCAACATTTCTCAGGAGCCAATAGTAATCAATCACGACAAGTGACCCTGTGACATTAGGCTTCAGGGTCAACATAACCTGTAATAATAAAAAAACCACCATTCAGCAACTCGTCTAATCACCTAGTGGACCAATGGTAAACCGCTGAGGAGTAGGCCTTTTCCTAACTTTCCCCGTCATGGTTCGTTTAATGTGATATTCTCTCTTCAAGCAATCACTGACATCCTCTTCAGCTGTCCATTCAGGCTTGAGAGACCTATTCTTAAAAATCACTCTATAGAATCTTTTTTTATTAATGAATTTCATTCCACTAATTTGCTCCGCTTCAATCCATGGAGAATGCGCAGTCACAACATCAGATACTGTTGCTGGGTCGACAACTGCGTCAGTACCCTGTGAAGGTTGGACCTGTGAAGTAGGCGTAACCTGTAAATCTTGTTCATAATCCCTTCTATCAACATAACGCCTCAATCTATCAACATTGACTGGGTGACGTAACAGTTTGTTAGTCAAGGCGTGCCGTAGTAAGTAAGTAAATGGAGCAACCTGAGACGTAATGTAATAAGGTCCAACGAATTTCTTATACAGCTTTGGCTTCTTGCCAACTGGCGTAACAGGATTAAAAACCCAAACTTGATCCCGAACTGCGTAATCTGAAGAACTGGTCCTAAGATCGTAATTCTTCTTATTGCGAGCTTGCAAAACTACAGTCTCATCCACAGCTTGCTGTCTAGCCATTTCCAGTGCATTAGCAATTCTCCTGACATACTCATGAGTAGTCTCTGGTTGATCAGACAAACCCATCTGTTGATCCACTGGGAATTTAAAATCTCTGCCAAACAACAAGAACGCAGGACTGTGTCCTAAATTTGCACTCGTTGTTGCGCGAATAGAATACAGAATGGCAGGAATAAAAATAGGCCAGTCAGTCTCATCTTTACAGTGGAGTCTCAACATTTTCCAAATAGATCGATTCACAACTTCGCAAGCGCCATTACATCTAGGATTATAAGAAGCTGTGTGAATCCTTTTAACACCAAATAATGATGATAATTCGGTCACAATTTTACTCAAAAAATTAGCTCCTCGGTCAGACAACAAGGTTTCAGGTGGACCATATCTAGTAAAGATTTCTCTATACAGGGCCTCAGCAATAGTCTGAGCCGTCTGATCTTTCAGCATAACCATCTCCGGGAATCTTGTAAGGGATTCGACACAAAGAAGAAGGTAACGGTAACCTTCCTTACTCCTAGGCAGCTGAAGTATATCCATATGCCATCTACCAAAAATTTGTTTAATTGGCAATGACGTCATCGGTGGTTTGTTCAACGGGAGAGGATATTTACACTGTTGGCACAAACTACACGACATGATATGATTCTGCAGATCCTTGTGCATGCCTTTCCAAAAATAACGACGTCGAACTGACAAATAACATCGGTGGAACCCTGGATGACTGCACTCTTCGTGATAACCATTTAAAATACCTTGTCTCATACTCAATGGTACAACAAGCTGATTTATATAGCTCCGTTGAGGACCCCGAGAACGAGGCTGATAGTAATGCCAAAGAACTCCCTCGTTTACAGCATATTCTGAACTCTCAATAACCAACTTCCTCGCCTCCCTATCATCCAGAGGTAATTCACCTAATTCCAAATAACGAATGATAGGAAGACACTCTAAACATCTATTTTGTTGCTTCGCAGTCTCTTGGAGAAATGCCTCGCCTTGAGGTTCCTCCGGTGCACCTAAATCACTGTCTGTGATTAAATTCAAATCCATCTGAATAATGTCAGTGTCAATAGGAGCCAATAAACTTTCAAGTTCCTCATCAGCATCCACGTGCATAGGATAAGATATGCGACTAAGTGCATCCGCATTCACATTACATTTACCCTTCTTGTACTTAACATCAAAATTGTACTGCTGTAACTGTAACGCCCACCGAAGTAAACGACCAGTTTGACTCGTTTTCAAGGACTGTAAATACTTCAAACTGATATGATCAGTATAAACGGTAAATGTAGCATTGGCAAGATAACAGTGAAATTGCTTGATAGCACAAATCACAGCTAACATTTCCAGTTCAGTGACAGTATAGTTTCTCTCACAAGTAGTCAAAGATCGGCCCCCAAAGGCAATTGGATGCTCCCTACCTGTAACATCCTCCTGAGCTAACACAAAACCCACAGCTTGAGAACTTGAATCACAATTAATGATAAAAGGCCTAGACATGTCAGGATAAATTAAAACCGGAGCAGTCGACAAAGCCTGCTTCAATTTAATAAAAGCTTCCTCACAGGTCTCATCCCACACGAACTTCATGTCTTTACGAAGCAATCGATTTAATGGACTTGCAATGATAGAGAATCGAGTTATAAATTTGCGATAGTAAGATGCAAGACCTAGGAATGACCGGACCTCTTTAGGAGACATCGGCCTTGGATAATCACGAATGACCTTGGTTTTCGATTCATCAACGGCCACCCCATCCGCTGAGAGCACATGCCCTAGATACAAGATTTTATCCAGACCAAAGGAACATTTTTCCGGATTAAGTTTCAAGTTAGCTTCATTTAGGCGATCAAAAACCTCCTTTAAATGCACCAGATGTAGGTCAAAGGTAGTACTATAGACTAATATATCATCCATGTAAACAATTAATGATTTAAAATGCAAATTCTGGAAAACTCTGGACATGAGCAGCTGAAAGAAACTCGGCAAATTTTTCAATCCAAATGGAGCAGTGGTCCATTGAAACTGACCTTGATGTGTCACAAAACTAGATTTTTCCTTAGTGTCAGGATGTAATGGAATTTGATGGAAACCACTCCTTAAATCAAGTAAACTGAAATACCTAGGCTTGACCTCTCCCATGGCATCAAAGACATCTGTCAATTGTGGCAGAGGAAAACTGATGGATTCAGTTACAGAATTGAGCTTTCGGTAATCAACACAAAATCTAAATTGACCCGATCGTTTCCTTACTAACACAACGGGAGAACACCAGACACTTGTACTCGGCTCAATGAGACCAGCCGATAACATTTTCTCTGTTTGCCTAGCAATTTCCGCCTTAGCAGAAACAGAATGACGGTAAGCTTTCTGGTGAATGGGTGGAGCAGACCCAGTGTGAATAGAATGCTGTGTCAAATGAGTCCTGCCCAGATCATCCAATGATGATGAAAACGTACTTAAATTGACTTGTAAGAACTCTTTCAACCTAACATTCTCATCTGCTGACAAATTATCAGAGTAAAAATTGACTTTAAGGTCGTCCAAAGACCTGGATCGCAAATCGTTAGTGCCATGTAATCTATTCAGCGGATCAGCAATCGGCTTATCTGATGCGGTTCCAGTGCTGCCAGAAACATTATCCGTACGGACAAAGAAATCATCAGTATCGTAATTACTTTCCGATGGTCTGCCAGACAAACCATCCGCATAATGACTTTTACGGGCAGACAGATTATCCAAGGAAACGTAATCATGCGTGGAGGATGATTTGAGGACTCCAAGTGCAGAGGATGGCGTATGATTGCAATGTGTGGGTGGTGGTGGTGATGCCGATGGTGGTGGTTTATCATCAGCAAACATTGCTAATATCTCTGGAAAAATAGGCTCAACACATGCCAATGGTTTATGTCTGGCCAACCAAATGACTTGATTGGTAGGGTTCAAAACCTTGCAAACAGCTGTTTTCTTAGAAGAATCAATGGCACTTCGTGCACAAATAAATTTACATTTCGCCTCCCGTGCAAATGGTTCAATAATGGACATATCAGCTGAATACTTTGAAGGCAATAAAACTGGGACCAATGTCTCAGACATTGGCTTCAAGACAGTTGCATGCAGAGTACACACAGAGAAAGAATGCACAGTAGCAGTTGACAACCGAGTAGCAGCCAAATCATCAAAAAAAGTGACAACCTTTGCATCAAAATCAATTCTTGCCTTACTGTCAGTCAAGAAGTCTAACCCAAGAATCAGACTATATCCCATCTGTGGCAAAATCAAGAATTCATAAGGAATACTCAAACCGGAAAGTTTAACAGTAATGTCTGCACGACCTTGTACTCGAACAGGATGACCATCAGCCAAAAATACATTTTTGGTGTCATCATCTCTCAATGGTTGAACAGGAAGTTTCAATTTATGCAAAAATTCAGCACTGATGCACGAGACACTGGCGCCTGAGTCAAGCAAACATTGAGCAGTGCGGTTCCTAACTTGTACAGTAATTGTGTTTCTATACATCGCAATTTTGTCAGTCTGTGCATAAATTCTGTTCTTAGCCCCAACCGTCATTTGTGGACGGCGGGAAGCGAATTCCTATGTTTGGCTAAAGCGACCAGAGGGCGCTCTGGTGGACCTGCAAACAGACTGTAAGTGGCCCCTTTTTCCGCATCTGAAACAAGTGACACCCTTGGCGCGACAGAAGTTATTAGGAGCATGATTACCTCCGCAATTACTGCAAGATGACTTGGAAGCTGAACGCCAGGAGGTCTGTCGGTAAGGAGGTTGAGAGCAATTCCACGATCGACCTTGCGAGTACCTCGGAGTGTTCCCAAGATACCTCGGCGAATCAGACTGTTGTGGCGGTTGATAGTTACCAGGGCGTGGGTGATAGTCTCTTGCCGATGTCGTGTAGGCTTCCAGACGTGTTGTCTCCAACGATGGATCAGGTAGCAAATCAAAGGTGACATGACGCGGCGAAGGTGACAATGTTCTGTGGCCAGTAGAACTTACCGCAGCGACATTGGTCAGATGAAGCTGTTTCAATTCCTCACGGATAGCAGCTAGTTCAGAGACCGTTTGACGAATGTGTTGACCCGCATCAGAATGATCGTCCAGGGACAACTCCGTCAATCGACCCCATTTCTGCAGATCCTCTATGGTGGTTATATCATGGTGAATGACATGTTGTCGAATGTTAGAGCGTAGGCCGTTCAACGCCACGAGAAATGTTTGGTCAGCTCCAACTCCAAGTTTTTGGGCAGCCTTTTGGACAACAGTTAAAAAGTCATCGACAGTCTGGTGTGGCAATTGTCGAATCTGCCACAGGTCCGCAGATCGTTTCCAGGCATCCGAAGGATGTGGACCGTATCGCAGAATCAAGGCATCACGCAATGCAGTGAAACTGTCCCGAGTGGCCTGTGATTGAGTGTTGAACCACAGCGCTGTACCATCTTTAAGGAGGAGAGGTAAAGCGGCCAATTTCTGACCTCCGGACATAGCTCTAAAGGTAGCCCAAAGGTCATAGTTATTCAGGAACTCGAGAACATCTTCCTGCGGTTTGCCCGTGAATGGTGCAGGAACCAAGGTATTGCCAGCCATTTCAGAATCAGATGAATCAGCGTCAGAGGAATGAGAGGAATCAGCGTCAGAATCGTCAAGGACAGCGTAGACTGGCTGACTAACAGCGTTTGCTGGTTGTCCAAAATGAAACGGTGCCGCAGAGAAAAAATTGTCTGCCGGTGGTGTCAAAATTGTTGGCGATGGAGGCGTAGAGGTTAGAACGTCAGCAGCTGGAGCCAAGTAAGTAGATGAAGAATCAGTTGAAATGTTCGAAGACTGCGGCAGCAAGGATATGTGTGACTCCGGAGGAGAGAAGTCCAACGACGATGGTAATAGCTTACCCGATCGAAGATTGTATCTGCCAGATGTTGGATTGATGGGTACACTCATCGATATACCAGCGCTGAGCGGTCACAGAAATGCTGAAACGGAACTGCTCGATCGGATGTAGACGAGAGGTCGGATCGTTCTGAAGCGGTTCTCCACCACCTGAAGCGGCCGTTGTTGGCTACTTCGTTGATAGATAACACTCATTGATTTAATATTTACTTTATTGTTAACTTGCAATTAACTAATTCGATTCACCTACACGCACTCTCAATTCACTCACTACACACTGTTGTTGTTCCTACCACCGTCGTTCGTTTCTCGTTCTTTTCTTCTCTCTCTCTCTCGTTTCCCAAAACATGCCTCTTAATACATAAGTGACTTGTGCTGATGATGATGATAGCTGAGCCTTTCTACCTACAGCTCGCATGCAACAGATACATTATGTGCACGACCGAATGAATGGATGACTGTATGTATGACCACTATATATATATATGTAATCGTCTATTCATTACAAAGGTAGAAATACAAAAGAAAAACTTAGTATTTAATAATAATGAATTATTGCCACAATGACGCTAAGTTCTAAAGCTAAAATTAAATCCATTATGTCAGAATACACATTAAATTTTTAAGGAGACAAACGTTTCAAACGTGAGACTCGCAGATTGATGCAAATAAGACCCCTCAGGAATAGTAAAGGACAACTGAAATATTACTATACCCATTTTTTCCTTAGAGCCTAACTTAAATCAGCTTACGCAGGTTTTGGGTTTAAAAAGTCAACTAATTAGCTTTTTCAAGTGAACAGGAGAGCTAACACCTATTGAACGAATCTGAAGAAAAGCTGAATATTTGACTAAAATGTCAGAATAGTGACTGTCTTCTAAACACAAGAAACAAAGACACAGCATACAAACTCACTGCACAATTTCTTATCTGTGTGCAGCCAAAGTACTGCAGCGCATCTACCAATGAACTCAGAAATCTTGTTTTTGTCTCTAGAGAAAAATAGAAGCATCATCGACATCAGCAGCCACAGCATTAACAATGCCACCATCATCATCACCATCATCATAACCCAGTCTTGTTGTCCTCGAGACCAAGGTCTTGGTCTCGAGTGCACTCGAGTTCGTTTTTAAAAGTCTTGGTCTTGGTCTTGGTCTTGAGGTTCAAGGTCTTGGTCTTGGTCTTGGTCTTGAGGTTCATGGTCTTGGTCTTGGTCTTGAGGTTCAAAGTCTTAGTCTTGGTTTTGCAAGACCAAGACCAAGACTTTTCACAATATAAAGAGCCATTTAACAAAACTTAAGGATTTTAATAATTTATCCAAAAATTACTAATACAATTGCTTTAGTATTTACACGCTATGAGTGAGGCTTTACTGTTGCTTTTGACATTTATTTTGCCTTCCGGTTATTTACCATGGAATGATTTCAAAACAGACTCACAATTTGTACATTTACATCCGGTACTTGAGAAACTGCTCTGTGTGCCAGTGAATTCAGCACTGTAGAACGTATTTTTCACATGGCAGAATTTTTATGAGGCCCCAAGGGCCACGTCTTGGTCAGAAAATTCTGAGCGAATTGGTTTTTTAAATGCAACAGGCATATGGAATAAGATTTCGCACGAAGGACTTTTGTAAATACGAATTCGGAATTCTCTGCAGTCTGCATTTGGAGTTGTTTTCTTTGAATAAAATTAAAGATTCGTGTTTTAATTAAAATAGTGAGTACTCTGACTTGACAATTTTTTAGTAAGGAATAGAAATCTGGATATGGTTGTGATTTTTGGGTATTGTTCTCGGTTTTGGTTTTGAGTTTCAAAGTCTTGGTCTTGGTCTTGAGGTTCAAGGTCTTGGTCTTGGTCTTGAGGTTCAAGGTCTTGGTCTTGGTCTTGGTCTTGAGGTTCAAGGTCTTGGTCTTGGTCTTGAGGTTTAAGGTCTTGACAACAAGACTGTCATAACCACCACCAGTATCACCCCACCACCGCCTTCGACATCAGCAGCAGCCGCAGTATATCCCCACCACCGCCTTCGACATCATCATCAGCAGCAGGAGTATCACCACCACCATCACAAGCATGATCACCATCATCATCATCGTTATCATCATCATCATCATCATCATCATCATCATCATCATCATCATCATCATCATCATCATCATCATCATCATCATCATCATCATCATCATCATCATGATCGCCACCACCTCCTGTGCCTTCGAAATCATCAGCAGCAGCAGCAGTATCTCCACCACCATCACAACCATCATCAACCTCACTATGATCACCATGATCATCATCATCATCATCACCATCACCATCACCATCACCTCCGCCTTAGACATCATGAGCAGCAGCCTCAGAAATAATGCATAAGTTCCTGGTGTTTATCAGGTTTTCTCATATTTAGTCCAAATCTTGTTCATAGTGTCTGTCCAGTGCAGTCCTGGTCTTCCATTACTTCTTTTATTGCCTAAAATCTTGCAAGCACCACCTTCTATTACATCTACTCGTCAGGCATCCAACTGGATAACATATTCAACTTTGCAGAGAATTAAACAGCAAGAAGCAGCCTATACCAGGAAGTTTTTCCAACAACAAGGTAATTTTGTTTTCCAGAGAAGTCATTGAAGTCATTGCTCCGATCCACAGGCCACCATCTCTCTCTTCAAAACTGCGAAGTTCACTGATCTGCGTAGTCGCGATAACAACCAGTGGCTTTTCTGGCATCGAATCTTTCAAGTGGAACACTAAAAACAGGTAAAGATTTGAAATCTCATAAATGGAAACGACCTACAAACTTAGTGTCAGAAAGCAGCACCATCAAATTTCAGGACCTTATGAAAAGTTTACAACTGATGGCGTTTAGTGAAAATGAGATGTTCCGCTGTGCACCAAAGTATGACTCAGCACTTTTGAATAAGCTGGTACACTGCGCCTAACTTTTGAATGGTGCTGTACAAATTTGCAGATTACCACTTCAATTACATTGGTGGTGCATAGCTGGACAATTAAATAACACTTTTGCCAAACCTCTGCATAGCTCGGATTATTAGACTGTGAAGGCATATTCCATTGATACTTCGGGTTTGTAACAACAGATTATATTATAAACTTACATTTTAAGCGCCCATCGCCTGATGTCGTGTGCATTATGAAAAAAAAACAGTTTTATCGAACTTATCAAATTATAACAGATTAATAAACATTTCACATTATGATGTGTACCCATGGTAATTTAAACGAAGCATTGTTAATTTGGGCATTTTGTAGCTTCACATTACCCTTAATTACCCTTAATTTCTTATACATTCATACATTCTTGCTACTGAACTCCCTCATATCGTCTTTTCCATCTCTGTCCGTGGCCTTGGTGTAACCTGGATTCTGAACTCACCCTCTCATCGCATATTTCGCAGCTGAGCCGGTGTTGTCGTTTCCAGTTACGTCAGCTCGGTGTGCTCTCCCGCTCTCTCCTCTCCCCAGTCTGCTGCTACCCTGGTTCATACTTTCATTACCTGTCGGTTTGATTACTGCTCTTCTCTATATTGGTCTCCCTCACACTCGACTGCATTGCCTTGAACGCATCCTACTCTCTGCTGCGCGGTTGGTTGGGCCCATCCCTAAGTTTGGTCACGTGTCTGACTACATACGTGACGTTCTTCATTGGCTTCTTTTTTCGCAAGGCATTGTATACCGGGTTGCTTCTATTGTCTGGCAGTGTCAGCTTGGCCGCTCTCCTTTCTATCTACGTGAGCTTTGCTTTCGAGCGTCAGTACTTCTTGGTCGTCGTTCATCCCGTTCCACGGCCAGCGGTGACTTACATGTTCCTTTCGCTCGCACTGTAACCATGCAACAGCAAGCATTCTCCGTTGCCGGTCCAACTATCTAGAATGGCCTTCCTCTCGAATTGCGGTCTCTTCCTCGAGACTCGTCCACCTCTTTCTTCTCTGCTCTTAAGACATTTCTCTTTCGCCGAGGTTGGGCTGGAAGCGCCTCTGAATAGTTACCTTGAAGAGCGAGCTATATAAATGTTTAGTTGATTGAGTGATTGAGTGATTGATCGATTGATTTATTGATCATACAATTATGTCAATTCATACAAACTCGGATGATCTTAAGAAAATACGAAAACAACACACGGCAACAATACAATCAACAAACCAACCCGCACTTGTCCCACCAGCAACAAGCAGTGCAGCAGGAAACTCCTTCTTCAGGCTAAGTAACTCATTCATCGAGACTGGTCTGTACCAAGTCACAGCATCCGACGTAAACTTAAGACTTTGCTTGTCATAGCAATCTGAGAGCTGACAACATCAAACGACTTCATTTTAATAAAACATAGCATAAACATAACAAGGTTTTTACAGTAAGTGATTCATCTGCCGTGTAGTCTGTGTTCAAACCAGCCTGCCTTAAATCGCCCGTGTCTAGATCAGTCAGATTTTAATGTATGCAGCAACAAGTGTCGTCATCACTGGTGGCGATCTTGCTTGACAGGTGGGGGTGGGACACTTTAGAACTGATGTGGTCAAAAAAAGAATTTTGAACTGATCTGGTTAAAGGAGAGGTTCAAAAGTTTTTCGCGCTCAGGGGCGAAAAAAATGGTTGACTTTTTTGGTCTATCTTCAAAATTTGGGGGACAAATGTGTGGTGTGTCCCCTCACAATTAAAGGTGCGGGTATCTTGTCCCCCTCGACCCCCGGATCGCCCTCCATGGCCGTCGTGCATGAATATAAGTTCAAATCGAAAGGAAGGAAGGGTATATTACAAGAACCAAACCATCCTTACCATACTAGGTTATGAACTTCATGACCCAAGCTCAAGTCGTCAAAACTACAACCTGTGGACTTATGGCAATGGTTTGACATTGAGCTAGGTGAATGCTTTCCTATATGCAAAATAGTGTTGACTGCATGAGAAAGGACGGGCACCCCAATGTGCGGTCGAGCCTCAGATCTATGGACCTATGTTCACCGTCTATAGATGGGCAATTTTCGTTAGTCATTGGTAGTGCTTTGACCTAGTTTTCCAGGAATGGTGCTATATAAATAACTAATTACATATACAAACAATTGTAGGTCTTGATAAACCCTTACTAAATACCTTCCACAGTAAGTGTTTTGGTGGCTGGTGCAAAATCAGCGCCCGGTTCGTTCTGTCAGTTCTTCACTGTCATTCGCATCAAAACCAACTAGACTTACCTGCTTCAACTTGCTTACCCACCACGGCCTTACTTTTGGTTGCCCTAAGCGATCAGACTTAGACAGGGCTCATCCAACTGTCGCCTGATGCTTTGGCATTGTGATCTCCGTACTTCAGCAGTCATAGATTACATTCTTAGAAGCACTTGGATCAGTTTAGTTTAGCAGTGTACGTTATCAGAAGTCCCTTCACATGTATATTGCATTATATTGGAATATAATGCAATTCAACAGTTAACATAATGTGACTGAATGCAATTTTTACGAACCTGAAGTTCACTTGGAAATATCAGTTCTTGCTTTCTGGAATCATCGTCGGCAGCAGGACAGCAAATAACTTTCGGACATGATTTCTCCTACAAAATTTATCATTCAATTACTCTTTTAAACTGTTTCAAATGCTGTCTTCAGACATCTTATTCGATACGGTAGTCTATTGGTAGCACTCTTAGCCCGTACTTAAATGATGGTGGGTTTAAATCTATTGAGTGCACTTTGTATGACAATCCTGTTAAACTCGTTCACTCATAATTATTTCTGTTAGCCAACATCGGAATTTGGCACCAGCATAAACAGGAAAAAAACTGACAAGACCGGCTTTAGTCTTTGTCTATTATCATTTCAAGGGCCAAAGAATGGGAAACAAGAGTCTCTTCATGTTCCATTAGAGTTTTGGAAGTTTTACAATAATGAAACTTCCTTTGAAGCTGATGTTTAGTTCAAACGGAATGATGTTCAATATTGATCATATACACATGGAAATTTGCTTAAACATTTTCTGAAAAATTGAAAGTAGATCACAAAAGATAAGTTCACTAGTTTTCATAATGTAGTGTAACGTAGGCCTAAATCTCTTAATATCTCAGCGCCACATAAAAAGAAGGAAAACTTGTACAAACGCCGGCGTTATATGATGTCAGTAAAAAGTCAGGTTGTGTGGTCCATTTCGGTGCCATGTCAGTCTGTGACTAAATGGCGGCAAAATTTAAAATTTGGAGGCGAAACAATAGTAGACATGACAAAAGACCATTAAACGAAGCATGACTGATAAGTAAGAAACTAAAGGGACAAATTGTATTAATTAAACACAAAAGACAAAGCATCAGCCATCCTCTAAACTCTACTTACAAGAAATTGGTTACTACCAACTGCTACCAAATTTTCTCTAATCACAAAAGCTAATTAATATTCAGTTTCAAAAGTCTGAAAACATTCAAAAGTAACATGTGAAAATGCAGAAAATCGACCTTTGGCTGGTTTCTGCAGCACTGTTCTCCCATGAGGCATTCTGAAGCCTGAAGGATAAAGAAAGAAATTGCATAAATAATATAAAATTTAATATCTTAATCACTGTGAGATATCTAATGTGCCTTAGTGATAGAAGAAACATCATAACTAAGTAAATTTCTTAAAGTTTAGTTTAGATTTAATCTTCATGCTCATGTCAAAGCAGTACAAATCAAAAGACCAAGAAAGTGGACAGCAGAGATATGGTAATAGATCGCTTTACATCATCCAGAAGACTGTAATTTTGTCTGTAAAGTATTAAACACTGGTTTGGGGCCATCCAAATAAAACGTACGCAATGAGGGGGTCGGGGTCGGATTTAGGCGATTTTGCGTACGGGTGTGGACCGGGGGGAGGGGGGACAAAAGGTGTACGTACGCAAAATAAATTTCTTATTATGACGCCCACATTAGCCCATTTATTACTCTGTATTGTCCTATAGTCGTCAGATGGCATTTTATTACATTATATAAAAGCCATGTGCAGTTATTCTGTGCTGTGAACGAGACACCGATAATTTGTCTATATTGGCCCTCACTCATCCTTCAATCTGGCCTAAAGTGCAGACAGTCGGGGTGCCTGGAACTGTCGAGACACTTTCTGCAGCTGGTCTTCGGGGGAGGGGGTGCGTCAAGCGTACGTACGCAGGGGGTGTGGAAGAAAGTACGCATGCGAACAGGGGGTCCAATTTTCCAGGATTTTTGCGTACGTAATATATGGACGGCACCTTTCCTATTTGGCTGAAAGAGAAGTACAGCCACCCAAACCAGCTTAAAATTAAATGGATCCTTAGTTTACTGATTACTTCAAGGAAAAGAAATGCATATTACACAGATGAATATTTCCCTTACTTTTGAAAAGCTTCTGAATGAATCCAGAATCGGCCTGTAGCCTGTGCATCGACAAAGATTACCTGTTCAATCAACAGAAACAAGAATCTCGGTTTAAAATACTACCTTGTCATAATATTGTATTTAATGCTGCTCATTAAGGTGCAGTGGTAAATGATTAGTCTGGTGCGTACAGGGGCGCCCGCAGCGTGACGCACTGGACGCACGTGCGTCCATTCACCAAATCAAATCCATTCAAGGAATAGGCATCGCATCGATATTTCTGTTAAACTGCAATACGGCATGTTAAAACATTGGATGTTATCTAGATTCTAAATAGAATTTTGTTTGTTTCGCTTGTTACTACTCAATACTCTATCTACGGCAACTCCCTCATGGTAGATGATATAACAATCAGTCAAGTGCAATCCACTAAATTTCTTGGGATCATTATTGATGAATGCTTAACATGGAAACATCATATCAATGCTGTGGCTATGAAAGTAGCTAAGAATATAGGTACACTGTCTAAAATATCGTATCTTATACCTGCCCATATACGGAAAAGCTTGTACTACACATTAATATACTCATACCTTACTTATGGTAATATTATCTGGGCATCTACATATATCACAAGATTGAAGAAACTCTCAACACTGCAAAAAAGGGCTGTAAGAGTAATTGCACTTGACAAACGATATTCTCATACTAATATTAGATTCGCTGAATATAACATTATAAAATTTCTAGATATAAATACTATGCAAGTTGGTATAATCATGTATAAATATTTCAATAATTTGCTACCAAATTCTTTTCCTAGGCTTTTTACTAAAAATACATAACTGAAATACATAGTCATTCTACAAGGTCAACCATGGCAGTATCTAAAATATATACAAGAACTAATTATTACCGATTTTCCCTTCGTTCTACTGGACCTAGAATATGGAATACTATACCACTGAGCATCCGACATCTAGCCACAATTAGTAGCTTTAAAAAACAATGGATAAAATATTTAAATGCCAAAGGAGCCTACCAGGTCTAAAAACATGATTGGGAATTCTTGGTCTGCATGGGATATCAATGCTGATCCAGCTTTGCTAACTGATTGCTAAATGTTTGTTAACTTGTTTGGTGCTGTAAACCAATGATAAATAATGCAATTGCCATCAATATGTAGATGGAATGTGGGTTACCCTAATATAGCGGGGCTTACGCCCCTTTTGGGTCGCCCTTGTTCCCGGTCCAGTGCAAAATGTGCTAATTCAGTCATAATGCTTAACATACAGTATTAACTCATTATTTAGAAAGTATAACTGCAAAGGTTCTAATGTTATTTTCAAACTTTACATATCAAATGAATGAATGTATTAACATCATTGCTTTAATATTTCGCATATTATGATGATACCTGCACTGTTCAAGGAACAATAAAGATTGATTTGATTTGATTTATTTCAATTTTCCTACTTATATATCTAGCCTACTGTAGCAAAGCGGGCAAGCGGCCATATTATTTGTTTACGAGAGGACTGTGCGTCCAATTTTTTTAAAGCCTGCGGGCGACCCTGGGTGCGTACACAGATAGGCCTACAATCATATTTGCCTCTCTGAATTCATTCCTCACGCTAAAATAAAACTATTAAAGGTATATATACATAGCTAAGCCTTAACATTATTAAAGGATAACACATTAACTGATAGAAATAAGCTCATAAGAATTTTTAAATATATAAATGTCTTTAATAGTACCTTGAAGGGCATGCTCAATCTGGAGTTCAGTTGGTGCACCATTACTCCT
Organism: Allolobophora icterica; assembly: GCA_963556255.1. Taxonomy (NCBI): domain Eukaryota; kingdom Metazoa; phylum Annelida; class Clitellata; order Crassiclitellata; family Lumbricidae; genus Allolobophora; species Allolobophora icterica. Next base: position 10,197,884 of record OY744607.1, on the reverse strand, counting down.
CAGGAGTGCATAGATTGCCATGACCATACCAGGAGTGCAGAAACCGCATTGAATGCCATGGCCAGCCACAACCCGCTCCTGTAACCAATCCACAAGGCATGGAAATGAAATCAGAGCCAAGCAATCCTTACATTTAACACACGAACTGAATCACACGTAGTTATTTAATAAAAAAAAACATGGCCTAGAATCTGTTTGGGATTTCACTTTGGCATTGGATTATCACCAACTAATATTCCAGGCAGTAGACAAAGTTTAATTTAATCCAATGACGTTTATAGCACTGTCATCATAATCCAACCATAATACATAATGCACAAGGCATCGTTGGTCAGAACCCGCTACATTTGGCAAACAAATCAAACCAGATGAGTGTTTAGATAAGGGAAGGTAATCACACATTTTTTTAAACTACCATATAAAAGGGTAACGAGACGTAACATTTAAATGTAGGCCCTACACGTTTTTATATATAGGGATTGTATGGCCTCGACTCTGTCCATTTTTCAATTAATTGATCGGGTGAGATCCTATACACCATCGCTGCCTTTTTGAATAGGCGCCACGCTCCGACCTGACAACACCAAATCCCGATCGAAAAGACTGGCTTTCAAAAGCTTGTGGAAAAGGGGCAAAGCAAGACCAAGAAGTTCATCTCGGAGGTTGCTGGACAACCTGTTCCAGAAAGATGGACCGCCCACTGAGAAATTTTCATGAAGCATTGTGGAAGTTCCAGCTATAGGGACAGCCAGGTCGACTTGCGTTTCAGAGAACGAAGGAATCTATGGTCTGGTATGGATAACACCGGCACACAGAGCTCCATGTAATAGACTGGAGCATGGCCTGCAAGACAATTGCGCATAAGCCTTTGCATAGGCAGCCAGTGCAGTTCCTCCCTTATACAGCTAGATACATGTATACATAATTATGCCCGAACTTAGGTATGCCGTCGATCAAGCGAACCGCGGCATTTAGAGCAGATTGCAACTGATGAAATGTTGGCCTACGTTCTAACCAATACAGCACACTGGCAGAGAAAATAAACAAGCTTGCAAATTCGCGCGATATACTTAAGCCCGGTGCATAATCTGAATGTATGCATCAGGGTCGTATCGAATTTCGATGTTAGCGAGCGGCGAGCAAGCGAATCTGACGTAGTTGGTAGAAGCACGTGGGACATACATTTCTCACGTGTTCTGGAAGGGTCAATTCATAGTCCTGGATCACACCCAAATCCAGCACAGTGGTAGAGAAAGAGACATCAGGATGCGGTGCGGTATGTTTGGGTAGCTCGACTTTGAATAGCTGCCCGCGACTCCCAACCCAAGTGAACTGCGTCTCTCCGGGCTTCAACCGGAGGTGGTTGGATGAAATCCAGGAGCCGAGAACCTCCGATGTCATGAGTAGTTTCTCCACTAGAGAGATAGCCTCAGACATATGCTTCGGCGTCATCGGCATTTTGAAGAGACGCAACTCCCCCCGAAGAAAGAACCTGGTTTGGGTCAATGTTGTACAGAATGTAGACCAGAGGGCCTAATATGGAACCCTATGGAAGACCAAAAGGAAACCCAGAACTATGAGGTCCCTGTATAAAGGATGTTCATGCCCAAAATTTAAATCTCTGAAATAAGCCACCATAGGGAGGCGAAAACAGAGGCGCATGAAATGTACGTTCTAACCAATATAGCTCACTGGCAGAGATAATAAAAGAAGCTTGCAAATTCTCTAGACCGTATAAATACTGCAAGGAAGCATTATCATACCTGAAGCTAACGTTACTCATATGAAATTTACAGTACTCACCACATCTCATGTTACAGAACGTACCTCAAGTTAAGTCAAGTGCATACATTCATGCCAAGCAACATCAACTGATTGCAAAATGTGTGCTACAAATGTCCACTAGATATCTCCATAGTAAGGGTTTAACAGAAGTTCAAACATACCTGAAGCTGATGAAGTTTGGTTTTAGTACTGCCAAGTGCTTCAATGGTTGTGATTGCCAGACCATGCAACAAACAGATTGGTAAGATACACGCATTTACAGCATTGTGTCTGAAGAAACAGATTGTCAGGAACAAATTAACATGGCAGCGGTGACAATGTGTAAATAAAAAGCGAACAACGCAACCGCATGTTCCGCATTTATTGTAGACTTTGGTAAAATCGCAGTAATCACACGTAAAAGTTCTGCATATAAACAATGTTTTCAATATTGTAAAAATAATTGGTGTAATGTAATGTAATCGTAAACTCTAAATTGGTTTAACGTGATATATGCAGTATTTATGTAAAGTACATTACAGGACATTTTAAATTCTTCTAAGGTGATTGTGCATAACAGCAGCTGCTCAAGAATGATTTCTTTTGTCTGGTGCCAATATAATGTTATCGTAAAATTGAAATCAACTAATAAGCCAAGGACAACAATCAGTCAGAGATACCACTGGCGTAAACTTGTCCAAAATATTGAGGGGGGCATAGGGTCTCAGTCAGAGGTGCAAAAAACAAGTTTTTTCAAGATGAAAAGTTGTTTTGTTTTGTTGTTTTTTCTTTCATTTTTTGGGGTTTTTGTGTTTTTGTTGTTTTGGCTGTTTTTAAGATTTTCGGATTTCGGATCATAAAAATCATGAAAAGTGAAACAAGAGCTCCAACTCAGTTTAATCAATTCAGTTGTGATTTCCGAAAATTAAAATTCATTAAATCAATGTTATTAAAATAATTTCTACAAAAATAAGAATTTTTTTTTTAATTTGTGGTTTTATTTTGTTTTTGTTTAAGACCAAAAACCGAAAAATCTTTTTTCACCTGTGGTCTGGATAGTCAGCAGAGGCTTCCGGTGTTACGTTATTAATGCGTATGAAATGGGGCGTTTGGTTTACATGTAAATTTGTTTCATATTGAAGATATTGAAGATAAAAATAAATCTTTGTTTCATTATGAATTTCTGATAGTATTTCAGTTCTGCGTCTCGGTTTTTCTGTTTCTGAAGAAATTTGTCTATATTGAAACATAATCTATATAAATAAAGCCAGCTTTCTGTGTGTGTGTGTGTGTGTGTGTGTGTCTGTCTGTCTGTCTGTCTGTTTGATCGGGCTTAACTTCTACAATTTTGCACCTTTTCACTCGAAACCTTCACTACTGTGTCGGCCTCGGTTTCGGACACCCAGTGGAGGGGTTCGCGTCCCCCGTTTTTACACCTACCATGGTGAAAATGCCCCAAAACTCTACCCACCCGACCGTCCATCACGCGCAAGCTCGCCTATTCCACTGCCAAGCGGTTCTATTTATGGCGCCGGTATTCCCCAACGTCATTAATAATGCGCGTAACGACACCGCGGTTCTATTTATGGCGCCGGTATTCCCCAACGTCATTAATAATGCGCATAAGTTGTTTACTTTCGCACAAAATTTAATGACGATCGATTCGAAGTAGGCCTATATTCATCGTTTTACAGCAAAATTTTAACACATGTATGTTCAAAGACAAAGATCTAAATTATTTACAGTATATCAAACAACCAGTCTGCTTTACTAAGGGCGAGGCCGACTAAAGACCGGTAGTGAGGGCTAGATTTATGGCGTTTTCTTGAACACGCCAATGCTCGGTTCACCCTCTTCGACTGCGAAGCAGTCAGTCCACGGGAGACTGCGAAGCAGTCTCCCCCACAGGTCGCCAGACGCCACAAGGGCCTCCACGACTGCGAAGCAGTCGCCGCCAGAGGGCGACTGCGAAGCAGTCACTCCACGGCAGAAGTCGCTAGACGCGAGAAGGCGTATACAAGACTGCGAAGCAGTCTCCGCTGAACGCCAGAAGGCGTCTACAATTCTGCGAAGCAGTCTCCGCCACAGGTCGCCAGACGCCACAAGGGCGTCCAAGACTGCGAAACAGTCGCCGCCAGAGGGCGACTGCCAAGATTGCCAAGCAGTCGTTGTTGTTGTTGTTGTTGTTGTTGTTGTTGTTGTTGGTGGTGGTGGTGGTGGTGGTGGTGGTGGTGGTGGTGGTGGTGGTGGTGGTGGTGGTGGTGGTGGTGGTGGTGGTGGTGGTGGTGGTGGTGGTGGTGGTGGTGGTGGTGGTGGTGGTGGTGGTGTGAAACTTATAACCCCGGGCAACGCCGGGTAATCCAGCTAGTATTTTAATATTTGAAGAAATTCTCCTCTCGATTTGGGGGGGGGGGGATTGGGACGGCTCCTAAATTATTGGTGGGGCACGCGCCCCGGTTGCCCCCCCACCCATAGTCTACGCCTGTGAATTAGTTACAGTATCACATTCTGAGATACTGGAATTAATTTAGCTCATATCGGTGTTTGCTTTAATATGCTGATAATGGCGGAAAAGATACATGATCTTTGAAGCGGAACGGTCAAACCAGGAGACCATAACGGTGCAGCTGCCACATCTTCCCTCTCCGCAGGACACCTTCGTACCAGTCAGCTTCACTGGTTTACGAAAAGTCAAGGCAGATCCACTTTTATTTTATTATTATTTATTTTATTTTTATTTATTGTATTATTATTATTTTATTTGTTACTTTTTAATTTTATTCTTATGTTAGGTCATTTTGCGTAATTCTGTTATTATTTCTCACTGATTATTTCTGTAACCAGTTCAATCGTCACTTCTTGATAATAGTCGTCACTGATGTCATCATTAGCCTAAGAATAAAATTTTCGTTAATCATTATCATTGTTATCTATCATCAGCCATACTTATTTTATTTCACGTTTTTACTTAAAAACCTGTTGTCTTCATAAAAATAAAATTATTATTATTTTTGATATCAGCAATCATAATTATTTAATTCTCACTGAAATCGTGTAACCCTAAGACCACACTTTTAAAAAGACCACATTTATGAGAAGTTGTTCGTTACAGATGTGTGATTTATGCTCAAAGGATACAGTTGTTACGCAAGTAGTCCACAAGTAAAGTGTTTGGAGGTGGATTTGTTTCAGTTATCTGACAATAAAGAAAACAAAATTGAATTAATATTCTCATCAATTCGAAATGCAACATCTGGAAAGATGCTTCAACCAAATTTACCAAAGTTTTCTCATTACATCCACTAACAAACCAGACCTGAGAAAATCAAATCAAATTTAATATATCGAGTAGGCCTACATGACCAAAACTAGATTTACATTCAGTAGGCTAACATTACTCAAAATACTATGCAAACACTAGGGTAAGGACTTAACTAAAGTTGCTGTAGGATTTGAACAATATGATAAGGATAAGGTTTTACAAGTGATCATGGTAGGTGGTTTGGAGCAAAGCTCCTTAGTGATATATGACGTATGCCTGGATGGGGTTTTAAGATTCTAACTGAAAGTGTCAGGCCTAAGGCCCTCAGTGTTAAAAATTGTTCGGACCTTACCCTTATGCCATTGATATAGAAGATCAAATCAGACATCTTTTCCGGATTTTCAAATCAGCACCTAAAATTTCAAAGAGTAAAATTAATTAGTCAGTAAAAAACACCAGTTCAACGGCCTGTCAATTTGGAAAATTGTAATGACATTCTATATTATGATTTCTTAATGTCTACACAGCATGTAGTAAGTCCCATGCACCTAACTGAGTGAGGATGCCGATTTGTGGCTTATTTCAGAGATTTAAATCTCGGGATGGTACGTTCCGTTCACGAGAACTTTATAAAGGGTGTGGCACCCATTCAGCGGTGGTAATCGAATGCTCACACCCGACCAATTGATTGAAAAATGAGCTGGGTTGAAGCCATACGATCGCTAAGAAAAAGGTATACACTGTACAGTTACATTTTAGTTGTATGCTCTTGCAGTGAGAGAACGGTAATTGGCCCTACACGACGGAATCCTGTCATAAGTCAAGTTTCAACCCAGTCCTCTTACAAGGTAACAAAACCCGAGAATGCATTGCCTCGTAGATGATAAAAAAACGGGATAAAGTAGGCCCCTATGACGAAAAGATGTAGAAACGCGTAAGCCCGTTCTGCATAAAAGAAACCTGTGTGTCAACGTGTTTTGCGACTGAAGCGTGTAGTTAGGACAAGACATGTATTTACGCCAACCTAGTCTGGACCCTGGACCCAAAGACACGATAAATTTTCTATTACATACTTATGTTTCAGTTCAATTCCCATAGCCATCATCTCCAAAATAGTTAGGAGCTTCGCGGCTTTTGCCACTGATGTTCCAGACTCTCTCAACTTTCATCCACACACAAGCAGGGCATTTTTTTAACTATAACTAGTGGGACAAATGTCCCAGTAGTCTTAGGATTTGTCCCAGTAGTTAGGCTGATTTGTCCCAGGCAATGTATGTTTAAGGTATAACTAGTGTGACAGAAGTTTTAAGATTTACCCAGTAGTAAAATCCCCCAGAGAGGAATTCCTAAAAAAAGGTCATCAACTTTTTCGGGTTTTCGGAAGATGAATTCCCAAACTAGACCCGTGGCTGATTTTGTCCCTGTAGTCTAAATTCCTTAAAATATGCACTGCACACAAGTAAGCCATAGTGGGGACTTTTGGTTTTAAAATGACGAAGACTTAACCTGGCCTGCATAACTAAATATTTCTATTGCCTACATTTTGCCCTGCCATCCTCCAACTAACATGAGGACTTTGCTCAACAAATTTGCTTTGTTTGCCGGCATCTGAAAAACAAGCTGCAAATATGTCTAAGCATCATATTTTGAGTTGCAATGATAAATTACCTGAGTAATGAATAGAAGTCCGAAGGCGTCCGCCTACAGTCAAGAATACGTACGTTGATGAGTTGTCGACAAACTCCGATTCTGAAGAGTTCAGACGTCGTAATGTATTATGTACCGTTCTTTAACCTTCGTTGAAAAATATTTTATGCTACTCTAGGCCTGTGACAGTTGCTCCACCAATAATCGGCTCAAGGCCTTTAGGTCGTTGCCTGCATGAAATAGACCGATCTTATTGCTAACAGATGTATATATATATATTCATTTATTATATATATATATTCATTTATTATATATATAAATCAGTGTTTAATCTAGCCCCCCTCTTCTGAGGGGGAAAGGTTTGTCGGGGGGACCAACAAGGGCGACCTTTTTGGGGGAATTTCATCCGTCAATTTCACCTGTGTTTTCGAACGTCGAAACATTTTCTGAATTTCATCTTTAAAAAAGTTGATGACTTTTTTTAGTTATTCATCCCACTTTCGTGACTTTTTCGGAAACTTAAAACTTTGACGACCTTTTTTATGAATTCATTTCTCCTATCTCTTATTCTTTTATTTTATTCTTATATAACTCGTCTCTGGGGGGAGCGCAACATGCATCCTGGGCTGGGGATTTCCCCACCAAAAGACATGTCTACATTAAAATATTGCTGGCCTCTGGGGGGGGGGGAAACATAAATCCTGGGGGAAATTTGAAATTCCCCCTCCCCTCCAAAAGGTGTCTAGATTAAACACTGATATATATATATACATATATATATATACACACACACACACACACACACACCCAAATACAACTACACTTAGCCACATATAATTGTGTTCACGAGTGCTGCGTGAAATCAGATATGCTGTCCAGACATATCAAATGGAGATCCAAGTCCGGTTGTGCCAGACATGCCATGGCAGAGACAGGATTCAGAGGAGCTTCTAGAATCAAGAAGGCTTCTAAAGCGGGTATCGTTTAGGTCGAGCATAAGTCGAGCACAAATATTAATATAGCCTTTCTGTCAAAGAGACTTGGGTCTCCGTAGCGGTTTTCTTCCAAGTGCCTCGGATTTGACGGGGAAACAGAACGAGCGTTTTTTTTTACTATAATGCTCTGTACTGACAAGCTTCATGTTCTTCGTGGCTTGTTAATATTACTGCTCTACGCTGCAATAGATATGACCTTAGGCCCCAATCCCACGGGTTCTCTCTCCCTGAAAAAGATGACAGAAACTTCATCTCACGGGTCCTCTGTAGTCTATAGGAACATATACATGGGTGACAAGACCCCCCACCTTCAACAGTGGGGGAACACGATACAGTTGTCTCCCAAATTTCTAAGAAACACCCAAAAAAGGTCATGACATTTTTTCGCGTCAGTGCGAAAAATGTTTTGACCTCTTTTTAAAGCAGATCAGTTCAAAAGTGCCCCCCACCTGTCAAACAAGATCGCAGCCAGTGAACATATACCAAAGGTTATTCGCCCTTCCCAGGCTGCGCGCGTGCAATTTCTTGTTATGACCGGCATCCGCAGACATATGATATTGTAGCAAGCGCGTCTGTGTCAACCTTGACGTATAATATGCGAATATTAATTGACTGAAGAGAACACTGTTATTGAACACCATACAAGTAAGCCTACGTATGTGGGCGCCGGTGGCCTGACGAAAAAGTAACTGCGCTTTACCCAGTGGCAGATTTAGGCCTACTATAGAAATAAACAAGGTCATTGTTGTGCAGACGGCCCACAACTGCAGTAGTTTGAACCACGTGTTTACAGTACACAACCCCCTTAACATCGCCATAAATTTGCTTGTTACCAAGTTAGTCTATATCTAAAACAGTTCCTTCAAGGCTGCCTATTATTACTATTTTTCCCCGATGTACATATAATCCCTCAGAAGTCTAAAAAATATGCTAGTTGATTATTATTATTATTATTATTGTTATTATTATTATTATTATTATTATTATTATTATTATTATTATTATTATTATTATTATTATTATTATTATTATTATTATTATTATTATTATTATTATTATTATTATTATTATTATTATTATTATTGTTGTTATTATTATTATTGTATTGTATTGTATTGTATTTAAACATTTATTACTGCCTCTAGTAGGCTGAACCGTTCAGAAGCGCTCCCAAGGCCAAGAGAAAAGAAATGTCTTCAGGAAAGCAAAAGAAGACGAGGGGTTACCTATTAACATTTGAGAGCGAGTAGAAGGTGACAGTGTATTCCAGAGTGAGGGACCAATTGAGGCAAACGATCAGGACTGCGCCATAGCTTTTCTAGTATGAAGAACTGACAGATCAAATCTGTTTGAGGAGCGAAGTGCACTATGCGAGGAGACAGAAAGAGGCCGGTGAATTACATAAATTAAATATTTGTGGGCGAGACCCCGCTGTGTCTTGGACACCAGAATGAGGATTTTGAACTTAATAGGTGCAGAGAGAGGAAGCCAGTGCAGTTGCTCAAACACGAAGGACGAAATGCGTGAGTAGCGTGGCGGACGTGCTATTAATCTAGCGGCTGGATTTAGGACTGACTGCAGAGGAATGAGACGGACCTATTATTATTATTTTTATTATTAATATTTTTCACCCGAGGTATGCCGTATACATAATGCCTCAGGTGTAAGAAACTAATTAATGGTGCTGATTCGGGAGTGGCCGTTCTTCTCAAGATTTTGGACAACGAAAGTGCTGTGGAAGGCGACTGCATTGTTATTAAAAACGTTATTATTCTTGAAAAATGAAAACGCTATTATTATTATTATTATTATTATTTTTTTATCATCATCATTATTATAACAGGTAAACAATTTAGTATTGTTAGTGATTGGCAAAATACTTTTCAAAAGTATACTGAAAATACAAAATAAAATACTTTTCAAAAGTAGGCCTATTTTGAAAATACTTTTACAAAATACTTTTCAAAAGTATTCTGAAAATATCAACAACAAAAATACGAAATAAAATAGTTTTTTGAAAATACTTTTAAAACTAGTTTTTCAAAATACTTTTGAGAAATCAATATTTTGTACTTTAATCACTACTTAGGCCTAGCCTATTAGTGTGTACATTTACATTGCATAAGTGTACTAGAGTATGATGTACAGACTACAGTTTCTTATGCCTTTCTGAAGAAATAGACTTCATAAACATTCAACAGGCTCAACTTCGACTGTCGAAATGAAGTTAAAGCAATGGAAAAGAGTAAATTTAACAAAGAAAGATATCACACTTTATCCACTTAACGGTTCTTAACAAGACAGTCTAGACAGGCAAGTTGCAGCGGTTACTGTTCTGACCAATTTTAGCAGTTTGTTTTTAATAGAACATGCTGAAGTGTTAGGCTAGTTATAAACCAACTGTACAAGAGGTTTAAAAATCTCAGCAAAAGCACATTTTTCATTATATACTGAGCGACTGAAATTGGCCCTTTTAAAAACAGCTTACGGCTAGCTGATGAAGAATTACGGGCTAACCCTGTTGTTTACATGTTGAAGTAGAAGTTTGTCAAACAATTATTACGGGCTGAGACGATTCCTTTTGGCTGAACATATCATTCCTCCAAAGCCATGTACTCCGACCCCGATCCCATGACCGAGCCATTCCTTCGGCTGACAGTCTCATGAGGAAACCATTCTTAACTAGGATGCTGTAATCATAACTTGGCATATAATTCTCTTTGCTATAACACTGCATAATATGTACAGGGTGGGTCATTAAAATTAGATCATCACGTACAATCGTGTTTAATACGATATCAAACTATGTTTTGAGTAAATCGTAAACGAATAATTATTCTACGATGTGCTTACTTACAATACGTAAGCTATTTCGTCAACTTTCGGTCGCCATCTTTATTGTGAAGCAAGATTTACAACTTAAAGCGTAGGCCTACAAACGCGTGACAGGGAAGGTGATTAACGAAGGCTGCAAATTGAAACGTCTGCAACGAAGTCAGGAGTTAGCCTACTTGAAATGTTTTCTAACGAGAGAAGTGTACGAAGCATTTGGGTCAAAGAGAAGAAGACACTTACAGCTGCCACACCAGTTAATTCTCAATTCTCGTGTATATTCTGATGCAAGAAAGAAAAAGCAAATTCCAGCAATAAGACTCGTACGTTAATGTGAACATTTCAATCGCAGCATCGAGGTCTCGATCGGTGTGTATCGGATGGAAAAAAATAATGTACATGTAATTTTTCAACCGGAGCCAAAGTAAACAGTTAATACTATTGTGATCACGTTCTGGAGAAAGGTTTACTTCCTGATATTCGAGAAAGCTTAATCGTTACAATTGTACGTTGCAGCAAGATGGAGCTCCTTCACACACAGCAAAAACACTCACCTTCATCGATCCAGACATCTGGCCCCTATATAGCCCAGACTTAAACCCGGTAGACTATGCTATTTGGGTGCCATCCAACAAAAGTCTACCTTCGTGGTAAATTTACAACAAAAGAACAACTGAAATACGCCATTGTTGAGGAGTGTAACGTTACTACCGCAAAGCAATCATTGCCACGACCGGAAACTCAATCACAGACAGAGGAAAGGAACATACAACTATAACTTTCAGGAAAAGATCTCCTTCACAGCATTCTTTGACATTACAAGGTTTTGATGACTTTGATTCAAGTCTACTTCTCTCTTCATCAGATCTACAAGAAGTATGGAACAATTTCTACCTAGATGCAACTGATCGATTAAATCTCAACTACCCAATTCGAACCATCACAATTACATCTAAAGATCCTCCACACATTACTCCAGAAATAAAGCGATTGCTTCGACTTAAAAACCGACTCATGCGGAAAGGAAAAAATGAGAAAGCCGAAGCTTTAACTCTTAGGATTGCTAAAGCCATCTCAAAAAAGAATGCATCATTCCTTAAATATTCCAACCCTCGAGAAAGTCCTCAATCCCTTTGGAAGAAAGTAAATCTACTCACTAAGAAACCAAACCATCCCTCAACATCCTCATCAATAAGTGCAGACGATCTAAATAAATTTTTTGCTGACGCCTCCACTGATCCTAATTATATAGCTCCCCTCTTTAAAGCTACTACCACCTCTCAGCAGACTCTTGTAACAGAAACTAGAATATTCAATTTACTAGATCATCTTAAACATACTGCAGATGGCCATGATGGCCTTCCTGCTTGGTTTCTTAGAATAACTGCACCTGGTTATTCCTATGTCCTTTCCCAACTAATCAACCAATCATTAATTCAATCTTTTGTTCCTAGCCAATGGAAAACTGCCATCATACGTCCCAAGGCCAAGATCTCTCATCCAACAAAACCTTCTGATTTCCGACCTATTTCCGTTCTTTCTGTTTTATCTAGACTTGTTGAACGTATAGTAGTCCAGTCCTTTATCTATCCTAGTTTTCAAAGCTTGCCAAAACATATTTCCCTTCATGATCAATTTGCATTTAAACCTACTGGTTCTACCACTGCAGCAATAACCTCTATCATACATCATGCAACAGACCTTCTCAAAAATAATAAATACGTTATCATGATCTCTATGGATTTTTCTAAAGCTTTTGATTCTGTCAGTCACTCTGCCATTGCACACTTACTAGCTTCACTTTCCCTTCCAGACAATATATATAACTGGTTAATTAACTATCTCCAAGACAGGAACCACTATACCATTTTTAATGGAACCAAATCCATCATCATCTCAATTAATGCCAGTGTTGTACAGGGATCAGTTTTCGGCCCCACTGGATTTATTGTCTGTATCTCTGATCTCCATCCTATTCACCATCAAAATCGTCTATCCAAATATGCTGATGATACATACTTATTAATTGGATCCAATTCATTAAATACAGCCAATGATGAAATCCAACATATTTACAATTGGTCTGAAACAAAGAACCTGAAAATCAATCCTGATAAAACTCGGGAAATGGCTATCATCAAACGCAACCAACCCTCACTTTCTGACAACCCTTCAATCACAGGAGTTAAACGGTCAACATCAATCAAGATTCTCGGAGTCACCATCGGAGAAAAATTAACAGTCACTGAGCACATCAATCAACTGATAAAAAGTGGAACCTCCTCCTTTTTTGCACTAAGAACTATCAAAAATCATGGAGCATCTCAAGACTCACTACATCTCATCACTAATGCAACAATCGTATCTAGAACCTTATATGCTTCTCCAGCCTGGTGGGGCCTTATAAGTGGCAAGGATAAATTGCGCCTTGAACAATTCCTGAACAAACTCAAACGATTTGGATATGTTCAAACTATCTCTCCCTCCATAGCTGAGCTTGTGCTCAAAGCCGAAATGGCCTTATTTAAAGCAGCTTTACTCAATGAAAATCACTCAATTAGATGTTTATTCCCAACCAACCATATTACTCCTTACTCCCTAAGAAATCGTCCTCACAATTTTAATCTACCAGATAAAGACTCTCGAAACTTCATATCTAGAATGTTATTTTCTAACTCTTACTAAGCTATTATTAACAATCAACAATTTTAATTCACTTCCTTGTACACCTACAGCGTTATGTCTGTTGTTTCATTAAACGAATATAAACATAAACATAACCTTATTAGCAAATAGGCCCCTATAGTTTGGTTATCTCATAGAGAGGTATGGATCTAATACCTCGTTGCTCTTGTATTTTCATTCGCTCTGAGCCCCCATCAATAATTCATAACATACATCATTCAGTTGTAGAGTCAATCACAAGACCTTTGATTGTCATTATACGTATTATAAAGTTATAAACAGTCAAATTTATTCACAGTATATCAATTCATCACACATAGACAATCCTCTAGTTTATAATGAAATCTGTCTTACGTAAGACCAGCACGTATACAACTTAAATGTTATATATATCTAGGCTACATATAAGTATATTTAGTTACCCTCCCGTGGTTGATGCACCATTGGAGTTCTTTTCCTGGCATTCATATGACGAGTTCATCAACAATGTCCTTCGCCTTGTTATCGAAGTTTTGGAAGAGTTATCTCCCGATTTCCTCGTCCGTATTCAGAACAACACAGGTAGGCCCTATGTGCCGGTCTGACTTTTCCACGTAGAATTCTTTCTGGATGTTCCCAGAAAGCAAGTGTATATAACAAGTGTTTTTAGTTTCCTTAATTCAAAACTACTTGTCGATCCCAAGTTCGATCGTTCGTATCACTAGCTCGTAGTTATACACGTATCGAACTGTTGCTTGAAGACGCTATGTTCGCCTCTTCGCTCGCAATCTTCAGTTTTTAATCGTTCGATATTAACTTCGTTGAATATCGTCCAATTTCGATCCCAAGTTCACCGTATCGCAGTATGAACTCTATTCTATACACGACTATCGTGACCATTTGACATTTCTGCCATCAATGTTTGCCTCTTCCTGAGTCAAACGTTGATGCACCACGATCAACTCTCGCCATCAGCGGCGATTAACCGCCTCTTCTCTGCCACGTCACCAGCAGACGACCGACGTTGAGTTAACCAGTAATTTCGTATTGGCCAATGGAATCTTAACAACTTGCGGTTGACAACTCTCAAACCCTCTAACTTGTCCCCTAACTCTATATTATTAATTATCCTAATCGTACTGGTCTTACGTGCTGGATAATTAATTAAATAATTAGTACCAATCAATAGCTATGGTAAATCATTTGTATTATACACACAAATCATATAGCGCTATTCTACACATTCAGTGTATTTGGGTGAGGAAAGGGACATATGCTACATGGAGTGGCGCGAAATGTCCCAGCGATTTATAGACAGGAACATTAACGAGTAGTGCAGACGTTTAGAGAAAAATCTTCAGAACCGAGGTGGACACACAGAATATAATTTCTGATTTCCTTTAAATTAACATTTAGCAACAAATTACTTGTAGTTTGACAAGAAAAGATATAATAATTAAATAAATAATTCAGATTGAACGATGATCTCATTTATAACGGCCCACCCTGTATATCATATATGTGCGGTCGCTGCCAGTTGTGCAGGGCTGAGAATGTAAGAATGTGTTTATATGTTTATATACACCAAAATGCGATTCGCAAATGGATTAATAAAGAATATTCTCTTCTATTCTATATAATGGTATGAATGTACAACTAATAAAAAATTCTAAAGTCCCATGGGGTTTCGAAGATCAGACAATTAACATTACGAAGTGTGTATCAGTTATTGTTGTAATAATGCTAAATGCTTATCTCGAAGACTCGAACACAGGTTAGTAAGGTTTCGAGGATAGCAACTTACTCAACTTTGAAGAAATAAACACTTTTGTCACATTTTAATATAAACCATAACACTGGTGCACGCACTAACTATTAATTGCTCCTTGTCACACATTCAGATTTAGTAATCCTGCACACCAGATATATGTCACATAATCACAAATTTAATAATTATTTATACTAGGGCTGTACCGAATAGGTGATCACTATTCGGCCGAATACGAATAATTGGACCAACTATTCGGCCGAATACGAATACGAATAGTGTACAAAATAGGTCTACCGACAACATTCAAAATTTCAAATGCAAGCAAAAGTTTCAGTTTAGTAAATTTAATACATACTTACTAAAAGTAGAGTTAACCATATGTAATTTTTGCATCCTTCTGCCAGTCTGTGTAAACTAGGAATGGAACTAATGTAACTAAACTTAGAAATTGTCTATTACTTAACGTCCACTCCACTCGCTATAGCAGCCGCATATGCAGAAACAGATGTCACGTGACCACTATTCGTATTCGGTCCGACCGCTACTATTCGGCCGAAAACCGAATAGCTATTTGACCCAGTATTCGGCCCCGACGCGAATACGAAGCGAATATTCGGTACAGCCCTAATTTATATAATTACTAAATAGGTAAAATATTAATGAGATATAACAAACTTAAACAGAAATTGTTCCTCAAATGTTTCTTCAGTGATACAGTTAGTCACTCAATGTATAAAATATACAATAATAGTCATTCAGTAATTTAAAAATCGCTAGGCTATAATTATCTGCATATTGTAAATATCTATTACAGTCTGTATACAAAACATTTCAGGGACAAACAAAGGCGATATAACAAGGGTACTTTTTAAACATCTTCTCGTGCTATTCTTATAAACTAGCCCATATTGTATTTTAGCAGGACTTTAATAAACTCGTTTAAACAACTCAAATAGATAAACAGCTCTAAGGGCGTATAGTCCTGGTGTTTGAAGAATCCATCCACTGAACGGCAAATAGGACATAAACGATCGACTTGGTTATTTTTTGGTAGCTGGCTGGTTTAATTTTGGGACATCTGTGCCACAAGCCAAACGGATCTTTTGAACAGTGGCTGGACTGTCGAGGATAAACTCCGCCGGAAGTCCGGCCTCTTTTCGGGCTGCAGAAATTGCCGCTTGGATGGCAAAGAAAACTGAGTTACTCAGAAGCAGCGGGGGTTCACCGATAGCCTAAAAATTCACAAGAACATAAGAAAATTTCAAGTACTTAGAGACAGCAGATGCTACATCATAACTTCATCAAATTTTAAGCACAACACCACTTCAGGAAGTACTGCTTCTAAAGAGTGAATGATACAATTAAAATTCAAAACCCTTTTAAACACGAATTTATGAAAACACATTTTAAATTTTTAATGAGATTCAAACTCAAAATATCCTAAACAAGAGTATTTGCCCGTCATTATGACGGGTTGAAAAAGAAATTTAATGGATTGAGAAGAGAAAAGAACTCTTTATTGGAATGCTTGATTATAAGTCACACTGCGAGTGAAAATTCAAGCACCATTTAGCATACAACCTTGACGGTCGGTTTTCCTGATGAGGGAAGAAGGGAGGTAGGAAGAAGTCAGGAAGGCAGACACATACTTACTAACCGCTGTTTGTCTTTCTATCAATGCGTACTTCTGTCTCTCTGACCTTCCGGTGGTCTGTCTGTCTGGCTGTGCGTCTGTACATCTATCTGCCGAGTGCCGAGTAGTCGTGGGCCTGGCCAATTTCGGGCGCTCGTGTGATATTGCGTTGGCCTCAGAGGCCGTTGGCCTACGTATACATTCCATACATTCCACAGCAGCCAGGAAGGGAGGGGCACTACATTCCAGAAGCGTTATCCTAGGACACACAGATCTGGGAAACTATATAAGAGATGAGTAATAATAATATATAATAATATTCGTCTTTACCGACAGGCTCACTGACAAACCGTAGTAAGTTACATTGAAACAATTGAAACATGACGGTAAGGCGACCGCTCATTAAAATGCTGCCCCCTAGGGAGTGCAAGGCTGACTCGACCTAAAAGGGTTTACGGGTATCGAACTAAGACTTTTAAAGATCTAATGCTATCCAGGCCAGAGTGTCACCAATCATCAATCACCCCTCCCCTGCCATAAATTACAGCTAAGCAGTGCTTTTTGTCAGCCGGAACGCGCTCCGGCACCTTTTTCAGCTACTAAAAATAATTTATTTATTTTAATAATAAAAACAATAATTTAGTTATTTCAATTTAATTTTCAGTGTTTTGAACTGTTTTCAGTGTTTATTGAGACCCCTCCCAACTCCCAATTCTGTTTTTCTCGGGATTTTAGCACGCCCATAATTGTTCCGTTCCGGAACCTATTGGTCCGTTGCGGAACCTTTTCTTCTAGAAAAAAGCACTGCAGCTAAGGGGCTTGAAACACGTAACCATGCAAAGGCAACCTGTTTTAAAATGTTACTATGAAACATGGTAAGTTTGTAGGTAGCCTGTCAGATTGCAACTCATCCAAACATAGCCAACAATTGATAAGCATGGAAGATGTTTATACTCACACCTACAGGGTGAGCCATTAAAAATGGGATCATCGCCTTCAATCTGAATTATCTATTTAATTATTACATTTTTTCTTGTCAAAATGCAAGTTATTTGTTGCTAAATATCAATTTAAAAGAAATCAGAAATTTTATTCTGTGTGTCAGCCTCGGTTCTGGACATTTTTTCTAAACGTCTGCACCACTCGTTAATTTTCCTGTCTATAAATCGCTGGGACATTTTTCGTCACTCCTCAACAATGACCAATGTTTGTTATTCTATTGCTGTAAATTAACCACGAACGTTGACTTTTGTTGGAGTGCATCCCAAATAGCAATGTACCGGGTTTAGGACTGGGCTATTTGGGGGTCAGATGTCTGGTTCGCTGAAAGTGACGGTGTTTTTGCTGTGTGTGAAGTAGCTCCAAGCAACAATCACATCTTGCTCAAATATCAGGAAGTAAACCTTTCCTAGAACGTGATCACAATAGTATTTACTGTTAACTTTGGCTCCGAGTATTGGTTTTTCCCATCAGAAACACGCCTACCGAAACCATGATGATGCGACTGAAATGTCCACGTTCAGTCGTTCACGTACGAGTTTTGCTGCTGGAATTCATTGTTTCTTTCTTGCATCAGAATATACAGGATTATTTTGAGAATTAACTGGTGTGGCAACTGTAAATGTCTTTTCATCTTTGAACCATATGCCTTGTACATTTCTCTCGTTAGGAAACATTTCAAGTAGCTGCTGACTTCGTTGCAGACGTTTTAACTTGCAGCCTTCGTTTATCACCTGCCCCATCACGCATTTGTACTGCACGCTTTAAGTTGTAAATCTTGCTTCACAATAAAGATAGCGACCGGAAGTTGACGAAATAACTTACATGTGGTAAGTAAGTGCATCGTAGAATAATTTAGGTGTTTTCGATTCACTCAAAACATGGTTTGATATCGTATAAAACTCGATTGTACGTGATGATCTAATTTTTAATGGCACACCCTGTATATTACCGGTGCATGTATAGGATGACTCTCAGCTCAGGGTAACAAATGTACACCGAAAATACTTCAGTTTTAAATCTGATTTAACCTAATAGTTTGAAACATTATCAAAGTGCACGATGCATCGGCAATCAATTTCCATTTCTGGACTGAGGTTTGAGGTTTATTCTAAACTGCATCACTAATACATGTTAAAAAGTTAAATTGCTGCAATACCTTGGACGAATATATGGCCATTGGGTTTCCTGCTTCTTTGAGAAGAGAGACATTCATCTGAAGTGGAATTGAACCAGTGGTGGGTATGAGATATTGTCCTGCACCAATCGTCTGCAAATGACCATCGGGACCATAGCGATGATCTTCCAATGTATACAACCCAGTTCCCTGAAAGAGACACCACTACAATTTTGGCAAATGTTCTGCTTAGGAGCCTTAGGGCATGATAGAGCATATGCTTAATCACGCCCCATGATATTATATGGATACAGCAAGCTGAAAGAGGAGCAGCAGATGGCGAGTCGCACCATTGGACACATAACCCTGCCACGTGGCATAGAACTTGAAGAGGCATGGTTCTTGATGTGAAAGAAGTTTAGACTAACGCACAGGCTTGCCAAAAGCACCCCAAAAATTGAGCAAATCCGCTGAACTACACGGTTAAAAACGTATTCTCAGTTTCACATGACAACAAGAATAAAGCCCTGACGCACTGGCCCGATTAGTTATATTGGTTAAAGCATACATGCCATGACCCTCCGTGTGTGAGGATGCCGTTTCACCTCCCGATGGAGTTTTATTTTAGAGATTTGAATCTCGGTCAAGCACGGTCTGTACACGGGTGTTTCAGTGGCGTGGAACCCATTCAAACGGGCAGCACCGGTGGAAGAACTCAGGCGACCAATTCATTGAAAACTGAGCAGGGTCGAGACCATAAATTCGCTACAGAAAAATGTATGCATTTACATGTAACTTGGTACCCTGAGACAGTGGCTAACGGAGCTGAAATGCCGCCCTGGGCGAGAACCCAAAATGCCGCCCTAGGCCACTTAATTTTCGACATGCTATTTTCTCTAAGATATTGCATGACGATCGTATTACATATGGAATTTTATTTTATATGGTTCATAGCGTTTCTTGATTTTTAACTTCTCTCTATATTTTGAAATTATCCGGTTTAGCTAAACGTTTTCAACTTTCAATTCAATTCAATTCAATTACCATGGGCTCAGCACCCATAGGTGTCTGATGCCTTCTTTACAATGTATTTCTATTCCGTTCTGTCCAGTTCCGAGTGACTCAGTTCCTGGAGACTTGCTCCGCACCATTCTTCAACTTACTGAAATCTATTTTATTAGATAATAAAAGATTTCTATTGCATGAGTTGCGACAGTCACTGACTCGCTGTGATTTGTACAGTACAGTACATATATACACAAATGTCAAACGACAAACAAACATCATCAAAATTCATTGTTTCAGCCGTCTCTCTTTCAATGGACAGCATTGCCAAATTAATAGCGAGTAACCGAGAATCGGCTGTTTCCATGCGCTTGGCCTTCGAGTGGCGCTTTAGAAGTTTCAAGATCACGATTCGAAAATAACTGAAAACTAGTACTAAACCCCGCTGAAAGGAAACTGGTCATTTCAAATGACAAATCATGCAGTCAATTTCTGTCAAAACCAGACCAATTTTAAAATAAATTTTTAAAAGAGGAGAAAGGCTGTGGTGGTGATATATAGGCCCTATTGATAGTTTGTGATTAAATTTTATTCTAAGTTATTAATTCGTTTAGATACCTATGCATAGGCATATATATATACATAATATATATATTATGTATATATATGCATATATATATATATATACATAATATATATTATGTATATATATGCATATATACATAATATATATATAATATATATATTATGATTATGAAGGGCGGCATAACAAGAATATGCTACAGCATAGTCTATTCTAAAATAGACTATGCTGTAGGCCCCTATTCCCCTATGGCTCAGTCCAGATCCTTTGCCTGCATAGGTCCCTCACTTTGGAACCGACTTCCTCCTTCTGTCCGCACCACCATTCTCTCTGGTAGCGTTGCTTCTTCTTTTTCTCACCTTAAATCCTGCTTTTTCTCTCGGGGTCTCGCGCACTGGGAGCTCCTCTGAATGGTCTATACCGCGAGAGGCGCTTTATAAATGCCCATATACAATACAATACAATACAATACAATACTATGTAGTCTGTAATTCTGTTTAGAGTTGACTAGATAAATGCGATTCCGCTTCCTTTTCTGCAATTCTGTTTAGTATTTAACGTAGACCTTTAAGAGTTATGGCGCCCCAACGATCAACGGAAGTCAAGCTGGTTTAACCAAGTTGACGATTTCTTTCTTTCCTTCTTTTCTTTTTTTTGTATCCTACTTTTAAGATTTTATCCAAAGTTCACTTTTTTTATTTTTCTTCAACCCTATTTTTTCGCCCTGGAAAAGTGCCGCCCGGGGCGACTCGCCCCCTCTGCCTCCCCCCTTCGGTACGCCACTGCCCTGATAACAGGACTCCTCATAATTATTATTCTGGGTGTTTGGATCTTCCTTCTCTACTCAACTGCCTAATATTAAACTTTTTCTTCTTATAGGAAAACCATAGGAGCATCCTAGTGATGGATGAAAACGACTTTAGTATAGGGATGAATTTTATTAAATTTGAATGTAGTTATTACGGTATCAATGTCTATTTTGTAGCCTAAGATTGATCTTGCAACATAGGATTGATCATGTCACGTTTACCTATTTTGTGACCAACTATGTTTAATTTTCTGTTTTCTGTTAAATTGCTACCCATGTAATGAAAACAAAGAATAAAATACAAAGCTTGCAGTGATAAGTACTACAGCGGGCTTTCATACAACAAGTTTCAAAGCTCTCAAAAGCAAATAACTGTTAAGTGCTTTTGAATTATTATTCCCTCCTTTCTAAAGTAATGCCTACAGTAAAAGACCCAATACTTACCTGATAAAAACGAACAAGGAAAAACAAATTAAAGCAGCGGACAAAATGTACTTTTGTGCCATAGAATAATGTCATCGTAATCTATATATATAAAGAGAAGAATCTGTCTGTCACAGCGATGTTTGACCTGGATGCATTTCTACAGTTTTCGAACTTTTCACTCGAAACCTTTACTACTGTGTCGGGGTGGGCATGACACACCCAGTGGTCGGCTTCTCGTCCCCCGTTTTCACCGCTACCATGGTGCCCCGGGCCAAAACCTACCCGGGCAATGCATTTTTAGCTGGTAAAAAACTTAGACTCAACCAATTTTCACTCGCCAGATGGCGCCGCCGGGTTAAGCAGCTACAGAACGGATTCGCTAGAGGGATTGAAACTTTGACTGAACTAAACCCGGCCAACGCCGGGTTAAGCAGTGTTTTGTTGCTTATTCGCTAGACGGATTGAAACACCCAAAACGCCGGGTTAAGCAGTGTTTTGTTGCTTATTCGCTAGAGGGATTGAAACACCCAAAACGCCGGGTTAAGCAGCTTCGCTCCCCCGTTTTGACCGCTACCATGGTGTCCCGGCCCAAAACCTCCATGCGTGATATAGTGTCTTTAGTTAAGTTATTAGTTAAGATGTTTCGTTTACTGTAGATTTTTTGTCTACCATACGTGTGCATGATGTAGTGTCCTTTATTATGTTAATGTTTTTTCGTTTACTTTTGACACTTTTGCCTACGAACAATTTATGCCATCCCTTTCTCTGTAATATACTACTATGGTGGCCCTATCTAGCGGGGTCTGAGACCCCGAAGGGGTCTGTGTAACCAAGGACTTACTGTTTCGTTAAGTATTATTTTATCAGTGTATTTTTGTTTCTCTGGATGGTTACCGAATAAAAAACTGGAAAAAAACTGAAAACTGAAACTAATTCTTCCTCTTACCATGACAAAGGCACCTTCGATCTGACCAACATCAATGGCTGGATTCAAACTTTTTCCAACATCCATAACAATATCAACCTTTACAATCTGAAGCAAGAAGACACTATATATAAAATATAATGTTACAAATAGGTGCAGTAAATTTATTTACTGTGCATCTGTTATTACATATTACATAGTTAGTGTCGATTGGTCACACACGCCTTAGAGTGTGACCTATTGGCACAAAACGGTTCTGTCTCCTCGCTCGATCTGGACCTCTGGAAACCGTACTCGGAACACATTTTGACTGCGCTCATGAATAAGCTGGTGCCCTGCGTTTGGCTTTCAAGTGGCGCTTCAGAAGTTTGGAGTTTACGACTACGATTACTCTTATTTACTAGTTATCTTTGCAATTAATTTCCTTTTTCACATGAATTCCAACCAATGAATGAACACTCAGTTGAACAGTCATCTAGTTGACTGAATCAATATATTTCTGCAATCACCAACTTGCGGAGCGACCTACCGAGCAAGTAGCTGCAAGCTGTTTCAATTTAGTTATCAAAATAAAAATCTGCAGAATAAGATGACAGCAGAAAGAAAGAAAAAAGATCCGTAGCCTACAGTGTAGCTGCCAGTGAGACAGTCGATTTCCACTTGCGTAACAGCAGCTCCGTAAGTGTAATATCCATACGGTCGACCTTTTCCTGTTTTCCAGTCATAGTCTTCGTTATAAGATTGGCTGAGTTTAAAAAAACAGAGCTACAAATGGGTCACCAAAAAATCAACAACAAAAACATGTGGGACACGGCAGCCAATTGGTTGAGCACTCACCTTGTAACTCAGACAGTACGGATCATTCATTCATTCATTCATTAGGATATTTATATAGCGCCTATTCAAGAGGGCTACTCAGAGGCGCTCCCGACTCCAGCACGACTAAACAGTACAGTTTTAATATCAAGCTTCGCCTGAGACAGGCAAGATGTAGGGACCTTGAGCTAGTACCTCCTCACAAGTACCTCCTCACAATTACTCAACACCATAAATTGGCGCAAGGTCATTAGTAACGTTTAATAACTGCGTCATGATAATAACAACAATAATAACAACAACAATAACAGCAACAACAACAGTAATAATAATAATATCGATAATAATAATAATAATAATAATAATAATAATAATAATAATAATAATAATAATAATAATAATAATAATAATAATAATAATAATAATAATAATAATAATAATAATAATAATAATAATAATAATAATAATAATAATAATAATAATAATAATAATGTAATGATCTCTCTCAAACAAGTTTCAGCACGTGATGTTCTTAGTGGTCCTACACAGATACCTTAATACACGCATTAATACATGCCTATGTGCACAGCAGGTTGCCTGACATTGGATGATAAATGGTACATCATTTGTCTTTTGTGTGATAGGCCTATGACATCTGAATGGCCTGAGCACGAACCTTGCAACGGAGAGAGTCAGGGTTCAAGACTCCTCTGACATGGTTAACGTGCTTGGCTCTTGAGCAGGATCCTCCAGCATAGTAATTGCTCAGTATGATCGACTGATGATAATTAGATAATGGCGATTAATAAGTGCAGATATACATGTAATGTATTATGTTTGGAGAGGCTTAAATCATGGCAAAGCATTAGCTTTGGGGCTATGCAACATGTCAAGAAGTGTTGTCTTAATGTTGGATCTCTGCTGCTATGAACACGCATGTAGGAATATAATCATGCATGTACATATAAACGTATGTAATATGTATACGAATGTATGTATTTATATAGTTATCTAAATACATGTACATACATATCACACCACAATATATATAGCCTTCGAAAAACCTCACATTGCCTCAGAACCTCTTTTCAACATACAATTATCATACAAATAGATAGCAATGTGAGATAGGAAATTAAATAAAATCTCCTAAAAAAGAATGTCAGTGGAACGTACTCGTAGAATCCAGAAGCTGAGAGATTGATCTTTTGACCATATGCAGCCTTGATCTGTCAAGCATTTTACAGGTCCTTTATTAGCATGTTAACAATGTGGCATCTAGGTAACTCAATCATAACGGGATAATGATAAAAGTACCGAATTAAATGAACGGCAGCCCCGTTAGCTAACTCCAAGAAGAAGCTATGGATAGGAAGTGTTAGCACCTTCAATTTCACAGCCTCGGCCGATGAGGTTGGTCAGTCATCTCCCTCGCTGTATGACCTAACCACAGATAATATATGGTGACATTGGTCAGTGTGCTCATTTTACAGCAGTTTTTAGATTTGTACAAAAGTAACAGAAATCTCAAACCCACCTTCCCATCATGGTATTGATAAATCAAATTTGATCCGTAAACCTCTCCGCGCCATTACAAGGCGCCGGAGAAGTTTAGGCCAAAATCGCAAACCATTGGACATAGGCATGCAGTCATCAGCCGCAAGGCCCCAGAATGCAAAAAGATGGACATGGGGTCATTAAGCTAAAGACCACAGTGCGCCCTTCCGCATATGACCTTTACATACAACATGTTCTATTCAAAAAAGTACATAATGAAGTTTCTGATGACAAGTAACAGTAATGTACGGTTAGAACATTACAACCTCAAACAGTTTATTAGAACTGGTATCTGATTATGTTACAGTATTGTATTCTTCTTTAGAAACTCTTAAGTATATGCCTAATGCAATCTAAAAATAGAATTAAGTTAATACAGTAAATAGCATTTTGCCATGAAATCAGATCTGACATATAGCAGTTAAACAAGTAAGAAAAAGCTATGAGAAAGCAGCACATCTAAGGCAACATAAAGTGTAATCGACAGGAAAATTAGCTTCATGCATAGTCAATCGAAGCATAGCTTTTAGGATGTCATAAATAATCCCAGAAAAACTATTGAATTTACCCATTCTTCCCATTTTCCGCTGGGATTCACTTCCTTAATCGGCTTCAGTCGTTCATTCAGCTTATTGCAGGCATCCTGTAATGAATAATTAAAAGAACAGATAAAACAAAATAGAATTTCAAAACTGAGCGACGAAAAACTGGAAGACATATATAAATTAAATCTGATCTGTTCTATTTCATTATTTGGAATTATCATAATCATCTGTAGATTTGCATAAATTTGCATAACATCAGTGCTTTGTGGTGAGGTGCTTAAAATGTGTTACACTGGGCGTCCTGATACATACACACCGGTAAACATATACAGATTATTGGATTAATCGGTGTGCTACACTAACAGATTATAACTTTGACTATGACACCACTTGAAGTGACCACCTGTCGATGCCTTATGCATTATGATAATGGTGCTTTAGAAGTCATTTGATTAGATCAGGTTAAAGATCACACAGAAATGACTACCAAGACAGCACCCCCGTTGAGGTCAGATCCACAACTGGCGCCAGTTACTGTAGAATTTGGGATAACTCCGGTGGATGTCTCACTGAGGTGAATCTTATCCACAGAGATATCCAGTACACGACTTGCCACCTGGAGATAGAACACAAGTCTTAGAAATACTCGGGAATAAGGCAAAGAGAATAAAACTCCTAGGCCACTATATTTTTTACAACTCTATTCTAAAACTGCTACCTTTCCTTTGACTCAATTCAAGATATAGAACCTATCTTACTCACCTATTTAGAGCTCTTTGACAGCCATGTTCACAATGCTTTGGACACCTCCAAAAGGCGCTACATAATACAATTCATTCATTCATTCGAGTTTTTATGTAGCACCTCTTCAAGGGGCTACTCAGAGGTGCTCCCGACTCAAGAACGGCCAAATAGAACAGTTTTCAGTCTAGCATAGAACGTATCAGAGGGAGTTCTGGGGTGCAGACGCAGCTCCGGGGGAGCCCGTTCCATGCAGTCGGGCCTACCACTGAACAAGAACGATTCTGCGCGATGGCTGTGCTGGCAAAAGGCACAATGAGCACCCCCGAAGAGCGGAGGAGGCGGCTACCCTGAACTCCCTGCATGGGGCCGCAAAAGACCCGCAGATAAGCAGGAGCAAAACTCAGCTGGCACCGCCAGACTAGGGAAACAACCATGTATACCACACGCTGGCTGACGGCTTTGAAAAAAGGTTTTGATTGATTGATTGATTAAGTCAATTGGTACTATGCAGTCTAAATTGGAAAATGCACCTTTACAACAGTTCAGAAGTAAACTGCCTGTCCATCACAGCAGACGGAGTTCCTGGAATTGACACCACTGCACTTTTGGTGCACAATCAGTTGATGCCTCGTGCATTAGACACCGGTATTATACAATTTCCTATTACTAATTATTATTATCATACAATAAAGCCGCGCAACAGAAGCCAGTAAATGTTCAGATATACATAGAAAATTGCATTCTCATTTCACAACTATCTTGTTGAACTCTTTATTTAGGATTTAATCAGAAACTGAAATCTACCTGGATCATTTTTGTGTGTAAGCCTTGTCCCGACTCCACTCCTCCATGATATAGAAGCACAGACCCATCCAAGTAAACATTTACCAAAGCACCAGCCTACAAAATAAATGAGAAAAAGTCTAAAGTTTACAAAAATGGATCCGCTCAAAATTCAAACAATAAGAGGAGCCAGTGCAATTGCACTCTTTCTTGACTGTCCTGGGTGTAACATTGGATTCATCTACGTGATTCAATGGCCATGTAAATACCATTCTAAAAACATTTCATTTTCACATTTGCTCCTTTCCTCGAATTAGATGCTCCGAGCGGCTTCACGAGTGAAGACAGTGTTACTGCTCGTGCACTT
>OY744607.1:9995641-10165641 GCA_963556255.1 Allolobophora icterica | reverse complement strand
TATCGTGCAGTATTTTCGATGGAAGCCATGTGTTCAAAGGACTCTAAGAGAACAGAGTGATGAAAATGAGGCCGCTAGGACTGCATCCAGTTGTGACCCAATCTTTAAATCGGAACATATACAGTCACTCCTATGATTTAATAGAGAAAACTCATTCCGTCCCTGATATAATTTGTTCGCTAAAGAAATCTCTATTTTCCGCTCGATATAGTCCTGCAGCTCGTCAGTTTTGTATAGGCCTATTGGTTTAGGTTGATGGTAGAGTGAGCCAACAAGTGTAAGTCCGTAAGGTGCCTCAATTTTAACCCATAGTAATTCAAAATCTCGGGAGTCACTACTGATGATACAGGTCTTGGCAGCATTTGTAGAACGTACTAGAATAGCTACTCCTCCTCCCTTAGCCTACGTCCCAGTCGATCCTGCGGAAGAGTTGGTAGTCTGGGGTTGTGTTTTTGATAGTGTTAGTGTAGATGCA
This sequence comes from Allolobophora icterica, assembly GCA_963556255.1. Classification (NCBI taxonomy): domain Eukaryota; kingdom Metazoa; phylum Annelida; class Clitellata; order Crassiclitellata; family Lumbricidae; genus Allolobophora; species Allolobophora icterica. The sequence goes on along the minus strand of OY744607.1, from coordinate 10,165,166 downwards.
GAAACATTAATGAATACCACGGTATATGTTACACCTGGCTGCAAGGCACTGCGTGGATAACTAAATTTAATTTATCAACTTACTATATGGGATATCTCCGGCCAGAATCCATCGTTGGAGTACATATCAAGTTCGAGGCCTTGGAGTTTTCCATCTTTGTTGAATCCAACCTATGCAATTGAAAGACATTATTATTTTTTCAATCCACAATTCACCCAGGTCTAATATTTAGAATAGCATTAAAAATCAATACAATATTCTGGACTTTGTAGCAAAAACTGTTTTTTTAGTAGAGACAACCGTCTATATAGGCCTACTGCGGGATGCATCATTATGGTGACACTACAGAAATGATTATTCACTGCACGTTAAAGAAATTATTTAATGTAACACACCAATTCTGATTGCGCAAGCTGGTCTTCACAGGTTCATAATATGTCATATCATTTATGTAGGCATTTTTGACTTTTGCATGTGTGCATAAAAGTAGGCATGTACATGTACATATATGCCTGTATCCTTCTACAATTAATGGATGACATCTGTATTTGCATTTGAACTAGACATTAGAAGTCTTTGTTAGATTTGCCAGTTTCGTTTGTCGTCGACGCTTGACGTTGGTTCGTTTCTGGTTGTCGCTGTCTTACGCCAGTTGACGCTTTTCGTCGCTTCTGCTTGTGAAAGTTGTATACGCAACGCATGTACATAGTTAATAAGTAGCATTTTATTTTAAACCTGGGCTCACTTGCCTTTTTAAGGAATTTCTCCTTAGACTAACGCGCCACAATGTGAGTACGTTTATATAGGGCCTACATCACAAATTAACCTCATATAGGCCCTATATCTAGCTCTGTATTAGTGTCTCTGAGTTTTTTAAGGTTAAAACTAGACATAAAAAGGCCTAAGGATCATCCACAAATCAACCGTATGGTTTACCTTGTACTGGGCAACGTAAGGCCGTCTTATTCCTGTGATTTGCATATCTTGGCTCCTTTCCAGAACACAGCGAACAGGTCGATTTAACCTGCAAATAGACGAAATCATGTGCAGACAAATAAAAGGGGCGATGCGATATTAAGCGCCCCCCAGATGCAAACATATCCATACACATGTACATAATTTATAGAAAATACCAGTGAGAGATCTGAACACGTGACGAACTTATATCCCTATAGGGCTCACTTTGTCTGCATCAGGGCGACGATTCGCAAAAAGCGAAATGTAGACGATTGCTTTATCTGACAGTACGAATTTAAGAGGTGAAGGCAAGTCCTTTTTACAGTACACTTAATTTTTTTGGATCGTTCTACAGCTAAACTGCGCTGTGACATTTCGTCTCACTTGTGTTTAGCTGATATTCATTCAACTATGTCCAAAAACAGTCAACCCTGCCATAATTATATCAAAATTACTCATACACGGTGTAGATTGTAATCAAAATACACATATTAGTGGAAAACAGTGTTGTCCGAAAATGTTAACTTAATTGCCATAAATGAAACAGCGCGAAACATTTTCGTCAGCAAATCTCATAAATCGTTTTTCTCGGTTTTGACAAATGTGGACAAAGACCTGTAGGCCATAACTCTATAGGAACGTTATGTAATGTACCCTTACTTATGGCACATTAAAGCGCACAAGTTATTAATAGCAGTAATTTTATATTTTTCTTAAGCACATTAGCAGCTTCTAGTGTAATATTTTGTTCACTAGGAATTACACTTATCTTGGAGTAAAATAGTAATAAGTACTACATCAAAATTAAAAGGAAACAAAAATGATCATGATGATGCAATAAATCGCCAATTAATATTTTCACCTGTGAGCTGCTATCGCTGTGGGAACTGAAAGGAGAAATATTCTCAAGTATTTGCCACCAAAAGCACCACCTATAACAATAAACCGTTTACTTAAACAATTACCAATTAAATAAGTGCATGAACAAATATCTTTTACAATTACAATGATTGAAAATGCATACTGAATTAGCAGTTGAAATATATTTTAAAGCTATGACGCTGAGCTATTCCCACATAGTCCATTTAAAATTCATGAGGACGATTAACAAAGTATATCATTAGGATACTGATGATAATTACCTTCAGGGACGTATCTAGCGTTGGGCTTGGGGGGGCTTAAGCCCCCCCAAACGAAGTTGAAGCCCCCCAAACAAGTCAAGCCGTTGTATGCTTAAGGCTAAAATTCGTATGAACATTGTATAAATGTTGCCATGTTCAAGGCTTAAGCCCCCCACCCCAAACGGAAAAGGCTAGTTACGTGCCTGATTACCTTAATTACAGTAATGATACTGACTATGACGAAGCAAATATCAGTCGTTGTTGTTACATCGTTAACGACGAATAACCAATTTTCGAGTAACCTACTAGTACCTTCTCAGCATTTCTATCGACATTAAACGGGTCTCATATGGGAATATGGGTCTTATATGGGCTCTATGTGTGCATGCTGGCCGAGTAAACCAACTATTTTAGTGTAAAATCTGATTATGTGATATCACCAACATAGGACTATTCAAAGCTGTAAAGGAATTTCTTCAAATATCGGAACAATGGAACAGACCCATTCTCTTGGTGTGTACGACAATCTTGTTACATGCCACATCCAAGGCTGATGCGATAACGATCTACGAGAAATATCTGCTGATTGTAATGAAACAATTTAAACGATAATTACCAGAAGACAGACTAAACATTTTATAAAATCAGCTTTTTTCTAAACGATATGTCTAATTGAAACAGAAAATTTCAGTTTTGCATAATCGCCAGCATAACAGGATATTGAAAAAATCAAATTGGCCCCTACCTAATTTATTGTAGGCTCTTGATAATAGAAACTAACGTAACAACAACTTTCAAGAAATTTCGGCTTAACATTTTTGCAGTAAGAAATTCTGCGGTGCATAAACCAGCAAGTAATGAATTATGAGGAAGTGGTTGGGCATCATGTTGCAAACATGACAAACTGCAAATCTAACGACAAGAGAAACTGATTGTAGGCCTACTATCACCTTGTGATGCAAATAAAGGAACCTGAATTTTACAGGAATTGGATAATTCTTAGATTGTCAAAAAGATTCATTTTCCGATAACGCATGGCAGAGGAGCCGAGTGCAGAAACGAAGACGAACGCGATTGAAGCCAACGAGCACAGAGCCCATAGACTTAGAGAATTAAGTAGAACATTCGAACCTGTAATTCAGAACCAAACGATGCACCAACGTAGATGTCCAACTCTCCGTCTTCTCCCTTTGGTACAACGCGGACGCTGTGTGTCTCCATGTAGAAGTGCTCCTGACCGCCAACCTTCACCTCGCCTTCGATCACGTGATCGCAGGAAGTAAAGGCAGCTTTCACGTCTCCATAGTTGATTACCCCAGCTTCACCAGCCCATGGATGAAAAGATTTCTTAGAAATGGCATCCTTTGGCATCAACAACATCAGCAGATTTAAATTGGTAGCCTATTGGTTGTGACATGGTAGCTGATTGGTAAGGTGCATACCTTGTAACTTGTAGTGGAAAGGTTCGAGCTTTCCCTGAGTTAGTTACTGTGCAAAGGTCTTGAGCAGGTCCTTCGCAGAGAACTTTTTAGTGCATTCACTTGATGCTACGCCATTACAGGCACAAAAGTAAAGAGTATAATGATAATTTCCTGTGATTGTGCATTTCTTGCAGCAGTTATAGTTACGACACCTTTATGTCCATGTACATTACAAGGCACGTTTCAATAGTCATAAGATTTAATTTCCGAGGTTAATTTAAACATGACCGTAAACCCATTCTTGCTTTCTTTATTATGACAACACTATATTCGCAAAATTATGGAACCGCAAGCATCGGGGAGATCAGGTAAAAACACAATCACAGACTGTGAACATCAGCCAACAAGGGTGAAGAAAGTATTTGAAAGTCAGATCAGTAAACACTGCAAGGCGAACCCAGTCAGTTAGAAATAAGGTACCGGTAACAGTCAAGTTACATGATTGTGCTTCAGTTTCTCAAAACAAATTAAGCAGAAAGATAAATGAATGTAAACTATGAGTTGATTGCAGAAACAAATTAACTGACCTCGATGGTGATAATTGGCTCAAATTCTTCATATCGCACGATGACAGCTCGAGCTGCTCTTCTTGCAAGGTCATGTGACTCGGCTACGATTGCTCCAATCGTCTGGCCAACCCAGTGCACCTTTGAAACATGAACAAATGCAATGCAAATGCACGTGAGGTACTTGGAAGGAATAATGCACGTAGTAAATGTCTAGTGGCTATGTTGTCAATACAAGATACAACATCGCGGTTTTAATGCACCAGTCACAATTGTATTGATCAACGCCAACAGACACTTCACTGGTCTTCATTGGTCACCAGTTTGCAAGTAGTTCCCTCATCTGAATGGTAATGATTTCCTTTTCTTATGTTAACGAGTCACTGTGTATTCGTAGACACAAGGGTCATCAGACACGGCGTAAAATCAAGCCGTGGTTAAAAAGAGATAGATGACGAAAAAGTCCAGACTTAAAACTACAGTGCAGTCTTTGTATGTCACAGTAACTAGTGTTAAGTTAATAACTTTGGGAGACATACATGTAACATAACTTCTCGTGAAGAAGAATTACGCATAAACTGGTTGATCGTAAATTTATCCGTTCACACTGTTCAAACAGGTGTCTAAAATAGCTAGTAGCCTAAGACCGTTTTTGCAGCTAAGGTTACAATTTCGTAGAAAGCACTCAAGTCATACAGGAACAACAATGCACTTTAAATGTGGCGTTTGATTTTAATCAACAACGCACAACACTCTATCAGACAATGCTGCCAATACAATAATAATAATAATAATGATAATAATAATAATAATAATAATAATAATAATAATGATAATAATAATAATAATAATAATAATAATAATAATAATAATAATAATAATGATAATAATAATAATAATAATAACAATAACAATAATAGTAATAATAATAATAATAATAATAATAATAATAATAATAATGATAATAATAATAATAATAATAATAATAATAGGCCCCATTCCAGACAATTCTACACTGTAAATAATGTTGAAGTCCCTGAGAGATCCTGTTTACCTCGGGTCATAAAATAATAATAATAATAATAATAATAATAATAATAATAATAATAATAATAATAATAATAATAATAATAATAATAATAATAATAATAATAATAATAATAATAATAATAATAACAACAACAACAACAACAGCAAAAACAGTCATAATAATAGATAACATATTATATTATGCATTTTTAATAATAACACTAACAAAGACAACAACAACAGCAACAATTATATACAACAAGAATAGGATGGATATGAAGAAATACTAACCTCCTTACTGGCAAAGATTTCCTCTTCTCCCAACCTCTTTCCTGCTAAGTTAGACTTAATGACGGATGTGTGATCAAGGAGGCAGACAACTCCTTTCATCGCCAATGCAGCTGACGGATCAACGCTCACGATCTTGGCATTTGCTTTTGTACTCGTAACAAGTGTCAGGTATAATTCACCTGTTGGCAATTTCACAATAAAATCCTTTCATAGAAGTTTCAACACTCATTCAACATGCATCTATTAATGCATACACACATACAGGCATTCATGTAACAAATATACATCACATATACGTACGTTCATGAATACATATCAATACATACATAGATCAGTGAGATATTTAAACATACATTATGTACATTATCTAGATCCTTTGCCAACATAGGGCCTTCCCTATGGAATGCCCTTCCTTCCTCTCTACGGGTTACCTTACTTTCCGGATCTCTTTCTACATCCCTTTCAATGCATAAAACCTTTTTCTTCTCTCGGAGCTTTCACACTGGGAGCGCTGCTGAGTGGCCTCAACTGTGAGCTGCGCTATACAAATCTCCAAATACGATACGATACATGCTTACATGAAAACATACATACATATATGCAACCTTGTACATATCGTAAATGCTTGGCCACATTACAATGGATAAGATTTAACATGAAACTACCTTCTGATGGCCTCATATCATCGACGAAGACAGCTTCGCCAGTTGCACTCTGCTTGGCCCATCTGTGAGTCAACGGCTGTCCAATTGTATCAGCCTCGGACTGTTTGCTGACAATGTCATAGACCTGAGTTCCAGAGTGTGTCCGCTGAAGCGCCTTCTGAGTGGATTTCAAGTAATACTCTTCTTCTTCTGTTAGGCTCAGCAAATCCTGACATCACAGAGGTAACATAAGACATATACAAGGACAGACGGACGGACGGACGGACGGACGAACGGACAGATAGACAGACAGACATTTGCTCTGGTCATATTAACTTGATGAATGACAAGAAAGTGAAATAACCGTCAAAGAACCTCGAGCGGTATGTGCTTAAGTGAATTGTTATACACTGTCAACAGAATCTGCCATAATCTACTGATCATCGTGCTGGACTGTCAAGCTATAGGTCATCGGTTCAAACCCACGCCGGGGTAGAAATTTGCTTAAACATTTCTGCTTCAATGTGCCCGTAGCACCTTCAGCTATAATGAATACATTGCAGTGTACTATAATGAGTGCACTGGAGTGACATTGACCGTTAGGCGCTGGTGACACTTTAATCCATGGACTGGCAGACGAGGAATATATTCAAGCGGCTTCACCGATCGCCGGAAGGGCGTCATCTACCATCAATAACATTGCGCACACTAAACGTAGGCTTTAGGTCTACCGCCTTTCGTTACTTCAAACTATCGATGGAAATTGATCCAGAAACCCTGAACTCGATGTTATGTGTCAACTTTGTGGTCGAGTCTTCTAGGTTTCTTCGCACTGTTTCTCGTCTTAGCTACATTTAGCGTCACATAGGCGGGCACAGTTTATGCACTTTTGATGCAGTTTTATGTTAAGTTTTGTTCTCGCGCGGCCCTATAAATTTTCTAATTACAATTAGAAACTGCATGTACTCTGACAGCTGGAAGATCAGACAACGAGGTAGACGGTCAGACAGTGAGGACTGGCCTCCGCCCTCATAAGCTATGCCTCTGAAGGCTAATCTAAGAGTTTCTTGTCTTTTCTTTAAGCTATAAACAATGTTCACTTCCTAGAATCCAAAATACACGCTTTGATTGAAGAGAAATCAGCTAACCAGATTTTGAAAGTGCTTGTTGTAGACCTTCAGGAAGAATTTAAATGCGAAACCCTGTATCACGGCCAACTTGTACTCGTCTGAATCTCCACTAGAAAGTATCGGACGAAGTTCATCAGCTAAACTGGACATCAGTTCATCCAGTAGGCTGCTCTCCCATTTCCTTTGCAAAAGAGAAAAGAAGATTTGGTGAAGGACCAAAGAAAAAAACCATCATGATCAGATCATTACTAAATAGTTTCGCTGCTTTCGGGGCAAGTGTCAGAATCGATACGTTGATTGTATGGCCTACACGTAATGGAAATCATAACTTCATTTATATAGCGTTTCTCAAAGATAAAATATTATCAGTTGTGACCAATACAATAGCACAAATCCAAAACCCGGAAAGATGTTTTAGAACTGCTAATGAATTAAATAATGGAAGAGAGAGACTGGTAATAAAGGGCAACTAACAACTAAAGCAGTGTTCCTATCAGTGAAGAATAGTAAGTGTTCTTCTTCAAAGGTTTCATGCTGATTTGTTTTTATTGTAGTTTTACTAACTCACTCGCTTTTACAGTTTCTTTTCTGTTAATAATTATAACTTACCTAACAAGAAAAGATAGAAAAGCAACAAATGAACTATACAGTAATTAAATAGCGGTTTGATGAATCAGACAAAACAGGTCATTCAGTTTACCTGCCAATCAATTTCTTCGCAGATTCCTGTACAACCACAGGCACTGCAGATAACCCGCCAAAGACCATGTCAACAACTTTAACAACGTTGCTTCCTTCCTCAAACTCCACGTGCATTCCTGCATTAACGTCGGCCAAAGCTAGGTCTTTGCGAGCAGACTGCTTAAAACTTTCAAAGTATTCGTTCTGGAAACAGAATGTAACAATGTTTATCACAACTGTAAAAGAACCATTGGCAAAACTCTGTGCAACTAAACGCTCCAATATCACATTTCCTTGACTTGGGTGTATGAGTTGGGAGATGACGGATCCCAAGGTCCTGGACACGGCGCCAGCACAATACAGACATAATGCTAATATTCCACCAAATCAAAGCGACTGGAGACAGAAACACTTGTGCAGAAACAAAGTCTATGTGACCGGTTTGAACCTGAATCATTCGATACAAACTATAGTGCACTATTTAGCGGACGCAGTGCCACATGTATAGGCAATTGGATATTGACACAACAGATTTTTTATTAAATTCTGAACGGAATGCACATACTCGAAGTATGAAAAATCTTTGAAGGACAATGATGCATGCTCGCAAAGTTAAGAATTGAGATACACTGGACACTCCTTATAACAAGAATTCTGATATAGCACGATCACAGATTCCAAATTACTCAACCAAAAACATTACCTAATTCTAACACGCACCTGAAATAAGAAGGTCCTTGCTAAGGCTATTAAACACAGCACTAAAACGAGTCTGTGGTGCAATTTGGAAATGTAATTCTTTGATTTTACAGAGTTTAAAACATAAAATGTTTTGCGATGACTCATTGTTTGCACTTTTCTTCTTATCGCATGAAATTCATACCTTAACAACTGCAGATCAGTTAATTTCATTTCACTTAACCAAACAACCAGCTTATGACAGAGAGATATAAGCAAAGGTGAGACATTCGCCTAGAAAGTGAGGGGTACCAAATTTCGCATCATTTCCCCTTCGCGGCTATAAAATAATTATAATGCCTAATAATAATAATAATAATTGTAACAATGAAGTTGATGATGATGATGGCGGTGGTGGTGGTGGTGGTGGTGGTGGTGGTGGTGGTGGTGGTGATGATGATGATCATCATCATCATCATCATCATCATGATCATGAACACGATCATCATGATCATGATCATGATCATGATGATGGCGCTTGGTTTATTCTTCTAGGTATGGACGTGGTACGGAACCATCCAGTCAAAAGAGTGGAGTATGGCTACCTCTCGTCCCCCGCCCCCAATAACGCCTATGGATATAAGTATTGGGCATTTACTTTTGAAGAGAACGGCAGGAAGAGACCGAGAATCACTTCATCGTGTTTTAGACACGTGGTTGATTTTCCAGTGAAAATGCTCCCTTGAATCTTCACTTCTCTTTCTCCGTCTAAAGGAACGAAAATTCGAAAACGGGTTAAATACCGTACCGAAAATAATGACATACCTGGAAGTGCTTAGCACGAACAAAACCTGGAAGTGATTAACTTGAACAAAACCTTTGTCCGTACCAAACTCCACTGAATTTGAATCGAACTAATATTTTCCAGAATCGTATCGTATCTAGTAATTTGTAAGGCGCCTCTCGCGGCATAAACTATTCAGATGCGCCCGAATAACTTAAACTCTTCAGCTTTCATCTTATGCTTCTCTCTCTCTCTCTCTCTCTCTCTCTCTCTCTCTCTCTCTCTCTCTCTCTCTCTCTCTCTCTCTCTCTCTCTCTCTCTCTCAAAATGTAACAATTCATGTACAAAAACCAACAAAACAATTCATATACAAATACCAAGAAAACCTTGAAAACAAGACAAGGTATGTTATTTTCTCACACACTACTCGTCCTTTAGCATTAAGTCGTCAAATTTAATACAGTAAACAAGAACAGCTTACTAGCTGAAGCAAGTTTGATGTGGCTTCCTGTTGTCAGAAGCAGGACATTGACGTCAGCCTGGGTGCTTGCATTAGCCAGACCTCCACCTAATGTCTGCAATAAAAAAAGGAAAACAAAGCATAACATTGAAAGCTAAAGTGAAGTACCAGTGCAAAATAAGAAATCATTCGTATGCTTTCAGCACTGCTAATCATACTATAGCATTTTGTACTGATTAAAACGTTAGCTTTGCAAAACAAGGCAAGCACGTGATATACACGTATATATAATCGTCTATTTACCCCAACTGTAGAAAATACATAGGCCTACACAACAACGTTAGTAAATAATGATAATGAACTATGGTCAAAATGACTTTAAGTTCGAAGGCCAAAATTAAATCCAGTATATCAGAATTCATAGTCTAATGAAACAGACGCTTCGAACGTGGCAGTTGGAGAGTATAGAGCGAATAAGAGTCCTAGCAACTTCAAGTTTGCATTTTTATTAAGGACTAGCATAGGGCAACTGAAATGTTCCTTACCTTAGGAAGCAACTTAAATCGTTGAAAGATTTCGTGTTAAAAACCAAGTAATTGGTTTTCTTCAAGTGAACAGAGGAGCTGACAAACTGGTCAACGAATATGCTGAACAGCTGAATATTTTACTAAAATGTCAGAATAATGAATGTCTTTTGAACACAAGAAACAATACAATACAAACTCACTGCACGATTTCTTATCTGTGTGCAGCCAAAGTACTGCAGCGCATCTACCAATGAACTCAGAAATCTTGTTTTTGTCTCTGCAGAAAAATAGAAGCATCATCGTCATCATCATCATCATCAACAGCGGAAGCAGCAGCAGCAGCTGCGTCACAACCACCAACATCACACTTGTCATCGCCACCACCATCGCCTTCGACATCATCAGCAGCAGCAGCCTCAGCAAAATGTACGAGTTCCTGTTTTTATCAAGTTCAAAGTTTCTCTCATATTTATTCCAAATCTTGTTTATAATGTTTGTCCAGTGCAGTCTTTTATTGCTTCAAATCTTGCAGCCATGCACTACCATTTTCACAACCACTCGTCAGGCATCCAACAGGATAATATATTCAACTTTGCAGAGAATTAAACAGCAAAGCAGCCCATACCAGGAAGTTTATCCAACAACAAGGTAATTTTGTTTTCCAGAGAAGTCATTGATGTCATTGCTCCGATCCACAGGCCACCTTTTCTCTCCTCAAAACTGCGAAGTTCACTGATCTGTGCGGTCGCAATAACAACCAGTGGCTTTTCTGGCATCGAGTCTTTCAAGTGGAACACTAGAAAAGTAAAAGATTTCAAATAACATAAATGGAAAGGACCACCAAGTGTTTCAAAGCAACGCCATCAAATTTCAGGATTTAATTTAAAGATTATATATAACTCATAGCTTTTAGTGGAAATGAGATGTTCCTTTGTGCACCAAATTAAGACTCAGCACTTGCGAATATTGCAATTACATTGGTGGTACATAGCTGGACAGTTATGTAACACATTTGCCAAACCTCTCCAAAGCACCGACTACAAGACTATGAAGGCAGGTTCCACTGACCCTTTAGATTTTAACCAATAGATTACATTATACAGTTGCATTTGAAGCGTCCATCGATTGATGTGATGTGCATTATGAAAACAACAACTCTATGGAACTCATCAGATTAGAACAGATTAATAAACATTTGACACATGACACATAAATTAGACGAAGCATTGTTTACTTGGGCAGTTTTGTAGCTTCACATTATCCTTATACATTCATATAATTATGACAACTCATAAGCACTGCGGATCACTTAAAACAAATACGAAGAAAATAAATAGCAAACCAACCTGCGCTGGTTCCACCAGCAAAAAGCAGCGCACCAGGAAACTGCTTCTTCAGGTCCAGTAGCTCTTTCATCGACACAGGTCTGTACCAAGTCACAGCATCCGACACAAACTTAAGACTTTGCTTGTCATATCGATCTGAGAGCTGACAACATCAAGCAACTATGACGTTTCAACTTGCATTTAACTCGAAAGAGTCTATACCAGTCAGATTTTAATGCATAACGCATTTCTTTAGACGTATTCAAAACAATGTTTTTCATTGCATTGTATTTAAACCGTTGTGAAGAGCCTCTTGTAGGGTGAGCCATTCAGAGTAGCTCCCAGTGCGGAAGGCCACAAGGGAAGAAATAAATCTTGAGAAAAGTTAAAGAGGGAGAGGGATTACCTACTAGAATTTGAGAACGAGTAGAAGGAGACGGTGCATTCTAGAGGGAGGGACCAACTGAGGCAAAATACAGGGACTGCGCCATAGTGGTTCTAATATGAGGAACTGAAAGATCCAATCTGCTCAAGGAGCGAAGTGGACGATACGAGGAGACAGAAAGAGGCCGGTGTATTATATCAATAAACTATATTTTGTTAAGTGTCGGGATGCATGCATTCCAATGTCCGATCGATCCTCAGATCAATGAACCTAAGTACAGCGTCTGTAGATAGGTAATTTTCGTCGGTCATTGGTGGTGCTTTCATCTAGTTTTCCTGGACTAATGCTAAATAAATTTCTACTTACAGTCAAAATAATTGTAGTTAGGTCTTGGTAAACCTTTGGTCAATGAATTCCGCAGCAGAATATTTGTGGCTGGTCTTAAACTTTGTGAATCGTTACCCAGTTCTGTGTTCTTCACTGTCGTTCGGTTCAAAACCACATAGACTCACTTGCTTCAACTTGCTTACCTACCACAGCCTTATTTCTGGTTGCCCATAGCGATCAGATTTCGACAGGGCTTATCCAAATGTCGACTGATGCTTTGTGCATTGTGATCTCCGCAATACAGAAGTCAGAGGTTATAATTATTTGATTCATAGAAGTACTTGTATCAGTTTAGTTTAGCAGTGTATCGTATCAGAACTTCCTACACATGTATAGTGCATTATATTAGAATGCATTACTATACAACAGTTAACATAATGTGACATGAATGTAATTTTTACGAACCTGAAGTTCACTGGGAAATATCAGTTCTTGTTTACTGGAATCATCGTCGGCAGCAGGACAGCAAACAACTTCAGGACATGATTTCTCCTACAAAATTCATCCTTCAATTACTCTTTCATGATACTGTTTCAAATGCTATCTTCAGACATTCTGTTCGATAGGGTGGTCCATTGGTAACACTCTTAGTCTGCACTCAAATGACGGTGCGTTTTAACCTACTGAATGTACTTTGTATGACAATCCTGGAAAACTCGTTCACTCATAATTATCTCTGTTAGCCAACATTGGAAATTGGTACCAGCATAAACTGGAAGGAAATTGACAAGTCCAGCAATGCACTGGATCTTTGGTGTTGTTCATTATCAGCTCAAGGGCTAAAGAATGAGAAACAATGGCCTCTTTTTTCCACTAGAGATGTAGGAGTTTTACGATAATGAAACTTCTTTCCAAACTGATGTTAAGTTCAATCGGAACGATGTTCAATATTGATCATTTACACACGGACATTTGCTTAAATATTTTCTCAAAAATTGAGAACACGTTACAAAGCACAAGTTTACTAGTTTTCATGAAATGTAGTGTAACATAAAAATTAATATCCTTAATTTCTCAGCGCCAGAAAAATGGAAGACCAACTTATATGGAGGGCCTACACCGGCGTTAATATCAAATCATGTCCCAATAGTCAGGTTGTGTGATCCATGTAGGTACCAGGTCAGTCTCTGATGAACTGGCGTCAAAACTGAAAAAAACTGGAGGCGTAACTTTAGTAACAAAACACCAATGACAAGCAGCACTGATAACAACTTCACTAGTCACAAATAAGATACTAAAAGGACAAAATTCATTAAGAAATCGCAAAAGATAAAACAACACCCACAAAGCTCTAATTACAAGAAATTTATTACCAGCTGCTATTTACTTCTCTCTAGCAACAAAGCTAATTAATAATGAGTTTCAAATGTCTGAAAATATCAAAAGTAACATGTGAAAATGAAGATACTCAACCTTTGGCTGGTTTTTGCAGCACTGTTCTCCCATGTGACATTCTGACGCCTGAAGGAAAATAACTCAAATTATACAAATACAATAAAAACATAAACATCCTAATTAGGCCTACTGCAAGATATCTTAGATATCTTAATGACAGAAACAAATAAGAGAATTTCTTAAAGTTTCTTCTCAGTTAAGTCTTCATGCGCACGTCAAGAAAGTACAAATCACAAGATCAATGAAGTGGACAACAGATCGCTTCACATCATCCAGAGAACTGTAAATTCGTAGATACTGGTTTCCCATTTGGCTGAAAGAAAAAGTGCAGCCTCCTAAGCCAACTCGATAGGCAGCCAGAAATAAAAACAATCCTTTATCGATTACTTCAAGAAAAATAAATACATAATATACAAAAAAGTTCAGAAATATGTGAATATTTCCCTTACTTTTGAAAAGCTTCTGAATGAATCCAAAATCGGCCTGTAGCCTGTGCATCGACAGAGATTACCTGTTCAATCAACAGAACCAAGAACCTGGATTTTAAATGGCACTACTTTGTCATTATATTGTATTCGATGCTGATCCTTGAACAGAAGTGATAGGCCTAATGATGATTCTGGTGCGTACACAGATACAAGCATGTTTGTCTCTCTCACTTATTCCTCACAAAGGAAAAAACTATTAAAAGTACATATACATAAATAGGCTTAGCATTAATGAAGGATACTGAATTAACGGATAGTAACAAACTCAAGAATTTTAAAGAATATAAATGTATTTAAAAGTACCTTGAAGGGCATGCTCAATCTCGAGTTCAGTTGGTGCGCCATTACTTCGAAGAAGTGAATACATTGCCATGACCAAACCAGGAGTGCAGAAACCGCACTGAATGCCATGGCCAGCCACAATCCGCTCCTGTAACCATCCACAAAGCATGGAAATGAAAACAGAGCCAAGCAGCCTTACATTGAACACAAAAACTGAATCATATGCAGTTGCAACACACAATGTCCTAATGAGAAACATGTCCAAGATCGGTTTCGAATGTCACCTTGGCATGGATTACCACCAACTAATGTTTCAAGCAATGGACAAGGTTTAATGTAATCTAATGACTTTTATGGTACTGTAATCATAAAACAATTATAATGCATTACGAAAAAAGATAGGTTCCAGTTAAACTGAAATCACAAATCATAATCAGACGAGATGAAAGCTAAGCCAGGAAAATCAGAAGTCAAGCTGCACCTGGCAAACAAATCAAAGCAGGTGAGTGTTTAGATAAAGGAAAGAAATCACTCGTTTTATTTAAACTGCCATGTAGGCCTACAATAGGTAGCGAGTGGCAAAAAATTGTAATGTAAGCCCTACACGTTTTTATATAGGGATTGTGTGGCCTCGACTCTGTCCATTTTTCAATGAATTGATCGGGTGAGGTACTACACCTTCGCTGCCTTTTTCAATAAGCGCCACGCTCCGACCTGACAACACCAAACCCCGATCGAAAAGAATGGCTTTCAAATGCTTGTGGGAAAGGGGTAAAGCAAGACCAAGAAGTTCATCTCGGAGGTTGCTAGGCCACCTATTCCAAAAGATGGACCTCCTACGGAGAAGTTTTTATGAAGCACTGTGGAATTTCCAGCCACAGAGACAGCCAAGTCGACTTGCGTGACAGAGAGGAAGGAATCTGAAAAAAGCAATCATGGGGAGGCGCACCTGGATTCAAAAACACAGAGGCAAATGTAATGTACGCTCTAACGGTTAACCAATATAGCTAACTGGTAGATATCATAAAATAATCTTTCAGATTCTCTAGACCGTGAAGATACTACAAGGAAGCGTTCACACACCTGAAGCTAATGTTACATATGAAATTCACAGTACTCACCGCACCTCATGTTACGTAACGTACCTCAAGTTCAGGTAAAGCGCATACAAGTCATCATTCATGCCAATCATCATCAACTGATTGCAAATGTGTGCTACAATGCTTCTCTAGATTCTTATAGTAACGGTTAGGCGTTAAGGAGAAATTCAAACATACCTGAATTTGATGAAGTTTGGTTTTAGTACTGCCAAGTACTTCAATGGTTGTGATTGCCAGACCATGCAACAAACAGATTGGTAAGATACACGCATTTACAGCATTGTGTCTGATGAAACAGATTGTCAGGAACAAATTAACATGGCAGAGGTGACAATGTGCAACTTAAACGCGAACAACACTGCCACATATTCGCTAGTCCCCACAGACATGTTCACCGCTAACTAATGTTAGAATGTTAACTAATACTACAATGTCATAATTAATATTACTGTACATCATTCCACAAACATTACATTACATCTCGGCTTTAGCTATCCATGATATTATTTCGCTATGATTCCATGGCGTGTTAATTAAATTATGGCCTACTGTATGTTCCTGTGTGCTGTGTGCCATCCACTTTTCTTCAATAAACGAAAATATAAATATAATTATCCAACTTTGATTGTAGACTTTGGGTAAAATGGCAGCAATTACAGGTAAACGTTCTGCCATTAGAAAATGTTTCATTATTATATTAAAAAATTGGTTTAAACTAATGTAATCATAAACTTCAAATAGGCCTATCTAGTATTTATGTAAAGTACCCTGCATTACAGAGCATTTTAAATTCTTCTAAGGTGATGTTTTTGTGCATTACAGCTCGTGTGATTTGTTTCATCTGGTAAAATCGAAATAAAAACTATCTAAAACGTCCTCAAGGCTAAGCACAGATCACTAGCTTACTCATAAATCAACTAATAAGCCAAGTACAAGAATCAGTCATAGTCCCAGAGTTATCACATTCTGGGAAGTTGGGAACACTCGCATTAATTTCAGTCATATATGGGACTTTGTTTTATTATGCTGAGAGTGACGGAAAAGATACATGATCTTTGAAGTGGAACGGTCAAACCAGGAGACCATAACGGTGCAGCTGCCACATCCTCCCTCTTCGCAGGATACCTTCGTACCAGTCAGCTTCACTGGTTCACACAAAGTCAAGGCAAATCCTCTTCTATTTTATTACATTATTATTATTATTTGTCTTTATTTATTTATTATTATTTATTAATTTAATTCTGTTATGTTTATTAAATTCTATTATCTTTTCTCATTGATTATTTTTGTAATCAGTTCAATCATCACTTCTTGATAATAGTCGTTACTGATGTCATCATCAAGGATAAATTCTTGTCATTATTATCCTCAACCACAGTTATTTTATATCACGTTTTTACTTAAATCCCCGTTGCCATCATCAAAAATAAATTATCATTACTGATGTTATGAATCAATAATAATTAATTATAACTAAAATCCTGTAACCCTAAGGCGACACTTCTAAAAAAGACCACATTTATGAGAAGTTGTTTGTTACAGATGTGTGATTTATGCTCAAAGGATAGCCTACAGTTGTAACGCAGGTAGTCCACAAGTAAAGTGTTTGGAGATGGATTTGTTTCAGTTATCTGACAATACAGAAAACAAAACCGAATTAATATTCTCATCTATTCGAAATGCAACACCAGGAAAGAACCATGTATGTTTGTTGTATTGAAGGAAGCCATGACAGCCTGCCAAACACCACAGAGGAATAAACACATTCCCCAACTTAAAACTGGTCCCCTTTCAGAGTGTCTTCCATAAACACAATTTGAAAGACTTACAGAAGATATTACAGATTATAAACATCGTCAAGCAATCTATGTAGACTAACTTTGCTGAACGAGTGAAGTCCATAGAGACTGACCTAGATGAGCTTCCCCATCATTAGTCTCGACTAACCCTACTCTGCATCTTTACTCTCCGATGCATTTACCCCGGTTTTCTCATTGCATCCACCCACAAACCATGCCCTAAAAATCACTTAGAAATACTAAGCCTTAATTAAGGTTGTTGCAAGGTTTGAACAATATGGTAAGGTGAGGTTTAAAAATCTGGTAGGTGGTTTGTAGCAAAGCTCAGTGGTGAGATATAACGTAGGCATGCGCCTGGATGGGAATTGCATTCTACTGAATGTTCTAGGCCTTGTGTGTCAAAAATTGTTCGGACCTTACCTTTTTGCCATTGACATAGAAGATCAAATCAGACATCTTTTCCCGATTTTTCAAGTCAATACCTGAAATTTCAAAGAGGAATAGTAGTCACTAAAAGCACCAGTGCCAGCATAGTTTGGAAAGTTGCAATGATATTCTATATCTGATTTCTCCACACATGTAGTACGACCCATACGTCTCTCTGCCTAATTAAGGTTGCTGATTCGCAAACCCGTTGGCGCCTTATACCAGAGATTTAATTCTCGGGTTAGCACAGTCCGCACACGTGGACCATAAACAAAAGACTTGGCACCCATTTAGCGGTGGTAAAATCGAAGGATCTCACGAAAATCACCAAGATTTATGCAATCTGTTATCCATGGCCCCATTACATGTTAAGAACAATTCTCAAAAAGCAAGACAGTTGATAAATTTTAGGATAGCTGAATATTTTCTGGATTGACTTATTACTTCGCATAAACATGAAACAATTATCATTGATTAAGATAGCGCCTCTTTACAGATATTTACCGCACAAAGGAAATCAGAATCTTTTTTACTTCTGTTTGGCAAAAGTCTGAAAGCGATTTAGATAAGTCAGTTGTTAAGAATAACGTCTTTACAAAACAGAATCGAAGTAAAACTGACTGACAGTGGCCCAGCTGTGAAACATTTTGTAGCAATAATTAACAGGTGTTCTACTCTTTAATATTGTACACAGTGAACTCAAACTGCTAATTGCATTGTCTGAAACATCTGAAACATCTTTGGCCGGCGTATTGATTGCAACTCTGGACCATTTAACAATCTGCAGGTGAGAGTTCCGCGAAACAGATATTCAATTAGTCGGTTGACACACTGATGAATTTGAGAATTTTCCGATCTATTTGCAAAAGTATTCTTACGAATTTTAGGCTTTGCTGCCACGTATACAATTACAATTTAGATTACTGCTCTTGCAGTGAGAGAAAGGCAATAGGCCTATATCGTAACGTACTTTTTTGTATAGGGATTATAAGGCGCCTCTAGCAGCCTAGACTATTCAGTGCAGGAGCCCATGGAAACAGAAACGTCCAGAGCAAGCGCGGATATGCCGGAAATATTCCCGCCCCGAGTTCAGCCCGTAGTGGAGTGGGAAGACCACTCCTCCTAACAGAAGGACCTGTGATAGCAAAAATCCAGGCGTTGGGCTTGAGTGGTTCTAATACGAGGGACAAAATGACCCAAACGGTCAGTACAGCGTAAAGTACGAGAATGGGTTGCAGAGAGAGGTTGACTCTTAAGGTCAAGAAGGTATTTAGGGCAAGTCCTAATTGAGATTTAGATACAACAAGGAGGATCTATTAGGCCTATACTGGAAACGCGAAGTAATCGGAACCAGTGCAGCATTTCAATCATATAATATGTGGATATATGAGCAAAGAGGGGGAGACGCGCTATGAGTTTAGGAGCAGCATTTAATGCACACTGGAGGGAAAGAGGCGTAGCATGGGGAGACCCAGAAGGAACGAGTTACAGTAATCCAACTGAGAGCAAATGAATGCATGTACAATGGTGGTGAAGATCGTAGGCATAGTGGATCGCTCTCAGTCGTCTCAGCTGGAAGAAGCAGAAGCGAGACAGATTTGAAACGTGCTCCGGAAAGGTGAGGGATGAGTCTAGAGTGATACCCAGGTCGCGAACAGTGGAGGAGTAGGTATGGGAGGAAAACTTGCCAGAGAATAGTGAGTAGTCAAACTTATGTAGTTATTGCTTAGTCCAAAAGCAAGTCAATTGAGTGTTGTTGGAAAATAGGCAAAGTCGATTTGCCGCAAACCAAGATTGTAAGTCATGGACAAGCATGTCAATAGAGGAGACAATGGTGAGTTGATCAGTAGGTGGAACATGGACAAAAGCTTGTGTATCATAGCGTAAAGGTGGCATTATTGCAGTATGTTTGGCAAATAACAGCGAAATGTCCGGACACAGGATACAGAGGATTGATCCAAGTATTGCGCCCTGAGAAATGCAAATCTGATCCTAACCCATTGAGATCTAGAATCCCAAAAAACAAACAGCTGAAAGCGATCAGAGAGGTAGGATTTAAACTAGAGACAAGAAATGTTATAGAGATGCCACAAGATAACTGAAGGAGAATTTCATAATCGACCATGTCAAAAGCCGAAGAGACGTCAAAGCAAGAGATGGCATGTCGGTTAAGGGATACAGGAGGGCCATTTCAAAGGAATGACAACCCCGAAACCCGACTGGACCGGAGAAAGAAGGCCCGCTTGTTCAATGTAAGGAAGGAACTGAAAGGAGACAAGTCTCTCGAGGGTTTTAAAAATGAAAGAAAGACCAGAGATATGCTTTACTGAACGATAGGCTTTAGTCTACTGAACAAATCAAATCAAATATCAAATCAAATTTCAACGCCAGCCCTCTTACAAGATAACCAAATACGAGAATGCATTGCCACAGATGTAATATTGAAACATATAGGCCTATGTATACCATCCCATAATCTTTACGAGGCGTCTGCATAAAAGAAACCTCTGCGTCAACAAGTTTGCCAACAGCGACTGAAGCTTGTATCTGGGCCAAGGGTTGTATTTACGTCAACCTAGTTTGGATGGGTTTTCGATTACAAATATACTTGCGCAAGTTGCGTATCGGTTCAATTTCCCATAGCCATCATCTCCCAAAACCGTTAGGGGCGATTCATGTCCCAGAACCTCACAACTTTCATCCAAGTAGACCTTAGTGGACTTCTGGTTTTAAAATTACGAAGGTCTAAATAACTAAATATTGCTATTACCTACATTTTGCCTTGCCGTCTTCCAACTAGCTGAACAAATTTGATATGTCTGCCGGCATCTTAAGACCATGGCAACCAGCTGCAAATAGGCCAAGCATCGTATTAAATCTACATTAGTAAATTACCTGAGTAATGAAGAGAAGTCTGAATGCGTTTGTCTACAGATATGAAAATTATATGTTAACGTACGTTGAAGTGTCGTCGACTAACTCCGATTGTGAAGAGTTCAGACGTTGCAATGTGCTGTTCTTTAACCTTCGTTGAAAGATATATATGCTACTTTTGGCCTATGACAGTATAGGCGCTTTGCCCAGTGGCAGATTTACTATAGAAATAAACGAGGCCATTGTTGTGAAGACGGACTACAATTGCAGTAGTGTGAAGCTCGTGTTTACAGTATACAGCCCCTTAACATCTTAGTTTAATTTGCTGGTTACAAAGCTAGAATGTTTATATTTAAAACATTTCCTTCAATACTGCCTATAATTGTTATTGTTATTATTATAATAATAATAATAATAATAATAATAATAATAATAATAATAATTATTATTATTATTATTTTTATAATCATTATTATTATTGTTATTATTATTAAATAGACAGGTTAAACCAGGTTACTGTTGTTTTTGTTATTATTATTATTATTATTATTATTATTATTATTATTATTACTATTGCTGCAACTACTACTACTACTACTACTACTACTACTACTACTACTACTACTACTACTACTACTACTACTACTACTACTACTACTACTACTACAACTACTACAACTACAACTACTACAACTACAACTACTACAACTACAACAACAACTACTACTACTACTACTACTACTACTACTACTACTACTACTACTACTACTACTACTACTACTACTACTATTGTAACAAAGTGAACAATTTAGCATGGTAAGCATGTTGTCTGCCAGCGTTTATTCTGCAGATAAGACCGTGGAGTACTCTGGCGTCAACTGTCTCACCACAAAGTTTAATGTATCATCATCATCATCATCATCATCATCATCATCATCATCATCATCATCATCATCATCACCACCACCATCAGCATCACCATTATTGTTATTCATATTAACATTATTATTTTTACTATCATTAGGACCTATTATCATTATTGCTAATGTTATTATTATATGAAGATCTATAAAGCGCGATTAATATAAATTACTAAATACATAAGAAGAAGAGCAGTCCCTTAAGCTAGCCTTGAGGCAGCCATTGGTATGTAGTGTTAGTGACTTCATTTTCATAGCCTAGGCGTATATGATCTGGATTGCCAGTTCTCTTCCTCAACGTCTCGTCGTCCAACCGACAGTGTACTCATTATAACCGAATTGGTCAGAGGTGCAGATGGAGCAGAAATGACGAACCAAATTTCTGCCTCGGCGGGTTTTGAAACCCCTACCTCTCGATTGACAGTCCAGCACGCAAGCCATTACACTGTCGAGCGCCACAGTAGGCCTACATATGTGTGCTTTTTTCTATAGCGACCGTATCTATGGTTTCGAACCTACAGTTATAAATACCTACTAATTTCTTAGTGAACTGATCGTTTGAGATCCTTCACCACCGCTGCCTGTTTGGAAAAGTGTGCCACACCATCTGAGCATCTAATGTCCCTTTGCACAAATTTAATTCGTGTGCCTTTTAACTTGAAAACCTTGATTAGAGGAGCACAATAAAAAAAGCTGTCATATTTTAGTAGAGATCATAACATTGATGCACGCACTAAAATATATCAAACAAAAACGTAGGCCTGCATAACAGGTAATCGCCGGAAGAACAACGGTGTACACTAGAACTCCCTTAGAACACGCAGTTCCAAAGCACGCCCCTCACTCACAATTAATTGCTTCTTGTCACACATTATGATTTAGTAATCCTGCGCACGCAGTAAATGCAATGTAATCATAATACTAATAATTAATTACAATTACTAAATAGCCTAAATATTAATGAGATATCACAAATGTTTAACAGAAATTGTTCCTCAAATGTTACTTCAGTGATACAGTTAGTCACTCAACAGGCTAAAAATCTACAGTGATAGCAACTCAGTAGGCCCTATTTTAAAAATCGTTATAATGTTTTTCTCTATATTGCAAATATCTATTATAATCTGATTACAGAACATTCCAAATACAAACAAAGGCGCTACAATAAGGATAAATTTAAAAAAAATTATGCTATTCATATAAACTATTCAGGATGCATTTTAACATGATAAGGCTAATATGCTCGTTTAAACACTTCTGTTGATACAACTCAGGGCATAGTCCAGGTGTTTGAAGAATCCCTCCACTGAACGACAAACACGACCACAACAACCTGGTTATTTTTTCGTAGCTGGCTGGTTTAATTTTGGGGCACCTGTGCCGCAAGCCAAACGGATCTTCTGAACAGTGGCTGGACTGTCGAGGATAAACTCCGCCGGAAGTCCGGCCTCTTTTCGGGCAGCAGAAATTGCCGCTTGGATGGCAAAGAAAACTGAGCAACTCAGAAGAAGCGGAGGTTCCCCAACACCCTATAAAATGCACAGGAACATCTGAAACCTTAAGGTAATTTAATTACTAAGCATTGCAAGTTCAGGGTATACCCTAACGGATCACAAATTCAATTTAACAATTGCCAAGTCTGGAAGATGTTTGTAATCACAATTAAATTCAGATATAAGAAGACATTCACTTATAAGAGTAACAAAACTACACAGAAAAATCTTCATACTATATTTAATTAAACGTAACCTAGGTAATCTAGTCTGAAAATATTGTCAAGTGCCAAAGGCATCAAAACTCAGTCCACACTCAATTTCCATTGGAGAAGTCCAGTTAGACTGTGCAGAATGCATCAAACTTTAATCCACAATGAATATTTCTTTTGTAGAAGTTCAGTCAAAATGCAATGAAATTAAATTGCATCTCAAGTGATAAAAAAAGTAACTAAATTGCCCCAATACCTTGGACGAATATATGGCCATCGTGTTTCCAGAATCTTTGAGAAGAGAGACATTCATCTGAAGTGGAATTGAACCAGCGGTGGGTATGTGATATTTTCCTGCTCCAATCGTTTGCAAATGACCATCGGGACCATATCGATGCTCTTCCAGAGCATACAACCCAGTTCCCTGAAAGAGACACCACTACAATTTAAGCAAATATGACGACAAACGGATACAAAGAACTGAAGGAAGAGGCAAAATGCAGTAAGAGTGGCAACTTTGGACACATGAACCAGCCAAGGGGCAGAGATCCTAAAGACTGTGAAAGAACGTTAGGCTAAAGTATAGACATGAATCCAACAGCAACCCGAAGCTTGAACAACATTTCCTGCAGTCCTGGGCTACATTGATAAATAGCAACTTTTCAATTTCAATGACAAGACTAAAGTCCTAAAGCAGACGTACAGGGCCACAGTACTAGCAATGAATCAGCGCACTACATTGCTCTCTAGGCTTGTGGATGTACAACAATGCTCTCTGGGCTTGTGGATGGCGTTTCGCATACCAGTGTTTCATAGACGTGAATCTCAAGCTAGCACGATCTCTAAGTGGGTCATGAAATGGCGTGGCACCCATTCAAACGGGCAGCGGTGGAGAAGGATCTCACCTGATCAATTCATTGACCATTGAGCAGTGTTGAGGCCATACAGTCACTCGTGTACATTTACATTAAACATGCTACCCTACGAATATGCCTTCAAATAATATTGTGGCAGTTCAGATCTTCTTTTCCTATACTTAACTGCAGAAACTACACTTGTTCTTCGTACAGTGAAGCCACGGAAACAATGTTCTTAATGAATACTGTAAAAGACTTTATTACAGGGCTGAATATTTATTTCATCATATTTGTTTTTATTATTGATCATGCACTGGTTGACAAACCGCAACCGTGGACTAGTTACACTGATTGAAAGTTAGCATAAAGGAAAGAATAATAACAGATTAGAGAAATTACCTATAGGCCTAAATATTGCTGTTATTAATGTGGTTTATTTTGGTATTGATATATATTTAGGATAATATCGATCTTGCAACATAGGTTTGATCTTGCAGCATAGAATTGATCCTGCAACACAGTACTTATCATGTGGTGTCATGTTTGCCAATTTTGCACTGACTAACAGTGACTATATTTAATTATCGGTCTCAGTAGTTTCTACCCTTCTGTTGAATAAGTTTATAAAGTACCAAACATGCAACAATAAGCATGATACATGTACAAGGCTTCCATGCAACCAGTTGCAAAGGCCCTCAAAAGCAAATAACTGTTAACTGTTTTCAATTATTTCCTCCTTTCAACAGTAGTACCTAGAATAAAAAAACCATTACCTACCAAATAATAATTAATCACAACGGACACTATATTTACACTCCAATGACGAGAGTGTATTATAAACGACTGGGAAACCAATGCAGCTCGTTGTTGAAGTGTTAAATCAGCGGTCACAGGGTGTTTTGCGGAGATTCACTATCAGAATGTAACAATTCTGCTATTTTACATTAAACTAGATTAATCAAATTCGAGCATTTGGGTTTCTGTTTCTTAGCCTGACACGATACAGCTAAGTATTCCCTTCTCTTACCATCACAAAGGCACCTTCGATCTGGCCAACATCGATGGCTGGATTCAAACTTTTTCCAACATCCATAACAATATCAACCTTTGGAATCTGAAGTTTAGAAAACAAGACATTCTACAACATTAAAGCACACGTCAAAGGAAAATAATCAGAGGTCATTTCAAAGTAAAATATTGTTGCAAATGGATGCAGAAAACTTGTTTTGCATGCAGCTCTTATTAAATACTCACATAATTATCGTCAACTGGTAAACTTTTACGCACCAGTAATTTTTACTATTCATCTAGTCTTCGCCTTGAATTCCAACCAATCACTGAATGGTCATCTAGTTGACTGTAATTGCAAATTTATATAGTGCCACTTCAGAGAACAAATCAGAGGTGCTCTGCATCTGACAAAAAAACATGATTGAAAAATATAATGGTTTGCAATTGCAAGCACTTAGGGAAATGAAATTTACTGAAGAAATATGCTTCAGCCATCACACCAGGCATCCATCCATCCATCGATCCATTAATCCAGTCAGCCATCCACTGTACAGTAAGATGACAGCAGAAAGAAAGATACGTACAGTGTAGCTGCCAGTGAGACAATCGATTTCCACTTGTGTAACAGCAGCTCCGTAAGTGTAATATCCGTGCGGACGACCTTTTCCTGTTTTCCAGTCGAAGTTTTCGTTATAAGAATGGCTGAATAAAAACAAAAATAAGCTACAAATGAGTCACCAAAAAATCATCCAAAAGCATGTAATCATGTGGGACATGGTATCCTATTGATTGAGCGCTCACACTGTAAATCCGGAAGCAGAGGTTCGAGCCTCCTTTGAGACAGTTACTGTGTAGGGGCCTTGAACAGGTCCTCAGTCACAATTGCTCAGCACCATAAGTCATTAGGCTTCCTCTTACTCTCCATATGACTCCTGACCAAAGTGTATAGAAGGCCAAGTGTGCCCACTCCAGGCTTTAACACTGCGTCGTTTGTGTTCTTAGTGTTTTCTTTCGCCAGGTGGCGGCAGCGTAGATTTGTGTTGGCCTGCCGGGACTCGGTAATGTGTATAGACTAGGCTTGGAATATCGAAATAACCTTGTTAGCAGCAAATCATGTAACAATTTGCTCCTCGGTGTTTCTAGACTAATTGGACCCTGGTGAAAACGAAAATCGCGGTTAGCAAGCTGAATTTTTAGCGGTTGCATGAGAAAACAAGATGGCGGCTAAAATGGCTGCCCGTATCTTTATATGACTATAAGTAAAGTTATGTATGTGATGGAAACATGATTTTAGAGTCTAACTTAACATTTTCGGGGTCAAGGAATGCGATGAAACTAAAGGTACATAATTATGTAGCACTGCCAGAAAACAAAATGGCGGACAAAATGGCGGCCAATATCTTCATATGGCTATAGGTAAAGCCATGTATCTGATGGAAACATGATTTTAGAGTCTAAATTAACATTTCCGGGGTCAAGGAATGCGATGAAACTATATACACATATGTAGCACTGCCAGAAAACAAAATGGCGGACAAAATGGCGGCCAATATCTTCAAATGGCTATAAGTAAAGCCATGTATCTGTATTTAGAGTCTAAATTAACATTTCCGGGGTCACGGAATGCGATAAAACTAAAGACACATATGCAGCACTCCCAGAAAACAAAATGGCGGACAAAATGGCGGCCATTATCTTCAAATGGCCGAGCAAATGAATCAGTAGTTTGCTTTGGAAAAATTGTTCTGAAAGACAACTGCATACAGTGTACTGTATGTGTATCCGTTTCGTTCGAGGAACAAGTGAGTGTTTTCTACAGAAACAGAAAGCTATCCATTGAAAGTAGGCTGCAAAGAACCAAGAGCAGCTAATGGATATGATGAAGAAAATAAATTCACTGAGTTAATGTTGTGGTGCAACTGGTGTTGGCAGTGAGTTCCTCAATACTACTATTCAGCAGAGTGCTCTAGGTTTCTATGATCATAAATCAAAGAAATGGTGGCATGCACGCTGCTGTGGAACTGTTGAAGTAGAAAATCAACGCTTAGCAAGCCACTCGTCCAGCCGTCCTTGGGACGGCTGAAAATCATTTTGGACGGGCATAAACTGTGCATGGACGCGACGTCCTAAATGTGACAGGCTATAATGTATAATCCATTGCCCTTCATCTGTGCAACGATGTTCCTTTTCCCACACAAGATACACTTCTCTAGAAGCTATTTATGATCTAGGATACGTGCAATTAAGTGCCAAGTAGATGAGGTTGTTTCATGGTAATTGGTAACTGATTTGACTATAATAAAAACCTTGACCTTATGAATAATAACAGGGGTTTGGATTGATAACAAGTAACGTCTTTTCCCTAGGTTATAATAATCAAATAAGGGAATTAAAAATTACAATCGGCTCTGGATGCTTGGCTTTCTTCTAATCCATTGCGGCTGAACCCTGATAAAACTCAGTTTATCTGGCTCGGTAGTCGCCTCCAACTCAGCAAGATTTTAATCTCTTCATCTCAGGTCCCCCTCATTCAGTTCTCCTCTGTTCGTGACTTGGGGATTGTCCTCGACCCTACCCTCTCCTTCACTGATCAAGTTAACCTTGTATCGCGATCTTTTTGCTTTTATCATCTACGCCAGCTTCGATCCATCCGCAGGTGACTTTCGGTCCATGCTGTCTCTACACTAGTCCACGCCTTGATCTGCACTTGGGTTGACTTTGGTAATGCTGTTTACACTGGCCTTTCCTCCTCCAATATACACAAACTTCAGTCTATACTTAATGCTTCTGCTCGGCTTATAGGTGATATTCCTAAGTTTGCCCACATCGCTGCCTTTATTGGTGACTTCCTCCACTGGCTTCCTGTCCAACGGAGAATTCAGTTCAAAACCATCACCCTCGTGCTAGAGCCCTGCGACGGCCGCACCGCGCCGCCGCCGCCGATTTTTGTTTGTCGGCGCGCCGCCGCCGCCGATCAAAAATGACCGGCGCGCCGGTCATTTACACTATGACGTCGACGCAGGGCTCTACCTCGTGCGCAACTGCCTCACTGGGTCTGCTCCGTCTTACCTAATGAATTTCTGCACCCCGGTTTCTTCCCTGCCTAAGAGGGCCTCCTTGCGATCCTCGGCCCGTGGCCTTATGGTTGTTCCGCGTATGCACTCTTCCACGGCCCAATCCAGGTGCTTTGCTAATGTGGGTCCTTCAGCCTGGAACAGTCTTTCCCAGTCCCTCCGCCTAGAGCTTCTTGTCCTCTCTGCTCTTCAGTTCCGTAGACGCTTGAAAACCTTTCTTTTAGCCGGTTTTGGCAGTATTCCTTCCAACCTCAACTGCCGTCATCTTGGTCAACAGCTTCATAGTTTCCAGGGTTTACTACTGCAATAGCCTAATGGCGGGCCTGCCGACTTGTCAACTAGATCGAATACAGTCGGTGCTTAACTCTGCTGCACGACTCATACATTGCCGAACACCATCTGATCAATCATGATCTGCTGCGCGACAACTTATACTGGCTGCGTGTTCCTCAGCGGATTACGTACAAACTGTGCCTGATCAGTGATCACGTATAAAGAACTGCATCACCTCATGCCAGATTACATCTCTGATTTCTGCATTCGTGTGGCAGACAACCAGAACAGATGTCGGCTACGATCGTCAGCAAAAAATCAGTTACAAGTACCGCGGTCTTCTACTGTACGAGACTTGGCGACTCTTCCTTCGCTGTCACGGGACCCACTGCGTGGAACAATCTTCGTGACAACATAAAGAATGCACCATCGCTGGAGTCATTAAAATCACAGCTGAAGACACATCTTTTTAAACTTTCATACGACTGCCAATGACTTTTGTAACTCATGTAGGCCTACAGCGCCCTTTTCTTCGGCCTCGGCTGTGCAACGGCGCTATATAAAACGTCTTATTATTATTATAATTATTATTATTATTGCTATTGCTATTGCTATTGTTGTTGTTATTGTTATTATTATTGTTATTATTATTATTATTATTATTATTATTATTATTATTATTATTATTATTATTATTATTATTATTATTATTATTATTATTATTATTATTATTATTATTATTATTATTAATGCGGGTCGAGAGCGCCGCTGATTTGAGTGGCGTTATATAAATGTTCAATTACAATTATAATTACAATTTCCTGCATTATAATACTATCTATCACCTGTATGCGCAGCGAGTAGATGCATGCATTATAATTTTATGTAGGCCTAATTACATTCCCCGAGCAATAATACTATGCGATGTCGCGGCATTGCGAATAATGCTGCACGCCAACATCATTTCACAATGGCGCCACCTAGCGAAAGGAAACTCAAAAGGACCGCGTAAAATCGGGAGTGGGCACACTTGGCCTTCTATACACTTTGACTCCTGACGCACCATTCTACATCTCGTGACTTTTGAACTATCGCCATTTATATGGAACACTAAACGTTCTCTAAGTTCCGGGGACAAGAAATTAAAAAATGACAAGTCTCTATCGTTATATCGTCCTAGGCATCTGTCTTTTGGGCAACGCGTCTTTCCACCCATCACGTGTCTCTATCTCCATTTCCGTGTGTGGAATACCAGCCTCACACGTATACCCCACATGCACCACAATTTACGGAGTAAGTTTCCTAACCCGTCTTCTGTGTTGACAATAATCGACCAACACAGTGATAAATTCCGCTTCAAAAGACAACGACGGTAGGGGTCTCTACGGCACTCTGATAGTGAAGGACCCCTCTCCATAACCTTCGCCATCTGCACACACAGACCTTTGTTCTGACCTACGCACGAGGGCCCAGCCCCGAACTTCAATCAGTCCTTACAGCTGAGTGTTACGACAGCATATATGGATCTACCTGGATACCCGACTACTCGACCCGAACTTTGACGTGAATATCCGATTTATTCTACCTTTTACCTGGGACTTGCGTACTCTTCACCCTGGATCTGACCCCCTGAACTTCAGCTAGAAAATGCGGGTCTATCACCCCCGGTTACATGACCTTTTATCTCCATACTATTCGGAATCAGTCTGACTCGAGACCTGATCAGCAGAGTGGAACCTTAATCCACAAGCACTTTCCCATGGGCCAGATTCTCTTAATCCGAAAATGATTGTGTCTTTTTCCGGGAGAGCGCAGGCTCGTAGGCTTCGTTTCTGAGTACTTAGACTCGATTCCGCTAACGGCACCTGTGGGGTAAATATCAATAACTGTGGGGTAAATATCAATAACTTTACCGTGTTGTTTCACACAAACCTGTGTATTCACTTCCACTGAGGGAACTTTCCTGTCTTCCACACCCCTGAACAGACCACGGTGGAATTGGTCGGGTAGTTCCCCGGACTGATATTTGCGTGTAGACCGCGGGAGTAACTATGACCGGTCAAACTGCGTTTGGAGCAGCCATCACTCGGGAGCGCACGGATTAGCCTTGTTTTCGTAACTTACCAGAACCCGGACTTTAACATCTGTCACTATATGTGTAGATTGCAGCGTTACCAATCTACATGGAAGTCAATGCACCGTAAGGCAGCCGATATTCATATGTCTGCTTGCTATAGTTTAGCACGTAAAACATATTCTAGCCTGCATACTTATACATCCGCCCATTACCATCTTCTCAAATAAGTTTCTCATTTCGAAAGATCTACCGATCATATTACGCGACAGTCTATGCTTAGGCATTAATTATATGGAAGGGAAGGTGTGTTCTTCTATTTAAATTAATAAATTGAAGCGCTAACATCGCAAAAAATAAAATACAGTAGTTGCAGTTATAATTATAATCGAACAGTTACAAAGCACCACCCATCGATCAAGAGGCTAATTAAATAAAATAGCTATTACGCCCTCATTCAATCCCTGTGGCCTGACCGCCACATACATACATATCAAAATGCTTACAATTATACAACCTTTTGAAACCCCCATATTGCTGCTGAACCTATGTACTTGGTTGCAGTGTGCCAACTAGTTTTGCCTAATAAACGAATATACACACAATAGTTATGTAAGAAAGAGAGTTAAATAAAATTTCCTGAAACAGGAACGTCAGCGGAACGTACTTGAAGAATCCAGAAGCTGAGAGATTGATCTTTTGATCATATGCAACCTTGATCTGTCAAACATTTTACAGGTACTTTATTAGCATGATACCAATTTGGCATCCAGGTAACTCAATTATGCCAGGATAACGATTAAAGTTACCGAATTAAATGAACGGCAGCCCACTTAGCTAACTCCAAGAAGAAGCTATTGATAGGAAGTGTTTCCACCTTTATTAATCATCTAACTTACCTGCCCAACAACAATGTTTGGTCAGTGTATTTTTTACAGTACAAATTGTTAGATTTGCTCAAACGTAGCATAAATCTCAAACCACCTTCCCATCTTGGCATTGATAAATCTAATCCAATCTGAAAACGTCTCTATCCCCATTACAAGGTATCGATGTATAGTCATTTCTGAGCAAATTTGAATTTCAAAATCGCAATCCATTGGATATAATGCACGCAGTCATGAGCCGTAAAATCCCAGAATCCAAAAGATGGACATGGGGTCATTAAGTTAAAGACCACCAAGAGCCCTTCCGTTTATCGCCTATACATAAAAAATGTTCTATTCAAAAATAATTGTACATAATGAAGTTTCTGATGACATGTGACAGCAATATTACGGTTAGAATATTATAACCTCAAACGGCTCATTAGAACTGATATCTGATCGTGTTACAGTATTGTGTGATTTCTGAGAAACTCTTAAATATAATGCAATTTAAACATCGAATTAAGTTAATATAGTAAATTGCATTTTGCAATTAAAGCAGAACTGTCACATATAGGCCTAGCAGTAAAACAAGTAAGAAAAGGCTATTAGAAATCAGCACATTTAATGCAACATAAATTGTGTTCGACAGGAAATTAGCTTCATGCATAGTTAATCGAAGTTCAGTTTCTAGGATGTCATAAATATTCCTAGAAAAACTATAGACTTTACCCAATCTTCCCATTTTCCGCTCGGATTCGCTTCCTTAATCGGCTTCAATCGTTCATTCAGTTTATTACAGGCATCCTGCAATAAATAATTAAAAGAACAAATAAAAAGTTGCTTTCTTACAAAAATAGACTTTCAAAACTGAGAGAGGAACAACTGGAAGACATATTTAAATTAAATCTGATCTCTTCTATTTCATTATTTGATAATGATCAAAATCATATGTAATTTGCATAATTTTTCGTAACGCGTAAGTTACGTAACTTTGCTTGCTTTTGTGAGATACTTAAAATGCGCTATATTAAGTGGTCAGAAACATACATATATACATTCAAATTTTTGAATTAATGCGCACTTTCCGCATATATGAAGTCAAGTTATTTAATGAAGTTAAATGTGTTCCTCTGACAGATTATAACTTTGACTATAACTCCACTTCAGGTGACCATCTACTGATGCCTTATGCATTTATGCTAGCCACGCTTAGAAAGTCATTTAATTAGATAAGATTAGAGATAAACACAGAAATGACTACCAGGACAGCAGCCCCGTTGAGGTCAGATCCACTGCTGCCGCCAGTTACTGTGGAATTTGGGATAATTCCGCTGGATGTCTCACTGAGGTGAATCTTATCGACAGAGATATCAAGTGCACGACTTGCCACCTGGAAATAGAACGCAAGTCTTAGAAACACTCGGGAATAAGAAAAAGAGAATAATAGTCTTAGGCCACTAAATTTTACAGCTCTATTCTTACACTGCTACTTTTCCTTTTACTCAATTCAAGATATAGAACCTATCTTACTGCAGCTATTCAATAAGTTACTTTGACAGCCATGTTCACAATGTTTTAGACAGCTCCAAAAGGCGCTACATAATACAACTGATAGTATGCAGTCGAAATTTGATAATGCACCTTTACAACAGTTCAGCAGTAAACTGCCTATCCATCACAGCAGACGGAGTCCCTGGAACTGACATGCAGCTTTATTCGTGCACAATCGGTTAATGCCTCGTGCATTAGATACCAGTAATACAAAAGTTACTATAATTAATTATTATTATTATTATTATTACAAAAAATTAAGCCGGGCAACAGAAAACAGTAGATGTTCAGATACATAGAAACATTGCATTCTTCTTTTACAAACACCTTGTTCAACTCTTTATTTAAGATTCATTCAGGAACTGAAATCCACCTGGAACATTTTTGTGTGTAAGCCTTGTCCCATTTCCACTCCACCATGATATAGAAGCACAGACCCATCCAAGTAAACATTCACCAAGGCACCAGCCTACCAAATAAATGAGAAAAAGTCTAAAGTCTTAATAAATATATTCGCTCAAAATTCAGACACTAAGGGGAGCCACTGTCAATTGTTCTCTTTCTTGACTCTCCTTGATGTAGCATTTGACTCGTCTACGTGTTTCACATTCCACGCAAATACTATTTGTAAAGAAACATATCATTTTTACATTTGCTGCATTCATCGAATTCTCTGGAATATCCGCACGACTTCACGAGTCAAGCCAGTGTTGTTTTGATTCACCTTAAATATTGTAAATCCTTTCTCCTTGGTGTTACAAAAGCAAATTAAATTTGTCAAAATATCAGAGTTCAGAACTCACTGGCTAGAGATATCACAGATACCTTAAAGCATGATAACATTGCCACATTTCTTAAATCAATGCACCGGCATCCTGTTGAGCAGAAAATTAATAATTGTGTTATTGCTTGTAACATGGTTAACTGCAGTACACTGAACATATGCTTACATATGCTAACCCCTCAATCTTATCATTGCTCCATTAGATCCTCTGATTACCTTTAACCGGGCATTCCTCGAGTGAACCCCTCAATTGGTGGTGGCCCATTTCTCAACGGATCCAACCTCATTAGGCTACCTTTCTGTCTCACAGGACTGACCCTTCCTTGGAACTGAACGGATTGCGCTTCTGCTTTCTGTTTTGCAGTGCCATCGATTGATCCCTGGTGTATCATTGTGATCGCCCTTTGGAGGTTCTAAGATTAGATTAAATATATATGGCACAAATATATTTTAACATGGATAAGAATTAAGAAATACCCTACGATTTCCAGGTGTCATGCCTGGCGAATGCTTCACTGGTATTATGGCAATCCCTTTCTTGAACAGACGGGACTGGCTGTTTTAAAGATACATCACAATTAATTAGTCAAACGTAAATTGTATTCAATCCATATTTAACAGTAGAATAATGTTTCATGTGTACAGATGGGAAATATGTTTCCTTATTCTACCAAACATAGACTCAGATAAATGCAACGAGGCTTCGATTATAGCCTTATAATAGCATGTTGTGCTAGGATATCCAAATAAGGTAGAAGTAGGCCTATACAGAAACAAGGAACATGCAAAACGTATAATTCAAAACAAAACAGCAATTTGAATGCACTGCAGAAAGGAATCTGAAAAAGAGTCCCGTTACCCATTGAATTTTTCAATCTCCTCGGAAGCATGCTCAAAATCGCTCTGCTTCAAGACTTCTTCAAAGCATCTTCGCAAAGAACCTTCAACTGGGACGTTAAGGAATGTGATATCACCACCACGATGCATGTTCAACTCTCGTATCTACAAATTCGGATTCGCT
The DNA here is from genome assembly GCA_963556255.1 of Allolobophora icterica. Taxonomy (NCBI): domain Eukaryota; kingdom Metazoa; phylum Annelida; class Clitellata; order Crassiclitellata; family Lumbricidae; genus Allolobophora; species Allolobophora icterica. The sequence goes on along the minus strand of OY744607.1, from coordinate 10,130,277 downwards.
ATGTATTAAGTTACTTAGCAATAATTGTCAACTAGTGTCATTAATTAGATTTCAGAGTAGTAGCCAAAGACACTATAGGCCTACACCGCTAATAAGATATAACATACGAGTGGTTAAGAAGACATGTAATTTGCGTTAGACATACATACAAACATACATACCGACAGACATACATACACATATATACATACACATATATACATACATACATACATACATACATACATACATACACACATGCATGAATAAATACATATATACATTCAAACGTATACATACACAGATTCATGGGTACATGAGCAGTTCAATACATTCTGCACCATCACAAAACTTATGGTGATTATTATTCTGTGAGAGGCGCTTTATAAATTCTTAAATACGATATACTGGTACACACATACATTCAAACATATTTACATAGCATCATCAACATGCATACATACATAAATGATAAATTACACATACAATAATAATACTATATGTATATATAATGTATGTATACGTACGTATATATATATATATATATATATAATATATATATATATAATATATATATATGTATAAAGATGTACATATATAGAAATACGTACGTACATACATTATATATACACATAGTATTATTATTACGCACAGGGGCGTAACTTTAGCCTAAAAAGTGGGGGTACCAATACCTTGATCTAAAAAGTGGGGGGTACCAATTCCTTCTCCACTTTCGTTTTTCGGATGATAAACATTTTGAACATATTCCCTGCCAGTATTCTCATTAATTTTGGCTCTCGATTTACCTGTGTATCTAAGCACTTTCATACTTTTGGCGGAGATTGAGTTCTCTGGGAAGGCACAATAATAAAATATTGACTGGCATTGTTTAAAAAGTGGGGGGTACAGTACCCCCAGTCCAAAAAGTGGGGGGTACGGGTACCCCTCGTACCCCCCACAAATTACGCCTATGATTACGCATTCACTAAGTGCCGCTATAGGTAAGGACCACGCACCAATTGACGGCAGTGAGCCCCTGCCAATGCAAAGGCTTGTCAGGCTTGACCCTGTACTCTACGTGTCACAAGCTAAGCGCTCTAACCAATCACACAAAAGTACATACATACATACGCACAGAGCTTTCGGATGAAACACTCATACTTGCATTACCTTGTGCGGAGGCTGTTTTAGGAAATTAGCCACTTTGGTCATCCAGTGTTCACATATTAGAATGCTCTGTGGAACACCGGCTCCTCTCATAGCAGTGTTAGGCGGCAGGTTCGTCTTACACAGCTGACCGCGAACAAAGATATTAGGAATGGCATAACAGTTGTCAGCATAGAACACGGACTGTGCCATAAACTGAAATAAGACACAAGAAAGTGAGCGTTCGACCACATGGACCAAAAAATCATACAGAAAGATCATTATCGTCATCCCTCTACACAAATAAGCAGTTGAAAGACTGAAAAAAGAAATGAAGGATTGACTAAACACATAGGTAAAAGAGTGACTCCAATCAGCTTACATCAAGTACCACGAATCAAACCGTGGACGGAGAGGTGAAAATCGTAAAAGTAGGCTAACTGCACATTTATGCAGCACTTCTATATACAACTACTCTGAGGCGCCACTGGCCTGGAAACACAAGACCACTGTACTGGCATAGAATGGTCTTCAAACATTGGCGAAATATAGTCTAGAAACGGCAGAAGTTCATATCGCTGGTCAGCAGTCCGCTGCAAGGCTACTATCAAATCCAATCTACTTTATCTAGGTAACAAATTGTTAATGACATGAAAATTGTATTCATAGACAACTTTATAAATATTATTTACTATTTATTTTACTAATACACTGTAGTCAAACTCTGACGTCTAACCTCCTACTAATAACAAACTCGTCTTATATTCAATTGAATTCAATGAATTAATAAGTCCAGTTTGTGATGAATTACAACTGCAAAAGTAATGTGTATCACTTACATAGGTTATCATGCACAAAGAAGAGCTTAACACTTTGAATTTAGACTCTCAAATATACAGAGTGAGGGAAAAGCGACCTCTGCAACTGCAGGCCTATATCTACCAAATATTTATAAACGGAATGAAATTTAGATTGATTTTAATCTTTGGTGTAGCAGTTAACGATTCTTGAAGTCTTGGAGGGCCTCTTTAAATATGTCGGCTTAGTGCCGTCACCTATGAACAAAACTACATCGTTACTACGGCATGATGTTGTTCAGCAATAATAAGTTAGTGGCGGTTAACCTTATTGGCTGGTCGATGTACCAGTCGGGAATTTTACGCACAAATCGTCACTTAATACGTAAATTGGTTGTTTAAAAATGTGATCTAAACTTTAATTGCTATTAATTGTGATTGCAAGTTATCATGACCCGGGGTTGGTTGTTTCACAGTGTAAATGCAGAAACGTGAAGGAACAGCATGGTATCTGTAAAACCTGGTTGTAAGGAACTAGGTGGAGAACAAAATTTATTGACTAACTGCATGGGAAGCCTCCAGCCAGAATCCATCGTTGGAGTACATGTCAAGGTCAAGGGCTTGGAGTTTTCCATCTTTGTTGAATCCAACCTGTGCAATTGAAAGACATTATAATTTTCTCCATCCGCAAAGTTAAACAATTTACCCAGGTATACTATTTATAACAGCATTAAATAACAATACAGACACTTTGGACTGTGGAGTGAAAACTAATTTTTTTAGTTTGAAGCAATCGTATACTGATGTATCACTATAGAGGCACAACGGAAGTCATTAGATCATTGGCTGCACTTAACAGACATTGCCAGGTAAACCTTCACATAAAATAATGATTATCAGACTACCATATATAAGAAAACTCACACATGCATCATAAATTGCAGAGGTTAGTTGACGGACAATTATTTATAATTTCACAAGCTGGCCTACACAGGTATCATTTTGTGTATGTATGACTTGAATACCGTATATATGCCTGTATCTTCTGTATGTACGTATATATATATGCATGTATTTATGTATGTATGCATGTATGTATGTATAGAAACATGTACATATATATGTATGCCTGAGTATATGTATGTATTTGTAAATGTGTAACGACATATTATAACGTTGTTACAAGTAAATATGACTGACTTCCGGTGATGCTGCCATTTTCGCTTCAACTAGGGTGATGTTGCTATTTTTGTCGGTATGAAGCGCATTCTAGCGGTTGGCCGTGTTTCTTTAATGAGGCCTGGGATAATATAGTCGATCGGACTGCCCTGTCACGGGAACCCAGTCGAGCCAGAAAGACTACCTCTGCACTTTAAATCTGAATCTCTAGATCTTCAGTTGCCGGTAAGGCGGAATGAACGTCTTAGCCGAAAGTTGAAACCTTATTATAAGGAAACCGGTTTAACAATATCAACAAGCGTGCACTAAAAGTCACTGGGAAACCAATGCAGTTCGTCGTCAAAGTGTTAAGAACTTATCTACCGTCAGATTTGAATCTGAAACCTATCGAAGAATAGCTTGCTTCTCTCTCACCCGAGATTCCGCGACAACACGGGATCCCCCGCTCGTAGCACCCGCCGGTAAGGCGAGTGGCGGTTCGGTGAAGGGATGCGTAACACATGCATGCTTAGTAGGCCTACATGTATTTGCGGCATAGGGGCCTACATAGTTATGTAAAAACGCTTTAATACAAGGCCTTTGAGTACCTCACAAATTAACCTAATAATTATATCTAGCTCTGTATTATGTGGTTTTATGGTCAAAACTAGACATTAATAAAACTCAACCGCAAATCAACAGTACTGTAGTTTACCTTGTACTTAGCAACGTAAGGCCGTCTTATCCCTGTGATTTGCATATCTTGGCTCCTTTCCAACACGCAGCGAACAGGTCGATTTAACCTGCAAATGCATGTACAGACTAGTGTCACAAACGTCGTGTCTCCAAGTCATGTATATAATCGATCTCCTGCGCATGTTACCGATCACTGCCGTCGTTTTTCAACTGTATCATTTCCTTGGATTTGCCCATTGAATTCCTAACGTGTTGAATTTTACATGCGCTGAGTTTGTGCGTCGGAATTGTTTCAAGTTTTTGCTCCCCATTTTGAACGTTTGACGGTGATTTCTTCGCATTTCGCTTGACAAGCATGACTCAGTGGGAAGGTATGGGCTCCCCGATATAGGCCTACGGTCGTTGTATGGATCGAAAGGCAGTGTACGCATCTGCAGCTGAGTAAGTTTCGTCTTGGTGGAGAAGAAGCTTTGCGGGGGGTCTTTGGATTTACCTCCGCCGTTAGTCACTCATGGTGTTTCGATTTACCGAACGGCTTGCGATGAATGCCTACTCCAGGTGCACGCTCCAGTTCGATGGATAACCGGTTTCAGCGTCATCTTCCACCAATGAGGGACTGCTCAGCGAAGGTGTAAAATGTGCTGCGAACGTTACTGCCCGCCGTCGCTCCACGCTATCGACATAACATGGTCCAGAGACTCTGACCATGATGCTATGGACGGGAAACCGTTGCTTGGGCTCCACGTGTGTTGTATTTGCGCACCATTGGTGAATCTTCTAGGTTTCTGTCCACTGTTTTACTAGCTAACATCACATATAGGCCTATTGGCGCAGGAATCGCTTAGTGACGTACTTAAAAGAGGCGACTTGAATATTATTGGAAGGCGGAGGATCGGATGAGTCCATTGTAGGAGTACTTGAAAAAGTGGGACTTCAGCTTTGAGTGGAAAACCCGGAGGAACTCAGAATCTGCGGAATTCATGGGGAAATCGTTCCAGAGGCGTGGTGTTGTGCTGGATATGGCTCGGTTGGAGAACTTGAGATGAGTAGTGACAGAGGTTGAGAAAGATTGAGATAGAATGAGGACCGGGTGGAGCGGGTTGTCTAGATGGTAAAGAGATCAGGAAGGTTCTTCGGCTGGGAATATTGTAGGGTGTTGTAGGTTAGTGATAGGATTCGCTCTGGAATGTTTAGCCAATGGATTGATTTGAGGATGGGAGTGATATGATGATGTTTGGGCGTTGTAGTAACAGCCCTTGCTAGTGAGTTTTTGATAAGTTACAGACGCTTGATTTGGGTGGATTCAAGGTTGAGGAAGAGGGGATTGCAGTAACCAAGCTTTCAATGAACAATGGAGGTATCAATGGCAGAGGCAGTTTTAAGGTCGAGCATGGACCGGATGCGTCGTACCTGTATTTGAACATTAACATATCGTCAAAGCTAACTAATAAGAGGCGATCAGGTTCTTGTCAGGAGATAAATGAATGAAATAGTACAATCTCCTCTGCTCTCCCTTCGCTTCAGTATAGTAGTTCACACATGCATCATCAACCTTGTTCATAGCTCAAGTCCTTCTAACCCTTAAGAACAACGCATAGGTAACCATAACTTTTCACCTTTCTATTTCACAATCTTTGCCAAAATGATTGCCAGTATTTTGTATTCTTTTATTTCTGTCGAGGTTTTCTTTTTTACCCTTGTAATGTTCCCATACTTCTTCAAAAGCACTTATGGCACATTATAACGCACAAGTTATTAATAACAATAATTTATGATTTTTCTGAAACTCATTAACATCTTCTAATGTAATTTTTTGTTCACTAGGAATTACGCCTATCTTAAATCAAAGTAATAATAAGTACTTATTCAAAATTAAAAGAGAATAACAATAATTTTGATGATGAAATAATTCGCAAATTAATATTTTCACTTGTGAGCTGCTATCGCTGTGGGAACGGAAACGAGAGATAGTCTGCCTTCTTTGCCACCAAAAGCACCACCTATAACAATAAATCATTTAATTAAACAATTTAATTACCAATTAAATAAATGCATGAATAACAAATATATTTTACAATTACAGTGATTGACAATGCATTGACAATGCATCTCTAATATTTCCGACCATCTACCGGTCCTAGCTAGTTTTGAGTTTGAACCCCATAAAATAAAAACCTCTGCACCTGGAGATCACCGATTAATTAATGAGGAAAGAAAAAAGATATTCATCAGTGAGTTGACTGGAGTCAATTGGACCTCTGTACTTGAAGCCTGTCATTGTAACAATGCCAATTTAGCTGACGACCTCTTTTTAGAAAAATATAAATCCAGCTACAATATCGCATTCCCACGTATCCAACTCATGAGGAAAAATGACAGCAAGATAAAATACCCTTTGATGACCCAAGGTTTGCTAAAATCCAGGAAAAAAAGGCCCTTCTATATTTGAAATACATAAAAAACCCTACCCCTTTAAATAAAAAAAATTTACCACCTTTAGAAATATTTTCAAGACCGCCAGAAATAACGCAGAAAGAAGCTACTACTTGGTTGAATTTACTAAGCATTGTAATAATCTAAAAAAAACTGGAGTCTAATCCGTACAATAATAAAATTGGGCGACCGTGATCCACCAGTTGAATCCCGTAAGGTTGGCAATACAGAAAGTAATGATCCCGTACTAATAGCTACCACCTTCAACAACTACTTTTCCAACATTGCCCAGTCGTTAGCTGACCAGATACCGGCATCCCAAACTTCCTTTTCAGATTACCTTACCTTCCCCATACCGTGTTCCTTTGGCCTAATTCCCACCTCCTCACATGAACTCTTACAGTTAAGCTCCTCCATCCGTACAACCCATAATAAGGGAGCTGATGATATTGACCCCACGCTAGCTGTCATCAGTTTGCCCGTAATAGCCTCCTTTTAGCAGAAATCATTAACTGCTCTCTAAACTCGGGAGTGGTCCCACAGGCAATTAAAATTGCTAAAGTAACTCCGATCTACAAAAAAGGCAATAGAAATGAAGTCGCTAACTACAGGCCTATTTCGATCCTCCCCTACTTCTCTAAATTCTACGAAAAAATAATTACAAATAGGCTTACTAATTATATACAGAAATCTCATATAATCTTTCCTTCTCAGCATGGCTTCCAGGCGGGACAGTCTCCTTCCTTGGCTCTAATTAATATGTATGACAAAATTTCTGATTCTATTGAAAATAATGAGTATTCTATAGGAATCTTCCTGGACCTTGCAAAAGCCTTCGATACGGTAAATCATGATATCCTTCTCCACAAATTAGCTAACTATGGAATAAGAGGAACTCAGTTAGCATGGTTTGCTAGTTACCTAGAAAACCGGCTCCAATACGTATCTTGCAATGGCGCTCTTTCTGACGCAAAAGTAGTTAAATTTGGTGTTCCACAGGGTTCTAACCTAGGCCCTCTACTTTTCCTTCTTTACATAAATGACTTGCCCAATGCCTCGTCCGTCCTATCCTTCATCCTGTTTGCTGACGACACAAATGTCTTTCATTCTGATAAATCTTATGCTAATCTTGTACTAACCATTAATGAAGAACTCAAACGAGTAGCCGAATGGTTCCTTTCTAATAAACTATCCTTAAATATAGATAAGACCGCCTTCATTCTCTTTAAGTCACACAGAAAGGTGGGGCGGCCAGATAACTCCCTAAGGCTGGCAATAAATAATACACCTATAGTCCAGGTCAAATGCACCAAGTTCTTAGGGGTGATCGTCCATCAGCACCTAACCTGGGACCAGCACATTAAATGTATTTCCACCAAAATAGCAAAAAACATCGGCGTAATGTATCGTGCCACTAATAAACTCCCACCCTCTGTACGTACACAACTATATTACTCCCTAATTTACCCCTATTTATCTTACTGCAGCATTGTATGGGCATCTACTTACAACTCTAGACTCCATAAATTGGTCATTCTACAGAAAAGAGCAGTTCGATTCATTGGTGGCCTCCCCTGGGGCTCCCACACCGGTCCCATCTTTTCCAGTTATAGGCTACTAAAAATTGGTCAGATAAGAAATTACCAGATTGGCGTCTTCATGTACAAATTCTCACGGGACCTCTTACCCACTAAATTTAAAACCCTTTTTCGTATGGGCTCTGACATCCATTCCCACTACACTAGGAACTCATGCAAATATCGATCATCCTTTGCTCACACTAACTCACGAAGATTTTCAATTAATATCACCGGGCCACAGATATGGAACGATCTCCCTCCCCCGCTCCAGCAGGTTGGATCCCTCCCCGGGTTCAAAAGATTGTTGCGCCAGCACCTTGTTGAGTACGAATCTAAAACATGATTGACTTGCTGTTAGCCACTCATTGGCTAATCTTTAGTTAAGTATTATTTTGGGTTCTTAGTTCCATTTTCCTTTTGTTACCACTTCAAATGATGGTGGTCCTCAGTTCTGCTTTAATATTGTATGCTCAGTATTGTCAAACTTTATGAAGTCTATTATTTATAAGTTGGTTTTCGCCGCTGTAGTTAAAGGTGTAAGTAGGTGTCCCTACTAGCGGGATTTTCCCTTCTGGGCCTACCTTTGTAGCCATCTTGTTTTCTTCTAATAAATTGTCTCATTGATGCATTGCATATTTGGTTCCAATAAAGAATTATGTTATGTTATGTTATGTTATGTTATGTTATACTGAATAAGCAGTTGAAATATATTTTAAGGCAATGATGCTGAGCTATTCTCACATAGTCAGTTAAAATTCATGAGGATGATTCACAAAGTATATCATTAGGATACAGATGATAATGACCTTGATTACAGTAATGATACTGACTAAGGCAACGCAAATCACGACCGTCGTTGTTACATCGCTAACGACCAACAACAAATTTTCGAGTAACCTACTACCGGGCTGAAGTGGTAAAATTAGAGGTGAGTACACGCTACCGATTAGTTTTCCTAAACAAATTGGAGGTGAGTATACGCTAATGGTTAGTTTTCCGAAACAAATTAGAGGTGAGTAAAAATATTTTGTGAGGCGAGTATACGGTCTCTAGAGGTGAGTACACGCTGAATACCCGCGTATACCCTCGACTACAGCCCTGCCTACTACCTTCTCAGCATTTCTATGGACATTAAACGGGTTCCATATGAGAACATCGGTCTCACATGGACCCCATGTGGATATGCTGGCCGAGTAAACCAACCCCTTAGCGCAAAATCTGATCCTGTGAAATCACCAACATAAGACTGTTTAAAGCTGTCAAGAAATTTCTTCGAATTTCAGAACAATGGAACAGACCCATTCTCTTGGTGCGTATGACAATCTTGTTACAAGCCAAATCCAATGCTGATGCGACATAGATCTACAAGAAATCAGTATTGAGTGTAATTAAACAAATTAACCAATCAATCAATCAAAAAAAGCCTTCAAGATACCTACTTAGAGGCTCTTCCTGCCCTAGACGCCTGAAAAGAGCGGTTTTTAAATATACGAAAGAGGCCGGAATATTTGTCCTTGGCACAAGGTGCAGCTCCAGCGGGAGGTTATTTAGGTCACATAAATGATCCTACTTACAGCCATTTGAAGATATTTGGCGGCCATATTGTCTGCCATTTTGTTTTTTGGCACTGCTATATATGAGTCTTTAGTTTCGTCGTATTCCTTGACCCCGATAATGTTAATTTATACTTTAAAATCATGTTTCAATCTTACTTACAGCCATTCGAAGATATTTGGCCACTATTTTGACTGCCATCTTGTTTTTCCGTGCAACCGCTAAAATTCAAGCTTGCTAACCGCGATTTTCGTTTTCAGCAGGGTCAATTTAGTCTTGAAACACCTTTTAACAAATTGTTACATGATTTGCTTCTAACAGTCATTTCTAAATTTAAGCAAGTTGTGTAGATTTGAGTCATTTATTCCCCATTGGCGGCCATCTTTTTGGCGCCATAATTAGACCCTTCCGGTGGTCCGATTTCGGTAAACTTTTACTATGCTCTTCTCCAGTCCTAATGTACCCAAAATCAGCACAAAGCGTTTTCATGCAATTTTTTGGGGGGTTCACCACATTACATTTATATCGTACTTTGACCCTACAGATAAGAAAACAGTCTAACCTGTACTCCAGTACCATACTGAGCACCAACGTAGATGTCTAACTCTCCGTCCTCTCCCTTTGGTACAACGCGAACGCTGTGTGTCTCCATGTAGAAGTGCTCCTGACCGCCAACCTTCACATCGCCCTCGATCACGTGATCGCAGGAAGCAAAGGCAGCTTTCACATCTCCATAGTTGATGCCAGCCTCTCCAAACCACGGATGAAAAGACTTCTTGGAAATGGCATCCTTTGGCATCAACAATATCAGCAGAATTTAAATTGATAGCCTATTGGTTGTGACATGGTAGCTGATTGGTTAGGTGCATGCCTTGTAACTTGTAGTAGGAGGGTTCGAGCTTTCCCTGAGTTAGTTACTGGCAAAGATCCTGGGTAAGATCTTCACGCTCAATTTGTGAGTGAATTCAGTTGACACTTTGCCATTACAGGCACAAACAGCAAAGACTGTAGTGATAATCTCAGAGGCATATTATTGCAGCATTTCTAGCTACGATACCTTAATATCCATTTATAATAGGCCTACAAGGTACATTACATTACAAAGTCATGAGATTCAATTTCCGAGGCTAATTTAAACATGACCACAAACCCATTCTTGCTTTCTTTATTATGATAACACCGTATTCGCAAAATTAGAGAACCGCTAGCTTCGGGGAGATCAGGTCAAGACACAATCACAAACTGTGCAAATCAGCCAACAAGGTTGAAGCAAGTAATGAATGTAAATGTAAATGTAAATCTTCGAAATTTCTCAGCGCCAAACAAAAGCCACGTCAGGGAGACCAGCTTAACCACCGGCGCTATATTAAATCAAATCCGCAATAGCCAGGTCCACCTTGTCCGTTCCGGTGCCAAGTCCAAGTCAAATCAGTAAACACTGCAACACCGAAGACAATCAGTTAGAAACAAGGTCGCAGTCAAGTTACAAAACGATATGAGCAGAAAGAAAAATGAATAGAAAACTGTGAGTTGATGGCAGAAGCAAACTGACCTCGATGGTGATAATTGGCTCAAATTCTTCATATTTCACAATGACTACTCGTGCTGCTCTTCTTCCAAGGTCATGTGACTCAGCTACGATTGCTCCAATCGTCTGGCCAACCCAGTGCACCTTTGAAACATGAACGAATGCGATTCAAATGCATGTGACGTACTTAGAAGGAATTATACACGTATTAAATGTACAGAGTCTATATTGCAAATACAAGACAAAACATATTACCAGTTACACCTGTATTGATCGGCTCCAGTTGCAGACAGTTAATGTGTCTTCACTGTTTAGCAGTTTCTCAGTAGTTCCCTCATATGAATGATACTTTTTTATTTTAACGACTCAGTATGGAATCGTAGACACAAGTCCATCAGATGACATGACGGATGATCCGGTGTGAAATCAAACCGTGCACAAAAATGGATAAATGACGAATAGGTAAAGAAAACACTACACTGCAGCCTCTTACGCCACCTTAACCAGTTAATAACTTTGGGGGACAAAACATCCATTCTCGATAAGCAGAATGGCGCATTCACTGGCAGCACGTAAATTCGTTCACACTGTTCAAACCGGTGATAAAGAGCTACTAAAACAGTCTTTGCAGCTAAGATTAAAATTTCCTAGAAAGCACACAAGTCATGCAGGAACAACATTGCATTATGATGTGGCCTTCATTTTAATCAAAAACACACAACACGTTATGAGGAAATGCTGCCAATGCAAGTTCGTGAATCACAAACTAGTGCCTAATTGCACAGCGAACGCAAAGCTGTTGTAACTACCTTACTCATAGGCAGCAAGTCCGAATAAAGTTAACCGGTAAGCAAGATCAGCTCTGGTTCCAGATCAAGATCCAGTGGTCAGGAATGTAGGTGGCTACAGTAGATGGCGTTTAGAACTGGAGCAAGTCATTAGAACATGCTTCATTAAAACAGGAAAACGAAGATAATACGGAAGGGACATGGATTACAAAAAAGAAATAATTCAACTTTAAAGAAAATATAAACTTCCTATAATGAGATATCGGTATGAAATGGCTAATGAAACGGATCCAAAATGCAGCATTATAACGAATAATAAAAAGATGTAAAAGCGATAATAATAATAATAATAATAATAATAATAATAATAATAATAATAATAATAATAATAATAATAATAATAATAATAATAACAACAACAACAACAACAATAATAACATCAATAATAATAAGAATAGATCACATATTATATAAATGCATTATGAATAATAATAACACTAACAACGACAACAAAAAAGCAAAAATAAGATGATATGAAGAAATGCTGACCTCCTTACTGGCAAAGACTTCCTCTTCTCCGCTCGTCTTTCCAACCAAGTTGGACTTAATGACGGATGTGTGATCAAGGAAGCAGACAACACCTTTCATCGCCAATGCAGCTGACGGATCAATGCTCAAGATCTTCGCATTTGCTTTCGTACTCGTTACAAGTGTCAAGTATAATTCACCTGTTGATAATTACACAATAAAATGCTTTCATACAATTGTCAATAAATACATACATATATTCATGCATACATGCATACATAGAGACATTTATATAAAAGACATTCATATACAAACAAAGATACTACATACATTCGCACATACACAGAGGCATACTTGCCTGTATACATATCAATACATCGATCGATCATTGTTGAGATATTCAAAAAATGGTATAGTGATACATACATACTTGCATACCCACATGCATACTTGCACATTATGTAAAGGCTTGGCCAAATGACAATGGCTGAGATTTTACACGAAATGACCTTGTAATGGTAGCATGTCATCGATGAAGACAGCTTCGCCAGTTGCACTCTGCTTGGCCCATCTGTGAGTCAACGGCTGTCCAACCGCATCAGCCTCGGACTGTTTGGTGACAATGTCATAGACCTGAGTTCCAGAGTGTGTCTGCTGAAGCTCCTTCTGAGTGGATTTCAAGTAATGCTGCTCTTCTTCTGTTAGGCTCAACAAATCCTAACATCACACAGGTAACATAAGACATATACAAGGACAGACGGACGGACAGACATTTGATCTGGGCATATTAATTTGATGAATGACAAGAAAGTGAAGTAACCGTTGACAAGCGCCGTGGATTATGTGCCTAAGTGATTTACAGGAGGCCCTACTGATCATCGTGGTGGACTGTCAACCAAGAGGTCACCGGTTCAAATTCACGCCGGGGTAGAAATTTGCATCAACATTTTGGCAAATTCAGCTATAATGATACATTGGAGTGCACTATAATGAGTGCACTGGAGTGACCTTGACCGTTAGGCGCTGACAAAACTTTATTTTAGGGACTGACAGACGAGGAATATTTTCTATGTGCACCCAGCGGCTTGAAGGATTGCCGGACGTGCGTCATCTACCATCATTAACATTATAGGCCCTATTCTGTGAACGCAGGCATATGGCTTTCGTCAACTCAAACTATCGTTGTAAATTGATTAGTTGTATTGTCGAGTGGCCCTTTATAATTTTTCTAATTACAATTAGAAACTGACTGGAAGATCAGACAGTGAAGGAAACGGTGAGACAGTGAGTCCTGACCACCACCCTCATTTGCCGGGTCTAAATAAAATAAAGTCGTAAACACTTGACACCTAGCTATGCCATAATACTTTGCTCGTCTTTTATGTTAGCTAGCTATAAACAACGATTACTTCTTAAAAACCAATACACACGCTTTGAAAGAAGAGAAATCAACTAACCAGCTTTTGAAAGTGCTTGTTGTAGACCTTCAGGAAGAATTTAAATGTGAAACCCTGTATCACGGCCAATTTGTATTTGTCTGAATCTCCACTGGAAAGTATCGGACGAAGTTCATCACCTAAACTGGATGTCAATTCATCCAGTAGGCTGCTATCCCATTTCCTTTGCAATAACAGAAATGCAGATTTGGTTAAGGAACAAAGAAGAAAAACAATAATTCAGATCAATTACTAAATAGTTTCGCTGCTTTCGGGGCAAGTGTCAGATTCGATACGTTGATAAATTGTAAGACTACACCTAATGGAAGTCGTATCTGCACACAGCCCTACACAGCTGCACTTCATTTATATACATGTAGCTACTCTCAAGGACATAGGCGTAGACTTTGGGGGGTCAACCGGAGCACGTGCCCCTCCAATAATTGAGGAGCCGGGGCAATGCCCCCCAAAAATTGAGAGGAGAATTTCTTCAAATATTAAAATATTATGTTTCAATACAGACAAATTTCTTCAGAAACAGAAAAACAGAGACACTGAACTGAAATACTATCAGAAATTCGTTAATTTATTCATTAATTCATATTAATTAATTAATTAATTAATTAATTAATTAATTAATTAAAACAAAGATTTATTTTTATATTCAATATCTTCAATAGGCTATGAAACAAATTTACAACGCCCCATTTCATACGCATTAATGTTACACCGGAAAGCGGAAGCCTCTGCTGACTGTCCAGACCAGAGGTGAAATTTTTGTATCGGTTTTTGGTTTAAAACAAAAGAAAAAGAAAACCACAAAATTTAAAAAATTTTCTTATTTTTGTAGAAGTTATTTTGATAACATTGAGTTAATGATTTGTAATTTTCAGAAATCGCAACTGAATTAAACTGAGTTGGAGTTCTTGTTCATGCCATTTTTCATGATTTTTATGATCCAAAATCCGAAAATCTTAAAAACAACCAAAACAATTAAAAAACATAAAAACGAAAAAACCAGAGAAAAAACAACAACAAAAAACAACTGTTTATCTTGAAAAAACTTGTTTTTTGCACCTCTGGTCCAGACTCCATGCCCCACCAATATTTTGGACAAGTTTACGCCAGTGCTCAGGGATAAAATATTATCAGCTGTGACTAATACGATAGCACAAAAACCATAACCAGAAAGGATGGTTTAAAATTGTTAATGAATAAAACAAAGGAAAAGAGATACTATAGTAATCAAATGATTGCAACAATCGACTAGTGAAGAATTAGCCAGTTTTCTTCTTACCTGCCAATCAATTTCTTTGCAGTCTCCTGGGCAACAAAAGGTATTGCTGATACTCCGCCAAAGACCATGTCAACAACTTTAACAACGCTGCTTCCTTCCTCAAACTCCACGTGCATGCCTGCATTAACGTCGGCCAAAGCCAGGTCTTTTCGAACGGACTGCTTAAAACTGTCAAAGTATTCGTTCTAGAAACAGAATGTAACAGAATGTTTTTCACAGCTGTAAGACCACCATTGGCAGAAATAGTAAAATATGTAAATATGTAAATTGCCACTGGCACAAATATGTAAATTAAATCTCCCATGTCACACAGTGTAACGTAGCGGAGGCGCTCGTTTCCTTCAAATAGGCCTATAAGTCGGTAGCTGACGGATCCAAAGGTAATGGACAGGGTACCATAATATCACAGAAGAGCAATCTGCTAACCAGCTTATATTGGTACAAAAATTTTGATGACTGGTGACCGAAAAAAGTGTCAGAAAACAAAGTCCACGTGGCTGATTAGAACATCCAATCATTGCATTACAAACTAACGCTACAAGATGATGATGATGATGATGATGATGATGCTTTGTTATTGTCATGAGTCTTTAGGTCTCAAATGAAGGCCTTCCTGCAAGAAAATAATAATGGGCATCCTTTCTTCTTGGTATGAAAGTGGGGTACGATACCCCCAGTCCAAAAAGTTTGGGGACTGGTTCCTCTCGTGCCCCCAAAATCACGCCTATCGATATAAGTGTCGGGCATTTACATTTGAAGAGAACGGCAGGAAGAGACCGAGAATCACTTCATCGTCTTTTAGACACGTTGTTGATTTTCCAGTGAAAAAGTTCTCTTGAATTTTCACTTCTCTTTCTTCGTCTAAAGGAAAGAAAATTGAGAAACGAGTTAAATACAGAAAATAATAACATATCTGGAAGTGAATAACATGAACAAAGCCTTTGTCCTTATCAAATTCCACTGAATAATCACCAAAATGATAATTTTTTGAATAACTTCGACTGTTCATCTTCATCTTAGGGCCTCTACTTTTTTCTCTGTCAAAATGTGACAATCGTATACACAGTGCTTTTTTCAGCCGGAACGCTTCCGACACCTTTTTCCATCTAATAAAAAATAATTTATTTATTTTAATAATAAAAGCAATAATTTAGTTATTTTAGTTCAACTTCAGTGTTGTGTACTGTTTTTAGTGTATATTGAGATCCCTTCCAACCCACAATCTGGCTTATATAGGGATTTAGCCCTTTCATAATTGATCAGTTCCGGAACCTACTGTTCAGTTCCCGAACCTTTTTTCTACAAAAAAGCACTGCGTATACATATACCAAGAAAACCTTGAGCTTGTAAATCAGACAAGGTATGGTAATTTCTCACTGAGAACAAATGTAGCAATAAGTCGTCAAATTTATTACAGTATACAAGAACTCAGCTTACTAGCTGAAACAAGTTTGACGCGGCTTCGTGTAGTCAGAAGCAGGACATTAACGTCAGCAACTGCGCTTGCATTAGCCAGGCCACCACCTAACGTCTGCCATAAAAATGAAACCAAAGCGTAAACTGGAAGTTAAAGTGCAGTACTGGTGCAAAATAAGCAATCATTCGTATACTTTCAGCACTGCTAAGCATAGCATGTTGTAGACCTACCTCATTAAAACGTTAACTTTGCAAGACAAGGAAGCACGTGATATATACGTAGGCCTATATAATCGTCTATTGACCACATAGTTAGAAAATATATATAAAAAATTTAGTAAGTTTAATTAATCATTTTGAACTATAGGCCTACTCATAATGACCTTAAACTTCTGAAGCTACATGTAAATTGAAATCCATTATATCAGAACTAAGATTTTAATGAGACAAATGTTTCAAACGTGGGACTTGCAGAGTAAAGCGAATAAAGCCCTAGCAACTTCGTTTGCCTTTCTAATAAAGAATGGCATAGGGCAACTGAAATGCTACATACCTTAGGGCTCAACTTAAACCAACTTACACGTCGTGCATAGATTGGTGTTAAAAATCAAGTTATTGGTTTCCTTCGAGTGAACAGGCGAGCTGATACCTGTTCAACGAATCTGCAGAACAGCTGACTATATATAAAATGTCAGAATAATGAATGTCTTTTAAACACAAGAAGAACGTATAAACTTACTGCGCGATTTCTTATCTGTGTACAGCCAAAGTACTGCAGCACATCTACCAATGAACTCAGAAATCTTGTTTTTGTCTCTGCAGAAAAATAGAACTATCGTCGTCATCACCATCACTATTATCATCAATTGCAGCAGCATCAGATTCACTACATAATAAACGAATATACACACCACCACCAACATCGCCCTCATCACCACCACCACCATCATTATCATCACCACCACAACCGCCATCGACATCATCATCATCAGCAGCAGCCTCAGCATCAATAGTACCAGTTCCTGGGTTGATCAAGTCCAAAGCTTCTCTCATATTTGATCAAAGCCTTGTTTATAATGTCTGTCTAGTGCAGTCGTGGTCTTCCATTGCTTTATTTATTGCTTCAAATCTTGCAAGCACTACATTCTTTCACATCCACATATTCAACTCTGCAGAGAATTAAACAATGAAACATCCTATACCAGGAAGTTTATCCAACAACAAGGTAATTTTGTTTTCCAGAGAAGTCATTGATGTCATTGCTCCGATCCACAGGCCACCTTCTCTCTCCTCAAAACTGCGAAGTTCACTGATCTGTGTAGTCGCAATAACAACTAGTGGCTTTTCAGGAATCGAATATTTCAAGCGGAACACTAAAAACAAGTAAAAGTTCTTAAATAACATAAATTGAAACGATCTCTAAGTGTCACAGAGCAGCGCCGTCAAATTTCAGGAACTTATTGAAGGATTATAACTGATAGCTTTTAGTAAAAATGAGATATTCCTTTGTGCACCAACTTAAGACTCAGCACTTGTGAATAAGAAGGAGCCCTACGTTTCACTTTAAATTATGCTATACAAATTTAGAGTTCACCATCGCAAATGCATTGCTGGCACATAGCTGGACAGTTAAGTTACACCTTTGCCAAACCTCTCCAACGCACCGATTACTAGACTATGAAGGCACATTCCATTGATCCTTTGGGCTTTGACCAACAGATTACATTATACAGTTGCATTTGAAGCGCCCATCGATTGATGTCTTGTGTATTATGATAACAACAGCCTTATGGAACTCATCAGATAAGAACAGATTAATAAACATTTTACATAGGCACATAGTAATTTAAACGAAGCATTGTTAACTTGGGTAATATTGCAGATTCGCGTTATCCTTAAGCATTCATACTATAATCAATCAATCAATCAATCCTTTTTTATTGAAGCCATTTGAAGTACAAGGAAAATGCAACATAAAAGTTTGAACTTTGGCAACAAGAGGAGACCCAAAAGGGATCTTGATCCCGCTTAGCAGGGCCACCTAGTTAACATTTAGTTATATGATCAGCAGGTAAAAGAAACAATAATAGAACTCTTAACTAAATAATCAGCTAAAGACAAGTACGTAGACAATTAATAACAAACCAACCTGCAATGGTTCCACCAGCAACAAGCAGCGCACCGGGAAACTGCTTCTTCAGGTCAAGTAACTCATTCATCGCCACTGGTCTGTACCAAGTCACAGAATCCGACATAAACTTAAGACTTTGCTTGTCATAGCAATCTGAGAGCTGACAACACGAAACAACCATGATTATATTGACATAACATAACATAAACATGACATGGGTCTTAAGTGGTTCAGAAGACGTGTAGTCTGTGTTCGAGTCAAACTGCCTTAAATCGCCCGTGTCCATAGATCAGTCAGGTTTTAATGTATGCAGCAACAAATGTCGTGATGCATGGATTGCATATAGGTTCAAATTGAAAGGAAGGAAGGGTATATTACAAGAGCCAAACCATCCTTACCATAGGGTTTTGGTACTAGGTTTTGAACTTCCTGACCCAAGAAATTTATTGCTCAAGTCGTCAAACATATGGCCATGGTTTGACAATTGAGCATAGTCAATACTTTCCTATATGCAAATCGTGTTGACAGCATGAGAAATAATGGTCTTCCCAAATGTGCGGTAGAGCATCAGATCAATGGACCTAAGCAACACCTTCTCCAGATTGGTAGTTTTGTCAGATTATATAATTTTACATGCATGCAATTTTTACGAACCTGAAGTTCGCTGGGAAATATCAGTTCTTGCTTACTGGAATCATCGTCGGCAGCAGAACAGCAAACACTATTCGGACATGCTTTCTCCTACAAAATTTACCAATCAATTATTTTTTCGTGACACTGTGTCAAATGTCTTCAGACATCTACTTCGATATATTCGTCTATTGGTGGCGCTCTTAGCCTGCACTCAAAAGATGGTAGGTTAAACCTATTGAGTGTACTTTGTATGAAAATCCTGGGAAACTCATTCACTCATAATTTTGTCTGTTAGCCAACATCGGAAATTGGTACCAGCATAAACTGGAGAGAAATTGATAAGTCCTGTAATGCCCTGGATCTTTGGTCTTTGCCCATTATCAGCTCAAAACCTAACTAATATTGAATTTCAAATGTCTGAAAATATCAAAAATAACATGTGAAAATGCAGATACTCAACCTTTGGCTGGTTTTTGCAGCACTGTTCTCCCATGGGACATTCTGATGCCTGAAGGAAAATAATAAAATGTACACATATACAACAAAAATAAACATCCTAATGACTATAAGATATCTTAGATATCGTAATGTTATAAGAAGCAACACAACTAGCCTAAGTGAATTTGTTAAAGTGTCTTTTCGATTAGCTCTTCATGCTCATGTCAAGACAGTACAAATCAGAAGATAAATAAAGTGGATGGCAGAGTTATGGTAATCATCATCAAGAAAACTGTATTTTTATGTAAAGTATTAGTCACTTGCTTCTCATTATTTTACTTGAAAATATACATAAAATAGTTCGGAAATATATCATGAATATTTCCCTTACTTTTGAAAAGCCTTTGAATGAATCCAGAATCGGCCTATAGCCTGTGCATCGACAGAGATTACCTGTCACAATCAACAAAACCAACAATCTGACTCTAGAATGCTACCTTGTCATAAGGAAGTGATAATGATGAGTCTGACATGTACAGTTGTACACGGATGTACACATATTTGCCTCTCTTACTTCATTCCTCACACAACAATGAAACAAATACAAGTACATATACATAATCAGGCTTTAACATTGTTAAAGGATAACCGTGGGTTATCACAAATAGAAATAAGCTGTTAAGAATTTGTAAGAATATAAATGTATTTAAAAGAACCTTGCAGGGCATGCTCAATCTGGAGTTCAGTTGGTGCGCCATTACTTCTAAGGAGTGCATACATTGCCATGACCATACCAGGAGTGCAGAAACCGCACTGAATGCCATGGCCAGCCACAATCCGCTCCTGTAACCAATCCACAAAGCATGGGAATTAAATCAGAGCCAAGCAACCTTACATTTAAAACAGGAACTGAATCATAAGAAGCTGCAACACACATCGTTAATTAAACATGTCCAAGAATCTGTTTAGAATTTTACCTTAGAATTGGATTATCACCAGCAAATGTTTCATCCAATGGACAAAGTCTACTTTAATGCAATAACTTGTACAGGAACGTAGCCAGACTTAAATTGAAGAGGAGGCAGAAAAATCTTGAAAAAACTTTGATGACCTTTTATTGGAGATTGCTGCCCAAAGAAATTGATGACCTTTTTGGGAGATTTCTGTCAAAGAATTTGATGACCTTTGGGAGGGTGATTTCTTGTTAAATTTCTTCTATTGGGCCAGGATTGACCGTTCAAGAGGAGACAACATCCAGGTGCAGGGCTATAACTCAAGGAAAATGTTTAAATTTATAAAACCAAGAGGAGGCAACTGCCTCCTCTTGCCTCAATGTAGCTACTCCTATGAACTTGTATAGCACTGTAATCATAATGCAATCATGCATAATGCACAAGGTTGGTTCCAGTGAAACTGCAATCACAAAATAATCATAATCAAGCGAAGAAGGCTGGACAAAGCCCCCTAAGCCCAGAAAATCAGAAGTCAAGCAACACTCAGCAAGCAAATCAAAGCAGATGATTATAACTTCATGAGGGAAGTTAATTACACATTTCATTTAAACTACCATATACAAAGGGTAACGAGACGTAACATTTTAATGTAGGCCCTTAACGTCTTTAAATAGCGATTTTTATGGCCTCGAATTGATCTGGTGAGGCCCATCACCACCGCTGCCCGTTTGAATAGGCGCAGCGCTCCAAACCTGACAACACCAAACCACGATGGAAAAGAATGGTTTTCAAACGCTTGTGGAAACGCGACAAAGCAAGACCAAGAAGTTCATCTCAGAGGTTTCTAGGCAACCTGTTCCAGAAAGATGGACCGACCAGGGCGAAGCTTTTACGAAGCAATGTGGAAGTTCCAGCCAGGTCAACTTGCGTGGCAGAACGAAGGAAATCTACGGCCTTGTATGGATAACACCGGCACACAAGGCTCCCTAAGATAGGCTGGGGCATAGCCTGCAAGACAATCAGTCACAAGTATAAGAATCTTAAACTCATTGCCTTTTGCATATGCAACCAGTGCACTCCTCCCGTGTAAAGCTAGATACATTCCCGAACTTACGTTTGCTGCCGATCAAGCGAGCCGCGGCATATATAGCAGATTGCATCTTATTAATGCGCGAAGCCCGGTGTTTATGAATACAATGCATCAGGGTAGCAGCGAATCTGACCTGGGCCTACCTCAAGTGTAAGTCAGGTGAATACAAATCATCATTCATGCCAAGCACCATCAACTGATTGCAATTGCAAATGTGTGCTATAAACCTCCTCTAGATTCCTCTATAGTAACGGTTTAACAGAGGTTCAAGCATACCTGAATTTGATGCAGTTTGGTTTTAGTACTGCCAAGTGCCTCAATAGTTGTGATTGCCAGACCATGCAACAAACAGATTGGTAAGATACACGCATTTACAGCATTGTGTCTGAAGAAAGAGATTGTTAGGAACAAATAAACATGGCAGCGGTGACAATGTGCAACTGAAAGGCGAACTAAACAACTACATGTATCACTTTGATTGTAGACGTTGGTAAAATTGCAGTAATCACACTTACAGTTCTGCCAATAGAAAATGTTTTCATTATTATAAAAAAAACATTTGGTTTAACGTAATGTAATCGTAAACTTCAAATTGGTTTAACGTGATATATGTATAGTATTTATGTAAAGTAGACAACATTACAGGACATTTTAAATTCTTCTAAGGTGATTGTTTTGTGCATTACAGCTTAAGTGTGTGATTTATTTTGTCTGGTGCCACTATAATGTTATCGTAAAATCGAAATAAAAACTTTCTAAAACGTAGTCAAAGATAAGCACATTCTAGCTTACTCACAAATCAAGTATTAAGCCAAGTGCAAAAATGTGTCATTATATGCATAGTTATCGCATTCTGGGGACACTCGCATTAACTTCAGTCATATAATGGGGGTTTGTTTTAATATGCGGGTAGTGACGGAAAAGATACATAATCTTTGAAGTGGAACGGTCAAACCAGGAGAACATAACAGAGCAGCTGCCACATCCTCCCTCTCCGCAGGACACCTTCGTACCAGTCAGCTTCACTGGTTCACACAAAATCAAGGCAGATCCACTTCTATTTTATTATAGTATTATTATTATTATTATTATTTATTTATTTATTTATTTATTTTATTATTAGGCCCTACTCAGTAGTTTTATTCTTATGCTATGTTAGGAAATTATATTATCTTTTCTCAGTGATTATTTCTGTAATCAATTCAATCATCACTTCTTGAAAATAGTCTCGTCACTGATGTCATCATCAAGAATAAATTATTGTCATTAATATCATCAACCACAATTATTTTATTTCACGTTTGACTCAAAACCCCGTTATCATCATCAAAAAATAAAATTATCACTATTGATATCATCAGTCATAATTATTTAATTCTCACTAAAATCTTGTAACTTTAAGACCACACTTCTAAAAAGACCACATTTATGAGAAGTTCATCGTTTGGAACGTGTGGTTTATGGTCAAAGGATACAGTTGTAACGTAAGTAGTCCACAAGTAAAGTTTTTGGAGATGGACTTCTTTCGGTTATCTGACAAAACAGAAAAGAAAGCCGAATCAGTATTCTCATCTATTCGAAATGCCACATATGGAAAGAAGCTTAAAACAAATTGTTGAAGGTGCATGGCAATGCTTCGATTATTTCTGTGTGATGGTGACGTAGAACAACGGTGTCTTACTGGAACAGGCCTCACCATATTGGGACTATGCAGAACCAAAGTTTCGTCGAGCTTGGCTGGGCTTTGATTATTTATGTCTCATGGTGGCGTAACTCAATGGTCTCTTGCTGGAACAAACTTGACCATAAGTTCCCGAAGTAGCCTAGCATTTATAAGCTGTATTCAAAACCAATGGCATAATTATGTAATGTAATACAAATCTCCGAAACTTCTCAGCGTCACACAAAGCCAGGTCGGGAGACCAGCGTATTTACCGGCACCAGATGACGCTCATAAATGCTTACCAATTAACGAGTGCATGTGGTAAGTGCGCGATTGAAATGATATTCAAATAACAGTACAACAAAATTAATATACTCATTTACAACTTAAAACTGGGCCCCTTTCAGGCTGTTGTAGCCTTGTAGGCCTTACGTGTCAAAACTTGTTCGGACCTTACCTTCTTGCCATTGACATAGAAAATAAAATCAGACATCTTTTCACGATTTTTCAAATCAACACCTGGAATTTCAAAGAGGAAAATTATTATTCAGTAAAAGCAACAGCGCCAGTATTAGGGCCTGTCAGTTAGGTAATTTGCAATGTTGTTCTATATATTATCTGATTTCTTCACAGGTAGACGTAGTAGGCTCTACGTTCCATAAGCCTCTCTGCTTAAGCTTGCCGATTCGCACATCGATGGTGGCTTATTTAAGAGATTTAAATCTCGGGCTAGTACGATCCGCAAACGGGCAGTGTTTAATCTAGTCCCCCTCTTCTGGGAGGGGAAACTAGGTTTTTGGGGGACCTACGAATTTACACAAGACTTATTGGGGAATTTCATCCATCTTGAAAAGTTTCAGACTTTTTTAAATTTCATCTCCCAAAAAAGTTGATGACCTTTTCTATTCATGCGCCCCCCTTTTTTTTACCTCTTTTCTATATGAATTACTCTCTCAAAACCTCGATGACCTTATTTTAGGAATTGATCTCTCAAAAAGTATATTACTCACCTCTCGGGGGGACAAACTTGTATCCTGGGGGGAATTTCCCTCCCCAAAAGGTCTCTACATTATAATATTGCTGGCCTCTTGGGGGAAACATGAATCCTGTGGGGGCATTCCCCCCACCAAAGACGTCTAGATTAAACACTGGCAAACGGGGACCTTATAAACAGCGTGGCACCCATTCAGCGGTGGTAATGGAAGGATCTCACCGGACCAGTTGATAGAAAAATGAGCAGGGTTGAAACCATACGATCGCTATAAAAACGTGTACAATTTTTTTTCTAGGGTTAAAGGCGCCCCTCGCAGGCTAGACTACTCAGTGCAGGAGTCCTGTGGAAACAGAAACGTCTTGAGCAAAGCGGAGATGCCGGAAGAGGAGATATGGAGAGTTGATCTGTAGGTGGACCATAGACAAAAGCTTGTGCATCATATAGCGTCAAGGTCGCCAATTGCAGAATGTTTGGCAAATAACATGGAAATGTCCGCCGTGTAGATGATATAGTGGACAGGTTCAAGTGTATACTAAGCCCTGAGGTGTACCAAATCTGACCATTGAGGTGTACCAAATCTGACCATAACGCAGTGAGATCAAGAGACCCAAAAGATAACCAGCTGAGAGCGATCAGAGATGTAGGATTTAAACCAGAGAAAAGGAATGTTAGAAATGGCACAAGATAACTGCAAGCGTCGAAGGAGGATATCCTGATCGACTATATCAAAAGCCGAAGAAACGTTAAAGAGAGCTAGGAGTGAAGATGGGATTGATCAATAGCCATACATAAGTCGGATAAGACAGATTAGGATGGCAGTTTTAATGGAATGACAACCCCGAAATCCAACTGGACCGGAGGAAAAAGGCCAGCTTGCTCAAGGTAAGGAAGAAACCGAAGGGAGAGTCTTCCGAGGGTTTTAGAAAAGAAAGATGAGAGATAGTCCCTATGTGATGTCCTGTCATAAATCAAATTTCAACGCCAGCCCTCTTACAAGACAACCAGTACTTTATAGACGATAGTCTCGAGCAATGCTCTCTGTTGGTTGTTTCAATGTCATTTTCCTCTCTTTTTCTTAACTCCTTTTTTCCTGGTTGAGGTATGACAACCAGTTTACTCAATACACGAGTATACATGTAGGCCCTATACCATGTGTGAGAATGCATTACCTCATAGGTAATAAAAGAAACATGTATACCATCCCATTATTTTTACGAGGCGTCTGCATAAAAGAAACCTCTGCGTCAACATTTTTGCCAACAGCGGCTGAAGCTTGTATTCAGGCCAAGAATTTTACGCCAACCTAGCTTGGACCCTGGACCCAAAGTCACGATGAATGTTCGATTATACTCGCGTATCAGTTCAATTCCCATAGCCATCATCTCCCAAAACCGTTAGGGGCTTCGCGTCTTTTTGCGATTGATGTCCCAGACCCTCTCAACTTTCATCCAACTAGACCTGCGTGGACTTTTGGTTTAAAAATTACGAAGGTCTACTGTATATAACTAAATATTTCTATTGCCTACATTTTGCCTTGTCATCTTCCAACTAACACAAAGATTTTGTTCAACAAATTTGCTGTGTTTGCTGGCATCTGACAACCATAGCAACATGCTGCAAATAGGTCTAAGCATCATATATAAGTTACAATGATAAATTACATCAGTAATGAAGAGAAGTCTTTCGAAGTGATCGTCTACCGACAAGAAACTCCTAGGTTTACGTACGTTGAAGTGTCGTCGACAAGAGCCGATTCTGAAGAGTTCAGACGTCGTTGTGTGCTGCCCTTTAACCTTCGATATGCTACTCAGGCCTATGAGCGTAGGCCCACCAGTAATCCGCTCAAGGCCTTTAGGCCGCTGCCTGAAATCGGTCAGACTTCTCGCTAACATATATAGGCCCCTTCATAGGCCTATATATTTACGAGCGCCGCATGAAATCAGATGTGCTGTCCAGACAGATCAAATGAAGATCCAAGTCCGGTTGTGCCAGACATGCCATGGCAGATACAGGATTCAGAGGAGCTTCTAGAGTCAGGGATTTATAAAGCGGGTATTGTCTAGGTCGAGCATAAGTTGACCATAAATATAACTGCTAAAGAGACTTGGATCTCCATTTAATATCTCTGAAGAGCTCCTCTGACTCGACACAGCGCTCATGAATAATGAATTAAGCTGATGCCCTGTGCTTAGCTTTGAAGTGGCGCTTTAGAAATTTGGAGCATTACGACGATTGCTATGTAGGCCTAGATATGGGCCATCCATATATTACGTACGCATTGTGGGGAGGGGTAACCGAAATGCATGTGCTTGCGTACGCTTGCGAATGGGGGGGGGTCTACTGATAATATACGTACGTAAATTTATTGGCCTTCAAGTGAGCTAGAGTTCCGTCTTTCCAGCTATCTGGTACTACCAGCTGAGAGGAAGTAGAACTGTGAAAGATGTGTCACTTGTATGCCACCTTACCTCTGAACGCTATTATTAAACTATCCCACAACTCAACAGTGAGTCCATGGAGTACTCATCCTTCAATCTCGCCTAAAGTGCAGACTGCAGACAGTCGCTGCCTGGTCCTGTGTAACTGACACATTCTGCAGTTAGTCTTAGAGGGGCATGCGTCAACTGTACGTACGCAGGTGGGGGTGGAAAAAATTACGCGTGCGAACAGAGAGGGGGAGGGGCCCAATTTTCCCGGATCTTTGTGTACGTAAAACAGGGTGGGCCAAAAAAGTGAGAACATCTTGTAGCATACGAGTTATTTAAAAATATAATTCAATTAATTATATTGTTTCATGTAATTTTGTTTGCCAAGTATTTAGCTAATCAGAAATCATGTTCAATGTGTCCTCCTTGCTTCTCAACGAGTTTTTCTAAGCGTCGACGCCACTCGTTTATGTACTGTCAATAAAGCGCTGCCCCAGATTTCTCCATTCTTCGATTATTGCCAACTTGAGCTGCTCAACTGTGGTAAATTTTCGCCGAAGGTAGACTTTTTCTTGCAAAGCACCCCATATGGCATAATCTACTGGGTTTAAATCAGGACTGTTCGGTGGCTACATGTCTGGCTCGATGAAGCTAACATTCTCCTGACGAAGAAAGTTGATCGTATTTCTGGCTGTGTGAGATGGAGCTCCGTCTTGCTGTAATGTCCAGTTATGGCGACCACATGTCGCTTGAATTACAGGCAGCAAACCTTGTCTCAGAACATGTTCACAATAGTATTCACTGCTTACTTTGGCGCCTGGTTCAACGAACACAATACTAATTTTCCCCATTCGAGACACACCAACTGATACCATGATACCGCGGCTGAAATGGTCACGTTCTCGTATAAGTCGACTTTCTTGAACTTGCATTTTCTTTGTTTCAACGGAATAAACACGGTCATTTTGAGAATTAACTGGAGTGGCAACGGTGAATGTCTTTTCGTCTGTAAACCAGATGCTTCGTACACTTCTCTCAGTAGGAAACCGCTCAAGTAGCTGCCGACTGCGTTGCAAGCGTTTCAATTTGACATTTTCATTGAGCTTCTGCCCGATCACACGCTTGTACGTTTTGAGTTGTAAATCTTGCTTAACAATACGTCGAAATTGTCGAAATAAAGACATCATAAGTAAGTAAGTAAGTAATCTAAGTAAGTAATCTTTTATTAGTATAAGACAAACGCTCATACTTAACAACAATACATACAAAAGGATCACAATATCAGTAACACTATAAGACAGTTTAAACACAAGCAATTCTATATAATGTCTTATTTACATACATATACATTATACAGTATTATAAACAATAAACGATAGTGTCTTATTTACATACATAGCCCTATCTATAACTAAAGTTATGATCTAAGCCTTACATTCTAAGGAACATAAGCATTACTATTGTCTACAAAAAGAGCCAGTTTAGATATCAGAACAGGTACTAGAACCAGCATTAACCCAGTTTTTATACTTGTACAGTGAGCGAATGACGAAGGATTTCTTATGTAGCAATGTATTAAATATAGCTAAATAGGTAAGTAAGTAAACGAGTAAACAATTTAAGCTATTATGGATACAGTTAAACAAATTTTGATGTAATTATATTACTTTTCACGCGATGTTCTCACTTTTTTGGCCCACCCTGTATGTGGATGGCGCCTAAGCAGAATGTAAAAGACTCACGTTGAGACTGTCGAATGCAGATAAAGCATATACGTAGACGCGGAGCGCATGCTCAGAGGTTTTAAAGCCTGAGACACACATATAGAAGAACAGTGTAGTGCACCTCATGTATGCCTACAGAGGCGTAACTTTGGTCTAAAAAGTGGGGGTACCAATTTCTTCAATTTCGCTTTTCGCATGGAGACCATCTCGGGGAAGGCACGGAAATAAAATATTGCTTGGCTTTGTTTAAAACGTGGGGGTACGATCCCATAGTCCAAAATGTTGGGTACGGGTACGGGGTACCCTCGTACTCCCACAAGTTAAGCCTATGTAGGATTGTGCCTCCCCGGCATGGTGGGTTATACAAACGCTGAAGATAGAGCCTGGATAGAGGCCCTGATGTAAATGTAAATCCAATTGTAAAGCTCCGAAATTTCTCAGCGCCATACAAAAGCCACGCCAGGGAGACCAGCTTATTCACCGGCGCCATAATGATGGGGACGTAGAGCTTTTCTCCCAGTCACCGGCCCGAGTGGCTCGGATTTGGCGGGGAAACAGAAGAGCGTTTATTTAGCGCGTTCTGTACTGACAAGCATCATGTTCTTCGGGGTTTAATTTCTGCTCTGCGCTGCAATAGATACGACCTTAGACCCCGATCCCACGGGTTCTCCCTCCCTGAAAGAGATGGTCCTCTATAGGAACATATACCAAAGGTTTTCACCCTTCCCATTGCTCCCGCGGTATATGTCTTGTTATGGCCAGCTTCCACAGACATCTCTTATCGTAAAAGGTTGTGTCTGTGTCAATTTTCATGTGTAATAAACGAATATCACTCTTGACTGAACAGAACACTGTCGTCGAACACGTACTATACAAGCCTACGTATCTGGGCACCGGTGGCCTGACGAAAAAGTTACTGCGCTTTGCCCAGTGGCAGATTTACTATAGAAATAAATGAGGCCATTGTTGTGAAAACGGCCCACAATTGCTGTAGTGCGAAGCACATATATTATTTACAATACTCAGCCCCTTAACATCCCCTTAATTTAATTTGCTTGTTACAACGTTAGAATGTCTATATTTAAAACATTTCCTTCAATGCTCCCTCTGTATTATATTTTTGCCTTGAGGTAGGGCCTACTTATAAGCATAGGCGTAGCTACATAGAGGCAAGAGGAGGCATTTGCCTCCTCTTGTATTTGTGGATTTTAAAATTTTCCATGGGTTATAGCCCTGCATCCTCAAGTACACCGCAGCAGAGGTGGATTTTGCCTCCTCTTGATTTAAAGTCTTCGAATGTGTTAATGACTAAAAAGAGGTCATCAACTTTTTTCGTAACAAACATTATTGAATTTTTGAAATTCTCAGAGCGAAATTCTGAAATTATCAGAACATAGGCCTCCGTAACAGGTAATCACCGGAAGAACAACGTTATATACTAGAACCCCATTATAACATGCAGTTCCAAGGCAAGCCCCTCACTCACAATTACTGCTCCACATATTCAGATTTATAAATCCTGCACACCCAATAAATGCAATATAATCATAATACTAATAATTATTCATACAATTACTAAATAACTAAAATATTAATGACATATCACAAACTTTTAACAGAAATTGTTCCTCAAACGTTACTTCAGTAATACAGTTAAAATATACAGTATTAGCAATTCAGTAATTTAAAAATCGTCATAATTATTTGCATATCGCAAATATCTATTACAGTCTCCATACAAAACATTCCAAGTACAAGCAAAGGAGATATAATAATGGTATGTATTTCAGCATGATAAGGGTAATATTATGCTCCTTTAAGCACTTCTGTTGACACAACTCAGGGCATAGTCCAGGTGTTTGAAGAATCCCTCCAATGAACGACAAACACGACCACAACAACCTGGTTATTTCTTCGTAGCTGGCTGGTTTAATTTTGGGGCATCTGTGCCACAAGCCAAACGGATCTTCTGAACAGTGGCTGGACTGTCGAGGACAAACTGCGGCGGAAGTCCGGCCTCTTTTCGGGCAGCAGAAATAGCCGCTTGGATGGCAAAGAAAACTGAGCAACTCAGAAGCAGCGGGGGTTCACCAATGCCCTACAAAATGCACAGGAACATGTGAAAACTTAAGGTAATTTAATAACTAAGCATTGCAATTTTCAGGGTATACCCTAACGGATCACGGAAGACGTTTATAATCACAACTAAATTCGTTCTACACTCGATTGAAAACTATCTTGTTTGGCCGTGCTTGAGTCGGGAGCACCACCGAGTAGCTCCCTTTAAGAGGTGCTTCATAAATACTCGAATGAATGAATGAATGAATGAATGAATGAATAAATTACAGGTTTTCAAAGACAATCACCCAAGGGTAAAAAAATACACAGACCAACCTTAATAATTATATGTATTTAATTTAATGTAACCCAATTTAGTTTGAAAATATTATCAAGTGCCAAAGGCATCAAAATTCAGTCCACACTCAATTTCCATTGGAGAAGTCCAATCAGAATATGATTAGACTGTGCAGAATATATCAAACCTCAATCCACAATGAATTTCTTTTGTAGAAGTCGAGTCAGAATGCAATGCAACTAAATTGCATTTCAAATAATAAAAAAAGTAACTAAATTGCCCCAATACCTTGGATGAATATATGGCCATCGTGTTTCCAGAATCCTTAAGAAGAGAGACATTCATCTGAAGTGGAATTGAACCAGCGGTGGGTATGTGATATTTTCCTGCACCAATCGTTTGCAAATGACCATAGGGACCATAACGATGCTCTTCCAGAGCATACAACCCAGTTCCCTGAAAGAGACACCACTGCAGATTTAGCAAATATTCTCATTAACTCTTTGTAAATCGTATGCTCATTCGTGCCTCATGAGGGGAAGAGGAATATAGAGACAAATGCTGCTGGATTGGGTGATGACACATGGATACAGAAAACTGAAGCAGGACGTAAAATGCAGTGAAGAGTGGCAACATTGAACACATGAACCTGCCAAGGGGCAGAGAACCCAAAGACTGTGAAATAACTTTAGGCTGAAGTATATAGGCATGAATATAGCAGCAATCCAAAGATTGACCTGGGCTACATTGCTCAATAACAACTTTTCAATTTCGTATAGTGAAGCCACAGAAACAGTACTTATCATGCGATGTTATGTTTGCCAGTTTTGCCACTGACTATATTTAATTACCGGTTTCACTAGTTTCTACCCTTATGTTAAATAAGTTTGTAAAGCACCAAACATGCAATAATAAGTATGCTACATGTACAAGGCTTCCATGCAACCAGTTTCAAAGCTCCTCAGAAGCAAATAACTATTAATTGGTTAAAATTATTTCCTCCTTTCAACAGTAATACCTAGAATAAGAAACCCATTACATACCTTATAATAATCACAACGGACACTATATTAGCACTCCAATGACGAGAGTGTATTATAAACGACTGGGAAACCAATGCAGCTCGTTGTTAATGTCGTAAATCAGTGGTCACATGGTATTATTGCGAGGAGAGTCGTTATCAGAATGTAACAATTGACTGCTTAAATTCTGCTTTTTTACATTAAACTAGCATAATCAAATTAGAACACTTGGTTAGCCTGACATGATACAGCTAAGTATTTCCGCCTCTTACCATCACAAAGGCACCTTCGATCTGGCCAACATCAATGGCTGGATTCAAACTTTTTCCAACATCCATAACGATATCAACCTTTGGAATCTGAAGTTAAAAAACAAGACATTCTACTAAATTTACAGCAAGTATCAAAGGAAAATAATTAGAGGTAATTTCAAAGTAAAAATATTGTTGCAAACGGATGCAGTAAACTTATTTTGCATGCAACTCTTATTAAATACATACACAATTAATGTCAACTGGTCAAACTTTTATGCAACAGTAGTCTTTACTATTTATCTAGCCTTCACCTTGAATTCCAACCAATCACTGAACGGTCATCTAGTTGACTGTAATTGCAAATTTATATAGAGTCACTCCAGAGAACAAATCAGAAGTGCTCTGCACTTGACAAAACAAAACCATGACTGAATAGAATGGTTTGCAAGCACTTAGGGAAATTAGGTTTACTGAAGACATTATGCTTCAGCCATCACACCAGGCAGCCATCCATCCATCCATCCATCCATCCACCGATCCATTAAAACATCCATCCATCCAGTCAGCCATCCATCCAGCCAAACGGACAGACAGCCGAAGCAGCTCCAAATTGTTTCAATGTAGTTATAAAAAGCTGTAAAGATGACAGCAGAAAGAAAGACCCGTACAGTGTAGGTGCCTGTAAGGCAGTCGATTTGCACTTGCGTAACAGCAGCTCCGTAAGTGTAATATCCGTGCGGACGACCTTTTCCTGTTTTCCAGTCAAAGTTTTCGTTATAAGAATGGCTGAATAAAAACAAAAAAAGAGCTACAAATGGGTCACCAAACAATCAACCAAAAAACATGTAATCATGTGGGACATGATATCCTATTGATTGAGCGCTCACACTGTAAATCCGGAAGTACAGGTTCGAGCCTCCTCTGAGACATTTACTATGTAGGGACATTGAACAAGTCCTCAGTCACAATTGCTCAGCACCGTCGGTCATTAGATAGTGGCTTCCTCTAACTCTCCACCTGACTCATGACGTACCATTCTACATCTTGTGACTTTTGAACTATCGCCATTTATATGGAACACTAAACACGTTCTCTAAGTTCCGGGGACAAGGAATAAAAAAAATGACAAGTCTCTATCGTATATCGTCCTAGGCATCTGTCTTTTGGGCAACGCGTCTTTCCACCGTCACGTGTCTCTGTCTCCATTTCCGTGTATGGAATACCAGTCTCACACGCATACACCATATGCACCACAATTTACGGAGTAAGTTTCCTTACACGTCTTCTGTGTTGGCAATTATCGACCAACACAGTGATAAATTCCGCTTCAAAAGACGACGACGGTAGGGGTCTCTACGGCACTCTGATAGTGAAGGTCCTCTCTCCATAACCTTCGCCATCTGCACACACACCTTTGTTCTGACCTACGCACGAGGGCCCAACTCCGCACTTCAATCAGTCCTCAGAGCTGGGTGTTACGACAGCATATATGGTTCTAGCTGGGTACCCGACTGCTCGACGCGAACTTTGACGTTAATCTCTTCGTCCGATTTATTCTACCTTTTACCAGGAACTAGCGTACTCTTCACCTTGGAACTCTGACCTGCTGAACTTCAGCTCGAAAAATGCGGGTCTATCTCCCCCGGTAACATGACCTTTATCTCGACGCTATACGGAATCAGTCTGACTCGAGACCTGATCAGCAGAGTGGACCCTTATTCCACAAGCACTTTCCCATGAGCCAGATTCTTTAAATCTGATAGTAAGCGTTGCGGTTGTGTCTTATTCCGGAAGCGCTCGTAGGCTTCGTTTCTGAGTACTTAGACTCGATTCTGCTAACGGCACCGGTGGGTAAATATATTAGTTACTTTGCCCCGTTGTTTCACACAGACCTGTGTATTCACTTCCCACTCAGGGAACTTTCCTGTCTTCCACACACCTTAACAGGCCACGGTGGGTTTGGTCGGGTAGTTCCCCGGACTGATATTTGCGAGTAGACTGCGGGCGCAACTATGACCGGTCAGACCGTGTTTGGAGCGCCTCTCACTCGGGACTCGGGAGCGCACGGATTAGCCTTGTTTTCGTAACTTACCCGAACCCGGACTTTAATTTCTATCACTATATGTGTAGAGTGCAGCGTTGCCACTCTACATTTAAGGCAATGCACCATGAGGCAGCCTATATTCATCTGTCGGCTTGCTATAGTTTAGCACGTGAAACATATTCTGGCCTCCATACTTATATAACCGCCCATTACCATCTACTCAAATGAAAGTTTCTAAGATGGAAAGATCTACAGATTATATTACGCGAAATCTATGTTAAAGCATTAATTATGGGACAGGAAGGTGTATTCTTTTATTTTAATTAATAAATTGAAGCGCTACCATGGCAAAAATAAAATACAGTAGTTGCAGTTATAATTATAATCGAACAGTTGCAAAGCGCCACCCATCGATTAAGAGGCCAATTAAATTAAATAACTATTATGCCCTCATTCAAGCCCTGTGGTCTGACCGCCACATACATATCAAAATGCTTATAATTATACAACCTTCTGAAAGCCCCATATTCATATTACTGCAGAACCTCTTGGCACCATACAGTTATCATGCAGCTCTATAGTAATGTGAGAAAAGTTAAATAGTTAAATACGTACTTGAAGAATCCAGAAGCTGAGAGATTGATCTTCTGACCATATGCAGCCTTGATCTGCCAAGCATTTTACAGGTCCTTTATTAGCATGTTACCAATGTGGCTTCCAGGTAACTCAATCATACCAGGATAATGATGAAAGTAACGAATTAATGAACGACAGCCCGTTAGCATACCTCTAAGAAGAAGCTATGGATAGGACGTGTTGCTACCTTCATTTTCTCAGCCTCGACCGACGAGGGTGGCCAATCACCTCTCTTGCTGTCTGACTTTCCACCGACAATGTATGGTCAGTGTACTTATTTTACAGTACAGTGTTTTAGATTTGCAAAAATTTAACATAAATCTCAAACCACCTTCCCATCTTGCCTGGATAAATCTAGTCTAATCAGGAAACTTCTCTAGCGCCAATGAAGGGCATCAATGTACGGTCACTTGTGAGCAAAATCACATTTCAAAGTCGCAATCCATTGGACAAATCTATGCAGTCGGGAGTCGCAAGCCCCAGAATTCACAAGATGGACATGCGGTTATTAAGCTAAAGACCATCATGCGCCCTTCCGTATATCGCTTTTACACGCAACACATTCTGTTCAATACCAGTTTAACGTAATGAAGTTTACGACATTTTACAGCAACGATGCCGTTAGAATATTATAACCTAAAACAGCTTATTACAGAACTGATATCTGCTTAAGTTACAGTATTGTGTGCTTTCTGAGAAACTCTTAAATATAATGCAATATAAACATCGAATTAAGTTAATACATCAAATAGCATTTTGCAATGAATGCAGAACTGCACATATAGCAGTTAAACAAGTAAGAAAAGGCTAAGAGAAAGCAGCACATTTAGGGCAATATTAAGTGTAATCGACAGGAAAATTAAATTCAGGCATAGTCAATTGAAGCCTAGCTTCTAAGAAGTCATAAATAGTCCTTGAAAACTATAGATTTTACCCAATCTTCCCATTTTCCGCTTGGATTCTCTTCCTTAATCGGCTTCAGTCGTTCATTCAGCTTATTGCAGGCATCCTGTAATAAAAAATTAACAGAACAGATAAAACTTTCTTTTCATAAAAAACAGACTTTCAAAACTGAGAGAGGAACAACTGGGAGACATATTTAAATTAAATCTGATCTCTTCTATTTCATTACTTGAAATGATCACAATCATCTGTAATTTGCATAATTTTGCGTAACGCGTAATTTACGTAACCTTGCTTGCTTTTGTGAGATACTGAAAATGCGCTATATTAAGTGGCCAGAAACATATAAAATAATACACTCAAATTTTTGAATTAATGCGTACCTCCCGTATAATTATGAAGTCAAGTTATTTAATGAAGTTTAAAGATTGTAACTTTGTCTATAACTTCACTTGAAGTGCCCATCTACTGATACCTTATGCATTATTCTAGCCGCGCTTAATAAGTTATTTGATTAGATAAGATCTGAAATGAACAGAAATGACTACCAGGACAGCAGCCCCGTTGAAGTCAGATCCACTGCTGCCGCCAGTTGTTATGGAATTTGGGATAACTCCGCTGGATGTCTCACTCAGGTGAATCTTATCCACAGGTATATCCAGTGCGCGACTTGCGACCTGGAAATAGAACACAAGTCTTAGAAACACTCGGGAATAAGAAAAGGAGAATAAAAGTCATAGGCCACTAAATTTTACAACTCTATTCTTAAACTCCTACTTTTCCTTTGACTCAATTCAAGATAAAGAGCTAACCTATCTTATGGCACCTATCTAGGTCTCTCTGACAGCTATGTTCATTGTTCACAATGCTTTGGACAGCTTCAAAAGGTGCTACATAATACCGCTTATATTTCTGAATTTCTGAATTTTATAATGCACCTTACAACAGTTCAGCAGTACAATGCCTGTCCATCCCAGCAGACGGAGATCCTGGAACTGACATGACCACAGTTTTATTGGTGCACAATCGGTTGATGCCTCGTGCATTAGATACCAGTGTTACAGAAGTTACTATTATTAATTATTATTATTATTCCAAAAATTAAGCTGGGCAACAGAAAACTGAAATCTACCTGGATCATTTTTGTGTGTAAGCCTTGTCCCATTTCCACTCCACCATGATATAGAAGCACAGACCCATCCAAGTAAACATTCACCAAGGCACCAGCCTACAAAATAAATGAGAAAAAGTCTAAAGTCTTAATAAATGTATTCGCTCAAAATTCAGACACTAAGAGGAGCCAATGTCAATTGTTCTCTTTCTTGACTCTCCTTGGTGTAGCATTTAACTCGTGTACGTACTTCACATTCCATGCAAATACCATTTGTAAAAAAACATCTCATTTTCACATTTGCTGCATTCATCGAATTCGCTGCTATATTCGCACTGCTTCACGAGTAAAGCCAGTGTTCTTGCACGAGCACTTGTTTCCATTCGCCTTAAATATTTAACTCCTTTCTCCCTGCCATGGTGTCACAAAAGCAAATTTGTCAAAATAGCAGAGTTCAGAATTCATTAGTTAGAGATAATTATCACAGATAGTTTAAAGCATGATAACATTACCATTGTTCTTAAATCATTGCACCAGCTGTCTGTTGACCAGAGAATTAGTTATTATAATTGTGTTTTACTTGTAACATGGTTAACTGCAGTACACTGAACATATGCTTACATATGCTAACCCCTCAATCTTATCATTGCTCCATTAGATCCTCTGATTAACTTGAACCTGGCATTCCTCGAGTAAACCCCTCAACTGGCGGGAGGGCTTTTACTGCTGGTGGCCCATGATGGTTCATCGTATTCAATCGCATTAGGCTACCATTCTGTCTCACAGGACTCACCCTCCCTTGGAATTGACAGGTGTGCGATTCTGCTTTCTGTTTTGCAGTGCCATCGATTGATCCCTGGTGTATCATTGTGATCGCCCTTTGGGGGTTCTAAGATTAGATTAAATATATATTGCACAAATATATTTTAAAATCGATAAGAAT
Organism: Allolobophora icterica; assembly: GCA_963556255.1. Lineage (NCBI taxonomy): Eukaryota > Metazoa > Annelida > Clitellata > Crassiclitellata > Lumbricidae > Allolobophora > Allolobophora icterica. The sequence continues at coordinate 10,092,620 of OY744607.1, read as the reverse complement.
TAAGAAATACCTTACGATCTCCAGGTGTCATGCCTGGCGAATGCTTCACTGGTATTATGACAATCCCTTTCTTGAGCAGACGAGACTGGCTGTTTTAAAGATTAATCAGAATTAATTAGTCAAACGTAAATTGTATTCAATCCATATTTAACAGTAGAATAAGGTTTCATGTGTACAGATGGAAAATATATTTATTTATTCTAACAAACGTAGACTCAGATAAATGCAACGAGACTTCGGTTACAGGCTTATATTAGCATGTTTTGCTAGGATATCCAAGTAAGGTAGATATATACAGAAAGAAAAATCATGCAAAACTTATGACTCAAATCAAAACAGCAATTTGAATGCACTGCAGAAAGGAATCTGAAAAGTAGGGCCTAGTTAAATTACCCATTGAATTTTTCAATCTCCTCGGAAGTATGCTCATAATCGCTCTGCTTCAAGACTTCTTCAAAGCATCTTCGCAGAGAACCTTCAATTGGGACGTTAATGAATGTGATATCACCTCCACGATACATGTTCAACTCTCGTATCTACAAATTCGGAGTCATTGTTTCGATGCTTAACGATTATTGTCAACTAATGTCATTAAGCAGATTTCAGAGTAGTTGCCAAAGACACTATAGGCCTACACCGCTAATAAGATATAACATACAAGTGGTTAAGAAGACATGCAATTTGCGTTAGAACCACTGCAAATTAACCAGGAAATCGTACCAGCCTATCTCCGAGTCGTTTCCCGCTCTCATTCTTTTTCTTCATTCTCCACATTGGTTCATGCTTTTGTTGTAAATCGCTTGGATTACTGCTCTTCTCTCTTTGTTGGACTCCCTCAGGTCCGTCTTTCTTGTCTGGAGAGGGTTTTGCGGACGGCTGCACGCTTGGTTGGGGGTATCTCCAGATTTGACCATGTTTCCGAATACATGAGAGATGTCCTTCACTGGCTCCCAGTCCAGCACCGCATCCTATACAGGGTTTCCGCAATGGCCTGGCAATGTGTCTTAGGCCGGGCACCGGCTTACCTTCGTGAGTTCTTTACTCTCACCTCTGCTTGTGCGGGGCGTAGATCCCTGTGCTCAGCATAGTTGTTCCTTAAGCTCGTACCGCCATAGCACAGCGTAGGGCATTCTCGGTGGTTGGTCCTGCCGTTTCGAACGATCTACCTCTTGAGATTCGCTCCCTTCCTAGGGATCTCTCTGGATCCTTTCGTAGTCTCCTTCAGACATTTCTTTTTGACCGGGCCTGGGTCGGGAGTGCCTCTGAATAGATTACTTGAAGGAGCGCTATATAAATGTTCTAGATAGATAGATAGATAGATAGATAAATAGATAGATAGATAGATAGATAAATAGATAGATAGATAGATAAATACGTACGTATATACATTATATATACACATAGTATTATTATTACGCATTCATTAAGTGCCGCTAGGTAATGACCACGCACCAATTGACGGCAGTGAGCCCCTGCGAATGCAAAGGCTTGTCAGGCTTGAACCTGTACTCTACGTGTCACAAGCTAAGCGCTCTAACCAATCACACAAAAATACATACATAGGCACAGAGCTTTCGGATGAAACACTCATACTTGCATTACCTTGTGAGGAGGCTGTTTTAGGAAATTAGCCACTTTGGTCATCCAGTGTTCACATATTAGAATACTCTGTGGAACACCGGCTCCTCTCATAGCAGTGTTAGGCGGCAGGTTCGTCTTACACAGCTGACCGCGAACAAAGATGTTAGGAATGGCATAACAGTTGTCAGCATAGAACATGGACGGTGCCATAAACTGAAATAAGACACAAGAAAGTGAGCGTTCGACCACATGGACCAAAAAATCATACAGAAAGATCATTATCGTCATCCCTCTACAGAAATAAGCAGTTGAAAGACTTAAAAAAAGAAATGAAGGATTGACTAAACACATAGGTAAAAGAGTGACTCCAATCAGCTTACATCAAGTACCACGAATCAAACTGTGGACGCAGAGGTGAAAATCGTAAACGTAACTAGCCTACACATTTATGCAGCACTTCTATATACAACTAGTCTGAGGCGCCTCTGGCCTGGAAACACAAGACCACTAAAACATAGATTGGTCTTGAAACATTGGCGAAATATAGTCTAGAAACGGTAGAAGTTCATATCGCTGGTTAGCAATCAGCTGTAAGGCTACTATCAAATCCAATCTACTTTATCGAGTTAACAAATTGTTAATGACATGAAAAATGTATTTATAGCAAACTTTATAAATATTCCCCTAACAGTTAACAATTCTTGAAGTCTTGGAGGGCATCAATAAATATGACGTCTAGGAACAAACTACACCGTTACATAATGATGTTCAGCAATAATAAGTTAGTGGGGTGTACCTTATTGGCTGGTCGATATCTAACTCTAAGTCGGGCATTTTGCGCACAAATAATCACTTAATGCATAAATTGGTTGTTCAAAATTTGATTAAAACCTTAATTGCTATTAATTTTGATTGCAAGTTATCATACCCCGGGGTTGGTTGTTTTACAGTGTATATGCAGAAACATGAAGGAACAGCATGGTATCTGTAACACCTGGTTATAAGGAACTAGGAGGAGAACAAAATTTATTGACTAACTTCATGGGAAATCTCCGGCCAGAATCCATCGTTGGAGTACATGTCAAGATCAAGTGCTTGGAGTCTTCCATCTTTGTTGAATCCAACCTATGCAATTGAAAGACATTATAATTTTCTCTTTCCATAAAGTTAAACAATTTATCCAGGTCTAATATTTATAACAGCATTAAATATCAATAGAAACACTTTGAACTATGGAGCGAAAACTATTTTTTTTAGTTTGAAGCAACAGTCTACTGATGTACCATGATGGTGGCACAACCGAAGTCATTAGATCATTGGCTGGACCTTAGAGCAATTGTTAAGTAAACTTCAAGTAAAATAACTATCAGACTACCAGAAATAAATAAAAAGAAATAATACATGCATCTTAAATTGTAGAGCTTAGTCGACGGACAATTATTTCTAATTTCACAGGCTGGCCTTCACATGTACATATGTCATATCATTCGTGCATGTATGTATGACTCTTGGACACCGTATATATATATATATACCTGTATGCTTCTGTGTGCACGTGTATATGAATGTAATTATGTATGTATGTATAGAAACATATTCAAATATATGTATGTATGTATGTATATTCGTTTATTGAGTAAATTGGTTGTCATACCGCAACCAGGAACAACAAAATTAGTATATGTTTAACGACATATAACGTTATTACAAGTAAATATATGACTGACTTCCGGTGATGCTGCCATTTTCGCTTCAACTAGGGTGATGTTGCCATTTTTGTCGGTATGAAGTGCATTCTAGGGGTCGGCTGTGTTTCTTTAATGAGGTGACATCTAGCGGTCGCTTGAGGTAACATAGTCGATCGGACTACCCTTCAATTAGAAGAGAGAAGGGAGAGTCCTTAATTCTGAGATTTCTGGCACCTACTAGTTTGAGTTCCCACACACTGGTCCCTAGTTCGAGAGCGTGAACTGTCTTTAGAGATACTTTCAGAGGAACTGCACAAGACCTAGACAAGGACAGAGAAACGGACTCGGTTCTTCAATAGGAGTTTGACTGGCGATGGGAGGGGTAACTTGGTCAAGCGCCGCCGATTTGTCGGTCTTTCTCTGACCCTTGGCCAACAACGCACGGGAGATGCACTAACTAAGAGACGAGTTCTTTGCGCGAACGGTATTGGCGCCGGCGGGATCGCAGCCCGCCACAATTTGTTATTAAAAGGTAGCGTGCCAAGATCGGTGGCAGTAATATTTTATTTGGGGTTGGTTTCAGTTGAATCTGTAGAGGGGTAATTGATAAGTTAAGCAGTTGATCAGTAACTTGCTGGAAAAGCTAGAAAACGAAGAAGAAACGAAAGTTGAGGAATTATACGGAATTATAAAGTGAGATCTGAAAAGTTCGGAAAATGAGGATCCGAGTATTCGTCGAGATTCTACATGTATGTCATTCGAGATTGTTCCGTTGTTTTGTCGTTTTCACTTTAGGTTCCTATGATAGAAATGACCGTGAAAAGATCGTGAGTGAGGAATTTAATATGGATGAGTTTGTCGCTGAAGCCCACACGAACCATGATTTTGATCCAGACACGGTTACGGCCTATTCAGTTGTCACTGGACCAAATCGAGCCAGGAAGATTATTTACCTCTGCACTAAATCTGAATCTCTAGGTCTTCGTTTGCCGGTAAGGCGCAGTGAACGTCTTAGCCGGAAGTTGAGACCTTCTAATAAGGAAAGCGTTTTTAACACTTTATCAACAAGCGTGTAGCCTACTAAGTGACTGGAAAACTAATGCAACTCTCCTCGTCAAAGTGTTAAGAACTTATCTACCGCCATATTTGAACTTGAAACCTACTGAAGAATAGTTTGCTTCTCTCTCACCCGAGATTCCGCGATAACAGAGGATGCTCCCCGCTCGTAACGCCCACCCGCAAGGCGAGTGGCGGCTCGGCGAGGGGTGCGTAACACATGCACGCTTAGTACATGTATTTACAACAGGCAAGTGCGAATGTGCTTAACATAGGAGGGCCTTTGAGTGCCTCACAAATTAACCTAATATATCTAGCTCTGTAGGCTATTAATATGTGATTTTAAGGTCAAAACTATACATATATGAAACTAATCCCAAAATCAACAATAGTTTACCTTGTACTTAGCAACGTAAGGCCGTCTTATTCCTGTGATTTGCATATCTTGGCTCCTTTCCAAAACACAGCGAACAGGTCGACTTAACCTGCAAATGCACGAAATAATGTACAGACCAGTGTTACAAACGTGTCTCCAAGTCATGTCTATAATGGATGCTGTGCGTATGTCACCGACCATGTGATCGGTCGTTGTTCAGCGTTCTAATTTCGGTGGATTATTTTGTCTAAATGCAGAATTTTCCCATTGAATTCCTAGAGTGTTGAATTTTACTGGCGCTGAGGACGACAGCCAGTTCACGGACCAAGAAGGCGGTGCCGCCACCATAGATTTTTGCGGAGCGAAGTGGAGATCCAGGTTTCTGGAAAACGGCAATGAGATCAGGTGGACAACAGCAGGTGACAAGATCACATAGAGAGATGGAGTTTTTGGGGTTGAGAAAAGACTGAATATTGAGGAAATAGAGTGGAAATTTCTTGTTGGAAGACCTGGATGTATGAAGTGATGAGTGTTTGCTGGGACCGGGACTTATTTTGATGTTACCGGAAAACAGTAGAGTGAGCAGGATTTGTCAGGGTTTATGGCAGAAAAATGAACAGTGGGACGGCGAGTGATGAGGACAGACCCCGAAAGAGGCGGTTGGAATCGAGATGAACCGAGAATACTATACAGTTGTGGTCGGTTGTGCGGAAGTGGGGTACAAGAGGTGTGTAGGTCCGATGGGATTTCAAGATGATTGGACGCAAATGAACAAAGGCTTGCGTCTCGTGGCAGATTATAAATTAACCTAAAGCGTTTTAATGATGGATGTAGTTATCTTAGATGAGCTGGGAACTATCTGACCTGATATCCCGAGTGTGATTGGACTGAAAAGAATGTCAAGACCAAAGTGAGACCGATAAAAAGTAGAAATTAGATAGTAGGTCGATCATGACGATCTGAAAGTTACGCTGGCGCCCTCTTTTTTGTGTGAGCAGGGCTATAGATAGACGATTCTGGAAGGAATGTATGGGTTAGATAAAGAAGGTTTTAAGTAGAAGACTAAATGCCTGAACAAGGAAGACGTGAGCAGAAGGACGAGAATAAATGAACTGAAGAACGAGACATTAATGTTTTTTCTTGTAATTATATTTGAACATGAACATATAAACAGAGCTAACTAATAAGAGGCGATCAGGTTCTTGTCAGAAGATAAATGAACCAGACAGTAGAATCTCCTCTGCTCTCCCTTCTATCCAGTATTTAGTTCACACATGCATCACCGACCTTTCTGCAAAGCTCTGGTCATTCTAAACCTTAAGAACAACGCATAGGTTACCATAACTTTTCACCTTTCACTTTCACTCTCTTTGCCAAAATGATTGTCACTACTTTGTATTCTTTCATTTCTGTCGATGTTTCATTTTTACCCTCGTAATGCGCCCTTACTTCTTCCAAATCACTTATGGCACATTATGACGCACAAGTAATTAATAACAATAATTTATGATTTTTCTGAAACACATTAACAGCTTCTAATGTAATTTTTGTTCACTAGGATTTACACCTATCCTAGATTAAAATAATAATAAGTAAATCATCAAAATTAAAAGGAAATAAAAATGATTATGATGATGAAATAATTCGCAAATTAATATTTTCACTTATGAGCTGCCATCGCTGTGGGAACTGAAACGAGAGATAATCTGCCTTCTTTGCCACCAAAACCACCACCTATAACAATAAATCATTTAATTAAGCAATTACCAATTAAATAAATGCATGAATAAATAGCAACTACAATGATTGACAATGCATAATAAATTAGCAGTTGAAATATATGTTAAGGCTGTAATGCTGAGCAATTCCCAAATAGTCCACTTAAAATTCACGAGGACGATTCACAACGTGTATCATTAAGATACTGATGATAATGACCTTAATTACAGTAATGATACTGACTGTGACGACGCAATTCACAATCAATATTGTTATAACGTTAATGACGAATAACAAATTTACGAGTAACCCTCTACTCTGCCAGCATTTTTATGGACATTAAACGGGTCCCATATGGGAATATGGGTCATATGTTGACTCCATGTGGGCATGCCGGCAGAGTAAACCAACCCCTTTAGCGCCAAATCTGATCCTATGAAATCACCAACATAAGACTATTTAAAGCTGTAAAGAATTTTTTCAAATTTCAGAACAATGGAACAGACCCATTCTCTTAGTATGTATGACAATCTTGTTACATGCCACATCCAATGCTGATGCGACAAATACCTAAAAGAAATTAGTCCTGACTTTAATGTAACAAATTAACCAATAGTCAATCAAATTAACTTGATATAGCGAGCCTTCAAGATACCTACTGATCGGCGCTTCCGGCACCAGGACGGCTGAAAAGAGTGGTTTTAACAGATAGGTAAACGGCTGGGAAATTTGTCCTTGGCACAGGGAGCAGCTCCAGCGGGAGGCTCTTCTAGGTCGTCGACCCCACGACACAGAAAGCCCGATTGTGCATGTGGAAGTGCGTGCAAAGGGATCAGGCAGGTCGCCGTACGATAATTACCAGAATAGATTAATAATTAATAAATTCAGGTTTTTCTAAACTAGGCCTAAGCGTTCGATTTAAACAAAAGTATTTAAGTTTTTCATTAGCACGAGCTTACCAGTAATTGAAAAAATCCAATGCCTAATTTTATTGCAAGTTCTTGATAATAAAAGCTAACACAACAACAAATTTAACTTAGATTTAAAATTCTTCACTACAGGCACAGAGAGCATGACCATCATATAATGAAATTACGAAGGAGTGGTTTGACATCAGGGTTCACACATGACAGACTACAAATCTAAGAACAGAAATCGATTTTCTCCCTCCTGTAATACATTGTGAAGGAAATATAATAAACTGAAATTTATGAACACATATATTCTAGGAATTCAATAATTCGTAGGTTGTCAAAAAGATTAATTTGTCGGTGGTGCATGGCAGAGACGCCGAGCATGGAAACAGAGGAACTTGTTTGAAGGAAACGGGCACAGAGCCCATGGACTTAAAGAATAAGAGAACAGCCTAACCCAGAGGTGGGCAAACTACGGCCCGCGGGCCGGATCCGGCCCGCCAACACCTTTTATCCGGCCCCCGCAATTCTTCAGAAAATAAAAATAATAATTCAGGCCGCGAGAAGTGTTCTTCGTTTTACTCAATTGGCACTGCTCTCTTACTTACTATTCCGGTCTCGTCTTTAACAATAACTCTATGCAGTAACTCTGCCGATCTACCCCATTTCTCTGCATGCAGAGGTTTCTGCACATGATCTGCATACGCAGAAGTGAAATCCGTTCAAGTAAAGTTAATGTTGCTTTCAAAGCAGATGAAAAAACAAAGCTACGGGAACTTTCTTACCATGCAGTTGCAAACTGTCACAGTATAGACTCTGAGGAAAAAATAATATAGCCTTCTGCTGTCAAGTTTGACAGAAGAGTTCTCCAGACTATTTGTGGATTTTAAATCAATTGAGACTGAATTTGCTTTGCTTACTATACCGTTCACATTTGACATTGACAATTGGCTCATATACAGAACTTCAGCTGCAGAGTTAGCCGACCCACAACGTGACATTGTTCTCAAAGAACAGCTCAAAGGATCAGAACTGATAACATTCTTTTCTTTGCTCAGAAAGGAAAAATTCTCAAATCTACAAACTTTTGCTTCAAAAATGTTTGTTCTATTCACATCCACTTAGCCTACATCTGTCAACAAAGATTTTCAACTATGAAGATAAATAAATCCTAGTACAGGTCTCAGTTAAGTGATCTAAACTGTAACTCAAACTGTGAATTGCAACCAGCGCAATCACTCCGGATTGTGGGAAACTTGTTAATGCATGTTCACAGTCGCACGTATACATCTCATTAGTAACAGCCAAAGTGTATTTAAATATTATAAATAGGCCCAAGTAAACACATTTTCATGTTAATCGTTATTAAAAGTTAAAAATGTATTATCCGGCCCTCCGAATTTTTTTGGCGTTTAATGTGGCCCCATGTACAAAAAGTTTGCCCACCCCTGGCCTAACCTGTACTTCTGTACCATACTGAGCACCAACGTAGATGTCCAACTCTCCGTCCTCTCCCTTTGGTACAACGCGGACGCTGTGTGTCTCCATGTAGAAGTGCTCCTGACCGCCAACCCTCACCTCGCCCTCGATCATGTGATCGCAGGAAGCAAAGGCAGCTTTCACATCTCCATAGTTGATGCCAGCCTCTCCAACCCACGGATGAAAAGACTTCTTAGAAATGGCATCCTGTGGCATCAACAACATCAGCAGAATTTAAATTGGTAGCCTGTTGGTTGTGACATGGTAGCTGATTGGCTAAGTACATACCTTGTAACACGCAGTGGAAGGGTTAGAGCCTTCCATGAGTAAGATCGTTGCGCTCAATTTCTGAGTAAATTCAGTTGATGCTTTGCCATTAAAGGCACCAGCAGCAAAGACTGTAATGATGATCTTCCGAGGAATCTTTTCTATTCATTTTTCTACACATTTCTAGCCACGACATCTTAAAAAGATAAATTACATTACAAAAGTCATGAGATTCAATTTCCGAGGCTAAACTGAAACAAGATCACAAGCCCATTCTTGCGTTCTTTATTACGACGACAAGGTATTCGCAAAATTGGAGAACCGCAAATCAGGTCAAAACACAATCACAAACTGTGCACATCAGCCAACAAGGGTGAAGCAAGTAATGAAAAATCAAATCAGTAAGCACTGCGTTCACAAGCAGTGCTTACTGATTTGACTTTTCATTAGCCTACTTGCTTCAGTCAGTTAGAAACAAGATGGCAGTCACGTTAAATGTGCTTCAGTTTCTCAAAACAAAAAGAAAAGCAAGAAAAATGAATAGAAAACTACGTCTTCGTGGCAGAAACAAACTGACCTCGATGGTGATAATTGGTTCAAATTCTTCATATTTCACGATGACTGCTCGTGCTGCTCTTCTTCCAAGGTCATGTGACTCAGCTACGATTGCTCCAATCGTCTGGCCAACCCAACTGGCCACCTTTGAAACATGAACGAATGCGATTCAAATGCATGTGACGTACTTAGAAGGAATGACATACAGATAGGCCTATTAAGTGTCAAGTGTCCATATTGCAAATATAAGATACAACATCGCAGTTTTAATGCACCAGTTACACCTTTATTGATCGACTCCAACAGAGAGTTCATTGATCTTCATTGGTCAGTAGTTTCTACGTAGTTACCTCATATGAATGATAATTATTTCATTTTTTGTTTTAACGATTCAATATGGAATCGTAGACACAAGGTCATCAGAGGACATGGCGGACGTAAAATCGAACCGTCCACAAAAAGGGATAAATGACGAAAAAGACTTAACACTACATTGCAATCCTTGTATGGCACATTAACTAGTTAGTAACTTTGGGGGACAAAACATCAATTCTCGTTAAGCAGAGTGGCGCATAAAACTGGTAGCACGTAAATGCGTTCACACTGTTTAAATCGGTGACAATTTCCTAGAGAGCACACAAGTCATACAGGAACAAAAATGGCTTTTTAATGTGGACTTCACACACAACACGCTGTCAGGAAATGCTGCTAATGCAAGTTCGTGTACCACAAACTACAGCTTAATTGCACAGCGAACGCAAAGCTGTGGGAACCAACTTACTGAAAGGGAGAAGCCCAAACAGAGTCAACCGGTTGGTTAGATCAGTTTCGGTTCCAGGTCAAGAACCAAGATCCAGTGGTCAGGCAAGTAGATGGTTACAGTGGACGGCGTTTAGAACTGGAGCAAGTAATTAGAACATGCTTCATTGAAACAGGAAAACTACGATACTACGGCCCGGACATGGATTACAAAAAATAAAAATAATTAACCTTTAAAGAAAATAAACTTGCTATATTGTGACATCGGTATGAAATGGTTCATGAAATGGATCCAAAAGGCAGCATTATAACGAATAATAAAAAGCTGTAAGAGCAATAATAAAATAATGATAATAAAAATAATAACAATAATAATAATAATGATGATGATGATAATAATAATAATAATAATAATAATAATAATAATAATAATAATAATAATAATAATAATAATAATAATAATAATAATATATGGAAACGCTAGGCCCCATCAACAACAGAGGTCTGGCTCTCATTGCAAACATTGGCCGCCACCTTACACAGTTCACAGGCGAAGCCCGAGAGACCAGCTTCCTATTCCAACTGTCGGTGACTGTCCAACGGTTCAATGCTGTGGCTTTTAGCGGTTCTTTTATCAAATCTCTGCCCGTGATCGAAGAGATATAGCCGCTCCAGATCCATCACACTTGTAATATCTAAGACCTGAGGGAACTAAGTAATAATAATAGTTATAATAATAATAATAATAATTATAATAATTATTATTATTATTATTATTATTATTATTATTATTATTATTATTATTATTATTATTATTATTATTATTATTATTATTATTATTATTATTATTATTATTATTATTATAATTAACAATAATAATATTAACAATAGATTATATATAATAATCCATTAAATGCATTATTATTAATAATAATAACACTAACAACTATAGCAAAAAAGCAACTGCAGTTACAACAAGAATAAGATGGATACGAAGAAGTACTGACCTCCTTACTGGCAAAGATTTCCTCTTCTCCGTGATTCTTTCCTACCAAGTTGGACTTGATAACGGATTTGTGATCAAGGAAGCAAACAACACCTTTCATCGCCAATGCAGCTGACGGATCAATGCTCACGATCTTCGCATTTGCTTTTGTACTCGTTACAAGTGTCAGGTATAATTCACCTGTTGATAATTACACAACGAAAGTCTTTCATGGAATTTTCAATACATACATACATACATATATTCATGCATAAATATATACATAGAGATATTCATATACAAACATACTACATACATACGCACATACATAAACGCAAACACGCATGTATACATATCAATGCATCCATCGATCATTGCTGAGATATTTAAAACATACTATCTTGATACATACATACATGCATACACGAATACATACATACATGCGTACTTGCACATAATGTAAAGGCTTGACCAGATTACAATGGCTGAGATTTTACATGAAACTACCTTCTGATGGTAGCATATCATCGACGAAGACAGCTTCGCCAGTTGCACTCTGCTTGGCCCATCTATGAGTCAACGGCTGTCCAACCGCATCAGCCTCGGACTGTTTGCTGACAATGTCATAGACCTGAGTTCCAGAGTGTTTCTGCTGAAGAGCCTTCTGAGTGGATTTCAAGTAATGCTCTTCTTCTTCTGTTAGGCTCAACAAATCCTGACATCACATAGATAACATTAGACATATAGAGAGGAACAGACGGACGGACGAATAGATAGACGGGGGAGATAAACAGACGGACATTTGTTCCGGCTATATAAACTTGATGAATAACAACATTGGCGTAAACTTGTCCAAAATATTGGGGGTGGGGATTTGGTTATTCATTCTACACTTGTCGCATTGGGTGTAAAGACCATCTCAATTATTGGGGGCACGTGCCCCGACTGCCCCTTCCAGAGTCTACGTCCACGCATGACAAAAAAGTGAAGAACCGTTGACGAGAACGTGCCTAAGTGAATTATTATACAGTAGAAAAAAATCTGCATAATCTACTGGTAATCGTGCTGGACTGTCAACCGACAGTTTATCGGTTCAAATCCAAGCCGGGGTAGAAACCTGCTTCAACATAGCTGCTTCAATGTGCCCCTTTCAAATTCACCTGTAATGGATACACTGCAGGAGTGTACTATAGTGAGTGCGCTGCAGACACATTGACCGTTAGCCACTGGTGACAATTTAATGTCTGGACTGGCAGACGAGGAATGCACGTTCTGTGTGCACCCAGCGGCTTGAAGGATCGCCGGACGTGCTTCATCTACAATCATTGACCTTGTGTACTGTAAACGTTGGCTATCGTATGTCGTTTCTTCAAACTATCGATGCAAATTGACCCAGGAACTCTGAACATGATGTCATGTTTCAACTTTGTGGTGACTCTTCCAGTTAATTGGGGATAATTACACAACGAAAACCTTTCATGCAACTTTCAATACATACATACATATATTCATGCATAAATATATACATTGAGATATTCATATACAAACAAACATACTGCATACATACGTACATACATAAACGCATACATACATGCATGTATACATATCAATGCATCCGTCGATCATTGCTGAGATATTTTCTGTGAGCTATTTCTCATCTTAACTCATTTAGCGTCATGTGTTGGCACAGAGACCGCCGCGCTGAAATTTTTTAATTACAGTTAGAAACTGACTGTACACTGACAGCTGGAAGATCAGACAGTGAAGGAAACGGTGAGACAGTGGGGACTAGCTACCGCCCTCATTTGCCTCATCTAATTAAAATGAAGTTGCAAACACTTGACACCAAGCTATGCCTCTTCAGGCTAACCTTAATAAGTTTGCTTGTCTTTCATTTTAGTTATCAACAATGTTCACTTCTTAGAAACCAATAAGCTTACACACGCTTTGAAAGAAGAACGATCAGCTAACCAGCTTTTGAAAGTGCTTGTTGTAGACTTTTAGGAAGAATTTAAATGCGAAACCCTGTATCACGGCCAACTTGTATTTGTCTGAATCTCCACTGGAAAGTATCGGACGAAGTTCATCAGCTAAACTGGATGTCAATTCATCCAGTAGGCTGCTATCCCATTTCCTTTGCAAAACAGAAAAGAAGATTTGTTGAAGGACCGAAGAAAAAAAACAATAATTCAGATCATTACTAAATAGTAATGATCTAAATAGTTTCGCTGCTTTCGGGGCAAGTGTCAGAATCGATACGTTTATTGTAGGCCTACACGTAATGTAAATCGTAACTGCACATAGCATTACATAATTGCAATTCACTTGATTAGCTTCTCTCATAGATAAAATATTATCAGCTGTGACCAATACTATTGCACAAAAACCATAACTAGAAAGGATGGCTTGAAACTGTTAATGAATGAAACAAAGGAAAAGAGATACTGGTTATCAAATGATTGCAGCAATCGGCTAAAGCAGTGTCCCTATCAGTGAAGAATTAGCCAGTGTTCTTCTTCAAAGGCTTTCACGCTGATTTACTTTAAATTAAATATTACTAACTCACTCGCTTTAACATTTGCTATCATATCTATAGGGCCTACTTGCCTCCTTAATACGAAAAGATTGAAAAGCAACAAATGAACGATACAGCAATTAATAAGCGGTCTGATAAATTAGATGAAACATGTCATTCAGTTTACCTGCCAATCAATTTCTTCGCAGATTCCTGGACAACCACAGGCACTGCAGATAACCCACCAAAGACCATGTCAACAACTTTAACAACGTTGCTTCCTTCCTCAAACTCCACGTGCATGCCTGCATTAACGTCGGCCAAAGCCAGGTCTTTGCGAGCAGACTGCTTGAAACTTTCAAAGTATTCGTTCTAAAAACATAATGTAACAGTGTTTTTTTTTCGGAATTGCAAGAACACCATTGGCACAAATAGTAAAATATGTATATATATATAATTATGTAAATTGCCTCTTGGACAAAAATATGTAAAAAAATCTCCCATATCGGATTGTGTAACGCAAGGAAGGCGCTTATTTCTGTCTCATAGGCCTGCGAGTCGGTAGCTGACGGATCCCAAGGTCCTGAACAGGGTACCTGAACATCACAGAAACAATATCTGAGCTTACTTTGGTACCAACTTAGAGTGACTGACTGACTGGTGATACAAACAAGCGTCAAAACAGAAATTCCACGTGGCTGGCTTGAACCTGCAATCAGTGCATTACAAACTAACGCTACAAAAACATTATAACTATAGTTTCTGGTGTAATTTGGAAATTTATTTTTTATTTTACCGAGTTTAAAAGACAAAATGTTTAGTCATAACTGATTGCATGCACCTTTCTCCTTATCGCATGAAATTCCTACCTTCATAACTGCAGATCAGTTAATTTCATTAGATTTAACCAAACAACCAGAAGACAGAGAGATTATAAGAAGAGGTTAAACTTTGGTCTAGAAAGTGGGGGTACCAAATTTCGAATCGTTTCCCCTTCCAAAAGCTTCTTCCATATTTAATAATAATAATAATAATAATAATAATAATAATAATAATAATAATAATAATAATAATAATAATAATAATAATATACCTAGACGCCATGTCAAAGCTGCCCGGAGATAATAATAATAATAATAATAATAATAATAATAATAATAATAATAATAATAATAATAATAATAATAATAATAATAATAATAATAATAATTATAATAATAATAATATTAAAAGTAGCAATGATGATGATGATGATGATGATGTTGATGATGATGATGATGACGATGATGATGATGATGATGATGATGATGATGATGATGATGATGTTGATGATGATGATGATGATGACGATGATGATGACGATGCTTGGTAACTGTCCTGAGTCCTTATGGCTCAAGTGAAGGCCTTCCTCCAAGAAATTAATAATGGGCCTTGTTTCCTCTAAGTATAGAAGTGGGGCACGATACCCTCCAATCCAAAAAGTCGTGCCTCCGAAAATTACGCCTATGGATATGACATTGTGTCGGGCATTTACATTTGAGGAGAACGGCAGGAAGAGACCGAGAATCACTTCATCGTCTTTTAGACACGTTGTCGATTTCCCAGTGAAAAAGTTCTGTTGAATGTTCACTTCTCTCTCACCGTCTAAAAAAATTAGAAAACGAGTTGAAAATACAGAAAATAATTACCTACGTGGAAGGGATTAACATGAACAATTCACTCATTAATTCAAGTATTTGTATAGCAACTCTTCAAGAGGGGGACTACTCAGAGGTGCAACAATACTTCTTTCCTTATCAAATTGCCTTTAAATTAATTCGAAATGATAATTTTTCGAATAACCTCCACTCTTCTTCATTTTGTACTTTTATACATGTCAAATGTAAGAATCGTATACAAATACCAAGAGAACGTTGAACTTGTAAACAATACACTGCATCGTAATTTCTCATTTACTCTCCCTCCTCGAGCAATAAGTCGTCAAAGCTATCACAGTATAAAGCTTACTAGATGAAGCAAGTTTGATGCGGCTTCGTGAAGTCAGAAGCAGGACATTAACGTCAGCTACAGTGCTTGCAGTAGCCAGGCCTCCACCTAATGTCTGCAATAAAATAAAAAACCAAAGCATAGAATTGGGAGTTAAAGGTCAACACCAGTGCAAAATAAGCAATCGCTCGTAATTTCAGCACTGCTAATCATTCTATACCAAAATGTACCTGATTAAAACGTTAACTTTGGAAGACAAGCCATGCACGTGATATATACGTATGTATGTATAATCGTCTATTCACTACAAAGGTAGAATGCAAAAGAAAAACTTTGTAATTAATTGTAATGAATTATGGTCACAATGACGCTAAGTTTTAAAGCTCAAATTAAATCCATTCTATCAGAATACACATTTTAAGGAGACAAATGTTTCAAACGTGGGACTCGCAGAGTAATGCGAATAAAACCCGTAGCAACGTCAGGTTTGCCTTTTAAATCAGGAATAGTAAAGGGTAACTGAAATGTTACTATACCCATTCTTACCTTAGGGTCTAAAGTAAATCAGCTCACGCAGCGTGAATAGGTTTTGGGTTTAAAAAGTCAAGTAATTAGTTTTTTCAAGTAAACAGGAGAGCTGACACCTGTTGAACGAATCTGCAGAAAAGCTGAATATTTTACTAAAATGTCAAAATAGTGACTGTCTTTTAAACACAAGAAACAAACACACAGCACACAAACTCACTGCACAATTTCTTATTTGTGTGCAGCCAAAGTACGGGAGCGAATCTACCAATGAACTCAGAAATCTTGTTTTTGTCTCTACAGAAAAATAGAAACATCATCGACATCAGCAGCAGCAGCATTAACAATACCACCACCATCATCATCCTCATCATCATCACCACCACCGCCTTCGACATCGTCAGCAGCAGCAGCTTCAGAAAGAATGCATCAGTTCCTGGTTTTTATCAGGTTCAAAGCTTCTCTCATATTTAGTCCAAATCTTGTTTATAATGTCTGTCCACTGTCCAGTGCAGTCCTAGTCTTCCACTGCTTCTTTTATTGCCTAAAATCTTGCAAGCACGACCTTCTTTTACATCTATTCGTCAGACATCCAACTGGATAATATGTTCAACTTTGTGGAGAAATAAACAGCAAACAGCAGCCTATACCAGGAAGTTTTTCCAACAACAAGGTAATTTTGTTTTCCAGAGAAGTCATTGATGTCATCGCTCCTATCCACAGGCCACCTTCTCTCTCCTCAAAACTGTGAAGTTCACTGATCTGTGTAGTCGCAATTACAACCAGTGGCTTTTCTGGCATCGAATCTTTCAAGTGGAACACTAAAAACAGATAAAGATTTGAAATCACATAAATGGAAGCGACCTGCAAACTTAGTGTCAGAAAGCAGCGCCATCAAATTTCTTATTAAAAGTTTCAAACTGATGGCTTATTAGTAAATATGAGATGTTCCGCTGTGCACCAAATCATGACACACCACTTGTGAATAAGCTGGTACCCTGCGCCTAACTTTTAAATGGTGCTGTAAAATTTGCAGATTACCACTTCACTATACATTGGTGGTGCATAGCTGGACAGTTAAAAAACACTTTTGCCAAATTTCTCCCAAGCACCGATTACTAGACTACGCAGGCACGTTCCATTGATTCTTTGGGTTTTAACAACAGATTATAATTATAATACACTTACATTTGCAGCTCCCATCGATTGATGTCGTGTGCATCATGAAAAAAAGCTCTGCAGAACTCATCAGATTTGAACAGATGAATAAACATTTGACATTTTGATATGGCCCTATGATAATTTAAACTAAGAATTGTTAACTTGGGCAATTCTGTAGCTTCACAGTATCCTTGATTGCTTATATTCATACAATTATGACAATTCATAACAAATTCGGATCAGCTTAACACAAATACGAAGACAATGATTAACAAACCAACCTGCACTGGTTCCACCAGCAACAAGCAGCGCACCAGAAAACTGCTTCTTCAGGTCAAGTAACTCTTTCATCGACACTGGTCTGTACCAAGTCACCGAATCCGACACAAACTTAAGACTTTGCTTGTCATAGCAATCTGAGAGCTGACAACATAAAACAATCATACATTAACATAACATGACATAAACATAACAAGGGTTTTAAGTGATTTAGCAGCCGTGTAGTCTGTGTTCGAACCAGACTGCCTTAAATCGCCAGTGTCTGGATCAGTCAGATTTTAATGCATGCAGCAACAAGTGTCGTCATGCATGCATATGAGTTCAAATTGAAGGGAAGGAAGAGTATATTGTACAAGAGACAAACAATCCTTACCACAGGTCTCTGGAACTAGGTTCTGAACTTCTTAGCCCAAGAGATTTATTGCTCAAGTCGTCAAAACTACACTCTGTGGAATGATGGCCATGGTTTGACATTGAGCATGGTGAATACTTTCCTATATGCAAAATCGTGTTGACTGCAGGAGAAAGGATGGGCTTCCCAATACGCGATCGGGTCTCAGATTTATGAACCTATGTAGGCCTACATCGTCTGCAGATGGGTAATTTTCCTCGGTCATTGGTGGTGCTTTGATCTATTTTTCCTGGAGTTGTGCTATATAAATAAATAATTACAGTTACAAACAATAGTAAATAGGTCTTTATAAATCCTTAGTTAACGCCTTTCACATTAAATACCACCATATTTTCAGGTTTATCTTTCACTGTCTAATTCCATGTTCGGTCAGTTCCTCACTCCTGTTCGGTTCAAAATCCCATAGACTCGCCTGCTTCGACTTGCTTACCCACCACAACCTTACTTCGACAGTGCTTATCCAACTGTGCTTTGATGCTTTGTGCAATGTGCTTTGTTCAATGTGCTTTGTACAACTGTGCTTTGATGCTTTGTGCAATGTGCATTGTAAGCTCCGCACTATAGCAGTCAAATTTGATTCTTACACGCACTTGAATAAATTTAGTTAAGCAGTTATCAGAACTTCCAGCACATGCATATTGCATTATATCACAATACATTACATTAAAACAGATAACATAATTTGACATGCATGTAATTTTTACGAACCTGAAGTTCACTGGGAAATATCAGTTCTTTCTTACTGGAATCATCGTCGGCAGTAGAACAGCAACCGACTTTCGGACATGATTTCTCCTACAAAATTTATCATTCAATTGCTCATTCATCATAATATTTCATTTGAGACAAGCGTATGGTGGTCTTGGTTACTTTGGTAGCGCTCTTAGCCTGCAGGCAGATGATTGTGGGATTAAACCTACTCAATTTGGTTTGTATGACAATCCTGGAAAACTAGTTCACTCAAAATTATCTCTGTTAGCCAAAATTGGTGCCAGCATAAACTGGAGAGAAATTGACAAGTCCAGCAATGCACTAGATCTTTGGTTTTTGTCCATTATCAGCTCAAAGGCCAAAGAATGGGAAACAAGAGTCTCTTTATTTTCTGCTAAAGATGTGACTGTATTACAGTAATGAAACTTCTTTTGAAACTGATGTACATGTATGTTCAATCGGAATGATGTTCAATATTGATAATTTACACATGGGCAGTTGCTAAAACGTTTTCTCAAATATTTAAAGTACTTGTAGATTACAAAATTAAGTTCACTGGTTTTCATAGATTTAGTGTAACGTAAATCTCTTAATTTCTCAGCGCCACATAAAAAGGAGATCAGCTTATACGAACGTCGGCGTTAAGCTTATATGATGTCAGCAAAAGTCAGGTTGTGTGGTCCATTTCGGTGCCAGGTCAGTCTGTGATGAAATGGCTCAAAATTGAAAAATTGGAGGCGAAAGAATAGTAGGCCTAACAAAAGACTATCAAACAAAGCACGAGTGAAAACAACGGCACTAGTCACAAGTAAACAACTAAAGAGAAAATGCATTAATGAAACACGAAAGAGAAAGCATCAAGCCAAAGTCAAAACTCCAATTCCAAGAAGAATTGATTACCAGCTGCTACTTAATTTTCTCTAATCACAAAGCTAATTGATATTCAATTTCAAATGTCTGAAAACATTCAAAAGTAACATGTGAAAATTCAGAAAATCAACCTTTGGCTGATTTTTGCAGCACTGTTCTCCCAAGGGGCATTCTGAGGCCTGAAGGATAAAGAAAGAAATTACATAAATACTATGACATTAAGCATCTTAATCACTGTGAGATTTCTGATGTGCCTTAGTGATAGAAGGAACATCATAACTAAGTAAATTTCTAGAAGTTTCGTTTCGATTTACTCTTCATGCTCCCTTCAAGGCAGTATAAATCAAAAGCCCAAGAAAGTGGACAGCAGAGAAATGGTAATAGATCGCAAACATCATCCAGAAGACTGTAATTTTGTCTGTAAAGCATTAAACACTGGTTTCCTATTTGGCTGAAAGAGAAGTGCAGCCAGCTACATGTAAACCAGCTCGAAATTCAATGAATCCTTTACTGATTACTTCAAGGAAAAGAAATACATATTATACATATGAATATTTCCCTTACTTTTGAGAAGCTTCTGAATGAATCCAAAATCGGCCTATAGCCTGTGCATCGACAGAGATTACCTGTTCAATCAACACAACAAAGAATCTGGCTTTAGAATGCTACCTTATCATAATATTGTATTAAGCTGAAATGATAAAGAGTCTGTTGTGTACACAGATACAAGCATGTTTGCCTCTCTGAATTCATTCCTCACACTAAAATAAAACTATTAAAAGTATATACTGTAACTAGGCTTTAACATTATTAAATGATAACCCATGAACTGATAGAAATAAGCTCCTAAGAATTTTTAAAGAATATAAATGTTTTTAATAGTACCTTGAAGGGCATGCTCAATCTGGAGTTCAGTTGGTCTACCATTACTTCTAAGGAGTGCATACATTGCCATGACCATACCAGGAGTGCAGAAACCGCATTGAATGCCATGGCCAGCCACAAGCCGCTCCTGTAACCAATCCACAAGGCATGGAAATGAAATCAGAGCCAAGCAACCCTACATTTACACTGGCACACAGAGCTCCATAAGATAGACTGGGTCATGGCCTTCAAGACAATTGCGCATAAGCCTTTTGCATAGGCAGCCAGTACAGTTCCTCCCGTATACAGCTATAGATACATACTGGAACTTAGGTATGCCGTCGGTCAAGCGAACCGCGGCATTTAGAGCAGATTGCAGCTGGTTAATGCGCGATATGCTTAAGCCCGGTGCATAATAGGAATACATGCATCAGGGTCGTATTGGATTTCGATGTTAGCGGACGGCATACCGAGCGAATCTGACGTAGTTGGTAGAAGCACGTGCGACATACATTTCTCATGTGTTCTGGAAGGGTCAATTCCTAGTCCAGAGTCACACCCAAATCCAGCACAGTGATAGAGAAAGAGACACCAGGAAAGCTGTGCTGCAGATTGGGTAGCACGACTTTGAATACCTGCCCGCGACTCCCAACCCAGATGACCTGCGACTTTCCGGGATTCTTCGACCGGAGGCGGTTGGATGACATCCAGGCGCAAAATACCTCCGAAGTCATGAGAATTTTGTCCACTAGGGAGATAGCCTCTGAAAACGGGCCCTGGCTGGGTGTAATCGGCATATTGAAGCTGCGCAACTCCCGCAGAAGAAAGAAATTGGTTGTGTCGTGATGTAGAGGATGTAGAGTAGAGGGCCTAATATGGAACCCTATCAAAGACTTAGAAGAGGAAAACCCGGACTATGAGGTCCTGTATAAGGAAGGTTCAAAATATCTGAAAAAATATAAATATCTGAAATAACCCACCATAAGGAGGGAAAAACAAGGGCACATGAAATGTACACTCTAACCAATATTGCTGATTGGCAGAGATAATAAAAGAAGCTGGCAAATTCTCCAGACCGTGTAGATACTGAAGGAAGCGTTCACACATCTGAAGCTAACGTTACTCACATGGAATTCACAGTACTTACATCTCATGTTACATAACGTACCTGAAGTTCAAGTCAAATGCAAACAAGTCTTTATTCATGCCAAGCACTATCAACTGTTTGCAAATGTGTGCTACAATCATTCTCTAGATTCCTCTATACTATAGTAACAGTTAGCCGTTAAAGAGAAGTTCAAACATACCTGAAGCTGATGAAGTTTGGTTTTAGTGCTGCCAAGTGCTTCAATTGTTGTGATTGCCAGACCATGCAGTAAACTGATTGGTAAGATACACGCATTTACAGCATTGTGTCTGAAGAAACAGATTGTCAGGTACAAATTAACAAGGCTGCGGTTTATAAGGTTTAAATAAAAAGCGAACGACACAACCGCACAGAGGCGTCTATCTTCCCCTAAGTCATTGGAGCAACTTTCCCTCCCCTTCCTCCTCTTCCCCTTCCCATTCCTTCCCCCAATAATGATGGCACATATACTGACAGATCCTCCACCCCCTCCCTATTTTTGGATGGAGCATTTGCTCCCAGGTTTCTATGGAGTAGACGCCCCTGCAACCGCAAATCCCACTCTTATTGTAGACTGGTAACATCGCAGTAATCACACGTAAAAGCTCTGCATATAGAAGAGGTTTTAAATATTGTAAAAACAATTTGGTTTAACGTAGTGTAATCGTAGGCCTAAACTCAAAATTGGTTTAACGTGGTATATGCAGTATTTATGTCAAGTACATATACATGGCATTTAAAATTCGTCTAATGTGATTGTTCTGTGCATTAGAGCTCAAGAATGATTTGTTTTCTCTGGTGCCACTATAATGTAATAGTAAACTGAAATCAAATCAAAATCATATCATATTCCCTTCTTATGTCTCGTATTTTCTTCTTTTCTTCAGTTGCTACATTTTATCAACTCTTTTCAGTATCTAGATTATCAGATTGACTCCATTTATCCTGACATCGCTTTCATTCAAACTCAACCAGGGCTGTAGTCGAGGGTATACGCGGGTATACAGCGTATACTTACCTCTAGAGAAATTTGACAGCGTATACTCAGCGCTCGAGACGAGGGTATACGCGGGTATACAGCGTATACTTACCTCTGAGGATGAAATTTTGAGAAAAAGAGAGGTTTTTCAAGGTTTTTAGGGCGAATGACTAAAAAAAAAAAAAAAAAAAAAAAAGGTCATCAACTTTTTCAGAGACGAAATCGTAAAAAGTCTGAAAATTTTCAGAGAATTGGTGAAAAGTCAGAAATTTTTCCTTCAAATTTTTTTTGACGCCGCTGGTCACCGGTAGCGTATACTCACCTCAAATTTTACCACTACAGCCCTGAACTCAACCGTTATCTCAATGCTTCATATGGTACACGGGTATCCTAATTTAGCGGGACTCTCGTCCCTTCTGGGTATCCGTTTGCCTCCCTTAACAGTTTACATGTTAAAAATATGAGCTGGCTTTTTATCATATTTTAATTTTTTGCGATTTATTCTGTATTGCCATTGTTAACTGCATTATGGGAGCAATAAAAGATTTGATTGATTGATTGAAGTAGCCTAATAAGCCAAGCAAAATAATCAGTCATAGTTCTCACATTCTGAGACACTCGAATTAATTTCACTCAAATCGGTGTTTGTTTTAATATGCTGATAATGACGGAAAAGATACATGATCTTTGAAGCGGAACGGTCAAACCAGGAGACCATAACGGTGCAGCTGCCGCATCTCCCCTCTCCGCAGGACACCTTCGTACCAGTCAGTTTCACTGATTCACGAAAAGTCAGGGCAGATCCACTTTAATTTTATTTTATTATTATTTATTGTATTATTAATATTGTATCATTATTATTTTATTTATAGGTACATATGATCCCTCGGGGACTTAAATATTAATTTAAAATGTTATTTATTAGTTTTTCATTTTATTCCATGTTAGGTCATTTTGCGTTATTCTGTTATTATTTCTCACTGATTATTTATGTAACCAGTTCAATCGTCACTTCTTGATAATTGTCGTCACTGATGTCATCATCAAGTATAAAATTTTCGTTAATAATTATCCTTGTTATCATCAGCCATAATTATTTTACTTCACGTTGTTACTTGAAAACTTCTTTTATTCCTAAAAATGAAATTATTATTATTATTGATATCAGCAATCATAATTATTTAATTCTCACTAAAATCGTGTAACCCTAAGACCACACTTTTAAAAAGACCACATTTATGAGAAGTTGTTCGTTACAGATGTGTGATTTATGCTCAAAGGATACAGTTGTAACGCAAGTAGTCCACAAGTAAAGTATTTGGAGATGGATTTGTTTCAGTTATCTGACAATACGAAAAACAAAATTGAATAAATATTCTCATCTATTCGAAATGCAACATCTGGAAAGATGCTTCAACCAAATTTACCAAAGTTTTCTCATTACATCCACTAACAAACCACACCTGAGAAAATCAAATCAAATCAAATTTAATGAATCGAGTACATGACCAAAGTTAGATTTACATTCAGTAGGCTAACATAACTCAAAATACTATGCAAACACTGGGGTAAGGCCTTAACTAAGGTTGCTGCAGGATTTGAACAATATGATAAGGGTGAGGTTTTACAAATATGGTAGGTGGTTTGGAGCAAAGATCGTATGCCTGGATGGGGTTTTAGATTCTAACTGAAAGTATCACGCCTGAGGCTTTGAGTGTCAGAAATATTTCGGACCTTACCTTTTTGCCATTGACATAGAAGATCAAATCAGACATCTTTTCCCGATTTTCAAATCAAAACCTAAAATTTCAAAGGGGAAAATTAATTAGTCAGTAAAAAACACCAGTTCAACGGCCTCTCAATTTGGAAATTGTAATGATATTCTATAAGGTATCTGATTTCTTAATGTCTACACAGCTTGTAGTAAGTCCCGTGCACCTCACTGAGTGAGAACGCCGATTCGCACACCGGTGGTGGTTTTTTCAGAGATTTGAATCTCGGGCTTGTATGTTCCGTACAAGGGGACTTTATAAACGGCGTGGCACCCATTCAGAGGTGGTAATCGAATGATCTCACCGGAACAGTTGATTGAAAAATTAGCTGGATTGAAGCCATGCGATCGCTACAAAAACGTGTACACTGTACAGTTAAATTTTATTCGTACAGTATGCTCTTGCACTGAGTGAAAGGCAGTTGGCCCTACATGATGGGATCCTGTCATAACTCAAATTTCAACCCAGCCATCTTACAAGGCAACAAAACACCAGAATGCATTGCCACGAGATTATAAAAAAACAGGATTAAGTATGCCCCTCTGCATAAAGGAAACCTCTGCGTCAACGTGTTTGCTAGGTCAAAACATGTATATGACTAAATATTTACGCCAACCTTGTTTGGACCCTGGACCCAAAGACACGATGAATTTTACATTACATAATTAAGTATCAGTTCAACTCCCATAGCCATCACCTCCCAAAATCGTTAGGAACATCGCGGCATATGCCACTGATCTTCCAGACTCTCTCAACTTTCATCCACACACACAAGTAGGCCTTAGTGGGCACTTTTGGTCTTAAAATGACGAAGGCCTAATCTGGGCTAAGCTTATATAACTAAATATTTCTATTTTCTACATTTTGCTTTGCCGTCGTCCAACTAACATAAGGACTTTGCTGAAAAAATTTGCTTTATTTGCCGGCATCTGACAACCATAGCAACAAGCAGCAAATACCGTTTTCTTTGGGTTTTTTTCTTCCAAAAACGTCGTTTTTTCGTTTTTTATTTTTCTTATCGTTTCTTCCCGTCTTTTATTTTTTGTATGTAACTTTATTTATTTATTTACTGTCTGTTAATTTTTTCATTTTCTGTTTAATTTGTTTTTAATGTCCCTTACGTAATTTACGTTCTCTCCGTACTTTCAAGGATTCAGCTAATTTACGTCACTATTTACGTCTTCATTTGAGAAATAAATACTTTATGAAATAGCACAGTACAAGAAATAGAATTTTAAAAAGTTATTTCAAAGTTATCTATACTGCCAAAGGAAAAGGGTGCGGAATGGATTCACGTTACTTAGATAAACGAGAAAGACAAAAAAACTCAGCATAGGCTAAATTGAAATGCATTTACTGTGAGAAAGTTTACACTGTATAGGGCCTAATCTATAGTTCTATACCTACAAAGTTTAGTTTTTAATTGTGTAAGCTTAGTCAGCATGGACTTATGTGGACTTATGTTTACAATTTAAATTTGAAAAGATTTCAATATTTTTAATTTCTCAATTTCTTATTAAACCAAACTTATAAGAAATAAAATAATTGTTGTAGATTTATGCTATATAATGTTTAGTAATAAAGTTGTGTTATTTGCTAATTAAATTCTCCAAGTAAGGTTTTTAATTTAAAATTGCAGTAGGCCCTACAAGATCCAAGAAAGTCAAATTACTTTCTTTTGTCGTTTTCCCCCGTTTTCCCCCGTTTTTTATTTCTTGGTGAAAAAACGACGTTTTTCCGTTTTTTATTTTGTTTCTATCGTTTTTAACAACTATGCTGCAAATATGTCTAAGCATCATATTTAAGTTACAATGATAAATTATATCAGTAATGAATAGAAGTCCGAAGGCGTTCGTCTACAGTCAAGAACGTTATAGGTTTACGTACGTTGTAGAGTCGTCGACAAACTCCGATTCTGAAGAGTTCAGACGTCGTAATGTATTATGTACCGTTCCTTAACCTTCGTTGAAATAATATTATGTGCTTCTCTAGGCCTGTGACAGTTGGCCCACCAATAATCGGCTCAAGGCCTTTAGGCCGTTGCCTGAATAGATCAAACTTACTGCTAACAGATGTACACACAAGCGCGCGCGTGCACACACCCACACACCCACACACACACACACACACACACACACACACACACATACACACACACACACACACACACACACACACACACACACACACAACCACACCTACCCATCTATAATTTTAGTTTTCACGAGCTCTGCGTCAAATCAGGTGCATTCGAGTTATATCAATTGAAGATCCAAGTCCGGTTGTGCCAGAAAGGCCAAGGCAGAGACAGGAGTCAGAGGAGCTTCTAGAGTCAGAAGAGCTTCTAAAGCGGGTATCGTTTATGTCGAGCATAAAATTTAATATATCTGCCAAAGAGACTTGGGTCTCCATTTAATATCTATGAACAGCTCCCTCTGACTCGACACAGTGCTCATGAATAATTAATTAAGCTCGTGCCCTGTGCTTAGCTTTGAAGTCGCGCTTTAGAAATTTGGAGCATTACGACGATTGCTATGTAGGCCTAGCTAAGCATAATGTAAAAGACTCGCGTTGACAGACTGTCGACTGCAAAATAAGGACATGCGCTGCCAGAGTATACGTAGACGAGCAGCGCAGGCTGAGAGGTCTTAACCCTGAGACAAGCAGATAGAAAAACCCTCTAGAGCACCTCGTGTTTTTCTCCCCGACATGGCGGGATTATACGAACGCTGAAGATAGAGCTAGGATAGAGGCCCTGATGGGACGAATGAGGCGTAGCGGTTTTCTCTCCGCCACCGGCCTGAATGCCTCGGATTGGGGGGGGGCGGGGGAAACAGGACGAAAGTTTGTTTACTGTGCTCTGTACTGACAAGCATCATGTTTTTCGTGGTTTGTTAATTACTGCTCTACGCTGCAATAGATATGACCTTGGCCCGATCACACTGGTTCTCCCTCCCTGAAAAAGATGACAGAAACTTCATCTCACGGGTCCTCTATAGGAACATATACATGGACGGCGATCCCGGGGATCGAGGGGGACAAGACCCCCACCTTCAACAGTGGGGAGAACACCATACAGTTGTCTCCCATATTTCGAAGAAACACCAAAAAAGGTCATGACATTTTTTCGCGAGTCAGTGCGAAAAATGTTTTGACCTCTGTTTAGAGCAGATCAGTTCAAAAGTGCCCCCCACCAGTCAAACAAGATCGCCGCCAGTGAACATAATTATGCCAAAGGTTATTCACCCTTCCCAGGCTGCCGCGGTGTCGCAATCGGAGGTTTCCTTGTCGATTGTTTGCCGCTGGTTGATGTCGACCCTCGATTGCTTGTTCTTTTACTTGCACTTTTATTTAACGTGCCTAACTTTTCTATAGAAGATTCACGACGAACTTTGTTTAATTAATAAATGAATTTAATTAAAGAAACAAATATATATATACTAACTCTACGGGAACTTCCACGTAGTATTAAAGCGTTTAGATATTAAATCGGACTATCTCAAATGTTGCTTCGTACAGCCTAACTACAGATCGTTCTTTCCGCGTCAGTCTCTGAATCTGACGGACTATACTCTGCCGCCCCGCTGGTCGTTCCTCCCGATGTTTCTCGCTCGACCGATGTTCACACGTCGCGTTCGTCAGCAGTACAAGTCCCGTGTTCTCCGTTCCCTTCTGTTAAGTAGGAACTCCAGCGTGCATCAGTCAGCCCCCCTCCCCACGTCAAGCTATCGTCAATTAGTGTCAGATTGCTCCTCGATACGCGGGTCGTCGCTCGCCTGCAGCGCGGGCGGTGTCTGGTTACACCATAGCCGCGAGGTGTCCTATTACACCTTGGCTGTGTGGTGTCCGATTACACCTGGGTCTCGCTGCCTTCATTGTTGCCCAAGTGGAGACTAGCTTTCGTCCGTCATCGTCGATCTCCTCACGCGACACCTCCCTTCCCGGGGGAGGACAACCAGTCATTGGTTCGCCTCCCGGCTGAGAATGATGTCGTTCCCTCCGCCGATTTCCTCCAGACCATGTCCTCGTGGTTCCCATGAAAATTACAGAATAACAGCACAGTTAGAAATTATATTTACAGTTGTCGCGGTGCCTTACATGGTAGTCCGCCTTCTTCCTCAATCATAGTCTGGACAAAAGATCAGCAGGAATGTTCAGCGCCCCAGGTCGATATTCAAAAGAACTATCGAAGTCCTGGAGGGCCAGAGCCCCTCTCGCAAGTTTAGCACTTGTGGGCATAGAAGCAGTTAGGAAAGTCAAGGGGGTGTGATCAGAATAGAGGGTGGTCCTTGACATAAAAATCCAATCCCTAAACTTCTTCCACGCAAAGATTACAGCACACGCTTCGCGTTCCACCGTGGCCCAACGCGCTTGCGTAGCATCTAATTTAGAACTGGCGCAACATATTGGCCGTTCTGTACCATCGTCTTGAATTTGGAATACGCAGCAATCGACTGCTTTGTCTGAAGCATCAGTCGATAGACCAAACTCTCTGCCGTAGTCAATTGTCTGCAAACATACAGTGTTATTCAAATCGTGCGTAAGATTATCTAGCGCCTTTTGGTGATCAGCTCGCCAGGGTATCTTAACAGGCACCGATTTCTGGGTCAAGTCAGTGAGAATTCTGGCTGTCTCAGCCAGGTTAGGGATGGAGTTCCTACAATAACTGAAGAAGCCAATTAATCTCCGTATGTCCTTTTTGGACTCGGGTTGAGGGATTTTCCCTAGCCCTGCGATTTTCATAGGATCCGGTTCAATGCTCCCCGATCCGATCAGGTGACCTACGAACGTTGTTTGTCGCCTAGCAAACGAACTCTTCTTAATGTTAAGGGTCAGACCCGACTGTTGAATAGTCATTAAGTATTTCTCTAGGTGTTTCATGTGATCCGGCCACGTCATCGAGTGTACTGTCATGTCACTATGTGAGGGAGTGATAATACCTAGGGCCAAAAGTTCGCGGGTCTGCTTCTCCATCTCCGGTTTGAGCAGTTCCGGCACCTTATAGGCTTGCAAATTTTTCGGCCTGAACTCCGCGCTAACAGTGATTGTGTGTTCTAGGACGGGACAGAAACCTGGTTTGTCCGAGAACACATCTGGAAACCTGTCTAACAGACTAAACAGCTGTTTCCGCTCGGGTACCGTTAAGTGTGCAACGGCAATAGGGTCTACTTGTGCACTGGGCCTTGTCTGCCTCGTGACGAAGCTACCCACCGCTTCCCCGTGACCGAAGTCTTCGTCCTTCTCGAACAGAATGGAGCAATTGTTAATCAATGCTTGCTGCATTCTTTCGTTATATTTGCGAATACGATTTGCATGTAATAAGCGGCTTTTGCCCCCTATTTCCACGATGTATGTGTAGGGCGATTTCACCTGAGCGATGATGGCCGGGCCTTGCCATTGGCCCTCCTTCTTTGCTCCTCGCGCTTCCGGTGATTGGATGATGCCTTTGTCTTTTCTCTCTTTAGGCAAGCACAGTTGTTTTACAGAATGCCCAGCTATTTTGTCTTTATGAAAGGGCAAATTGTCTTCAGTGAAGAAGCTCTTCGCCCCAATTTTCCCGTGGGCCAAGAATGGTGCTAGTGTCGAACATTGTGCTTGTTCAGCAGCCATCTTGTTTCTGCCTACTATTGTGTTTCCCTGGGGTGGGGGTGGTATCTCAGGATTGAAGAATAGCTCTTCATTATCCGTTTCTTCGGGACCGATTTCTCCTACACTCCCACTGTCTGCTTGAGCGACCGTGAAGTAATCCTCGCCTATCAGCGTCCTAAGTCCCTCTACCTTCTCCCCTCTCTCCTCTTCCTCACTCGTCTCAGTCCTTGCGACCGCCTGCGCTTCTGAAATTTGATCTATTTCAGGAGCGCTGGCCGCGTGACACGAGTACAACGCTGTCTCGCGCAGCAAGTCGGCTGTAGTGGGCGTGATAATTAACGGTTCATTAAGGTCTTTAATGAGTGCCGCCCATATCCGAACATCAGGGGCGTAATTTACCTCCCCCTCCCTGTCCTCGCCGGCCTGAGACCCCTTTAGTCTCAGCCGCACCACGTCCACAATCATTGATTGACCGTTCAGCCCCTTCACCTCTATCTGCTTGACCACAGGTAGGTTGAGCGGCCTGATTAGTTCTGCTCGCGCACAATTGTATTCGGCCCCGCTATCTATTAGAGACGATGTCACAGGGAGCCCTGTAATATACACTTTCATGTACTCTCTTACATAAGTCTCCTCCACGTCAATGCAATCCGGGTTTGTCGGCAATGCATGCTGGTCTATCTCTTGTATCAATGGCAGTCCGTCTTGTCGCGTCTCGCTTTGTCTGTCTGCCTGTCTGTCTTGAGCTCTGGTCACGGTTGGCTGGACCGCACACGCGCTCACCTGCTTGCTTCTAGCTTGTTTCTCCTCATCTTCTCTCCTCCACTTCTCCTCAAGCACTCTGAGTCTTTCTTCTCTGCTTCGTCTCTCCTCCTGAAGCCTTATTTTCTCTTCTTCGATCCGCCTGCGTTCCTTTTCACTGCTTCTCCTCACTCTTCTCTCCGCTTCCTCTCTCTGGTATGTTGTTAGTTCTAACATGACCCGCCGCATTTGCCTTGCCGAGCTCATACTGCTACCTGGGCTACCTGTGCTTACTTTCTCACTTACTTCTGGTGGGATCTCCCTTCCAGAAACAATTATTTCAGCACTAGCCTCTTGGAGCTGGTCCATCCTCATGGAACCCAATTCCTCCTCTCCTAGTCCCATCTTTATCAGATATGCGACTAGTCTGTGACGGGGCATGTTCAGCACCCTCACTCTTTTCCCTATCGACAACTTATCCATCTCCAACAGTCCGCTCACTAATAGAAAAAGATAAGTAAGTTAGAAGAGAGTCACCGTTGGTCAGAAATCAAAGAAAACAACGTCCTAAAATTCTACCACAAATACAACAAGAACAGAACTGAGCAAAAGGAGCTACGCAAAAGCCTCGGCTATTCGCACACCAATCCTCATCCAGACCTCAACCGCAACCTCACAGATTACCACGACTACCAGTAAGGACTTACCCTCTGATACGTCGAGCGTGTTCCGTCTTTTGGTATCTTGGCTGATCCGCTGTCCTCCGTTGCCACTCCCGTCCGTCGTTGCTAGCGATGGTCGGTCGTCCGTCGGCGCTCTTGTTCCTCGTCCTTGCCTGTTGCTGTCGGTTCCTTCGAGTCCTTCGTCCTCAGGAGTCCGGCACTCGATTTCTCCAGTTGCGAAGGGTTGTATTCGCCGCTGGTCCCGATCTGTTGAGATTCCTCTTTTCCGTTTCCGGTTCCGCTCTTCGTCGTGACGTCTTCAGTTGAAAATCCTGTCGACTGCGCCAATGTCGCAATCGGAGGTTTCCTTGTCGATTGTTTGCCGCTGGTTGATGTCGACCCTCGATTGCTTGTTCTTTTACTTGCACTTTTATTTAACGTGCCTAACTTTTCTATAGAAGATTCACGACGAACTTTGTTTAATTAATAAATGAATTTAATTAAAGAAACAAATATATATATACTAACTCTACGGGAACTTCCACGTAGTATTAAAGCGTTTAGATATTAAATCGGACTATCTCAAATGTTGCTTCGTACAGCCTAACTACAGATCGTTCTTTCCGCGTCAGTCTCTGAATCTGACGGACTATACTCTGCCGCCCCGCTGGTCGTTCCTCCCGATGTTTCTCGCTCGACCGATGTTCACACGTCGCGTTCGTCAGCAGTACAAGTCCCGTGTTCTCCGTTCCCTTCTGTTAAGTAGGAACTCCAGCGTGCATCAGTCAGCCCCCCTCCCCACGTCAAGCTATCGTCAATTAGTGTCAGATTGCTCCTCGATACGCGGGTCGTCGCTCGCCTGCAGCGCGGGCGGTGTCTGGTTACACCATAGCCGCGAGGTGTCCTATTACACCTTGGCTGTGTGGTGTCCGATTACACCTGGGTCTCGCTGCCTTCATTGCTGCCCAAGTGGAGACTGGCTTTCGTCCGTCATCGTCGATCTCCTCACGCGACACGCGGGTGTAATGTCTTGTTATGACCGGCATCCGCAGACATCTGTTATTGTAGCAAGCGCGTCTGTGTCAACCTTGACGTATAATAAGCGAATATTAATTGACTAACGAGAACACTGTTGTTGAACACTACACAAGTAAGCCTACGTATGTGGGTGCCCATGGGCGGCGATCCCGGGGGGGTCGAGGGGGACAAGACCCCCCCACCTTTAAGAGTGGGGGGACACTCCATGCATCGGACCCCCCAAATTTTGAAGAACTCCCCAAAAAAGGTCATGAACTTTTTCGTGCTGAGAGTAAAAAATTTGTTCGCGCGTGAGCGCGAAAAATTTTTTGACCTCTTTTTTTGACCAGATCAGTTCAAAACTCTTTTTTGACCATATCACTTCAAAAATGTCCCCCCCACCTGTCAAACAAGATCGCCGCCACTGTGGGTGCCGGTGGCCTGACGAAAAAGTAACTGTGTTTTGCCCAGTGGCAGATTTAGGTCTGCTATAGAAATAAACGAGGTCATTGTTGTGCAGACGGCTCACAACTGCAGTAGTGCGAAGCACGTGTTTACAGTACACAGCCCCTTTAACATCGCCATATTGAAACATAATATTATAATATTTGAAGAAATTCTCATCTCGTTTTTTGGTTGGCATTGCCCCGGCTCCTCAATTATTGGGGGGGGGCACGTGCCCCGGCTGCCCCCCCCCTAAGTCTACGCCTATGCATATTAGACAGTGTTATAGCAAAGAGAATTATTTGCCAAATTATGAATACAGCATCCTAGTTAAAAATGTTTTCCTCATGAGACTGTCAGCCGATGGATTAATAAAGAATATTCTCTTAAATTCTATATAATGACATGAATGTATATAGCTAAAAAAATCTAAAGTCCCATGGGGTTTCGAAGATCAGACATTTAACATTACGAAGTATGTATCAGTTATTATTATAATAATGTTAAATGCTTATCTCGAAGACTCGAATACAGGTTACTGCATGGTTTCGAGGATAGCAATTTACCCAACTTTGAACAAATAAAAACTTTTGTCACATTTTAATATAGACCACAACACTGGTGCACGCACTAACTATTAATTGCTCCTTGTCACACATTCAGATTTAGTAATCCTGCACACCCGATATATGTCACATAATCACAAATATAATAATTATTTATACAATTACTAAATAGCTAAAATATTAATGAGATATAACAAACCATAAACAGAAATTGTTCCTCAAATGTTACTTCAGTGATACAGTTAGTCACTCAATAGGGCCTATATAAAATATAGGCCTACAGTAATAGTAATTCAG
The DNA here is from genome assembly GCA_963556255.1 of Allolobophora icterica. Lineage (NCBI taxonomy): Eukaryota > Metazoa > Annelida > Clitellata > Crassiclitellata > Lumbricidae > Allolobophora > Allolobophora icterica. The sequence goes on along the minus strand of OY744607.1, from coordinate 10,058,725 downwards.
TAATTTAAAAATCGTTGTATAATTAACATGATGTTGAAGTAAATATCGTAAATATCGTAAATATCGTAAATATCTTTTACAGTCTGCATACAAACATTTCAAGTACAAACAGAGGTGATATAACAATGGCAAATTTTAAAAATCTTTCGTGCTATTTATATGAACAGTCAAGATGTATTTTAGCAGAAGGTTAATATGCTCGTTTAAACAACTCTAGGCCTATAGATAAACAACTCTAAGGTGTTTGAAGAATCCATCCGCTTAACGGCAAATACGACAAACGCAACCTATCTCGTTATTTCTTCGTAGCTGGCTGGTTTAATTTTGGGGCACCTGTGCCGCAAGCCAAACGAATCTTCTGAACAGTGGCTGGACTGTCAAGGACAAACTCCGGCGGAAGTCCGGTCTCTTTTCGGGCAGCAGAAATTGCCGCTTGGTTGGCAAAGAAAACCGAATTACTCAGAAGCAGAGGGGGTTCACCGATGCCCTAAAAATATGCAGGAACGTCTGAAAACTTAAAGTAATTAGAAACAGCTGATGTTGCGTCATGCCTTTATCAAATACACAACACCACTTCAGGAAGTGCTGCTTCGGAAGAGTGGTTGAAGCAATAAAAATTTAAAATTTGCCTTCAAACACGAGCTTTAAAGGCACATTTAAAATTAAATTCTAACTGAAAATATAATGAATAATGCCATACAATTACAGGTAAGAAGGTTTGAAACACGTAACCATGCAAAGGCAACCTGTTTAGAAGTGTAATTCCTGAAACACAGTAAGTTCTTAGATAGCCTATCAGACTGCAATTCTTTCTAACAATAGCCAACAATTGATAAGCATGGAAGATGTTTACACTCACACCTATATTACCGGTGCATGTAAAGGAGGACTCTCAGCTGAGGGTAAAAATGTACACAGAAAATCTTTAAGTTTTAAAATAATTTAACATAAAATAGTCTGAAACCTTATAAAAATGCACGATGCATCATAACTCAGTCGATAATCAATTTCAATTGGAGGTTCAGTCAAATTATGATAAGACTGTGCACAACGCGTCAAACCGCAGTCCACTTTGAATTTCTAAACTGAATATAATTATCATACACTCGAATACAAAGTTTAAAAAATTAAGTAGTTGCAATACCTTGGACGAATATATGGCCATTGGGTTTCCCGCATCTTTGAGAAGAGAGACATTCATCTGAAGTGGGATTGAACCGACGGTGGGTATGTGATATTTTGCTGTTCCAATAGTCTGCAAATGACCATCGGGACCATAGAGATGCTCTTCCAAAGCATACAACCCAGTTCCCTGAAAGATATACCTCTAAAATTTAGGCAGGTTTTCTCTGTAGGACATGGTAGAGCATATGCTTTATCACGCCCCATGATGTCCTATGGATACAAGAAGCTGAAAGAGGAGCAAAAGATGGCGAGGAGTCGCACCATTGGACACATAAGCCTGCCACAATGCAGAGAACTTGAAGAAGATTGAAGGGTCTTGAGGTGAACTAACTTTAGACTGAAGCCCAGGCTTGCCAAGAGCAATGCAATAAGTGAGCAACATCCGCTGGGCTACATGGTTTACAAACGGTGATTTGGGGACGTTTCGTCCTGGGACGATTCGTCACGGACGATTCGTCAGAGGATAAAACAACAAATCTTTTAAAGTGACAACAAAAGATCGATTGTCATGGATATTTCAGACTAAAAAAATCCTGAATATAAACTCAGCAAATCTACCAAAGTGAAAACAAAAGATCGATTGTCATGGATATTCCAGACTAAAAAAGACTGAGGATAAAACTCAATAAATCTACAAAAGTGACAACAAAAGATCGATTGTCATGGGTATTCCAGACTAAAAACGACTAAAACGATAGATTGTCATGGTAACAAATCTATACGGTTTAGTTCTAGGTACATACTAAAACGAAAAACTTAGAACTGGAATATCCATGACAACCGATCTTTTGTTGTCACTTTGCTAGATTTTTTTAGTTTTATTTTCTGACGAACCGTCCTCTGACGAATCGTCCTGGGACGAAACGTCCTCGTGACGAATCGTTCCAGGACGAATCGTCCGTGACGAATCGTCCCAGGACGAAACATCCGCATACCAGAACGGTATAATGAGTTTCACATGACAACAAGACTGAAGCCCTAACGCACTGGCCCGGTTAGCTACATTGGTTAAAGCATACGTCGATGGTCGCTTATTTCACAGATTTGAATCTCGGTCAAGCACGGTCTGTACCCGGGTGTTTCAATGGCGTGGTACCCATTCAAACGGGCAGCGCCGGTAAAAGATCTCACCCGATCAATTCATTGAAAACTGAGCACTTTCGAGATCATACAATACATTCTCTACAGAAAAACGTGCATATTTACATGGTACCAATAGAACAGGCCTCCAAATATTATTCTGGCAGTTTAGATCTTTCTTCTTTACTTAACTGCATATATTAAACCTTTTTCTTCTTATATGGAAGCCACAGGAACAGCGTTCCTAATTATGGATGGAAACGTCTTTCCTACAGGGTTGAAAATGGTTAATTTGATTGTGGTTGTTATGATATTGATGTCTATCTTGCAACCTAAGATTGTTCTTGCAAAATACGATTTATCGTGTTATATTTACCAATTTTGCCACCGACTATGTTTAATTTTCTGTCTCAGTAAAATATCAACCCTGCTGATGAAAAATTGTACAGAATATCAAACTTGCAACAATAAGCACTGTAACAGGCCTTTAAACAACAAGTTTCAAAGTCCTCAAGAGCAAATAACTGTTAACTGCTTTCAGTTATTCCAAACTTTCAAAAGTAATAAGTAAAATGAAAGAACCATTACTTATCTGATAATAAAAAACAACGAAGAACAAATTAAACCAGCTGACACAATGTACTTTTGTGAGAGAGAATTGTCATTGTAGTTCTAAATGTAACAATGACCTGCGCAAATGAATTATTTTGTATTAATGTAGCATAAACAAATTTGAACATTTGGATTTTGTTTCTTCCTCTTACCATGACAAAGGCACCTTCGATCTGGCCCACATCAATGGCTGGATTCAAACTTTTTCCAACATCCATCACGATATCAACCTTTGTAATCTAAAGTACGGAAACACAACTGTCGTATATAACGTATACAGCACATTTCGAAGGAAAACTAGTAAAGGTAATTTCAAAATATAAAGTACACAGTTTAATGTTACAAAAAGATGCAGTAAACTTATTTAATGTGCAACTCTTGGAGGAAAAAAGATCCGTACAGTGTAGCTGCCAGTAAGACAGTCGATTTCCACTTGTGTAACAGCAGCTCCGTAAGTGTAATATCCGTACGCTTGACCTTTTCCAGTTTTCCAGTCAAAGTTTTCGTTATAAGAATGGCTGAATAGAAACAAAAAAACAGAGTTACAAATGGCTCACAAAAAAGTCAACAAAACCATGTGGGACATGGTAGCCAGTTGGTCACCTTTTTTATCCGGAGAGTACGGTTCAAGCCTCCACTGAGACGGGTAAGGTGTAAGGACTTTTAGCAGTACTTCACTGACAATTGCTCAGCACTATCAATGGATGGGTTGTTCGACCGTGGTTGGGCTGGGGGTGCGCCTGAGTAGCAATCTTGAAGGAGAGCTATATAAAAAAATGCTTTAATTAATAATATAAACAAAGAGAAATGTCATAAAGTGTGTTTGTGTGTGTGTGTGTGTGTGTGTTTGTGTGTGTGAAAAACAAAATAAATGTAACGCTCCTCTCATTGGCTGCAATAACGTCACAAACAGGTCGATCACTTCGTTCAAAGCAAATTTCAACACACCGTCAACGGCTGCTTTTTTAAACTACCGGGGTAACGGCTTATTCGCTAAAACGTTGCGTAGGCCTAAGAGCTAACAGATTTTAAAGGGCCAAAAGCATAAAGAAGTTAACTGAAAACCTACCAAAAACGGCATTCGCGAATTGATTTGATATAACGCTGATACATAATATTATACGGGATTAACCTAAAATACGTAGGTCGATAAAACGCTGATACGAAAACGGGTTCGAAAGGCCCATTTTGCGGGCCAAGTTTTAACTTACGCCACGCGGCTTCAAGCGAACAGGCCTTTGCTGGCCAATTTACTTAGACGCATTAACATATTCATCATGTTCCGCTACAATAGACCATCGAGCGATTGACTACATTATTCAGCCTCAACATCACAACAGAGCTTAATTCGCACACTGAAAAAACACTTTAAATTTTTTTAAATCCATCTTAGCGACTTGATATGATGCATCGCCGATAAATAATACAACAATTATAATAATAATATTATGTAATGAACTTTCTCAAACAACTTACTGAACGTGGTGTTCTTAATGGTGCTACATGAAAACCTTAATACAGGCATACATACATATGACATGCATACAAAGTTGCATGGCATCGGATGGCAACTGGCACCTCAATTATCTTTTGTGTGACATAGTAGCAGAATGGTCTGAGGACGCACCTTGCAACTTAGAGTGTGCAGGTTCAAGACTCCTCTGAGATGGTTAACCTGCTTGGCTCTTGAGCATCGTCCTCCAGCATAATTAATGCTCAGCATCATCACTGATGCTTTGTCATTATTTAGTGGTACTTATTAAGTGCAGATATAATGCAAATCTTCGCAAAGCATTTGTTTTAGGACTATGCAACATGTCAGGAAATGTTGTCATGACGCTGGATTTATGATGTCATAAACACGTATGTATGTATGTATGTATATAATCATGCATGTATGCACAAACGTATGTATAAAATTATGTATGTATGCAAAAAATTATAGTAATCTATATACATGTACACACATATCAAGGCACAATATATAGCCTTCTGAAAGCCCATAATTGCTCCAGAACTTCTTGGAACCATACAATTATCATGCAGACCACTAGTCATTTGAGAAAGCAAATTACATTAATTTAAATGAAATAAGAATGTCAGTGGAACCAGTGCCGGCCTTAAGATATTTCGGGCCCGTGTAGAGTATACTCCTTATGACACATGTCAAATTGTTTTTCATTACTAATCATATTATTTTAGTAGATTGTTAACAAGTACAACAAATTAAATTTAACTATACACGAGAAGTGATATAGAAGAAGTTGACTCTCATTTTACTGACAAAAAAGATTTAATCGAAACAATAAACCTTGTTAGTCCGCCTGCTACCTGACAAATATGGAGCCATTGACAGATTCCAGGTCACTCTCCTTGCGCTGTTTGATGTGAGTGCCGCGTTCGACACTGTCGATCCTCTTGCAGCGCCTATCCATTTCCTTCGGCTTCTCTGGTAATGTTCTTGATTGGCTTATCTCATTTCTGCAAGACCGCTCCCTCATGCTGGTCCACGGGGCCACTAGGTCCCCTTGGGTCCCTGATCCATTTGGCCTGCCTCAGGGCTCTGTCCTTGGCCCCCTTCTTTACATAATCTACACTGCCGACCAGGAGTCCTTGCTGGCGGCTGGATCAGTTCTTAGCCAGTCCTATGCTGATGACCTGCAAGCCTATCTATGCACTGCCCAGCTATCCGCACTGGAAACCATGACCCATGCCATGGAGTCCCTGCCGGCCTGGATGTCCTCAAATCTCTTGCGGCTTAACCCCGCCAAGACGCAGTTTATATGGCTTGGCACTCCCCAGCAGCTCTCGACCTGGGTTCAGGACTTGGGAGTCATCCTGGACCAGGAACCTGCATTCACGCGGCACATAAATATTCTCTCCCGCAGTTGCTATTACCAGCTCCGGCAACTCAAGGTGATCTCCCGTTCTTTGTCTCCCGGTGCAGCTTCCACGCTTGTCCATGCTTTTGTTGTTTCTCGATTGGACTACTGCAGTGCCATATATGACGGACTCCCGGTCTGCCGGATTGAGCCTCTGAATAGAATTCTACGCACTGCTGCCCGCCTTGTAGGCCGCATCCCCAAGTTTGGCAGAGTGTCTGCGTATATGAGGGATGTCCTCCACAGGCTCCCCTACCCACAGCGCATCACTTACCGAATCTCTGCCTTGGTCCGGCGGTGCTTTGAAGGCCTGGCCCCTCCATACCTGCGGGAACTCTGCTGTCCCAACTCATGCTCGCAGCGCCGCTGCTCTTTCCGCTCAGCTGCGCAAGCTGAATTTATTGTTCCCCGCGCGCGGACAGCCATACGGTAGCGTCGTGTTTTCTCTGTGGCTGCCCCCATAACCTGGAACGGGCTCCCGACCAATCTCCGTCAAATACCGATTGGTAATTTCACCCTGTTTCTTACTGTCCTCAAAAATGCGTTGTTCGACCGTGGTTGGGCTGGAAGTGCTCCTGAGTAGGCAATCTTGAAGGGGCGCTATATAAAACTGCTTTAATAATAATAATAATAATAATAATAATAATAATAATAATAATAATAATAATAATAATAATAATAATAATAATAATAATAATAATAATAATAATAATAATAATAGAATGTCGCGGTCTACGCGGGTGCATGCATCAAGGGAAGAAAACCGACGCGTCAACAAGCTTGTTTACAACGCACGGAAAATTCTGCAGCAAGCTGTCAACATTAATTCGGTGCATGCAACAAGGATATACGTGTTCAGTAGGACTTTCCAGGGAAAAGTACAGTGACGTCACAGAACGTTCTGGAATCCGGGAGAACTCTATATAAGATAGACCTGATGTACATTAAGGGCTTTTTGACGAAGATTTGTAAACGTTGAAACATTGATCGTATGACGTTCAATCGAGACCAGCCAACCTGTGTGCTGTCTACGATTGTGATATTTGATAGACGAGTTGACTTACTCTACACTTAATCGACTTTATTTTTAATTAAAGATCTTTTAATAGTTCCTTCGTTGGTTCGTCGTTGCGATCGAAGGAGTCGACCGCGACATTATTGGTGTCAGAAGCGGGATCATCGGTGTTGGATCCGGTGAAGAAGACGCGAGCCGGCGGAGGAAGGAGTCAACCCGGAGGATCAAGAGACGGTCTGTTCCAGACAGCGAGCGGATCGAGACGCCTTTCTACCGTGGGAGACGGGTGAATCGGCATACGACAGTCGGACGGACGAAGTGCGTCGTTCGGCTGAGACAGCAGAAGACAGCAGTCAACATACGGGTAAGATCCTAGGTGTTGTCGTGGCTGAGAAGGAGAAAAGAGAGTGGAGTTGCAGCCGAGTGGGAGGCAGCCATTATTTCTCTTTCAATATCTGCTGATTATTTCTTTGAAATTTGATCCATTGTTGTGATCGAGGCCAGACTTGCGTGAACTTGTATAGTTTTTGCGTACTTGGCGAGTGTACTTCTTTGGATACTGCATAGTTGCACTTTGGGTTGTGGAATTTTCCTTTTGTGTGGCGGGTTTGCCGCGTGGTGTCTGTTTTTTTTGTTGATTGTTGTTGACTGACTGTTTCTAAAAATGGAAGCGTTGACAACAGAGATGCAAGCGAATATTCGCAAAATGTCGTCTGAGCGCCTTAGGGTGTATCTTATGAAGGCAGGAAGGGACGAAGATGATGTTATGTCATGGGATCGAAATCAATTAATGGAAGAATGGGCCATGGAGATTGGAAAAGAGGAAGAGGAATTTAAGGGTAGTCCAATATCTCCAACAGGAGTGGATTACGAGCTGCAGAAGCGCCGTCTGGAGTTCGAAATCCGTAAATATGAAGAACAAAGGGAGAAGGAAGAAAGAGAAAGGGAGGAACGGAAGGAGAAGGAAGAAAGAGAAAGGGAGGAACGGAAGGAGAAGGAAGAAAGGGAGGAAAAGAGGAGAGAGGAAGAAAAGAAAGAACAAAGGGAGAAGGAAGAAAGAGAAAGGGAGGAACGGAAGGAGAAGGAAGAAAGAGAAAAGAAAGAACAAAGGGAGAAGGAAGAAAGAGAAAGGGAGGAACGGAAGGAGAAGGAAGAAAGAGAGAGGGAGGAATGGAAGGAGAAGGAAGAAAGGGAGGAAAAGAGGAGAGAGGAAGAAAAGAAGGAATGGAAAGAGAAAGAAGAAAGAGAAAAGAAGGAACGGAAAGAGAAAGAAGAAAGGGAGAGGAAGGAAAAGCAGGAAGAACGAAATGTTAGAGATTCTTTAGCAAGTCGTACTAAGCGTTATAGTGATGCCCTTAAGAATATTCTTTGGAAATTTCCTTCCGACCCTATAGAAATTCCAGGTTTCTTTGATCACTTGGATGGTTTGTTTAATGTGTATGAGGTGGATGAAGATGTTAGAGCAAAATTATTGCTAGCCATTTTAAGTGAAAGAGCTAAGGCATTAACCATGCGCCTTACTGAGGCACAGCTCCATGACTACAAATTCCTGAAGGAGTTTTTGCTAAGGGAGTTTAAGATAAGCCCTTCAAATCTTAGAGCCCGATTTTGGTCGTTGCACAAAGCATCGGACGAATCATTTACGATCTATTCATCCAAATTGCGTGTGGCTCTTATGTATTATTTGAAAAGTAGAAAGATAACTGATGAGTTTGATAAACTTGTAAGTTTATTGGTTGCGGATCGGCTTAAGGAGTCCTTGTCGAAGGCTTGTTTAGATTATATCTTGGCCCAAGAAAAAGAGGAGTGGTTGAGCTGTGAAGACATAGCTAATGCGGCTGACATTTATGTAGCGTCGCATGATGGTGGGAATGACTTAGTATGCCGTAGTCATCCGACACCGAAGTATAACAATTGGACGAGAGGTCAACCACATGTTCAAGTCAATAACCAGACAGCTCAACCCAAGTCTCCCAAACCGGAAATAAGGGGTGAAGCCAAGATAGGTGCGAGGGTGTCTCAGGAGGAGGCCAAGGTAAATGGTCTCTGTTTCCTATGTCATCAGAAGGGTCATAGGGCAAGGGAGTGCCAGACCAAACCAAGTTCTAAAAAGGTGAGTACTTGTATATTTGGGAACCCAACTGAAGAAGTGATCGACTCATGTGTTGAGAAGGTCAACGTGTTGCATGAGATACCTGAACAGGTAAAGCAAGGGAATTTATTGGATAATTCTAAACCAATAGGCTTGGAAACTGCTGTAAGGGTATATGAGAATAGTACTGATGGATTACACGAGAGGTCGTATATCAATGTACAGATTGAAGATCTCCCTTCTCAGCCAGCATTATCTGATTCAGGAGCAGAAATTTGTTGTATTGATAAGAAATTAATTGAGTCACTAAACTTACCCGTGATTAAACGGATTAATATAATTGGTTTTCAGGGAGAAGGATGTAAGGCAGATGTAGTATACCTACAAATGAAATTAGCTAATTCAATGGAAGGAACGACAAACATTGCGCCATCTTTGTGCGTCATGTTCGCTGTAGTCCCTGAACTAAATGAACGGGTTATTTTGACACCCCATGTTGTGGACCTATTAAGGGATAGTTCGCAATATGTAGTGATGGTAGCTGGCGTAGATCGATGTGTACAAATAAATAAAGGGGCAGAAGAAGATAACTTAGGAGTTAATATCGAGAAAAGTAACAGCAACGAATCCTTGCCGTCAGAAGTGAATGAATATTCTCAGGAGCAACTAGTTGATGATTCAGATAATTTTCTTGATGTTGAGTCAACAGAGTTCAAGTCTGATGAGGGAGTAGCGAATAATGATACTTTATTGCGTGAGCAACAGAATTGTCACAATCTTATATCTTGCTGGCAACAAGCGAGACAGAATAAAAATAATTTCTTTATAGATAATAACCTCCTGTACCACAAAGGGGAAATTATGGGACATAAGGTTAATCAATTATGTTTACCGGAAGATAGAATCGAGGTTGTCTTGCGAGTAGCACACGATGCCCCATGTGCTGGGCACATGGCTTTTAAGGCAACGAGAGCCAGGATCAAATTAAACTTTTGGTTTCCAAGAATGGATGAGAGGATTCGCGAATATTGTGCGTCTTGTCAAATTTGTCAACTAAGAACTCCAGTTAAAGTAGCAGTATTAGCACCAGATTTTGGTAGTTCTAAATTTTATAGTCGATGGCAAGGACCTGCTACCGTAGTCAAGGTTAAATCCCCATATTCTTATATAGTAGAAATAGAGGGAAAACAAAGACATTTACACGCAAATAAGATCAAGCGATACCATGAACGACTCGAACAAGCGATGATCAATAGCTGTTCAGTAATTGTTGATCAAGATGAAGAATTTGGTATAGTAGAGGTTGTAGATCAGGAAGAACGTGAACAAATAAGCCCGAGTAAGCGAATTGATCCTCTGATTATAGCGCATCTTTCGCAAGAGGAACAGAAGCAACTTTTTGAAGTTTTGGATCGGCACACGGCAGTATTTGTGGATAAACCTGGGTATTGTCCAGTATTAGAACATGAAATTAAGATAACTCATGATTTCACTCCTAAGCGTTTAAGGGCATATAAAGTACCTGAGCTACTTAAACCTGAAGTACAACGCCAGATAGAAGAAATGTTGGCATTAGACATCATTCGACCATCGAAAAGTGAAATGGCCAGTCCGGTAGTTTGCGTTTTAAAGGGACCCAAAGGTCAAAATGGCGTTCGACTGGCAATTGATTATCGCCATGTTAACAAATATTCTCTAGGTGATTGTTACCCGACCCCAGACATTGCTGACGTCTTACAAAAGGTGGGACGGGCAAAGTTTATTAGTGTTTTCGACGCGAAATCGGGGTATTGGCAAATTCCAGTTCGGAAAGAACATCGATGGCTCACGGCATTCGTATGTGATGCAGGACTTTTTGAGTTCACAAGGATGCCGTTTGGACTCAAGTCCGCTAGCAATACCTTTATTCGTGCTATGACCCAAGTTTTACATCCAGTGCGAAGTTTTACCGAACCATTCGTCGATGATATGGCAGTGGTTTCAATGAATTGGAATGACCATTTAGAACATCTAGAGAAATTCTTGCAAACTATTGAGGAAGCAGGACTCACTTTGAATTTAAGAAAATGTAATTTTGCACAAAACAAAATAAAGTTTGTTGGCCATATAGTAGGGTCAGGTTGTATTGAACCTGATCCAGGTAAGATCGCTACGATCAATGATATCCATCCTCCAACAACAAAGAAAGACGTTAGAAAGGTTATGGGTTTTTTCAGTTACTTTCGAAATTTTATACCTGCTTTAGCTGAAAAAGCACGGGTAATAACTGATTTGACACGAGATAACATACCTACGAAGGTGCCTTGGGAGCAAAAGCATCAAGAAGCACTAGATAAGTTAAAGGATGATCTCAGTAAAGCTACACAGTTGCATACCATTGATTTCACTAAGGAATTTGGTTTAAGTGTTGACGCAAGTGCCACCGCGGTCGGGTGTTGCTTGTTTCAGTGGACCGAAGAAGGTCAAGAAAAACCAATTGCTTTTGCTAGTCTTAAACTTACAGATACACAGATGCATTGGTCTACAATTGAGAGAGAGGCTTTCGCAGTAATTTGGGCACTTAAACGATTCAAGTCATGGATATTCTTATCAAAGATAATCATTTATTCAGATCATAATCCTTTGTCTTATCTCACAGATGCAAGCCCTAAGAGTGCGAAACTGACTCGTTGGGCGTTAGCATTGCAAGAGTTTAACGTGGACTTTCGATATCGTCCTGGACGTCAGAACACGGTGGCTGATTTCCTCTCTCGGTTGTGACTCGGAGGGTGAAGGGGGGGAATGGCCCGACACACAAGGATCGAGCCCGCAAATTGTATAGATAAGTTGACTAACTGTTGTGTTTTGTTTTGGTTGTATATGCTGTGTCGAGATGGAGTCTGGAGGCCCGGCTTGATCGTGATGACCCGTTCGAGATGGTGCTGAAGACGTGTCATCATCTGAGGGCGGAGGGAATGTCGCGGTCTACGCGGGTGCATGCATCAAGGGAAGAAAACCGACGCGTCAACAAGCTTGTTTACAACGCACGGAAAATTCTGCAGCAAGCTGTCAACATTAATTCGGTGCATGCAACAAGGATATACGTGTTCAGTAGGACTTTCCAGGGAAAAGTACAGTGACGTCACAGAACGTTCTAGAATCCGGGAGAACTATATATAAGATAGACCTGATGTACATTAAGGGCCTTTTGACGAAGATTTGTAAACGTTGAAACATTGATCGTATAACGTTCAATCGAGACCAGCCAACCTGTGTGCTGTCTACGATTGTGATATTTGATAGACGAGTTGACTTACTCTACACTTAATCGACTTTATTTTTAAATAAAGATCTTTTAATAGTTCCTTCGTTGGTTCGTCGTTGCGATCGAAGGAGTCGACCGCGACATAATAATAATAATAATAATAATAATAATAATAATAATAATAATAATATTAGGGTGTCTTGTTCATGTTAATGTTTTGTGACATATTCGGGCCCACTAAGTTGCGGGCCCCGTGCGATCACACAGTTCGCACGCCCCTAAGGCCGGCACTGGTGGAACGTACTTGTAATAGCCAGAAGCCGAGAGATTGATCTTTTGACCATATGCAACCTTGATCTGTCAAGCATTTTTACAGGCATTTTATTATCATGTTACCAATGTGGCATCCAGGTAACTCAATCATACTAGGAAAATGATGAAACGTTACCGAATGAAATGAACGAGAGCCCCTTAAGCTAACTTCAAGAAGAAGCTATGGATAGGAAGTGTTAGCGCCTTCATTTTGTCAGTTTCGGCCGATGAAGGTGGCCAATCATCTCCCTTGCTGTCTGACCTAACCGTCGATAATGTATGGTCAGTGTACTCATTTTACAGCAGTTCTTAGATTTTCACAAACGCAACAGACATCTCAAACCACCTTCCCACTTTGGCATTGATTAATCTAATCCGGAGACTTATCTGGCAACATTACAAGGCATCAGTGGATAGTCAGTTCTGAGGAAAATCGCATTCCAAACTCGCAATCCACGAGACATAGCCTATGCATGCAGTCATGAGCCGCAAGGCCCCAGACTCCAAAAGATGGACATGTGGGTATTAAGCTAAAGGCCAACACAACATAAACTATAATCGACAGAAAAATTAGCTTCATGCATAGCTAGTCAATCCAAGCATAGCTTCTAGGATGTCATAAATTATCATAGAAAAACTATCAAATAATTTACCCATTCTTCCCATTTTCCGTTTGGATTCGATTCCTTAATCGGCTTCAATCGTTCATTCAGTTTATTGCAGGCATCCTGCAATGAATAAGTAATAGAACAGATAAAATTGCTTTCTTACAAAATAGACTTTCAAAACTGAGCGAGGAACAACTGGAACATATATTTAAATTAAATTTGCCTGCTTCATTTCATATTATTATTATTAATTATCAAAATCATTTATTAAGTTGCATAACTTTGCTTAACATCAGTGCTTGGGTGAGATACTCAAAATATGCTATATTAAGTGGTCAAATAGATACATAAATACATACAAATTATTGAATTAATACGTACCTTCCGTGTTATGAAGTCTAATTATTAGTGAAGTTTGATGTGCTTCTGTGACAGATCATGACTATACATTCACTTGATTGAAGTAACCATCTCTTGATGCCTTATTCATTATGCTAGCCACGCTTAATAAGTCATTAATATTGATTAGATAAGTGTAGAAATAAATGCAGAAATGACTACCAAGACAGCTCCCCCGTTGATGTCAGATCCAACACTGCCGCCACTTAATGTGGAATTTGGGATAACTCCGCTGGATGTCTCACTGATGTGAATCTTGTCGACAGGGACATCCAGTGCACGACTTGCCACCTGAAAAAAGAACACAGGCTGAATCACACATAAGGCAAAGAGAATAAAATTCTCAGGCCGCAAAATTCACAACTCTATTCTTATACTGCTAATTTTCATTTGACTCAATTTAACACATAAAACTAACCTATCTTTTACGGCACCTATTTGACAGCCATGTTCACAAAGCTGTGGACGGCTCCAAAAGGCGCTATATAATACAACTTATATTATGCAGTCGAAATTTGATAATGCACATTCACAACAGTTCAGAAGTGCACTGCCTCTCCATCACAGCAGAGAGAGTTCCAAGCATTAACATAACAACATCTCTTTTGATGCACCATCGGTTGACGCCTCGCGCATTAGACATCAGCGCTATAGGATTTGCTATTATTAATTTTATTTAACACAATATAGCCTGGCAACAGAAGCCAGTAAATGTTCAGATATACACAGAAACATTGCATTCTGCTTTCACAAATGCCTTGTTCAACTCTATTTAGGATGCATTCACAAACTGAAATCTACCTGGATAATTTTTGTGTGTAAGCCTTGTCCCGACTCCACTCCACCATGATGTAGAAGTACAGACCCATCCCAGTAAACATTCACCAAGGCACCAGCCTAAGAAATAAATGAGAAAAAGGTTTAAAGTTTAAAAAAATTGATTCGTTCAAAATTCTAACACTAAGAGGAATCACTGTCAATTGCTCTCTATCTTGACTCTCCTGGATGTAGCATTTGACTCTTCTATATATACGTGCTTCAATGACCATGTAAATACCATTTGTAAAAGCATTTTTACATTTGCTGCATTCATCAAATTAGATGCTATATCCTCACGGCTTCACGAATTAAGCCAGTGTTGTTGGCCTGTGCACTTGTTTCTAATCACCTTAAATATTGTAATTCGTTACTCCTTGGTGTCGCTAAAGTAAATTTGTCAAAGTTCAGAACATTAGCTAGGAAACTAACATTACCACAGTTCTTAAATCATTGCACCGGCTTTCTGTTGAGCAAAGAATTACTTTTATAAAATCCTGCTCTTCCTTGTAAGATGGATAACAGCAGTACACTCAACATATTTTCTAATCTTCAGACTTATCACCACTCCATTAGATCATCTGGCTGGATTTAGCTTGCGTCCCTCGAGTGAACACCTCAGTTGGCAGCAGGCAAGGCTTCCACTGTTGCTGGCCCATGATTCAGCTGATTCACCCTTCCTTGGCATTGAACGGATTCCGCCTCTGCTTTCTGTGTTGCAGTACCATCGATTAATGCCTAGTGCATCATTGTGATGGCACTTTCGAGGTTCTAAGATTCGATTAGATATATATTATATTAACATATTGTATTGATACGAAATAAGAAATACCTTTATGAATGCAGGAGGCATGCCTGGAGAATGCTTCAATGGTATTATGGCAATCCCTTTCTTGAACAGACGGGACTGGCTGTTGTAAAGATTCATCACAATTAATTAGTAAACGTAAATTGTATTGAATCTAAATTTAGCAATAGAATAAGGTTTCATGTGTACAGATAGGAAATATTGTTCCTTATTCTACCAATGAGAAACACAGGTAAATGCAACCAGACTCCTGTAATAGCCATATACAAGCAGGTTTTGCTAGGATATTCAAGTAAGGTAGATATATACAGAAAAAAAATCATGCAAAACTTATGACTCAAATAAAAACAGCAATTTTAATGCGCTGCAAAAAAGAATCTGAAAAGCAGTCCAATTACCCATTGAATTTTTCAATCTCCTCGGAAGTATGCTCATAATCGCTCTGCTTCAAGACTTCTTCAAAGCATCTTCGCAAGGAACCTTCAACTGGTACGTTAATGAATGTGATATCACCTCCACGATACATGTTCAACTCTCGTATCTACAAATTCGGAGTCATTAGTTGGTTCGTTGCTTAGCGATTATTGTCAACTAATATCATTAAGCAGATCTCAAACTAGCTGCCAGAGACGCTGTGCACCGCTAAAAAGATATAATATACAACAAAAGTTTAGGTGGTTAAGAAATAAGAAGACAAGTAGGCCCTAATTTGCGTTTGCGTCTGCAAATTAATCTGGAATTCGTAGCAGCTGGTCGATAATCTGACTCTCTTCATACATCTTGGTAGAAACGAACACTCGGATGTAGTACCGATAGTTGTTTATTAGACGTTCAGCAGCACGACCATCTAGTAGCGACTTCGACTCCCCTTTTACAGTCTCAAAACCACACTTAAATAGCCTACCGTATTTTGGCGGAGTTACTAAGTCTATCAAACGCATACATGCAGAAATCTCAACACTGTATGTTGCTTGACCACAGTGAAGATTCCCGTACCTAGGCTACACATGCTAGTGCAATCAGGGGCGTCTACACCATAGAAACCTTGGAGCAAATGCTCCATTCAAGAAATAAGGGGGGAAAGATTTGTCAGTGTGTGTGCCACCATTTTAAGGGGGAAAGAACGGCGAGGGGGGAAGAAGAGGGGGAAAAGGACATTGCTCCAATGACTTAGGGGGGGATAGACGCCCCTGAGTGCAATCATGCGAGGCTTTCACATATTCTCAGATCTTTGCCTTTTCACATTCTACGCTCTCTGTCTATGTTTCTATCTCTGAGTCTATCTTTCTGACTGTCTATCTCTTGCTCTCCATATCTGTCTCCATCTGTCCGTCTCTCTCAAATTCTTGTGTGTGCCCTTGTGCACAACACTACACGTGCATAGATTTATACACAGATACAAACATACATTCATACATACATACATACGTACATACATACATGCATGCATACATAAACAGGGGCGGATCCAGAAGGTCTATCGGGGGGGGGCAAAATTTTTTACATACCATCTTCTGGCAGAGGAATCAGTTTACTACCGAAAAAACTTTCGAAAGTCATCTCCCAAAAAAGTTGATGACCTTTTTTAGTCATTAACCTTTTCACGTCTTCAGTCTACATCTACGGGACCCACATCCTGTGTACATTTGACTCATCCACGCCTACGGGGGGGGGGGGGCACGACTGTGTAAACATCATAAAACGCCTGTGTAAATAAATACAAATTTCAAATGGGGGACCATGGCCGGATTGGCCCCCTGGATCCGCCCCTGTACATAAATACATACATAAATACACATATACATTCACACTGATTCTTTTGTATAATTCTTCACTGCTGATATTCTGCGTCCACCTAGAGCCCTGCGCCTGTGCTATTAATATCAAGATATTAAACTAATTCCTGCAGATTGCAAGATATAATTGACTAATACCTTTGGTTGGAATCTATTCAGGTAAACAGTATATATATATACATATGTACATACATGCATATATAATTATATATATACTAGCTGTCCTAACCCGTGAAAAATCACGGTATATAAAAACAATTATTATTATAACGTCATATTATAGGCCTATAGCCGTCGTCAAGACAACCGTCAAGACAACCGTCGCCAAGGCGGCAGTATAGTGACGTCACAATAGTGTTTGTTTACGGGACAGACAGACAGACAGACAGACAGACAGACGTACAACGGTTATTATGTAGGATGCTCAAGATCCCTAAACAGTAACCGTTTCGCCTGAGGCTTGTCAGCCTTGAGTCCACAGGTCCTACTCTACGTGTCACAAGCAAAGCACTCAAAACAATCGAATACTTTGTCAAACAAAAATACCTACATACATACCTACGCACAGAGCTTTTAGATGAAACACTCATACTTGCGTTACCTTGTGAGTAGGTTGTTTGAGGAAATTAGCCACTTTGGTCATCCAGTGTTCACATATTAGGATGCTCTGTGGAACACCGGCTCCTCTCATAGCAGTGTTAGGCGGCAGGTTCGTCTTACAGAGCTGACCGCGAACAGAGATGTTAGGAATGGCATAACAGTTGTCAGCATAGAACACGGACTGAATCATGCACTGAAACAAGACACAAGAAAAGTCCGCATTTGAAGTTCATGTGGCAGGCTGTAATCCAATCTAATTTATCTCGTTAACAAATTATTAATGAAAAAAATTGTATTTATAACAAAATTATTATTTAGGCTCGACTATTATTTTATTCTTCTAATATACCAAAGCCAAACTCTGACGTCTAAACAGACTATATTCCTACTAATAACAAAATCGTCAAAAATTCAATTGAATTCAGTGTATTAATAATGTAAAAGTAATGCAGGTGTGTGTTCTACTACGAAAAAGCTCCTCAGTACTACTCCATCAGCTTCATTGGCTTCCTGCTGAGTTCAGAATAAAATTTAAATTGGTCTGCTTGACCTACAGATCCCTCAGCACCAGCACACCCGCTTACCTTCAATCACTACAAATTCCTAACATCCCTCCTCGTTGCCTGCGATCATCAAGTACGGGCATTTTAACTGAGCCACGATGCAGAACAGTTATGGGTTCGCATGCATTCCTTGTCTCTGCCCCAGGGAATGGAATCGACTGCCACTCTCTCTTCGTAGCTGAAATTCACTTTCTACCTTCAAAAAGAGTCCCAAAACTCACTATTTCTCCTTGGCTTTCAAACACTTGAATATCTAACTGCATCTTCTCCTGGCGGCTGACTATCCGCGCCTTAGATTCGCATTTCGGTGTGACCATGCGCGAGTTACAAATTTAATTAATTAATTAATTAATTAATTAATAATAATAATAATAATAATAATAATAATAACAATAATAATAATAATAATAATAACTGCCATCGCATTCCGTGGCACATTCAATGACATAGCAGAGGACGATGCCTAATCTCCTGGAAATAACATATCAACAAATTAATATCTAAGTCCCCGAGGGATCATATGTACCTTGGGTAAAAATAATAATAATAATAATAATAATAATAATAATAATAATAATAATAATAATAATAATAATAATAATAATAATAATAATAATAATAATAATAATAATAATAATAATAATAATAATAATAATAATAATAATAATAATAATAATAATAATAATAATAATAATAATAATAATAATAATAATAATAATAATACATGTACTATGCATAAAGAAGAGCTCAACACCTCGCCGCAATCTATATGATGATTAAAAAATCTAGACTCAAATATACGGAGTGGGGAAAAGCGAGTAAGCGACCTCTGCAACTGTATAACTGCAAAATATTTGCAAATGGAATGAAATTTATATATATATATATATATATATATATATATATATATATATATATATATATATATATATATATATATATATATATATATATATATATATATATATATATGCAGAAACATGAAGGAACAGCATGCGATCTGTATCACCTGGTTACAAAGAACTACGTGCAGAACAAAATTTATTGACTTACTTCATGGGAAATCTCCGGCCAGAATCCATCATTGGAGTACATGTCAAGGTCAAGGGCTTGGACCTTTCCATCCTTGTTGAATCCTACCTGTGCAATTGAAAGACATTATAATTTTCTCCATCCACAGTGGTAAACAATTCATTCAAGCACATTGGACTGGGAGCGAAAACATTTTCTTTAGCTAGAAGAAACCGTCTACTGAGATCTCATTATGGTAGGATTACAAAAGTCATTACATCATTGGCTGCACTTTAGAGCTAAGACAATTTATGGAGCAATCGATCAATGTAGAACAGGGTAATGGAAGTTTGAGCTCACATCATTCCCGTCCTACATCGACGATGGGCATGGCCGTCGAAGAGTTAAAAACTTATCTTAGGAACATTTCTGAAGTGTCACGATGAAACTTCGTTGCGCCAACAAAATGTTTATTGCTACTCAACGGATTGAACAGCTAAATTTTATACAGCACGAGAATAGAATAGATACATAAATATCTTACTCGCGGTTCGCGACTATGTGCAGCGGTGCAGGCAGAAGTGTCGACAGCTGATTGGAGCAGTTCAATTCCATCGAATTTCGATTTTCCGTGGTTTGCTACGTATGCGCAGTGGACGTTCCTAGAATTACGGAGGACAGTTGAGATGTTTGACGTCGGTGACGATAGTCGTTCACCTGGGTAATGTAGGCATCGAACTCGTGATCGGGTGATTATTACATGGAGAAGAGATCTTGTTGAGACTTTAGGATGTTTAGCGATAGAACGGTCGAGTTAAACATCGAACAGTGAGATCGATATAGAGAGCAATGCCCAACGTTTTAGGCTCTTTTAGCATCGCATCGTCAGTCGAGTTGTAACTTGTCGTCGTGAGCGGGCAGATATAAGGACTTATTAGTCCAACTGAAGAAGTTTGTGGACGAATATATCAAAGCTAAGTTCGAATACGATACGAGAACTCTTCGATATGAAAAAGTTTGGTGAGTGAGCTGTGAGAAGCGATTCAACGAAGAGAAATAGACGACTCCACCGTTCTATGAAGCCTGGTCTACGGGATACGTGTTCGTCATCAAAGCTTCGTGACCGGGAGCGAATTCGAGAGAGAAGAGCAATCTACACTAAAGAACATCTATTACAATCCAGAGGACGGTTTTCTTAGGCGATAATAGTTAGATTAAATGTAATACAGAAGCTTTTCTAAGTAAGATAGATATAGAGCATTGCTATATTTAACGGTTTAGACATTGCCATGCCTTACAAACTGATGAATGTTTACTTAAACAAATATATTATTCATATTTACAGAATTGAATCTAACTTGTCATTCGATAGTATGATTAGCCTATTCATCCACAGGATGCAAATATGTCAGCATAAACTCAAAGTAACCGGGCCTATGATCAACGCCTAACTCCTCATCATTTGGAGAAATATTGGGAGGCGTTACACACATGCAAGCTTAATGCATGTATTTACGCTTAATACGCTTTGAGTACCTCGCAAATTAACCTATTATATCTAGCTCTGTATTAATATCTGTGATTTTAGGGTCAAAACTAGAGATTAATAAAACTCGCCCGCAAATCAACAGTAGGGGCCTAGTTTACCTTGTACTTGGCAACGTAAGGCGATCTTATCCCTGTGATTTGCATATCTTGGCTCCTCTCCAAAACACAGCGAACAGGTCGATTTAGCCTGCAAATGCACGAAATAATGTACAGACTATTGATACAAACGTGCCTCCGACTCATGGGACGGGAAGACGCAGCCATGAAGATACGCGCAACCCCATTAAAGGTTGACTCCGCCTTTTTAATCCCTGCACTCCCAAGGGCGACTGTAAACGAGTAACAGGACAGGTGGGCGCCTTGCAGGCTGCCACCCAGTTAAATTCGACTCCTGTTAATCTTATCGTCCATTACTACTATATCATGTAGTCTTACTGCGCACTTGTCAGCTTGAATTTAACAAACGAATTTTACTATTGTAATAATGCATATAATGGATGCTGTGCGTATGTCACCGACCACGTCAGTCAATGTTCTACTAAATGACTGAGCTTGTTCAACTAAATGACTGGGCAGGAGCGTAGCCAGACTTAACAAAATTTAATGACCTTATTTTGGAGATTGCTGCCCAAAGAAATTGATGACCTTTTTGTGAGATTCTCTGTCAAAAAATTTGATGACCTTTTTTGTGGGATTTGTTCTTAAATTTCTTCTCTTGGGCCAGGATTCACCGTTGAAGAGGAGGCAACATCCAGGTGCAGGGCTATAACCTAAGGAAACTTTTTTAATTTATAAAACCAAGAGGAGGCAACTGCTTCCTCTTGCCTCAATGTAGCTACGCCTATGTGACTGAGCAAGGAAGACGTGAGCAGAATGGCGAGCACAAATGAACTGAAGAATGAGACATTAACGTGGGATCTCTCCAGTATTATAGTTCACATACTAACCCTTAAGAACAACGCATAGATAACCATAACTTTTCACCTTCACAATCTTTGCCAAGATGATTGTCAGTATTTTGTTACTTTTATTTCTGTCGAGGTTTCATTTTTACCCTCGTAATGTGCCCTTACTTCTTCCAAAGTAGGCCTACTTGTGGCACTTTATAGCGCACAAGTTATTAATAACAATAATCTATGATTTTTCTGAAACACACTCACAGCTTGTAATGTAATTTTTGCTCACTGGGAATTACACTTATCTTAAATCAAAATAATAAGTAGCCTACTTAATCAAACGTTAAAAGTAACAATGATTTTGACGATGAAATAAATTGCTGATTAATATTTTCACCTGTGAGCTGCTATCGCTGTGGGTATGGAAACGAGAAATTGTCTGCATTCTTTGCCACCAAAAGCACCACCTATAACAATAAATCATTTAATTAAACAATTACCAATTAAATAAATCCATGACTAAATATCAATTACAGTGATTGACAATGCATAATGAATTAGCAGTTGAAATATATTTAAGGCTATATTGCTGAGCTATTCTCAAATAGTCAACTTAAAATTCATGAAGATGATTCACAATGTGTATCATTACGATACTGATGATAGTGACCTTGCTTACAGCAATGATACTGACTATGACGACGCAAATCACAATCATTATTGTTACATCGTTAACGACTAATGGCAAATCTTCAACTAACCTACTACCCCGCCAGCATTTCTATGGACATAAAACGGGTCCCATATGGGAATATGAGTCCTATTTGGCCTCCATTTAGCGCAAAATAGATCTGATCCTGTGAAATCACCAACATAAGACTATTTGTTTAAAGTTGTAAAGAAATTTCTTCAAATTTCAGAACAATGGAACATACCCATTCTCTTAGTATGTATGACAACCTTGTTACATGCCACATCTAATGCTGATGCGATAAAGATCTACAAGAAATCAGTACTGACTGTAATTAAACAAATTAACCAATCAATCAGTCAATGAATCTAAACTTGAAATAGCGAGCCTTCAAGATTCCTACGCAGAGGCGCTTCTAGCACAAGGAGAAGAGCTGTTTTAAAAGATACGTGGAAGGCTGGGAACTTTGTCCTTCGCACTGGCGCTGCTCCAGCAAACAATGGAACCTGAATTTTATGAACACTTATATTTAAAGTTATTGAATAATTCATAGGTTGTCAAAACGATTCATTTTCCGATGGCTCATGGCAGAGAAGCCGAGTGGAGAAACAAAAAGAGGCGTGTGATTGAAGACCAACTAGCACAGGGCTCGTGGACTTAAAGAATAAGGAGAACATTCTAACCTGTAAATCAGAACCAAACTGAGCACCAGCGTAGATGTCTAACTCTCCGTCCTCTCCCTTTGGTACAACCCGGACGCAGTTTGTCTCCATGTAGAAATGCTCCTGACCGCCAACCCTCACATCACCCTCGATCACGTGATCGCAGGAAGCAAAGGCAGCTTTCACATCTCCATAGTTGATGACGCCAGCATCACCATCCCATGAATGAAAAGCCTTCTTAGAAATGGCATCCTGTGGCATCAATAATATCAGCAGAATTTAAATTGGTAGCCTATTGGTTGTGACATTGTATTGTTTTGTATTATATGTAAACATTTATAAAGCGCCTCTAGTAGGGTGAACCGTTCAGAGGCGCTCAGCAGCTCTTTGGTTAGGTGCATGCCTAGTAACTAGTAATGGGAGGTTCGAGCTTTCCCCGAGTTAGAGACTGTGCAAAGATCTTGAGCAAGTTCTTCGCGCACAATTTTTTAGTGCATTCACTTGATGCTTTGCCATAACAGGCACAACAGTAAAGACTGCAATGCTAATCTCCCAAGGCATTTTCTTGCAGCATTCTAGTTACGAACACGCTGACACGGGTCGGGAGCGCCTCTGATTATGAGTGGCGCTATGTAAATCCTCGATTACAATTACAATTACAATTACAATTACGAACCTTCATGTCCATTCACACCACAGGGTACATTACATTATGAAAGTCATGAGATTCAATTTCGAGGTTAATTTAAACATGTCCACAAACCCGAACTAGCTTTCTTTATTGCGATAACACCGCATTCGCAAAATTAGAGAACTGCAAGCATTAGAGGATCCTGTCAAAACACAATTAAAAACTGTGCACATCAGCTAACAAGAGTGAAGCAAGCAATGAAAAGTCAAATCAGTAAACCCTGCAAGAGTGACGACTGATAGTTAGAAGCAAGGTGGCAGTCAAGTTACAAAACGAAATGGGCAAAAACAAAACCGAATAGATAACACTGAGTTGATGGCAGAAACAAACTGACTTCGATGGTGATAATTGGCTCAGATTCTTCATATATCACGATGACTGCGCGTGCTGCTCTTCTTGCAAGGTCATGTGACTCAGCTACGACTGCTCCAATCGTCTGGCCAAACCAGTGCACCTTTGTAATATGAACATATGGAAAGCAGATGCATGTGACGTAAATGTACTTAGAAGGAATTGCATACAGATATTAAGTGTCTATAGTGTTTATACAATATAAAATTATTGTAAAAACAAGACAAAACATCGCAGTTTTAATGAACCAGTTACTTCTGTATTGATCGACCCCAAGAGTTGGTCTTCATTGGTCAGTAGCTTCTCAGTAGTTCCCTCATATGACTGATAATGATTTCCTGTTTTGTATTTTAACGATCCAATGTGGAATCGTAGACACAAAGTCATCAGAAGACAAGGTGGATGATACGGCGTGCAATCAAACCGTGCACAAAAAGGGATTAATGACGGATAAGTAAAGACAACACTACATTAGAGTCTTTGTATAGCACATTAACCAGTTAATAACTTTGGGGTACAAAACATAAATTCTCGTTAAGCAGAATGGCGGATAAACTGGTAGCAGGTAAATGCGTTCACACCGTTTACACCGGTGTTTCACACAGAGAGCTAAAAAGGCAGTCTTTGCAGCTACGTGTAAGATTATAATTTCCTATAAAGCACGCAAGTCATTATAGGAACAACAATGCATTTTTAACGTGGCCCCTTTACAGATTCTCACTGACCAGGGGACCAATTTCGATGGGCATTTGTTCCGGGAACTATGCAGGTTATTGGGAATCGACAAAGTGAGGACCTCTAGCTACCACCCAAGCTGTAAAGGGATGATCGACAGGTTTCATAAAACTTTGAATTCGATTTTGGGGAAGATTATATGCAGCCATCAAAGGGATTGGGACGAAGTTCTGCCCCATGTCCTCGCCGCCTACCGGGCGTCGCTGCACGAAGCGACGGGTTTCAGCCCGAATTTCCTCCTGTTCGGTCGGGAGACCCGTGCGCCCATCGACCTCGTCTATGGTCGTCCTCCGGATGTCGAAAGCAATTCCGCATCGTACGTGACTTACATTCAAGAACTAGCGGAACGCATGGAAACGGCGTATCGACAGGTACGCGAACGACTGAAAATCGCAGCGGAACGCCGCCGACACACGTACGATTTGCGTGTCCGCCCGGCCGAATTCAAGCCCGGCGATAAAGTGTTTTACTTCACGCCACGTCGCCGTCAAGGACGCAGTCCGAAATGGACCCGAATGTATACGGGCCCGTTTGTCGTGATAGAACAACGCGGAGCTGTGAATTATGTCATACGAAAATCAGCCAATTCTCGACCCTTCACTGTTCACGTCGATAAACTGAAATTGTGCTGTAGCGAAGAAGGACAAGAAAGTGAAGAAGATACGCCTGCGCCACCAGGAAGTGATGAAGCGGACGCCGGTCGACCTAAGCGAAGTATTCGTCGACCTGCACGTTACCTTCAGTAACCGGGGTAGCGTTGGACCGTATGAGCGGTGCGGTCCTTTCCTGTCGCTAGAGTTGGAACTTCTAGCGTTGAGGGTGTTGACATTGAACTACGACCACTCGTAGCCGAGCTGATCTGCGAAGGTTTTCTGTTGCAGAGCTGAATTCCTGAGCGTCTGAATTCTGACTGTAGCTCGTGCAGCAATGCTTCCGAACTTTCCGTTTCGACAACCAGTTCTTGGGAGAGGCGTCGCACCGATGGGCACGGTTCCCGCTGTTGCTGTCGTCTTTCAAGACGTTTCGGAAGAGACTCTGGTGTCGCCGAGCTTATTGGCTCGGGAGGTGAAGAGTCGCGCTATAGTGGGTCGTTTAAGATTATAATTTCCTATAAAGCACGCAAGTCATTATAGGAACAACAATGCATTTTTAACGTGGCCTTCACTTTAATCAAAAACACGCAACACGTTATAGAAAATGCTGCCCATGCAATTTCGTGCATCACAGACTGGTGCCTAACTGCACAGTGAACGCAAAGCAGTGGGCAGTAAGTCCAAACAAAGTGAACCGGTGGGTAAGATCAGTTTTGGTTCCAGATTAAGATCCAGTGGTCAGGAATGTGGAATCGTGGATGGTTATAGTGGATGGCGTTTGGAACTGGAGCAAGTAATTAGAATATGCTTCATTAAAACAGGAAAGCGTAGATAATACGGCACGGACATGGATTACAAAAAATAATTTACCTTTAAACAAAATAGACTTCTTATAATGTGATATCGGTATGAAATGGTTAATGACACGGATCCAAAAGGCAGGATTATTACGAATAATAAAACGGTGCAATAGCAATAATAATAATAATAATAATAATAATAATAATAATAATAATAATAATAATAATAATAATAATAATAATAATAATAATAATAATAATAATAATAATAATAATAAGATGACCGTTAACTCCAGAACGTAAAAGCTGTTCAGATAGTTTCTAAGAGCCTGAGGGATTATTTTTACCTCGGGCGTTAAAAAAATAATAATAAATAAAAAAAAATCAATATACTTAATTAGTATCTGACACCTGAGGGATCATATACCTCGGGTAAAAAAATTAATAATAATAATTTTGTGTTGAGGTGCATCTTAACCCTCATCCTCATTCCTGGGGTCCAGGCGGACCCCATCCATGTTTGCATAGGTGTAACTTTTATTCCCTAAGCATTGTAATTTCATGTAATTGTCAGTCCTTCATTGATCAATAACTGCCTGCATTTATAGATCTGCAATTGATTTCACACAGATAACATTTAAAATATCGTATGGGCTCCAGCTGGACCCCACAACTACAAATGTGTCAAAATAAACAAAGCGGAATTATTTATAAACCCATTTCTAGCAAGTAATGGAACAAATACATAAAGGAACTATAGCAATGCATACTGCCGTGCGAAAATGGCATAAACTGAACAGAGCATAGCATTTGTTAAACCGTGATGTGTTTGCTTCACAACGTTCTCCACATAGGTGACTTTCTTGAATAACAGTGCAGTATAAAATGCTACATTTCTTATATACAAATAATGACTGGATTCACCTGATAAAAAAGTTGTTTCTATGACCAGTAAACATAATATAAAGTATACATCACTGTGTGAAAAGAGCTCATGTCACATTATTGATGTCGGAAGGCAACAATCACATGAAACATAAATTATAGATGTCGGGGTCCGTTTGGACCCCAGGTATGCAATAACGCAACTTTTCTGACCAATGTGGATGAGGGTTAAGCATACAGAAGCTGCTATACGCATTAAGAACATCAGCCTGCTTCCTAAACGAATGATTTCTGCACGACTTCGACGAAGTCTTGAGAACAGGACTTTGTAGCATTCTAAACATTTACATGAAAGACGATCAATGGATCCAGGAATCTTTGCCTGTGAGAAACGGTGCCGCATCATGTGAGCATTTAACATCGCAAAACGCAGGTGCCGAAAAGCAGCCCGTAATAAAGAATGCAAATATGCTGCCATCTCACAGTCGCACCATTTTCATCTCTGTTGCAGTCGAAACCGCAGGAAGCTGGCACACCGAGTCACTAGATTTTGTTAAAGAATTGGGAGGCAAATAAAAGTAGCGACAGGTGACCAGCGTGAGACCAGCAATCTTCGCCAGCGTTTTTCAGTCGCCATTCAAACTGGGAACTCCCTATCTGTTCTAGGCACCTCGGATTGTAACAATAAGGAGATCGTGCAGCCAGGACTGAACGACGGCCTATAGGTACAATGACTGCAAACAGTAAACATAATTTGCTTGTATATGAGCTTGTTGGCTGTATGAAGAAGAAATGATGATGATGATGATGATGATGATGATGATGATGCTGATGATGATGATGATGATGATGATGATGATGATGATGATGATGATGATGATGATGATGATGATGATGATGATGATGATGATGATGATGATGATGATGATGATGATGATGATGATGATGATGATGATGATGATGATGATGATGATGATGATGATGATGATGATGATGATGATGATGATGATGATGATGATGATGATGATGATGATGATGATGATGATGATGATGATGATGATGATGATGATGATGATGATGATGATGATGATGATGATGATGATGATGATGATGATGATGATGATGATGATGATGATGATGATGATGATGATGATGATGATGATGATGATGATGATGATGATGATGATGATGATGATGATGATGATGATGATGATGATGATGATGATGATGATGATGATGATGATGATGATGATGATGATGATGATGATGATGATGATGATGATGATGATGATGATGATGATGATGATGATGATGATGATGATGATGATGATGATGATGATGATGATGATGATGATGATGATGATGATGATGATGATGATGATGATGATGATGATGATGATGATGATGATGATGATGATGATGATGATGATGATGATGATGATAATAATAATCATAATAATAATAATAACAATGGTTTATATATAATATATAAATGCATTATTAATAATAATAACGCTAACAACTACAACAAAAATGCAACTGCAGTTACAATAAAGAGTAAGATGGATTCGAATAAATAGGCCTACTGACCTCCTTACTGGCAAAGATTTCCTCTTCTCCCTCACTCTTTCCAAAGTTGGACTTGATAACGGATGTGTGATCAAGGAAGCAGACAACACCTTTCGTCGCCAATGCAGCTGACGGATCAACGCTCAAGATCTTCGCATTTGCTTTTGTACTCGTAACTAGCGTCAGATATAATTCACCTGAAGATAATTACACAACAAAAGCCTTTCATGCAGTTTTCAATACATACATACATATATTCATGCATACACACAAACATAGAAACATTCATATACAAACAAACACACTACATACCTAGTTTATTATATACGTTACATAGTGCCCGGCGCAGTCGCCGCCACTAAGCCCTCAAATCGAAACCAGTCGCTAAGCTATCGACTGCTAGCGACTGCCACTTCACTAAGTATTTTGCTTGTTGTTTTAATCGCGGTTTCCAAGTTTCGATATGACGAAGGTATCAGCAGGAGGACATGAGCAACACTTAACAATACAATACAATATTCGTTTGTTGAGGAAAACAAGCCGACATGCCGCAACTTGGTAAATTTAAGAGAAAGAGTTTTTATACAGAATACGAGGATATAGTTGTTTTCTTTTTTGGTAAAGTGAATTTATGCATTCTATTCATTCTATTACGAAGACATTGTTGATGATTACGAAGTGGGAAGAATAAGTGATGGAGTATATGATTCTCGTGCTACTGCCTGAAAAAGGCACACATTAGTAGTTTCGGCCAACTGATTGGCCGTAAGATCGGGTAGAGCCTACTGCTATAAATCCTTCTCGCTTCATTCAATTTATCAATTTCACGAATTCACAATAACATTAACTTTCACAGTCATCGGTCTGTTCCCTGTCAGCATGCCCACATGGAGCGGAGCTCATATTCCCATTTGGACTCGAATAGAGCCCATATGGGTTCCCTCTAATGCCCACGGAAATGATGGTATGGTCAGTACAGTATGCTGTAAAATGCATTATATTGTTAGGTAATCAGGTATGTCTGTTGGACATACCTGATTACCTGATAGCAAGTCGCTAAGTCAGTCGATACGTCTAAGCGACTTAGTCGATAAGCATGCGATTTAGTCGACTGAGTCGCTATATCCAGGGCCGGTTTAACCACTAGGCGAACTAGGCGGCCGCCTAGGGCGGCACATTTCTGGGGGCGACAGAAAAGCTACATAATTTCTTTAAACATTTGCCGCCGTTTTGTACCATTTATTAATAAATGAATAATACGAAAATGAGAAACGGCAATATTGCATGTCAGACTTGTCAGTGAAGTGCGTCACATGAAGTCACAGACTCATAGACCCGCAGTTGTAGCCATAGGCGCCGACTTTTGCTTTTGTCTCTGGGTGCCAGTCAGGGACGGATCCAGAAGGTTTATCAAAGTTTAAAATGACCAACAGACTTTAGGAAATCATCTCTGAAAAATATTGATGACCTTTTTTTAGTCATCCGTGTGTAAACATAAGAAAATTTAAAATGGGGGACATGGCCGGATTGCCCCGCTGGATCCGCCTCTGGTGCCAGTGCATATTTTAAGATAATTCTCTTCTGGGTGCCAGGCCCCCACTGAACTTTTCCTCTGGGTGCATTGGCACCCAAGGCCCCCAAGAAGTCGGCGCCTATGGTTGTAGCGTACCTTGGGTTCTCTGGGTTTTTGCTATGTCCTATATGACGTCAGTTCCAAGGAAGGACATTATATGGAACATTGCTTGAACCCCGAGCAAGCTTTGCAACATGGAGACTCCAAACATATTGATGCAGTTGATCTGCAGTTGTGAACTGCAAGCCATTTCAAGACGTGTTGCAAGGTGTAGGCTACATGGTCAGAGGGTGTAGGCCCTACTACACTTTATATTGAAAAATAAACTAACAGATAGTGTCCCAAACACTGTTAGCCTACTGCTCTGCGAATATTCTTGACACTTCCAGTTTCTGTGACTAGTGGTGAGAGAAGCTTCTCGAAGCTCAAGTTGATAAAAACATATTTGCTGCAAGAAAGACTTAACATTGGACTAGCTACCATATCAATTGAACATGATATCGCTGGAGACACTGAACTGATGGAACTCGTTTCTAAATTTGCTAAAGAGAAAGCGCGAAAAATAAAATTCTAAAATTACATTATATTTGTAGGCCTATAGACTTCGTACGTAGGTAGTAGGCCACTAGGACTTAGTACAAGAAGCCGTACGAGTCGCAACGTGTTCAAATGAAAATGTGCACTGTCTCATTATTTAATATTTAAGGCCTACATAATATGTAAAAATCACATTAAACGTATTAGACCATACAGCACAGGCTGCTTAGCTAATGCAGTTTCAGACTATTACTTCAATTAAGGTCAACTTTTAAATTTAAAAGTCATTAAGTGCCATATTTTGTTTTATTTAGAAGTAATAATGATTCGTAGTTTCGTAGATGATTATAATGATCGACGATAGGCCTACTAAATTAACGATGCAGCATTCGGCTGCATTCCTGTGTGAAGGTTATATTAACTTAGTTAATTTAATAATAATTAGTTATCGCAAGTACCGGGGGCGTAGTGCGACAGGTTCGCCTAGGGCGCCAAATACTCTGGCGCCGGTGTGGCGTGGGATCTTGTCCGGCATAAAATTGTGTCCGAAAAATGTTGTCATTGGTTCACGTGACAAATGACGTCAGATAGCAACTGTCAAGCTAAACGTGTAACGGAACGTAAAATCTTGTCCGGGAAAGACGTCAAATACGAAATATAAATATTATAAGGTCTTTTATATTATAATATGGGATCCGCTAGATATTACTATACTATCAAAAATGGCTTCTATAAATGCAAGCGTTGTACAGGGCTCTGTGGTTGGCCCGCTAGAATTTATACTTGGTACTTCAGATCTTCAACCAGTCAACAACATCAATAAACTTCCTAAATACGCAGATGACTCATACCTACTCGTTGGATCCCGGAACATCAACACAATCTCCGCTTAAATAAACCATATAAATGCTTGGGCAGTTACTAAAAATCTATATATTCACCATTGCGACCTCTGCCGTGGACTGACTGCTTCGCAGTCTCCCGTGGACTGACTGCTTCGCAGTCGCCCTCTGGCGACGACTGCTTCGCAGTCGAAGTGGGTGAACCCGGCGTTGGCGGGTTAAAGAAAACGCCAGAAATCTAGCCGTCACTGCCCTTAGTAAAGCAGAGTCTTTGAACATACAATTTTGCTGTAAAACGATGAATATAGTTCGAATCGATCGTAATTAAATTTTGTGCGAAAGTAAACAACGTCGTTATGCGCATTATTAATGACGTTGGGGAATACCCGCGCCATAAATAGAACCGCTTGGCAGTGGAAGAGCGTTATGCGCATTATTAATGACGTTGGGGTATACCGGCGCCATAAATAGAACCGCTTTTCAGTGGAAGCGTGAGGGACGGTCGGTTGGGTAGAGTTTTGGGGGATTATCACCATGCTAGCGGTAAAAAGGGGTACGCGAACCCCTCCACTGGGTGTCCGATGCCGAGGCCGACACAGTAGTGAAGGTTTCGAGTGAAAAGGTGCAAAATTGTAGAAGTTAAGTCCGGTCAAACAGACAGACAGACACACAGACACACAGACACACGATGTTAGCGATTTCCAAGCGATAGTGTGAACAAACGCGGCGACGAAAGAGGATATGGCGCAGTGGCTGTGCGAAATTATGAATTATTTTCAGAACTAAAATCATTTTACTTCTTGTGGTGGTTAAGTTGAAAGGAGGGCTAGTAAAATTGCACGCGACCCAAACACATAATCCATTGGAAAACTTCAGTTGAGATGAAGACGCTGCGCATACCATGCATTCTTGATGAAGGCCCTAATCTACTACTTTGGTCTTCGTTGTCTGATAATTGTCCCACTTAATTATTGCATACCAACGACCTCGGTTTCATACGCCATTTTATTTCGGGTTTGATCGTTAAATTGTAAATTTACGAGTTTATCGAGAATGTTGGCCGGAAGGAAACGAGATAGCCCGCTTTGGGTTGTTCATTTTGACGAAGCTACAGTCAAGTACTAAACAGGGAAAATGATGAAATTTGCGGAACAGCACTAGCTGGAGAAATACAAGCAAGATAAGTCTTGGGAGGGGGTATAGTTGAAAGGTAGCACGCTGGCATAGCCTAAGAGCATTAGGCCCTAGATGTTGAAAAGTTGCAGTTCGATAACCGTATGTCGACTCGGCATTCCACTCCTTAGGGGCAGAAAGGTTATAGGTTTGGGTATGGCCATTAACCACAGAAAGACTGAATAATGATAATTGTAATTAATAACTCATCCATCGCATTGTTTACACTACATACATGTATGTAAAGTGCAGTGAACTCAATCGGCTGACACCTTTTCCCTTCCCATGGACATTATATGGGATAAGTATGGGTCCCATGTGGGAAAATGGGCTTTGTGTGGACATCCTGGCAGGGTTACTCTATGCAAGGCCACAATAAATTGTAATTATTGCAATTAATTAATGCATTACAGTTTATCATATAGGGCCTATAGGCCTACTTACGGTACTGCAATGAACTCGGCTGACGCATTTTAATCTATGCACGGCCACAAGTCCTTTTATGTTGTCTGGGGAGCTGGAGAAAATACGAAAACTTAAATCTCAAATAAATGAAAAGCCTAAGCTTCGTTCGTTCCCAAATGTGCACAACAATTTGAATTTTACAAGACTGATAAGGATTATAACTTTGTTTACATAAGACTCGCTCCGTCGCCCCTTCCTAGCGTGGGGAAATTTGTTTCTAGAAATAGAAATCTCTCATACGTCGTCTTGCTGTCAGACTCTGAGCCGGACATTATTTCATGCCGGACAACATATCCACAACTGCCGCGTGAAATACAGTCTTGACAACGGGAGTGGGCGGAGTCGGACACAATTTTATGCCGGACAAGATATCACGCGACACCGGCCCTGGCTATATCAGTCGATAACTCATCAAGTCAGTCCGTAACTCCTTAGCGACTGACTCCGGGTGCTACATACGTACATACACAAAAGCATACATGCATGTGTAACTATCAATACATCCATCGACAATTTTTTAAATATTTAAAACATACTATAGTGATACATACATACATGCATGACCCACATCCATACTTATCTTATCTTATCTTATCTTATATGATTATTTGTAAAGCGCCTCTCACAGCATAGACTATTCAGAGGCGCTCCCAGCGTGTCAGCCCCGAGGGAAAAGAAAGGTCTTTAGGCAGCGGAGAGAAGAAGGCGAGATCCCAAGCAATATCTTGCTACGGAGAGAGGGGGGCAGGTCATTCCAAAGGGAAGGGCCAAGGATGGCAAAAGCACGATGCTGAGCCATCGAAGTCCTTGCGCGAGGGACAAGCAGATCAAAGCGGTCAGCAGACCGAAGAGGGCGGGAAGACAGAGCAGATAGAGGTTTGCGCATTAGGTCACAGAGGTATTTAGGAGCTTTTCCCAGTTGAGTCCTAGAGACCAGGAGAAGAACCTTGTATTGGATGCGGGAAGCAACAGGAAGCCAGTGAAGTACATCAGTCATAAAGGTAGTTATGTGAGAGAAGCGAGGAAAACGGGCAATGAGCCTGGCAGCCGCATTCAGAACAGACTGCAGAGATGAAAGGCGCGCTTTATGTAAGTGCTTGGCCACATTACAGTGTCTGAGATTTTACAGGAAACTACCTTGTAATGGTAGCATGTCATCGATGAAGACAGCTTCGCCAGTTGCGCTCTGCTTGGCCCATCTGTGAGTCAACGGCTGTCCAACCGCATCAGCCTCGGACTGTTTGGTGACAATGTCATAGACCTGAGTTCCACAGTGTTTCAGCTGAAGAGCCTTTTCAGTGGATTTCAAGTAATGCTCTTCTTCTTCTGTTAGGCTCAACAAATCCTGACATCACATAGATAACATAAGACATATACAAGGACAGACGGACCGATAGCTAAACAGAAGGCACAAAGAACTGACGTCTCAGAACTGACAAGAAACCACAACATATAGGTAATCGGTAAGGGGCCCATACACCGTTAGACTCTCTATGATAGTTTTATCCGTTACCACCTGTAGGATTTCCATTTACGCTTGAAGAAACTTGTTCTGACTTAACTTTATCATCATTTAATCGGACTTGTTGTCCTCGAGACCAACAAGACTGCATTTAATCTGGTTACCTCATATTTGCTACATAGCCTCAAAGCTCTAAATATGGAAGAAGTCGGTTCTAAAAACAGTGGTTGCTTTAAAAAAATGAGAAGAGTCATACACTCAACAAATGGTGATGCCATAATCTACTGCCGTAATCTACTGGTTTATCGTGCTGGACTGTCAACGGAGAGGTCATTGGTTCAAATCCCCGCCAGTGTAAAAATTTGTTTCAACATTGCTGTTTCACTTGTGACCCTGGCCAGGGGCGGATCCAGAAGGTTTATAAGGGGGGCAAAACATTTTGTAGGAATTCATCTCCGAAAAAAATTTATGACTTTTTTCCTCGTCTACTTCGTGGTGACTGGGGAGGGCACGTCCTGTGTAAATATCAAATGGGGGCCATGGCCGGATTGCCCCCTGGATCCGCCCCTGACCCTGGCAAAATTAGTTGCATCGAATATTCTGGAGTGTACTGTGATACGTGCACTACAGTGACCACGACCGTTAGGCGCTGTTGACACTTTAATCTAGGGACTGGCAGACGAGGATACATTTCCTATGTGCACCCAGCGGCCTGAGGGATCGCCAGATGTGCGTCATCTACCATCAATGACGTCGTTAACTATGAAAGCAGGCTACCGCCTTTCGTCACTTTAAACTATCGATGAAAATTGATCCAGGAACTCTGACAATAATGTTGTGCGTCAACTTTGTGGTGACTCTTCTAGGTTTCTGTCAGTCATTTATCATCTTAACGACATTTAGCGTCATACAGGCTGATAACGCTTTTTAGTTTTTTGATTAGTTTTTTTAGAGAGGCCCTGTGTAAATTTTTAATTACAATTAGAATCTGAACGTGCACTGATGAGACAGTGAGGGAAACGGTAAGGACTGGCCTTCGCTCTCGCATACCGGGTCCAAGTAAAACGAAGTCGCTAACATTTGACACCTAGCTATGCCTCTTGAAACTAACTTTGAGAGTTTGCTCGTCTTTTCTTCTAGCTAGCTATCAACAACGATCACTTCTTAGAAATCAATACAGACGCTTTGAAAGGAGGAATCAACTAACCAGCTTTTGAAAGTGCTTGTTGTAGACCTTCAGGAAGAATTTAAATGCGAAACCCTGTATCACGGCCAACTTATACTTGTCTGAATCTCCACTGGAAAGTATCGCACGAAGTTCATCAGCTAAATTGGACACCAGTTCATCCAGTAGGCTGCTATCCCATTTCCTTTGTAACACAGAAATGCAAATTTGGTGAATGACTGAAGAAAATAGCTCTGATAATTACTGAATGGTTTACCTGCTTTCAAAGTTCGTGTCGGAATCGATACGCTGATTGAAACCCTACACGCAATGGAAATCGTAACTGCGCATAGCATTACATAACTGCACTTCATTTATATCACGTAATTCACGTCTGTTCAGATAAAATATTATCAGCTGTGACCACTACGATAGCACAAGACCATAATCAGAACGGATGGGTTAAAACTGTTACTGAATTAAACAAAGTAAAGACACGCCGGTAATCATTGCAACTATATATATAATAGCGGGTAAAGTATTCGTATCAGTGAAGATTTAGCCATTTTTCTTCTTCAAAGGGTTACATGCTGATTTGCTGTTAATGTATTACTAAATCACTCGGTGTTACAGTTCCTATCCTATTTATACTTACTTACTTAATACGAAAAGATAGAAAAACAACAAATGAGCCATAGAGTAATTAATAAGCAGTTTGAAAAAGTAGGCAAAACAGTTCACCTGCCAATTAATTTCTTTGCCGTTTCCTTGGCAACCACGGGTATTTCTGAAAACGCGCCAAAGACCAAGTCAACAACTTTAACAACGTTGCTTCCTTCCTCAAACTCCACGTGCATGCCTGCATTAACGTCGGCCAAGGATAGGTCTTTGCGAACAGACTGCTTGAAACTTTCAAAGTATTCGTTCTAAAATCAAAATGTAACTGTAAGAGCACCATTGGCACAAATAGTTTAAATATGTGAATATACAAATTGACATTGGCACAAATATGTACAATATGTAAATATACAAATTGACATTGGCACAAATATGTAAATTAAAGCTCCCATATTTTATTTCCTTGACATAGGCTTATGAGTCGGGAGCTGAAAGATCCCAATGCCCTGGGCACGGTGTCAGCACATCACAGACTTAAGGCTAATATCCCAACTTACATTGGTACCAAATAAGACTGACTGGAGACAGAAATAAGTGTCCAGAGAGCAAAGTCCATGTGGCTGTCTTGAACGATTCCAGGTTCAAGACTAACAGCTGTGCAAACTCAAAAATTGAGATATACTGGAAACTCCTTATAACATGAATTCTGATATAACACGACCACGGATTCCACATTAGTCTTCCAAAGAAAATAACCTCATTACAACACGTTCCTGAAATAAAAAAAGTTCTTGCTAAGGCTCCCAAGCCTAGCATTATAACGAGTGTATGGTGTACTTTTTTAAATTGAATTGTTTGGTTTTACCAAGTATAAAACATAAAATGTTTTGTTATGATTGATTGCATGCACTTTTCTTATCTTATGCAATTCCTACCTTCATGACAGGAGATCAGTTAATTTCATTTTTTAACTTAACCAAACAACCAGCTTATGACAGAACGGGAACAAAACTTTGGCGTAGAAAGCAGAGGTGCCAAATTTCGCAACGTTTCACCGTCGCGGCGGTGAAATAGTGATGATGACGATGATGATGATGATGATGATGATGATGATGATGATGATGATGATGATGATTGTCAACCCAATCCTTCTGTTGACAATCCTTCTGATTAAATCCTTGTTCTCTTCGTACTTAACGCCTATTTAACGTTCACCTTTTGAACACTAATTCTACGTATAAGTATAACCTGAATTAATCAGCAACACAGTTTAATATCTTTTCAGTTTAATAAGAAACAAACAGACAGAACTCAATTCGATTACAACTCAACTAGTCAGCCACACTACTACAGCGAACACACTCGAATTCAAACTTCTCTAGTCAGCATAATTCTTCGCGCCCCTCGACACACCTGTCTTCTGTGCGCTTAAACGAACTCTAATAATATACATATAGCGCGCCGCTGCCGATATCGGCCGGCCGCGCGTGTCACTAAGACTAAACGTTATACATCTATCATATATACATATACACGTGAAACTAAAGTAAGCGCACTATATATATACGCTAATATCTCGCACTGCAAGACTGTACACAAAACTCAGTTCACATTACCTCCTTCCTTTTTCTGGAATTGAGCAAATTAAATTTCAAAATTTGCGAAATTACCAAAATACATGAAACATATATATATATATCTAACTAAATAATGAACAGTCTTACGATTACTTATAACCTTGACAAACAATCAGCAATAATATTCAATCTGCCCTTCTTGTACTTCACCTCAACATCAAAAGTTTGTAAGGCTAACGCCCAACGCACAAGTTTAGCAGACTTAGACATTGACTCAGTCAAATATGTAAGAGGATTGTGATCAGTAAAAATGAAAATTTTTGATCCAATTATAATTTCTTTTAACTTGTTTAGAGCCCAAACAATAGCATAGGCTTCCTTTTCCACAGTAGCCCATCTCTTCTGGGTATCAGTTAATTTCTGACTGATAAATGACACAGGGCGTTCTATTCCCTTGTCGTCCATCTGTGTTAAAACAGCACCGACTGCAAAGTCACTACTATCGCAGTACAAATTGAATGGTTTTCCCACTTCAAAAACATATAACACTACTTTGGATCGCACAGCCTCTTTAAGTAAATCAAATGCTTGCTGATGTTCAACAGTCCAATCAATCTTATCAGAAACACGTTTACTAGTTAAATCAGATAAAGGTTTCGCAATCTGTGCAAAGTCCTTAATAAACTGTCTGTAATAATTAAAAAATCCAAGCAGTTGCTTAACTTGCTTCTTAGTTTCTGGGATCTTCAAATTACTCAAACTTTCAATTCTGTCTGGATTCATCTTTATCTTACCAGACCCAACCACATGACCGATAAACCTTACCTCACTCTTACCAAATATGCATTTTTTCAAATTCAAAGTAACGTTATGCAATCTCATTTGCATCAAAAATGCATCTAGATGCTGCAAGTGAATATTCCAACTGTCAGAATGCACAGCAATGTCATCAACATACGGTTCTGCAAAGTCGCTTATAGGCTGTAAAACTAAATTTATCGCCTTAACAAAAGTTCGGCCTGAATTTATCATTCCAAAAGGAACACGAGTAAATTCATACAGTCCATTATGTGTTACAAAAGCTGTCTTCCATTGATCAGATTGTTTTACAGGACAAGTCCAATAAGCACTTCGACAGTCCAAAATAGAAATCACATTAGACTTTCCAACTTTGTTCAAAACGTCTCTGACAATCGGCATCGGATATTTACAATCCACTGTGAATGAGTTAATGTATCTGTAGTCACAGGCAAGTCTTAAAGATCCGTCTTTCTTTTTAACAATAACCAAAGGGCTTGCCATTCTGCTCGATGATGGTTTAATAATGTTTGTTTTTAACATTTCTTTGATCTGACGTTCCACTTCTGCTCGATAAATCAAAGGAATTCGGTATGCTGCAAATTCCTTTTCATGAAATCCTGGTTTTAGTTCAATTTCATGTTCGACCAATGTACATAATCCAGGTTTTTCTGAAAATCTGTCACAGTATTTGTTCAAAACTTTCAACAACTGTTCTTGCTGAGTTACTGTCAAATGGCTAATTTGTTCAGGATCGAGGTTAAGTGAATTCTTGTCATCTTGAACCTCATTCCTCATTGGTAATTCAACCACTGAACCAAAATCTTCATCTTCTTCAACAATTAGACCACAACTTAATGCTCGAGTAACATATTTTCTGATCTTGTTGGCGTGAATTATTTTTCGACCATTTTCACCCATATCGACTAAATAAGAGTACTTTGATCTTCGATGTATGATCGTACATGGACCATGCCATCGAGAAATAAGTTTGTTTGTTGACGTTGGATACAAAACTATGACTTTCTCACCAGCTTCAAATTCTTTGTGCTTTGCTCTCTTGTTATACTGATTCGTGTATTGTAATTGCTTTTCTCGAGAGTAGGATTCTGCAAACAATAATGCTTTCTCCATATTTTCTTTGAGTTCTTTTAAATACTTTTCTGGTTTAACTCCAACATGAGGTGGTAAGTTTATTTCTCTAGTCCAACTCTCTTTTAATATTGCCAATGGTCCTCTCGGAATTTTCCCATAGACAAGCATATATGGTGATACTCCAGTAGTTGCATTCGGCACTTCTCGTAATGCCCACACTGTGAAAGGAATTATCTTGTGCCATTTCCTCGGGTTGTCTATTATCACATGATGGATCATCTTTTTAAATGTCTGATTCCATCTCTCTACTAATCCAGCAGCCTCTGGGTGTCCTGGTGTGTCGAATCTTGGACTACAGCCCATTAAATTGAGAAATTCTCTTGTCAAACTGGCTGTGAAGTTCGTTCCTTGGTCACTTGTAATCACGGACGGCACACCAACGTTCATGAACAGTTCCATCAACGCTTCACACACAGCCTTCGCTGTCAACGATTTCAATAAGAAGATTGTAGGCCATCTGGTGCACGAGTCCACAATGCATAAACAATACTTGTGACCTGCAGCAGATACTGGATCGATCGGGCCAACGAGGTCCATCGTCATTCTCTTGAAGGCGACCTCTTCTCTTGAGACTGGAGTGATAGGTACTCTATCCATCACCAGACTCCTTGCCTTTAGTTGACACTTCTCGCAAGACTTACAAAATTTCACAATGTCTCTTCTCATCTTTGGCCATACAAACGACAACTTTATTCGTTCTCTTGTTTTCTCTTCTCCTAGATGTCCTCCAAATACCGATTCATGCGCCAATTCCATCACTTTAATTCGTCTCTCTTTTGGTAACACTAGTTGATATATCGTCTGATCTAATATCTGATATTTCTTATGCAATAAACCGTTGATCACACAGAATTCAGATTCTTTCTCTTGTGCTAACTTCCACCACGGCTTCAACGATTCATCCTTTCTCTGTTGCTCTTCGAACTTCTTCGAATCGGCAATCTGCACCTTTTGTTCTTCATCCATCTCTTCATCTCTATACAAGTCTCCTATCCCCACATCACATTCATTGTCTTCTTCAATTTCATTTAATGTGCCATTCTCGCATGCAGCCATCTCTTGCTCATTCATCTCTGATGTTATACCATCTCGCGATAAGCTTCGTTGCTCATTACTGTCGTTTTCCTCATCACTTGAACTTTCAGTTTCACTCTTCTCATCAACATCTACCATTTCCTGTTTCCGACTCTGCGCTCTCGTCATTACATTTGCTTGTACACTCACATCTCCTTGTATCGTTTTAATTTTCATCTGTGGTACGGCTTTTAATTCGGCAATTATCTCTGGATGCAACAAGAATCTTTCTGTACTGCCCATCTTTGCAATACTAGCACACATCAAGGTGACATAAGGTGTAAGTGAACACTGGATTTCACGCGGAAATCCCTCTTCTTCCACGTCACTACCACACAGTCTAACATCGACTTTCACTAACTTCGCAGGAATGGCATCTCCTGCCACACATTGCAAATTCACTTTTCCAATTTGTTCCACCTTCATGCCTTCCAGTAATTCTTCACTAATCACCGGAATCTCTGCACCCGAGTCGCTCAGTGCTTTGACTTTCACTGGCTCTTTACCGTCTACTGCACGAATTTCAACCTCGACATATTGCAAGAACGATTTCTTCAATATTCGACTGTCATCTTTTCCTATGACTTCTCTCTGAATTCCAGCATCCAATAGAATTTCTTTTTGAATACCACATTTCATTACTGACTTTACTTCAGTTTCTTGGTTTTCTTGACCCGTGGTTTGATTACCTGTATCACTAACCACTTGAATCAAATTCACCCTTGTGTGTTCTTGATTTCTGCTAGAACTAGCTGCTGCCACTGGAACTGTACAAAATTTAACCAAATGTTTGTCTGAACCACAGTTGTGACAACGCTTCACAACCATGCCTCGTTGTTCATTGCCTTCATATCTCTTATACTGCGTAAACGATGTGTTGCCTTCCCTCTTGGCAAACGGCGCTGACGATTTGTTAAATCCCTGACGACCAAACGTCACTTCTCTGGTCTCATTGGGTACAGGGACACTAGCCTTGACTTCTTTACCTTTGAACTGACTCCCTGTTTCTGGATTACTTTTCCACTTTCCACTCTGGCTTTGGTTTACGGAACGTTGAGAAGGATAACTGTTTATATTTGGGATCGCAAACCCAATTCGATTGTTTACATGAATGTCTGCTAAGTCTGCCACTGCACTAGCTTGAAGACAGTCAGTTCCTTCCTTCGACAATACAAACTGTAGTGGACCTGGCGGTAAACATTCTTTCAGCTTATCCGCTACCAGCAAATCAAAGAGCGTATCATACTCTCTGTTCACGTTTCGACTTCTCACGTAATAGTTTAGCAAGTTCTTCAGTCTTGCCGTAAACATCGTATAAGTCTCTTCTGTCGTCTTCTTAGCATCCACAAATCTGGCTCTGTATTCTCTCGAAGTCAACTTAAATTCTTTTAATAAGTGCTGCTTGACTCTATCATAATTGTCTAGATCATCGTATGACAATCTATTCAGAACGGTTCGAGCTTTCGGCGTCATCAATGGTAGTAATAATTTCACCCAAAACGGCTTCTCCACAGCAAAGCTACGAAACGCGTTCTCGACTGTTTCAAAATATAATGGCACCTCCATCATATCAGTTGGCATTTGAGGCAATACATGCTTCATTGCATCACCTATTTTCTTAATTTTTGACACCAAAGTTTCACTTTCTTGCTGTTTCTTTCTTTCTGCTTCCCGTTCTTCTCTCATTTGCGTTTCTTTCAATGTCAATTTTGATTTCTCCAGTTTCAGACGTTCCTGTCTTTCTGCCTCTGC
The DNA here is from genome assembly GCA_963556255.1 of Allolobophora icterica. Lineage (NCBI taxonomy): Eukaryota > Metazoa > Annelida > Clitellata > Crassiclitellata > Lumbricidae > Allolobophora > Allolobophora icterica. Next base: position 10,016,090 of record OY744607.1, on the reverse strand, counting down.
CTTTTCCAAACTTTCTTTCTGAAATTTGAGTTCTTCTTGTCTGATCTGTTCGGCACGTTCCAACTCTAACGTTCGCGCTTTTTCTTTTTCTTCTTCACGCATTCTCTTTGCTTCAATCTGTTGCTGACGAACCTCTTCATCACTTTTTCTAGCTCTTTCAAATTCAATCATCTGCTCCAGTCTTCTTCTTTCAGCATCTTCCCTATCTCTTTTCAACTGTTCTAATTGAATCTCAAACTGATGCTTTTGCAATTCCAGTTCTGCCTTACGCACTTGTTCTGCTTTATCTTCTCTCTCTCTCTGCAAGCGCAATTCCTCTTGCCTTGCAAGTTCCGCTTTCTCTTCTTTCTCTCTTTGCAAGCGCAATTCTTTCTCTTCTTTCTCTCTCTGCAAGCGCAAATCGTCTTGTCTTACACGTTCTGCTTCTTGTCTCAGCTCTTTCTCTTCTTGTCTTCGTCTCTCCTCTCTATCTTCTTTCATCATCATCCACTGCATCAACATCTCCATAGACATAGGCGCAGGAGGTTTTTCAATAACCTTTTCTACGGCACCGCCAACTGCACCTTCTTCTACTTCTTCTTTCACCCACACTTCAGCGAGTTCCTGTATCATGTCACCACGTGACATACCTTCTAATTGTTCTTCTTTAAAACCGGCTTTCAACAAACGCTGTTTCAGCCTTTCCGTAGACATCTTCTTAATATCTGCTTGTCTTTCAGCACTTAGTTTCTCCATCTTACTTGTTTACTTTGGTGATTTCCCTTTTCAAAGAAGTCACAGTTTTTCTTGGTGTGTGAATCGATAAACAAACGGGATTTCTTTTGTATTTGTTCGTGGAAAACAACGAAATTTTTATACCGTTTCTCGTGTTCCACCGTCGTTGATATCGTAAACTCGTCACACAGCAACAACGCGTAGATTCTTCTAACACCGTCGTAGATTCTTCTAACACCGTTGTAAATTCTTTTATCACCGTCGTAGATTCTTCTATCCGCCGAAGGAGGTGATAACGTGAATTTTAATCCACCGTGAGTTTATATCCACCGTGAGTATTTATCCACCGTGAGTATTTATCCACCGTGAGTTCTTATCCACCGTGAGTTCTTATCCACCGTGAGTTCTTATCCCACCGCTGCCACCAATAATGTCAACCCAATCCTTCTGTTGACAATCCTTCTGATTAAATCCTTGTTCTCTTCGTACTTAACGCCTATTTAACGTTCACCTTTTGAACACTAATTCTACGTATAAGTATAACCTGAATTAATCAGCAACACAGTTTAATATCTTTTCAGTTTAATAAGAAACAAACAGACAGAACTCAATTCGATTACAACTCAACTAGTCAGCCACACTACTACAGCGAACACACTCGAATTCAAACTTCTCTAGTCAGCATAATTCTTCGCGCCCCTTGACACACCTGTCTTCTGTGCGCTTAAACGAACTCTAATAATATACATATAGCGCGCCGCTGCCGATATCGGCCGGCCGCGCGTGTCACTAAGACTAAACGTTATACATCTATCATATATACATATACACGTGAAACTAAAGTAAGCGCACTATATATATACGCTAATATCTCGCACTGCAAGACTGTACACAAAACTCAGTTCACAATGATGATGATGATGATGATGATGATGATGATGATGATGATGATGATGATGATAATAATAATAATAATAATAATAATAATAATCATAATCATAATAATAATAATAACTCAGCTGTCCGCTACTATTTTTTTTGTTCTCCTGGCATTTGAAACCATGGGCCCGATTAACAATGAGGGCTTGGCCTTTCTTTCTGCTCTAAGGCAGAAAATGAAAACTGTTACGGGGAAGTTCGCGAAACGTCTTTCTTGTTTCAACGCCTTGCGCTCACGATTCAACGTTTCAACGCGGTGGCCTTTAGGGGTGCCTTCAACAACTTTAACCTAGACGAATAGGGCCCATTCCAGACAAATCTACTTTGTAAATAATGTTGAAGTCCCTGAGGGATCCTGTATAACTCGGGGCAAAAAAATAATAATATAAAAAAAGAAATAATAATAATAATAATAATAATAATAATAATAATAATAATAATAATAATAATAATAATAATAATAATAATAATAATAATAATAATAATAATAATGGTAGCAATGAAGATGATTGTGGTGTCATGGCGATCATGATGATGTTTGGAAATTGTCTATAATCTTGAGAGCTCAAATGAAGGTCTTTCTCCAAGAATATATCAATGGGCATTGTTTCTTGTGGGTTAAAAAGTGCGGTACCCGACAGTCAAAAGTGGGGATACGTGTTCCCAGAAAATTACACCTATGGATATAAGTGTTGGGCCTTTACATTTGAAGAGAACGGCAGGAAGAGACCGAGAATCACTTCATCATCTTTTAGACACGTTGTTGATTTTCCAGTGAAAAAGTTCTCCTGAATGTTCACTTCTCTTTCTCCGTCTAAAAGAAAGAAAACTTGAGAACAAATTAAATACAGAAAATAATGACACACCTGGAAGTGATTAACACGAGCAAAACCTTTGTCCTTACGAAATTGACATCGAAAAGATAATTTTGAGAATGACTTCCACTCTTCATCTTAAACTTATATTTTTTCTCTGTCAAAATGAAACAATCATACACATATAGGCCTACCAAGAAAACTTTGAGCTTGTAAACAAGACAAGGTATGGTATTTTTTTCATTTACTACACCTGTAGAAATAATTCGTGAAATTAATGACAGTAAACAAGCACTTAGCTTACTAGCTGAAACAAGTTTGATGCGGCTTCGGGTAGCCAGTAGCAGGACATTAACGTCACCAAATGTGCTTGCAGTAGCCAGGCCTCCACCTAATGTCTGCAATACAAATGAAACCAAGCCATAAAAATAATAGGAATTTAACCTGCAGTACGAGCGCAAAGCAATCATTCTTAATTTCAGCACTGCTAATCATACTATAACATGAAGTACCTGAATAAACTACCAACTTTTTAAGACAAAAAGGCAGGTGATATAAACATATATATATATATATATAATCGTGTATACAAAGTTAGAGAATACATATAAAAAATTAGTATTAATTTTAATGAACTATGGTCAAAGTGACGCTAAGTTCTGAAGCTAAAATTAAATCCATTATAATAATAATAATAATAATAATAATAATAATAATAATAATAATAATAATAATAATAATAATAATAATAATAATAATAATATTTTCTTTAATTAAGCGCCTGCAAACGCACTTCGCTGTACAGTGAACATTATAGTAGAAACGGCAGCCACGCAGGGCGCCTTAATACATGTATACAGTAGAAGCACATGATAACAGTTTTACAGGAGTTGAATATAACTGTTTATGCGGCAGCCACCATACGGCGCCATCAAGGCCTACTATTCATTTAACCACCTAGGGAGTGGAAGCCTGAATAAACCTTACGGGTGTCTACGGGGTTCGATCTTGGTACCTACTGCTCTTCACGCCAGTGTGTTATCCATTACTCTACGGCCCCCTCCCCGTATAATTATAATTATTCATCACCACCGTTATCAGAATTAATATTCTAATGAGACAAACGTTTCAAACGTGGGAGTTGCAGAGTAAGAGAGTCAAAGCCATAGCAGCTTCAGGTTTGCCTTTTAACGAGGACTAACAACTTAAATGAGCTTACACATAGTAAATCGATCTGTGTAAAAAAAATGCCAAGTAATTTGGTTTTCTTCAAGTGAACAGGAGAACTGACACCAGTTCAACGAATCTGCCAAAGCAATAAAGCATTGAATATGTTACTAAGATGTCAGAAAAGCGAATGTCTTTTAAACAAAAGAAACAATACGCAGTATACAAACTCACTGCACGATTTCTTATCTGTGTGCAGCCAAAGTACTGCAGCGCATCTACCAATGAACTCAGAAATCTTGTTTTTGTCTCTGCAGAAAAATAGAAGCATCATCGTCGTCATCAACATCATCAGCAGCAGTAGCGTCTTCACCGCCATCATCATCACCACCACCACCACCACCACCAGCATCTTATTCATCACCACCGTTATCAGTAGGCTACTACTACCACCACCATCATCACCGTCATCGACAACATCATCAGCAGCCTCAGCATCAATATAACCAGTTCCTGGTTTTTATCAAGTCCAAAGCTTATCTCATATTTAGTCTTGTTTATAATGTCGTTCCAGTGCAGTCGAGGTCTGCCATTGCTTCTTTTATTGCTTCAAATCTTGCAACCACTACCTTTTTTAATATTCACTCATCAGGCGTCCAACCGGATAATATATTAAACTTCGCAGAGAATTAAATAGTAAAAAGCAGCCTATACCATGAAGTTTTTCCAACAACAAGGTAATTTTGTTTTCCAGAGAAGTCATTGATGTCATTGCTCCGATCCACAGGCCACCTTCTCTCTCCTCAAAACTGCGAAGTTCACTGATCTGTGTAGTTGCAATAACAACCAGTGGCTTTTCTGGCATCGCATATTTCAAGTTGAACACTAAAAACAAGTAAAAGAATTGAAATCGTATAAATGGAAACGACCTCCAATTGTCACAAAGCAGCGCCATCAAATGTCAGGCCCTTACTGGAAGGTATTGATTTGAGTAAAAATGAGACGTTCCTTTGTGCGTGCATCAAAAATATGACTCAGTATTTGAGAATAAGCTGTTGCCCTGCTTAATGTTTAAATGGTACTTTAACAAAACTTACAGAGTTTACCATTGCAATTACATCGGTATGCAGGTACACAAGTGGACAGTTAATTAAGTAACACCTTTTCCAAACCTCCGATTACTAGACGATCAAGGCACATTCCGTTGACTCATCGGATTTTATCCAACAGAGTACATTATACAGATGCATTTGTAGCGCCAATCGATTGATATCTTCAGCATTATGAAAATAACAGCAGCTGTATAGAACTCATCAGATTAGAAGAGATTAATAAACATTTGAAATCAGATATATAGGCCTATGGTAATTTAAACAAAGCAAACTTCGGTAATTTTGCAGTTTCAAATTATCCTTGTAGGCCTACACTCATGCTATTATTGAAACTCATTATAAATTCGGATCAGCTGAAGGTAATTAAGAAGAACATACATAACAATTAACAATCCAACCTGCATTGGTTCCACCAGCAACAAGCAGTGCAGCAGGAAACTGCTTCTTCAGGCCAAGTAACTCATTCATCGACACTGGTCTGTACCAAGTCACAGCATCCGACACAAACTTAAGACTTTGCTTGTCATAGCAATCCGAGAGCTGACAACATCAAACAACCATACATTTTCAGTCTTCCTTAAAACGCACGAGTCTAAATCAGTAGTCAGATTTTAATGTGTACAGCATTTCTTTAGACGTCTTAAAAACAAGTTAAATGTCGTCATGCATGCATATTATCTCAAATTCGAAGGGAGGACGGGCATACTACCAATACTAGCCATAGGGTTCTGGTACTAGGTTTGACCTTCGTGATCCCAGAAATTGATTGCCCAAATCGCTGAAACTGCTCTCTGTTGCCTAATTAACGGCCATGGTTTGACATCAAGCATGGTAAGTGGCCTACTTTACGACATACAAAATCATCTTGACCTATGTAACTGTAGGCCCTATGAAAAGGTACGGGCTTCATGATGTGCCGTCAAGCCTCAGGCTATGCGGACCATCGCTCATAGGACGATCGTCCATAGGATGATCGCTCATAGGACGTTCGCTCGTATAAACCGCGATCAATTATAAGAAATAGTAAAGTTATTAATAATTTATACATTGAAGCCAAGGTTTGCTTTATGGATCCATTTGCTGTAAGCAAGACATAAAAACTCTTGAAGATTGTTCAATACTTGAACGCTAAGAATGTAAAAGTACATGCGTACGTCAGAATATCAGTTTAATCGTATGTTGCCATTTCTGCAGATTGTTCACTACTTGAACTATAAGAAAGAAAAAGCACTCAGAAACGTCAGTTTCTTTATCATATGTTGCCACTGCCCTCATGACACAATTTAATAGGCCTACTCAGTTTATTAAATATATGCGCATCAAAGTAGGGACGCGGGTAATTAACTTTCAATTAGCCTCGCTAGCAATTATAAAAGTAATCAACTGTTCCAATTGACTTCATATAACGTTATCAAACTCCTGTTGCATATTAACTATAGGAGTTTGATAAACAAGGTAGCCGATATAGGCCTAAAGGTACTACTAACTAGGGTTCAACCAATAGTAATAGCCCTATCTGAAACTTGGCTTCAGGACACTGTCAGTGGCATTTGTAAATGTAGGCCCTAAATGTAAATCTCCGAAATTTCTCAGCGCCACACAAAAGCCACGTCAGGGAGACCAGCTTATTCACCGGCGCTATATAATCAAGCCCCATTAGCCATATCCGCCTTGTCCGTTCCGGTGCCAGGTCAGAGTCCGGGGAGGTCAAGCCGAGGAGACAGCAGGGTTCTACTTTTTTTATATTTATTCCGGATATTTCTATAGCGCCTCTCAAAGTCTACTACTACTCAGAGGCGCTCCCGACTACAGCATTTGATACTGTGCCGGAATTTTCACGCCGAAGCGCCACGAGCAATTGCGAGTGAAGGACTTGCCCAAGGTCCGTACGCAGCGGCTAGAGTGGGATTCGAACCTGCAACCCTCCGGTCACAAGGCGCCGAACTTACCACTGAGCCACCACGCCCCACAGTGGTAATCGGTTATGATGATGGTTGTGTGGTAATAAAACGAGCGAGTGGGTGCATTCGAGTTAATTTTGAGTAGATCAATGTTATAGTCTCCTGCCAGAAATATATCTTGTTTAAGACGGTCGGTTGGATAGTAGTGAGTCAAATTCCAGGTTAAACAGTATCATTTCTCTGAGCCTATAGATAGCACCTATCGTACAGTCCCTTTCTGTTGCTAGCCTTACGTTTACAAAAAGGTCCTCAAAGGCCTCAGTTTTACCCGTTTCTAATTTATTTTCAATGGTTTGAAATTCCAACCGTTCCTAATAATAAAACCCACACCTTCTCCCTTCCTTCCTTCCTTCCTACATTTATGTACGAACGCATAGCCAGGTATTTAGCCATAATTATATCTCCCGCGCAGTCACCAAAACTCCCAAACATCACCACATAACCTCTGTTCTGAAATCACTTCGGCGCATCCACTACAAAATTATATTACAGTTGACATGCATGTTATTCTAATTCTCACGAACCTGAAGTTCACTGGGAAATATCAGTTCTTGCTTATTGGAAGCATCGTCTGCAGCAGGACAGCAAACAACTTTCGGACATGATTTCTCCTACAAAATTTATCATTCAATTGCTCATTCATGACACTGTTTCAAATGCTGTCTTCGAACATCAGACAATATGGTGGTCTAATTAGTAGAACTCTTAGCCTACACTCACAAGATGGTAGGTTTAAACCTATTGAGTGTATTTTGTATGACAATCCTGGAAAACTCGTTCACTCATAGCTATGTCTGTTTGTCAACATTGGAAATTGGTACCAGCATAAACTGGAAAGAACTTAAGTCCAGCAATGTACTGGATCGTTGGTTTCTGTCCGTTATCAACTCAAGGGCTTTATATTGCACCAGAGTTGTGTGAGTTTCACAATGATGAAATTCTTTTGAAACTGAGGGAAGTTCAATCGGAAATATGCTCAATACTGATCATTTACACATGGAAATTTTTACTTAAGCATATTCTCAAAAATTGAAAGCACATTACAAAGTACAAGTTCACTAGTTTTCACAGATGTAGTGTACGTAAATCTCTTAAATTCTCCACGCCACAAAAAGAAATACCAGCTTATATGTAGACCGGCGCTATATTAAATCATGTCCACAGTAATCAGATTGTGTGATCCATGTAGGTACCAGGTCAGTCTGTGATGAACTTGCGTCAAAACTGAAAACTGGAGGCGAAACATTAGAAACAAAACACCAATGACAAAACATGAGTGTTAAATAGTCACAAATAAGATACGAAAAAGACAAAATGCATTAATAAAACACCAACGAGAAAACAACAGCCACAAAGCTCTAATTAGCTGGACTACAAGAAATTGATAACCAGCTGCTGTTTTCTTCTCCTTATTAAAAAAATTAATTAATATTGAATTTAAAATGTCCTAAAATCTTTTAAAGTAACACGTGAAAATGCAAATACTCAACCTTTGGCTGGTTTTTGCAGCACTGTTCTCCCATGGGACATTCTGATGCCTGAAGGAAAATAATACAAATTACACAAAAGCAGTAAAAAATAAACATCTTAATCGCTGTAAGAAGTCTTAGGTATCTTAATAATAGAAGAAGCATCACACTAAGTAAATTTCTTAAAGTCTCATTTCGATTAACTCTTCATTCGCACGTCAATAGGCCCTACAGAACAAATCAGAAGATCAATAAAGTGGACAGCAGAGATATGGTAATCGATCGCTTTACATCGTCAAGAAAACTGTAATTTTGTATGTAAAGTAGGCTATTAGTCATTGGTTTCCCATTCGGTTGAAAGAAGAGGTGCAGCCTCTAAGCCAGCTCAAACAGCCAGAAATAAAAAATGAATCCTTTATTAATTACTTCAAGAAAAAGAAATACATAATATACATAAATAGTTCAGAGATATATGAATATTTCCCTTACTTTTGAAAAGCTTCTGAATGAATCCAAAATCGGCCTATAGCCTGTGCATCGACAAAGATTACCTGTTCAATGAACAGAACCAAGAATCTGGCTTTAGAATGCTACTGTATATGATGCCACTCCTCAAAGTGAAGTGAATGATGAGTCTGGTGCGTAAACAGATAGGCGTATACAAGCATGTTTGCCTCTCTTACCTCATTCCTCACACGACAATAAAACCAATACAAGTACATTATACATAACTACGTTTTAACATTATTAAAGGACAACTCATTATCTGATAGAAATAAGCTCCTAAGAATTTCAAAGAATACAAATGTATTTTAAAGTACCTTGAAGGGCATGCTCAATCTGGAGTTCAGTTGGCGCACCATTACTTCTAAGGAGTGCATAGATTGCCATGACCATACCAGGAGTGCAGAAACCGCACTGAATGCCATGGCCAGCCACAAGCCGCTCCTGTAACCATTCCACAAAGCATGGAAATGAAAACAGAGCCAAGCAACCTTACATTTAATACCGGAACTGAATCACATGAAGCTGCAACACACATCCTTTTTAAAACATGTCCAAGAATCGGTATGGAATTTAACCTTGGCATTGGTTTGTCACCAACTAATTTTCCAGGCAGTGGACAAGGTTTAATTTAATCCAATGAATTTTATAGCACTGTAATCATAATGCAAGATTTCATAATGCATAATGCACAAGGCATCATTAGATTGTCGGTTCCAGTAACACTGCAATCACAAATCCTAATCCGCCGTGAAGCCCCCTAAGCCCAAAAAACCAGAAGTCAGGCTAATCAAAGCAAGACCAAGAAGTTCATCTCGGAGGTTTCTAGGCAACCTATTCCAGAAAGAAGGACCGACCAGGTGGTGAAGATTATATGAAGCACTTTGTGGAAGTTCGAGCTATAGGGAAAGTCAGGTAGATTTGCGTGACAGAACAAATGAATCTACGGCCTGGTATGGATTACACCTGCACACAAAGCTTCCTAAGATAGACTGGGGCATGGCCTGCAAGACAATTACCCATAAGCACAACAATTTTAAACTATGCCGCCGATCAAGCGAGCCGAGGTAGGCCTATTTAGAACAGATTGCAACTGATTAATAAGCGATATAATTAAGCCCGGTGCATAATATGAGCATCAGGGTCGTGGCGGAATTTGATGTGAGCGAGCGGCATACCAAGTAAATCTGACGTATGTGGTAGAAACACGTGCGACACACATTTCTCACGTGTTGTGAAAAGGTCAATTCTTAGTCCAGGGTCACACTCAAATCCAGCACAGTGGTAGAGAAAGAGACACCGGAAAGCGGTGCTGCAGATTTCGTAATTCGGCTTTGAATTACTGCCCGCGACTCCCAACCCAGATGAACTACGCCTTTCCGGGGTTCAACCGGAGGCGGTTGGATGACATCCAAGAGCTATGTAGGCCTACATATACCTCCGATTTCTTGAGTATTTTTTACACTAAAGGAGGTAGCCTCTGAATCCTCAATACCGAGTAGCTACTACAAGGAAGCGTTCACACACCTGAAGCTAACGTTCATCATCATCATCACAGTCCGTGGGCTCAGCGCCCGTTGGTGTGAATCGCATGCTTAACCATTTTCCTCCATACGTCTCTTCCTGTGCTAGCAGGCTCAGCCTGTGTATGTCCATTTCGCACCAATCTTTAACATCGTCCAACCATTCTCTGCCTGGCCTCCCTCTGATCCCCGTACCGTCGATTAACCCAAACATGGTTTGCTTGATCAGTCTGTTGTTGTCCATTCTGCACACATGTCCGAAGAAGTTGAGCTTTCTTTTCATTATCAGTTGCTTGATGTTTTTGGTGTTTCCAACTCTTACGCGTACCTCTTTCTTCGTTATCTTTTGTTGCCACCTGATGTGTAATATCTTTCTGTAGCATCTCATTTCGAATGCCAGTAGTTTGTTTGTGTCGCGCTTTCGCAGAGTCCATGTCTCGCATGCGTATAGCAATACGCTGAAGCTAACGTTACTCATATGATATTTACAGTACTCACCACATCTGATGTTACATAACGAACATCAAGTTCAAGTCAAGTGCATATAAGTCATCATTCATGCCAAGCATTATCAACTGATTGCAAAAGTGTTTTACAAACCTCCTCTAGATTCCTCTGAAGTAACGGTTTAAGAGAAGTTCAAACATACCTGAATTTGATGAAGTTTGGTTTTAGTGCTGCCAAGTGCTTCAATGGTTGTGATTGCCAGACCATGCAACAAACAGATTGGTAAGATACACGCATTTACAGCATTGTGTCTAAAAAAATAGATTGTCAAGTACAAATTAACAAGGCAGCGGTGACACGGTTTAAATAAAAAGCGAACAACACAACTTTAATTGTAGACTTTTTGGTAAAATCGCAGTAATCACACGTTAAGGTTCTGACTATAGAAAATGTTTTCTTTATAATAAATCACAATTTCGTTTAACGTAATGTAACCGTAAACTCCAAATTGATTTAGTGTAGGAATTATGTAAAGTAGCCTACATTACATGGCATTTTAAATTCTTCTAGGGTGATTGTTTTGTGCATTACAGCTCTAGTGCCACTAATGTTTTCTTAAATTCTAAAAAAACTTTCTAAAGCGTCACTCAAAGCTAAGCACAGAGCACTAGCTTACTCACAAATCAACTAATAAGATAAGGAGAAGAATCAGTCATAGTTATCACATTCTGCGGACACTCGCATTAATTTCAGTCACATAATTATGCAGTGCTTTTTTTCTGGAACAAAAGGTTCAGAACGGAACAATAGGTTTCGGAACGGAATAATTATGGGCGGGCTAAAATCCCGAGAAAAACGGGATTGGGGGTTGGGAGGGGTCTCAATAAACACTGAAAACAGTTCAAAACACTGAAATTAAATTAAAATAACTAAATCATTGTTTTTATTATTAAAATAAATAAATTATTTTTTAGTGCCTGAAAAAGGGGCCGGAACGCCGTTCCGGCTGAAAAAAGCACTGTACTTATGAGACTTTAGTTTAATACGCTAAGAGTAAGATTGACGGAAAAGATACATGATCTTTGAAGCGGAACGGTCAAACCGGGAGACCATAACGGTGCAGCTGCCACATCTTCCCTCTCCGCAGGACACCTTCGTACCAGTGAGCTTCACTGGTTCACGCAAAGTCAAGGCAGATCCACTTCTATTTCATTATATTATTATTACTATTTATTTTATTTTATTATTATTCATTCATTTTATTCTTGTTATTTTATGAAATTTTACTATCTTTTCTCATCGAATATTTCTTTAATCAGTTCAATCATCACTTTTTGATAATTGTGTACGTCTCTGCGCCCACCCCGTTCTGGACGCTATCCCAGACGGCTTGTATTGGGAATGTTCGATGTTTCCTCGTGAAACACACTACCAATTTCTGGAAGCATGGGTTCGAATCATTAACTTCTTAGGCCAAGGCACAGTCTGAGCTCCTTGTCCAGTTAAACGATAGGCCTAGTCTGAAGCATTATACGCTCACTTGTCTAAGAACAACATCTCTCACTTTACATATTTCATGGTTTTTCGAGGTTTCCAGAGTGGTTAGGGCGGTGGCATGCACGAGATGCGACAACTACTGTAACAGTGGGTATGTAGCTTGGATTCGTTCTTAGTGTCACGGTCTCTATTTCTCTTCTATCACAGAATAGATAAAGCTACGCTTTATCTATTCTGTGCTTCTATATGTTTCCAAACTAAACAGGCGTTGCATAACTTCAGCTTGTCCTTGCCTTAGCTCAGTTTGTTGATGTGTCCAACGTCTGCTAATCCAACAGCCAGGTCACCTTGCCCTGCTGGTAGAGCGTCTAACCGGTTCATCATTCTATACATCAGAGAGGCCATCGGTGCATTGTCTTCTACACGATCGCTCATCTGTCGAACGTCAGATAACTGTTTGTTTATATTATATTCCAAACGATTTCTTATCTGCCCAACGTCAGACCATCTTAGGTCAATGTGATCCAGATGATCTCATGTGTCCAACGTCTGCTAATCCAACAGCCAGGTCACCTTGCCCTGCTGGTAGAGCGTCTAACCGGTTCATCATTCTATACATCAGAGAGGCCATCGGTGCATTGTCTTCTACACGATCGCTCATCTGTCGAACGTCAGATAACTGTTTGTTTATATTATATTCCAAACGATTTCTTATCTGCCCAACGTCAGACCATCTTAGGTCAATGTGATCCAGATGATCTCATGTGTCCAACGTCTGCTAATCCAACAGCCAGGTCACCTTGCCCTGCTGGAAGAGCGTCTAACCGGTTCATCATTCTATACATCAGAGAGGCCATCGGTGCATCAGGACTGGCAGACCTTTCCTTACGTTCTTTCTCAATCTCTAGCTCTAAGCAAAGACTGGAACGCCCAGACATGGTTTTAAAGTTAATTATCTATTAAACAACTACAAGAATGTCTATACACATAATATAGACTATAAGCCATTAAAAGAAATAGCTGCCAGTCTGACTCTTTAAGCTTAGACCCTAATATATCTTTCTACAGACAGCTTCACAAATCTAACATTAACCTAGGGCCTATATAAGCAATGAGACGTTTAATCTCAAAATCCCACGATAATTATAACAGGGCCTCACTACATGCAAAATCCTGTAACCCTAAGACCAAACTTCTAAAAACACCACATTTATGAGAAGTTGCTCGTTTGAGACGTGTGATTAATGCTCAAAGGATACAGTTGTAACGTAAGTAGTCCACAAGTAAAGTGTTTGGAGATGGATTTGTTTCGGTAATCTAACAATATAGAAAACAAAATCGAATTAATATTCTCATCTATTCCAAATGCCACATCAGGACAGAAGCTTCAACGATATTGATTAAGATGCAGTTTCTGTCACCTGACAAAGTTTCGTTGTGCATGGATATGCTTTGATTATTTCTGTCTCATGGTGACGTAGCTCAATGGTCTCTGGCCGGAACAAGCTTGGCCATAAGTTCTCAAACTAACATTTAAGCCAAACTCAAAACCAATGGCATATGTAATGTAATGTAAATCTCCGAAATTCTCAACGCCACACAAAAGCAACGTCAGAAAGACCAGCTTAACACCGGCGCTAGACGGCTCTTATGTCTATGGTTATCTGCACGATTTACGTATTGAAAATGATAATCAAATTACAGTATATCCAACTTATTTTTCCTCAAGCACTTATAATATTTAGGCAACAATGTATGTTTGTTGTAATGAAGGAAGCCATGATATGCTTCCAAACCCTACAGAGGGAATAAAACATTCTCCAACTTAAAACTGTCTTACATAAACACAATTTAAAAGAATTATAGATGACATAGCAGGTGAAAAACATGACTACTTTAACACCGTTAGGCAATCTATGCAGACTAAGTTAACTGAAACCTTAAAGTCTATAGAGACTAACCTGGATGTGCTTTGTACGAGAACCGGCTAAGTTTCCCCATCATTGCTCTCGACTAACCATACTCTGCATCTCTACTTTCGGATGCATTTACCCCAGTTTTCTCACTACATCCATCCACAAACCAACCATAGAAAATCACTTCGAAATACAAAGTCTTAACCAAGGTTGTTGCAGGGTTTGAACAGTGTGGTAAGTGTGAGGTTTAAAATATGATAGGTGCTCTGGAGCAAATTTCAGTGGTAACATTATACCGTTGGCCTGCGCCTGGATCGGGTTTGGATTATATTGAATTGTGCAAGCCTTGCGTGTCAAAAGCTGTTCGGACCTTACCTTTGTGCCATTAACATAGAAGATCAAATCAGACATCTTTTCTTGATATTTCAAATCAACACCTGGAATTTCAAAGAGGAAATTTAATTAGTCAGTAAAAGCACCAGTGCCAGTATAACGGCCTGTCAATTAGGAAATTTGCAGTGACATCCTATATCTGATTTCTTCATACATGTAGCCTAGTAGGCCCTAAGTTCCATACGCATCTCTGCTTAAAGTTGCCGATTCGCACACCGATGAGGGCTTATTCCAGAAATTTAAATCTCAGGCTAGCACGGTCCACACACCTTATAAAGGGCGTGGCACCCACTCAGCAGTGGTAATCGAAGTTTCTCACCAGACTAATTGATTGAAAAATGAGCAGGGTCGAATCCATACCACCGACATAAAAACGTGTACAATTACATTTTAGATTTATGTCCTTGCAGTGAGGGAACGGCATATTAGCCTATATCGTATCGTATCGTTTCTGGGGATTATACGGCTCCTCTCGCAGCCTAGACTATTCAGAAGCGCCATCGGTGCAGGAGCCCTGTGGACAAAGAAACGTCTCGAGCAAGGGCGGATATGCTGGAAAGATTCCCGCCTCCAGTTTAGTCCGTAGTAGAGGGAGGACCATTTCATGTAGAAGGACTTGTGACAGCAAAAACCTGGCGTTGGGCCGGAGTAATCCTTGTACGACGTACAACCAGACTGTGGGGCGCCCTGCGTGGCTGCCATTTTTACTATGTGTGTTCACTGTGCAGCGCAGTGCGTTTGCAGGTGCTTAATTAAAGAACAGATTATTATTTGTTATTATTAACCAGATCCCAACGGTCAGTAGAGCGTAAAGTACGAGCAGAGTTTGCAGAGAGAGGTTGACGCATAAGGTCAAAGAGGTATTTATAGGCAAGTCCTGATTCAGATTTGGATACCAGAAGGAGGACCTTTCATTCATTCAGTCATTCATTCGGAAAGTTAATATAGCGCAACTTCAAGGATCCTACTCAGAAGCGCTCCCAGCCCAGCCACGGCAATAGAGATTACACTTGAGCAGCTAGTAAAAAGCAGACGTGTTACCTATGGGGAGAATGCGAATCTTTAACGGAAGACCATTCCAAATGGATGGCCCAGCAATAGAGAAAGCCCAGAAGAAGATAGAAGGGTACGCCGGCCTAATGTATAGCTCCTATACTGGATTCACGAAGTAATAGGGAGCATTTCAATAATATAATTTTTTATGTGGATATATGAGCAAAACGGGAAAGACGTGATCTGAGCCTATAGCAGCAGCATTTATAACAGATTGGAGGGGAGAGACATAGCATGGGGAGACCAAAAAGGAGCGAGTTACAACAATCCACCCGAGAGCAAATGTGGTATAGACCGTAGGCATAGTGGATCGTCTGATAGCTCTCAGTCGTCTCAGCTGGAAGAAGCAGGAGCGAGTCAGATTTGAAATGTGATCCGCAAAGGTGAGGGAAGAATCTAGAGTGACACCCTGGTCGCGAACACTGGAGTAGGTATAGGAGGGAAACTTGCCGGCCAGTAGTGAGTAGTCAAGCTTATACAGTTATTGCTTAGTCCCAAACCCGATCAATTGAGTCTTGGTGAAATTTAGGCAAAGTCGATTTGCCGACATCCAAGATTGTAAGTCATGTTGCTTGTCTAAAATCTGACCCTAACCCACTGTGATCTAGAGTCCCAAAAGACAGCAACATAAGAGCGATCAGAGAGGTAGGATTTAAACCAGAGGAATGGAATGTTAGCGCTGCCAAAAGATAATGCAAGCGTCGAAGGAGGATCTCATGATCGACCATATCAAAGCCGAAGAGACGTGAAACAGTGTTTAATCTAGACACCTTTGGGGGAATCCCCTCAGGATTTATCCCCCAGAGGCCAGCAATATAAGAATAAAATAATAGTTTTGAGCTGTTGTTGACGACATAACTAGGCCTATTATATGTAAGATGAAATTCCCAAAATAGGTCATCACATTTTATCGGAGACGAATTCCTAAAAAAAGGTGATGAATTTTTGCGGGACGAATTCCTAAAAAAGTTCATCAAATTTTTTGTAAGATGAAATTCCCAAAAAATTCGTCGTTTTTTTGAACATGGATGAAATTCCCAAAAAAGGTCATCAAAATAGTTTTGTTTTTGTTAATTAATATGACATTGTTTTGCCACCGCCCTTGTTGGTCCCCCTACAAACCCTTGGTTCCCCCCACCCCCAGAAGAGTGGACTAGATTAAACACTGGACGTCAAAGAGAGCTAGGAGTGAAGATGGGATTGATCAATAGCCATATATGTCGGATAAGACAGATAGGATGGCAGTTTTAATGGATGACAACCCCGAAACCCGACTGGACCGGAGGAAGAAGGCCAGCTTGCTCAAGGTCAGGAAGAATCTGAAGGGAAACAAGTCTCTCGTGGGTTTTAAGTAAGGAAAGAAAGATTAGAGATAGGCAAAACATGACGTTTTGTCATATATCAAATTTCAATGCCAGCCTTCTTACCTGACAACAAAATACGAGAATGCATTGCCTCGTAGATAATAAAAGAAACATGTATAATTGTATACGCCCTATGATGATTCATCTTTACGAGGCGTCTACATAACTATGCATTATTTAGCAAGTTAATGGATAGATCAGTCCATCGTGAGTTTTATGCATCCTCATAAGTTGGTATTGTATGAGTGTAGCATATGTCAGATGGGATAACATTTCTGATATGATCCGTCTAGTCTGTGGAATTAGGCAGGGTGGTGTCCTCTCACCAATACTGTTTGCTGTATATGTGAATGACACTATAAAGAAACTGAGTAGGTCCAACCATGCTTGTCGGATTAGGGAGCTATTTTGGGATGCATTATTTATGCTGACGACCTTATCGTGATGTCGGCATTTCTCTGTGACATACAAGCCATAGTCGACGTATGTGTAGAAGAATTAGAGAGTACTGACATGAAATAAAATGTAAAAAATCTCATGTGATGAGGATTGGCCCTTCTCTTCGTACTGCATGTAACATGATTAGTCTAAATAGTGTTCAAACTAACTATGTTGAAAAACTTAAATACTTGGGTTGTTCTCTTGTTTCTGCCAAGTGATTTACAGTTTGTTTGCATGTAATGAGAGTCAAGCTCTAAAAATCTTTCAACTCTTTGTATAGTAAATGTTGCAAATTCATTGAGCCAGGATTACTGTATCTTGTAGGTGCTTCTTCCAAGCTTTACGGAATAGAAGCTATGAGCCTCAGTAACAATGAGCCTAACACACTAAACAACACCTACAGCAATGCCATCTGTAAGATCTTCAAGGTCAGCCACTGCAGTATTGAGGACATAGGCTACTGCACTTCACGTAGGAACTTAACATTAAGGAGTGCTGGATGTTATAAGGAACCTCTGTGTGAACGTGTTTGCCAACAGCGACTGAAGCTAGTATTCAGGCCAAGAAGAAGAAGATATTTTCGTTTATTATTAAATCTGGCTGACACATCGCAGTCAGTTACAGTGAACATACACATAGTAGAAACGGCAGCCACCTGGCGCGTAACTAGCATTACGCAATTACGCAACTGCGTAAATATTTTAACAGTTTTGTTGTAAATCGCAGGCTTATAGCAAATTACATTTCCCAAAAATTCTCAAAGAAACTGATGCGTCTGTAACGTAGCTAAGTAGCCCGCTGTGTATAATATAATGGAGATGACTAACATAGCCCTCATGCATCATCCAGGGTTGACAGGTCACAGGCCTACGGCCATCGCTCCGTATGAGCCCAAGGCTCAGCTGCCGCTTGGCACATGACCTTGTAGTAAGTTTGGGATGCCGACATCAACAAAATACGAGAATGCATTGCCTCGTAGACAATAAAAGAAACATGTATAATTGTGAACATACACATAGTAGAAACGGCAGCCAGTGCCAGCCACGCAGGGCGCCTTACGTACATGTATTGTATGTAAGGCGCCCTGCGTATTGTATATTTACGCTAACCTAGCTTGGGCCCTGGACCCAAAGACACGATGAGTTTTTCTCTAGTTACTTACGTATCAGCTCAATTCCCATATAGCCTTCTTATGGTTACTAGATTATCCATCTTAGTAGTAATTATCTCAGACAATCTAAACATTTCCAACTATGTTAAACCGCATTTGTAGCTAGGCCCGCTGCTCCACATATGCTCTTCATACCCTGATGGCCCACAGCCTACTTGGACCTTTCCTATGTGATGTGGTTAGAGCCACAATTTCTCTCTCTCTCTCTCTCTCTCTCTCTCTCTCTCTCTCTCTCTCTCTCTCTCTCTCTCTCTCTCTCTCTCTCTCTCTCTCTCTGTCTCTCTCTCTCTCTCTGTCTCTCTCTCTCTCTCTCTTTAACCGTCCTCGATACGAGGGTTGGTCGCATTGTAGACGATTCTTCTCCATCCTTTCCTGTCCTCGGCTACTCGCAGCAACCTCTCTGTTGATAATCCCAACCATTCGCCAATGTTGTCCATCCACCACTTCCTTGGTCTTCCTCTTGTTCTTGTTCCCGGTACCGTTCCCTGCATAATTTCTTTCTCTAGGCAATCTCCCTGTTTCCTCATTATGTGCTCAAAGTATGACAACTTTCTTCTTTTGATTGATTCCAATAGGTTCCTTTCCAGCCCCGCCGTCTCCAGTACCCATTCATTTGTTTTCTTCTCTGTCCATGATATTCCAAGGATTTTTCGTATGCATTTCATTTCAAATGCCTTTATTCTATCCTCCTCCCTCTTTTTGGTTGTCCAACTCTCACAGCCATACATCGTCACTGGCCATAGAAGTGTCCTCATTAACTTTAACTTTGTGGGAATTTGTATGTTATGGTTCTTCCACAATTTATTCAGATCTGCTCCTATTCCAAGTCCTCTTGCGGTTCTTATACTTATCTCCCTGCTACACTCCGCGTCCTCTGTTACGAGTGAGCCTAAGTACACGAAAGTTCCCACTTGTTCTATCTTGCTGCGCTGTAGGCCTACTTTGATGTTGCACTGCTTCCCTGTCAGCGCCATACACTTTGTTTTGCTCATGTTGATCTCCAGGCCCTTCTCTCGTCCTTCTCTGTCCAATAGAGACACCAGTTCCTGCAGTTCCATTTCCGTGCTTGCCATTATCACTATGTCGTCCGCATATCGTAGATTTGTTATCCTCCTTCCTCCAATTTGAATGCCTCCTGTGTATCCTCTCAGAGCCTCCCTCATTACCATTTCTGATAGTATGTTGAATAATGTTGGCGAAATTACACCCCCTGTCTGACTCCCCTTCTTATTCTAAACTCACTTGACAGTACACCGCCGAATTTTACCTTTGCCGTCTGTTTTCTGTACAGTTCTGCTATCAGGTTGATAATGTGTGCTGGATATCCCATTTCAACCATCGATAGCCATTATTGCTCATGTGACACACAATCGAATGCTTTCTTAAAATCGACAAAGCACATGTATAGCGGTCTTTGGTGCTCTCTCATCTTTTCCATTATAATTCTAAGATTCGTCACCTGATCTCTTGTCCCTTTACCACGCCTAAACCCTGCCAGTACATCTGTCAATTCTGATTCTGTACGACTTTTTATCCTTTCCAATATGATCTTCAGCAAGATTTTACTCGCATGTGATACCAATGCTATTGTCCTGTAGTTCCTGCATTGTTTCATATCTCCATTTTTTGGAATCGGTATGAATATTGACTTTGTCCAATCCTCTGGCCATTCCCCCGTTTCCCACACCTCTACACATATCCTATGCATTCTGTCTGTTGCCGTGTCTCCCGCGAACTTGAATAACTCTGCTGGTACTTCGTCTGGCCCCGCACTTTTCCTTCTTGCTGATTCCTTTATCGCGCGTT
This sequence comes from Allolobophora icterica, assembly GCA_963556255.1. NCBI lineage: Eukaryota > Metazoa > Annelida > Clitellata > Crassiclitellata > Lumbricidae > Allolobophora > Allolobophora icterica. Next base: position 9,995,798 of record OY744607.1, on the reverse strand, counting down.
CTACCTCTGATCTCAAAGGTGCAGGTTCCTTTGCGTGCTCTCCCTCTATTTTACCTGCATCATCACCGTCATATAGTTCCTCACAAAACTCCTTCCATCTTTCCACTATTTCTTCTCTTTTTGTAATCGCTTCATCTGTTTTTGATCATATACACGT